>OZ026861.1:335000-1535000 GCA_964023215.1 Eledona agricola
TTTTTTTTTCAATTTTTTTACTAAATTTACTACTAAATATTTTCGATCATTTTTCTAGGACTAGGATGTAAAGTGAGTGAAGTGGCTGCAGTTCTTCGGAGTCCTTTTGGAAACGAAGACGACGACTGCTCTTTTCGGGAGGAATTAAGGTTTGTGATGTCTATTATTCCTTAATGATTAATGCTTTGTTTCCATTCAATTTCTTTCATTTTCTACAATCCACAAAATATTCTAGATTCAAGATTAAAATGTATATTTTTGTTTCAGGTAAGATCTGGGCGGTGGTGGTCAGAGTTTTACATAAAATGTAAAGTGAGTGAAGTGGCTGCAGTTCTTCAGAGTCCTTTTGGAAACGAAGACGACGACTGCCCTTTTCGGGAGGAATTAAGGTTTGTGATATCTATTATTCCTTAATAATTAATGCCTTGTTTCCATTCAATTTCTTTCGTTTTCTACAATCCACAAAATATTCTAGATTTAAGATTGAAATGTATATTTTTGTTTCAGGTAAGATCTGGGCGGTGGTGGTCAGAGTTTTACATAAAATGTAAAGTGAGTGAAGTGGCTGCAGTTCTTCGGAGTCCTTTTGGAAACGAAGACGACGACTGCTCTTTTCGGGAGGAATTAAGGTTTGTGATATCTATTATTCCTTAATAATTAATGCCTTGTTTCCATTCAATTTCTTTCGTTTTCTACAATCCACAAAATATTCTAGATTTAAGATTGAAATGTATATTTTTGTTTCAGGTAAGATCTGGGCGGTGGTGGTCAGAGTTTTACATAAAATGTAAAGTGAGTGAAGTGGCTGCAGTTCTTCAGAGTCCTTTTGGAAACGAAGACGACGACTGCTCTTTTCGGGAGGAATTAAGGTTTGTGATATCTATTATTCCTTAATAATTAATGCCTTGTTTCCATTCAATTTCTTTCGTTTTCTACAATCCACAAAATATTCTAGATTTAAGATTGAAATGTATATTTTTGTTTCAGGTAAGATCTGGGCGGTGGTGGTCAGTGTTTTACATAAAATGTAAAGTGAGTGAAGTGGCTGCAGTTCTTCGGAGTCCTTTTGGAAACGAAGACGACGACTGCTCTTTTCGGGAGGAATTAAGGTTTGTGATGTCTATTATTCCTTAATGATTAATGCTTTGTTTCCATTCAATTTCTTTCGTTTTCTACAATCCACAAAATATTCTAGATTCAAGATTAAAATGTATATTTTTGTTTCAGGTAAGATCTGGGCGGTGGTGGTCAGAGTTTTACATAAAATGTAAAGTGAGTGAAGTGGCTGCAGTTCTTCAGAGTCCTTTTGGAAACGAAGACGACGACTGCTCTTTTCGGGAGGAATTAAGGTTTGTGATATCTATTATTCCTTAATAATTAATTAATGCTTTGTTTCCATTCAATTTCTTTCGTTTTCTACAATCCACAAAATATTCTATATTCAAGATTGAAATGTATATTTTTGTTTCAGGTAAGATCTGGGCGGTGGTGGTCAGAGTTTTACATAAAATGTAAAGTGAGTGAAGTGGCTGCAGTTCTTCAGAGTCCTTTTGGAAACGAAGACGACGACTGCTCTTTTCGGGAGGAATTAAGGTTTGTGATGTCTATTATTCCTTAATGATTAATGCTTTGTTTCCATTCAATTTCTTTCATTTTCTACAATCCACAAAATATTCTAGATTCAAGATTGAAATGTATATTTTTGTTTCAGGTAAGATCTGGGCGGTGGTGGTCAGAGTTTTACATAAAATGTAAAGTGAGTGAAGTGGCTGCAGTTCTTCGGAGTCCTTTTGGAAACGAAGACGACGACTGCTCTTTTCGGGAGGAATTAAGGTTTGTGATATCTATTATTCCTTAATAATTAATGCCTTGTTTCCATTCAATTTCTTTCGTTTTCTACAATCCACAAAATATTCTAGATTTAAGATTGAAATGTATATTTTTGTTTCAGGTAAGATCTGGGCGGTGGTGGTCAGTGTTTTACATAAAATGTAAAGTGAGTGAAGTGGCTGCAGTTCTTCGGAGTCCTTTTGGAAACGAAGACGACGACTGCTCTTTTCGGGAGGAATTAAGGTTTGTGATATCTATTATTCCTTAATAATTAATGCTTTGTTTCCATTCAATTTCTTTCGTTTTCTACAATCCACAAAATATTCTAGATTCAAGATTGAAATGTATATTTTTGTTTCAGGTAAGATCTGGGCGGTGGTGGTCAGAGTTTTACATAAAATGTAAAGTGAGTGAAGTGGCTGCAGTTCTTCAGAGTCCTTTTGGAAACGAAGACGACGACTGCTCTTTTCGGGAGGAATTAAGGTTTGTGATGTCTATTATTCCTTAATGATTTATGCTTTGTTTCCATTCAATTTCTTTCGTTTTCTACAATCCACAAAATATTCTAGATTCAAGATTAAAATGTATATTTTTGTTTCAGGTAAGATCTGGGCGGTGGTGGTCAGAGTTTTACATAAAATGTAAAGTGAGTGAAGTGGCTGCAGTTCTTCAGAGTCCTTTTGGAAACGAAGACGACGACTGCCCTTTTCGGGAGGAATTAAGGTTTGTGATATCTATTATTCCTTAATAATTAATTAATGCTTTGTTTCCATTCAATTTCTTTTATTTTCTACAATCCACAAAATATTCTAGATTCAAGATTGAAATGTATATTTTTGTTTCAGGTAAGATCTGGGCGGTGGTGGTCAGAGTTTTACATAAAATGTAAAGTGAGTGAAGTGGCTGCAGTTCTTCGGAGTCCTTTTGGAAACGAAGACGACGACTGCTCTTTTCGGGAGGAATTAAGGTTTGTGATATCTATTATTCCTTAATAATTAATGCCTTGTTTCCATTCAATTTCTTTCGTTTTCTACAATCCACAAAATATTCTAGATTTAAGATTGAAATGTATATTTTTGTTTCAGGTAAGATCTGGGCGGTGGTGGTCAGTGTTTTACATAAAATGTAAAGTGAGTGAAGTGGCTGCAGTTCTTCAGAGTCCTTTTGGAAACGAAGACGACGACTGCCCTTTTCGGGAGGAATTAAGGTTTGTGATATCTATTATTCCTTAATAATTAATTAATGCTTTGTTTCCATTCAATTTCTTTTATTTTCTACAATCCACAAAATATTCTAGATTCAAGATTGAAATGTATATTTTTGTTTCAGGTAAGATCTGGGCGGTGGTGGTCAGAGTTTTACATAAAATGTAAAGTGAGTGAAGTGGCTGCAGTTCTTCGGAGTCCTTTTGGAAACGAAGACGACGACTGCTCTTTTCGGGAGGAATTAAGGTTTGTGATGTCTATTATTCCTTAATGATTAATGTTTTGTTTCCATTCAATTTCTTTCGTTTTCTACAATCCACAAAATATTCTAGATTCAAGATTAAAATGTATATTTTTGTTTCAGGTAAGATCTGGGCGGTGGTGGTCAGAGTTTTACATAAAATGTAAAGTGAGTGAAGTGGCTGCAGTTCTTCAGAGTCCTTTTGGAAACGAAGACGACGACTGCTCTTTTCGGGAGGAATTAAGGTTTGTGATGTCTATTATTCCTTAATGATTAATGCTTTGTTTCCATTCCATTTCTTTCGTTTTCTACAATCCACAAAATATTCTAGATTCAAGATTGAAATGTATATTTTTGTTTCAGGTAAGATCTGGGCGGTGGTGGTCAGAGTTTTACATAAAATGTAAAGTGAGTGAAGTGGCTGCAGTTCTTCGGAGTCCTTTTCGAAACGAAGACGACGACTGCTCTTTTCGGGAGGAATTAAGGTTTGTGATGTCTATTATTCCTTAATAATTAATGCTTTGTTTCCATTCAATTTCTTTCGTTTTCTACAATCCACAAAATATTCTAGATTCAAGATTAAAATGTATATTTTTGTTTCAGGTAAGATCTGGGCGGTGGTGGTCAGAGTTTTACATAAAATGTAAAGTGAGTGAAGTGGCTGCAGTTCTTCAGAGTCCTTTTGGAAACGAAGACGACGTCTGCTCTTTTCGGGAGGAATTAAGGTTTGTGATGTCTATTATTCCTTAATGATTAATGCTTTGTTTCCATTCAATTTCTTTCGTTTTCTACAATCCACAAAATATTCTAGATTCAAGATTGAAATGTATATTTTTGTTTCAGGTAAGATCTGGGCGGTGGTGGTCAGAGTTTTACATAAAATGTAAAGTGAGTGAAGTGGCTGCAGTTCTTCAGAGTCCTTTTGGAAACGAAGACGACGACTGCTCTTTTCGAGAGGAATTAAGGTTTGTGATATCTATTATTCCTTAATAATTAATTAATGCTTTGTTTCCATTCAATTTCTTTCGTTTTCTACAATCCACAAAATATTCTAGATTCAAGATTGAAATGTATATTTTTGTTTCAGGTAAGATCTGGGCGGTGGTGGTCAGAGTTTTACATAAAATGTAAAGTGAGTGAAGTGGCTGCAGTTCTTCGGAGTCCTTTTGGAAACGAAGACGACGACTGCTCTTTTCGGGAGGAATTAAGGTTTGTGATGTCTATTATTCCTTAATGATTAATGCTTTGTTTCCATTCCATTTCTTTCGTTTTCTACAATCCACAAAATATTCTAGATTCAAGATTAAAATGTATATTTTTGTTTCAGGTAAGATCTGGGCGGTGGTGGTCAGAGTTTTACATAAAATGTAAAGTGAGTGAAGTGGCTGCAGTTCTTCAGAGTCCTTTTCGAAACGAAGACGACGACTGCTCTTTTCGGGAGGAATTAAGGTTTGTGATGTCTATTATTCCTTAATAATTAATGCTTTGTTTCCATTCAATTTCTTTCGTTTTCTACAATCCACAAAATATTCTAGATTCAAGATTAAAATGTATATTTTTGTTTCAGGTAAGATCTGGGCGGTGGTGGTCAGAGTTTTACATAAAATGTAAAGTGAGTGAAGTGGCTGCAGTTCTTCAGAGTCCTTTTGGAAACGAAGACGACGACTGCTCTTTTCGGGAGGAATTAAGGTTTGTGATATCTATTATTCCTTAATAATTAATTAATGCTTTGTTTCCATTCAATTTCTTTCGTTTTCTACAATCCACAAAATATTCTAGATTCAAGATTGAAATGTATATTTTTGTTTCAGGTAAGATCTGGGCGGTGGTGGGCAGAGTTTTACATAAAATGTAAAGTGAGTGAAGTGGCGGCAGTTCTTCGGAGTCCTTTTGGAAACGAAGACGACGACTGCTCTTTTCGGGAGGAATTAAGGTTTGTGATATCTATTATTCCTTAATAATTAATGCTTTGTTTCCATTCAATTTCTTTCGTTTTCTACAATCCACAAAATATTCTAGATTCAAGATTGAAATGTATATTTTTGTTTCAGGTAAGATCTGGGCGGTGGTGGTCAGAGTTTTACATAAAATGTAAAGTGAGTGAAGTGGCTGCAGTTCTTCAGAGTCCTTTTGGAAACGAAGACGACGACTGCTCTTTTCGGGAGGAATTAAGGTTTGTGATGTCTATTATTCCTTAATTATTAATGCTTTGTTTCCATTCAATTTCTTTCGTTTTCTACAATCCACAAAATATTCTAGATTCAAGATTGAAATGTATATTTTTGTTTCAGGTAAGATCTGGGCGGTGGTGGTCAGAGTTTTACATAAAATGTAAAGTGAGTGAAGTGGCTGCAGTTCTTCGGAGTCCTTTTGGAAACGAAGACGACGACTGCTCTTTTCGGGAGGAATTAAGGTTTGTGATGTCTATTATTCCTTAATGATTAATGCTTTGTTTCCATTCAATTTCTTTCGTTTTCTACAATCCACAAAATATTCTAGATTCAAGATTGAAATGTATATTTTTGTTTCAGGTAAGATCTGGGCGGTGGTGGTCAGAGTTTTACATAAAATGTAAAGTGAGTGAAGTGGCTGCAGTTCTTCGGAGTCCTTTTGGAAACGAAGACGACGACTGCTCTTTTCGGGAGGAATTAAGGTTTGTGATGTCTATTATTCCTTAATGATTAATGCTTTGTTTCCATTCAATTTCTTTCGTTTTCTACAATCCACAAAATATTCTAGATTCAAGATTGAAATGTATATTTTTGTTTCAGGTAAGATCTGGGCGGTGGTGGTCAGAGTTTTACATAAAATATAAAGTGAGTGAAGTGGCTGCAGTTCTTCGGAGTCCTTTTGGAAACGAAGACGACGACTGCTCTTTTCGGGAGGAATTAAGGTTTGTGATGTCTATTATTCCTTAATGATTAATGCTTTGTTTCCATTCGATTTCTTTCGTTTTCTACAATCCACAAAATATTTTAGATTTAAGATTGAAATGTATATTTTTGTTTCAGGTAAGATTTGGGCGGTGGTGGTCAGAGTTTTACATAAAATGTAAAGTGAATGAAGTGGCTGCAGTTCTTTGGAGTCCTTTTGGAAACGAAGACGACGACGACGACTGCTCATTCCGGTAGGAATTAAGGTTTGTGATGTCTATTACGCGTACAAATTGAAGCGAGTTTCAAAACTTTGCATTCATTTTTCGAAATTAATAACAAAAGTCGACTCAAAAAAAATGTAAAAAACGTATATAAAACGCCATATTGACTTTCATAACTTTTTCCTTTCTATTAAAATTATTGGGATATTTATAAATTTCAAGAGCCTCCCGGTTCAGGCGTGCGTGGTAATGGGAAATGGTGGACAGGACCTTACGCGTCTTCAAATACATGTTAATTAATATTCTAGACGTCAGTAAAAACACACTTACAATAATTTAATTTTATTGCCTTCAATTTTACGCCTAACTACATAACTTACTTAATCAATATTGAAAGTTTATTTTATAAGGCAATGAGCAAGTTACGAGTTGCTTCTTGTGAAACATCGAACTGATTAAACGGTCATATGACGTCCGTGCTTGAACCGCCGAAAATGTAAGAATTATAAATTTGTTGAATGAAAATTTGACTAAAAGTCCAATGGTTGGGAATAACTCGAATTCCAATCCCTTTCAAAAACAGCTTGAAGGGAACTTCTGAGGGTAGCCTCGGTCTGGTTCCTATCGAATATTGGATCGTGTAAAATAAAGGCAACTCCGGCGGTGTCTATGAAATAGTCTCCCGACCAATTCGAAGTGCCGATGTATGCAGTGTTATCAGTGACCATGTATTTGTTGTGGTTGACTCTTGCAAACGGTATCTTTTGTTGTTCTTGGTCTGATGGCACGACGAAGCGTCGCTGAAAAAACAAACGCGGTTATAGTCTGTTCTGATTGGTTCATTGTATATTCATACCACTTGGATCGATACTCTCGGATACGCCGAATTAATGGAAGCAAGCGATTTTAAGAAGTAGTCCTCGGAGGGACTGGAGTGGTTCCACCAACTGATCAACATCTTCACTTTGACGTTGTGATCGATGGCGGCGCGTTTGAGGGCGTCATCAATTTCCGGCCAGAATTTCTTCCTGGGGGTGTAAATCGTTAACGGGAAGTAATCCATCACGGCGATGTAGATGAATTTTTCTGCGTGTTGAATGACATTAACGAGGGCGTCGATGTCGTTAGTACGACCGGTGGGGTTGAAAGGGGGCGGGGAACTCTGCGAAATGAAACGAAACGAATGAATTCAGTCGCGGGATTTGAAAGTAGTACCGAAATGAAAGTTTGGAACGTTTCGTTGTTGAGGGTGAGGTTCA
The DNA here is from genome assembly GCA_964023215.1 of Eledona agricola. Lineage (NCBI taxonomy): Eukaryota > Metazoa > Arthropoda > Insecta > Coleoptera > Tenebrionidae > Eledona > Eledona agricola. The sequence continues at coordinate 342,633 of OZ026861.1, forward strand.
GGGGTGTTTTCATGTTGATGCTGGTGGAGAGGTTGGACGGCCAACGGTCGGGGATGACTGCTCCCTCTTCGCCCAGTTTCCAATATACCTGCAATTGATGTAGTATCTCTATATTATTATATATTATTTCTAAAATGCTTGTTTTTTTTCTTTACGCCATACCTCCCTTAATACTTCATCAAAACCAATGATTGAGCCATCACGTTGAAGATTACCTTTATCGCTAAATGCGAAAAATAAACAATCAATTCAAAATGTTGTTTCTTTTAAAATTATTAAAAACCCTATTTTAGTCCAGCGCTATCTATCTGTTTAATTAAAAATATCATAGCGCCATCGCACGGAGGCCATGAAATTTAGTTTGTTTTTTTTACAATTTTGACCGTCATTCGAAAATTTGCTCGATCGACGTGTAAACCTGGAGATGTAATTTGTCGAAGAAGACATTAAATGCATCTTATTTGTTGTTGCTACGACGGTTATTAATAAATAACCTAATTTCAAACTTTTCAAACTCAAAGTGAAAATTTGCTACCCTCTATCGAACGGCGGAATTATTCCACGGCCAACGCAGCCTCGTTTTATTTCTGTACGCACGTTATCCGATGCCCATAAATGAATTAATAGAATCGAAATTGTATTGAATTCGTTCAGACAAAACTAATCAAACATTCATTGTTCAATTTAACCCGAATTCCAATTTTGCCTATGAATAAGCCACGTGTAGTTAACGATCGCATAAATTCGGGGAAGTTTGACGGCTGATCAATAATCCAAACACATTCATAAAACACCAACAACACTTACGTCGAATATCTTTCCAAGATCTTCAGCCAGACAGGTGCAGTTGTAAAGCACCACCCCCATCTCCTTGACCTGGAAAACGCTAAATATAAAATGAAGACGCAAAACGTGCGCGCTTTTTACCTGAGTCAGCGATCTCCAGTCCATGTTGGCGCTTCCCAAGTAGACATGTCTTCGGTCGACGATCCAAAATTTCGTGTGCAGCACTCCGCCCCCCAACAGTTTGTTAAAATTCAAACTCTTCACTTGGGCCGCCTTTCGTTTTATCAACAGTTCGGTATCGATGTTCGGATTGCTTTGCGTGGGGGCGTTCTGTGCGATCTTCAGCGCGATTTTGCGGTCGGTTCCCGCCTTTAGTAGGGCTTGAAAAATAATTTCTCCCTAAAAATATTTCACATGAAACATGTCTGGGATGATCACGCGAGGTATCACTTTAACAGATGAAGGGTCTGGATACACTTCAGACTGGCGTAGTGTCCAATAAAACGATGCAATTTCAATAGTGCTCTCTGCAGAAGTGATGAGATTGAACCATGTATCATAGGTCGAGGGATAATTGAGGTCACTGTTGTTGTATGTTAGACCCTCGGGAATGCTTTCAACTAGCGACAAACTACGCGACATTTGGGTTTGAATAATAAACGGGGATGGGGGCTACCTGCAAGTGTTGACGCATGTCTGGGGCACGACACGGTTCAGCTCTTCAAGGGCGCGTTCGGTGGCGTGATCTAACAGCGGTAAAAGAACTACAAGGAAGATCAGAATGCAGATCAAAGAGATCGGGATGCAGGAAGGTCTGCACCATTTGTTTTTCTGGCTCCATCTATCAAAAAAAAGCCGCGTTACAATTTAGTCCGGTTATGATTGGGGGTTGTACTTTCCGGCGGGGCTTCCGTCACACTCGGACTGGCTGTATCCGTGGCCCCACAGGTGACTGTCGTCGTCGGTGGCCGCGCCGTGGTCTTCCAACACAGTCTAAACAAGAAAGTTTCTTTTATGTCGACCGATGCGGATTATCGATTGCAAATATTTACAAACTAACTACAACCTTTTACAAAGCTAATGGTTCTTACGGTCGGGTTTTTGTATGGGCCCCAATTGCCTAACCTCACTTTCATGCTTTGTGTTGTGTTATCAGTTTTAATCAACTTGAATAGAAAATTGAATGACTGGGTTCTAAAAATCGCGCCGATAATTAGTCGAAAATGCTGATAAAGGAATTATGCTTAGAACGGTTTGCGAACATTCCAGCACCACAGACTTATATTCCTCTAGATAGACCCCCCATTATTTTACCAAAGTCCTTAGTATAATCAAGTCGGCTTTAATTTTTAATAGAAGGAGAAGCGAAAATGGGATGTGATTTATTTGATACAAATTTAACCTCAAATGAATTAAAAATTATCATTTCATAGAATTAATCGGACGTTTCGTTTTTTTTTTTGCACGATTTTAACAGCATCTGTTAATATTTCATATCAAATCTCCAATTGAATTAATTTATAATAAGCTCATAATTTTTTTTATAACGTCGTTTGAGTAATTGTAGAAATGGGAAAAAAATGAAAAAAAATCTCTAATCAATGGGCGTCATAATAAATAAATCTCACCTTCATTCTAATATAAGGAATGTTAGTTTTGGGTTTGACCATTTGGTAATGCAGGCATTTAAAAACGCGGCGCTTGTGCTTTAACAGGCTACACTTCGTACTACACTGATATATTCATTTGTCGCACTGCATACGATTCGTGTCATAATTAATTATTCTTTTTTCACATATTTACTCAAACGTGTTAATAAAATTCATGGGGGATTTCCATGTTGGAATGATCATGCATTATGCATGCAGATGGCGGTGTTCCATTGGTGAAGTGGAACCGGTTCAAAACACGAACCACTTGTTTATGTTTTTCTACGTCGACGATATTAAAATTATTATCGATTGCAACGTGCGTACAAATAAAAAAAAGATTTAAAGTAGGAAATTGAATATAGCTATTGTTTTATTTTTAAAGTGTAGACGTTTGACATTGAAGAAATATCGTGACATTTGACAGGAATTGTCAACCAATAAGTTGTTCAAAATACATCTAAAGCGACGCGATTGAATTTGTTTAAAAAGGCATTCAACAACAAACAACAAATTCCAAGTGATGCTTACACTGAATCATTTTTTATTTGTACGCACGTTTAGATTAATAGGATAAATTATTTGCTGTGGATTGCATTTAAAAATAATACTTATCTCCGATGAAATTTTTTGATATTTGATATCTCAACAACCGAAACTCTCATTCCCTTCAGTCGCACCAAATAACAAATAGAACGAACATTGAAACACAAATTTTAATTAATCAAAATTTGTTGACGACTAAATATAAACTCGCTGTAAGACACACTAACTTGTGATTAGAACCGAAGCGGAGTAGAAGCTCATCAAGATAACGAGGAAACAATACTAAAATCGATACACGCACGAAACCGACCCATAACATTTAAGATAATTTGATCAAACCGACAAACCACAAACACTGTCGATCGTACAAGAAATTTTCTTTCGATTTGGGGACACTTTAAATTTAGTCCAAGGCCGACACGTGTCCTACACCATCTCCTAAATTGTATTTACCGACAGTCGCTTTCCCAAGCCGCTTGTTTTGATCTTGGAGCTCTTTCTCGGCGACGGTATGAGCACCAGGAGTTGTTCCCTGTCGGCGTCGTCCTGCATTGTCCGCGTTTGTACATTGGGTCTCACTGGTATGGAAATGTCGTTGAGATGGATGTTAGTGGCACCGTTACCGTAGCTGATGTTGTTCGTATTGTTGACTTGGACGAGGAGGTTGCACGTTTGGGAGGCTATTTGAAATAGGCCGTCTTGGAGGTTGCGCTGCTTCGGTGGACTTTTTCCGAAATGGTCCCAGAAGTGCGGCATTTTTGTACGGAAGAAGGCGGCATTTGCGTGCGTTTCGTAGACGTTCGCGGATCGAACTGAATGGGGTCTGGTGCTTATTAGATGACTTGCGCTGGGTGGAAATGGGTGTGGGTTTAGTGAGTTGTGTTCTTCGCGATGTGAACTGGAAGTACCCGGCACCTCCACCATTTTTACGCCAACCGACAAATGCTTTAAAAACAATCCACCTTTGGACAGGAACTAAATCTTTAAGTAAAAGTGACTCTTTGAAAAGATGCACTCAAAATAATGGTAAAAAAGTACTTTAGCTTTTCTGTCATTGTACAGAATGACACACATCAAATGTATTCAATGATAAAACAGATTCTGGAAGGGAAAATGCAGTGGAAAGCATTTATTGGAATAGCTACATTTTTTTGACTCTAGTTGCAGTGTAATCAAGTTAAAAATTAAAACAAGTCTATTAATTCTGACCTAGAAGGATTTGCGTGCCGAAAACTGTTTTTTTAACCAGGGATGGGGTAATTGCCAACATCTGCATGCAACAAGGAAAATCGATAGTTGCACAACTGATAACCTAACAAAAAGAAAATTATTCAAACAAATGCGACATTTTTCAATCGACGAATTAGAAATTATTGATTTCTCATCAGCATATTTGTGTCCATTTTAATTAATTTTCGATTAGATATGGAATCGTATAAGGTATTTACTTAATCGACTGTCTCTCGTTAGTTTCTTCAGCATTGATTATTTCGCACAACTTTTGAGATCAAAAATTCATGCCTCCTAAACGAAGTAACTGCGTTTTTTGGACTCTCTTTGGAAATATTTAATACACGTCTTTGTTCCCAAACTAACTATTTTTCCTCAGTAATGCATTTTGCAACAAGAAGAGCGATCAATTTTTGATAACAATTTAGTCAATTCAGTGTGGGAATTCACGGCAAACCCCGATATTTTTGTACGACTTCGATATATACGCTGTACAAGGAAAATGTATAAATTCAAACGCAATAAGTTATAAATTTAAAAATTATCGAAATTTTCACCTTTTTCTTAATTTAATGAATGATGCTAATGGTGGCGCCATCCATTGACTAAAATCAAAACCTCGTGTTCTAGCAGAACTCTTCACCATATCTCTTGTCTATGCTCTACACGATGTAACTTTGTTCAGGAAACACATTTTTTTATTTACTTAAAGCAAGTATTTAATTTTACAATTTTTTTAAATTACATATTCCACCAACACTTGTCGTCTCTGAAAATAATGTCACAGACTAAAACAAGATATCGGTCAGTTGCTTGATCTGTGCAATGTCAGTCAAAAAAAAACATTGTTACCAACAGTTCAGATGTTTATAGTAAACTAAAAACATAAAGATCGAAACTGCTTAAATTATTCGTAAGTATTTAATTCTTTTTGATGCGGATATATTAGATAATGAATGCCTGTGATGTTGTTTATGTGCGTTAGGTAATTGTATTTATGTAATTATCAAATTAACGCGCGGGTTTGTGTTTTTATAATGTTGGCGCGGTGGTCCCGATTTAGTGACAAATGCGGCCGGTTTTGCTTCGTTTCGGATTGATAAAAACAATGAACATTTCTGTGTTGTTGGAAATTTAAGCGAAGGAATGTACTCTGGAAGCGATTCGACGGAATCTCAGAATTACTCCCAATGGGCACTCAACCAATCGACTTACCAGAACATGTCAAACGATCAAGTGGATTGGGCCGCTTTAGCCCAACAGTGGATCATAATGAAAGAAGCGGGGCCCCCGCCTGTCATTCCCACCGCCGAAGCGAAGCCCAGACCAAAAAAAGAGTCGCTAAACGAAGGGGGCGAAGCCCCAATGGACGTAGTGACTGAAAAAGACGAATCGTCCGACTGGAACGACTGGAGCTGGAACGCGCAAAACCAATCTTGGGGTTGGAACAATAGCTGGACGCCACCTACGGGTGTTCCGCCACCTGCACCCGTCAAACCGCCCCTTTTACCGACACCCGCTGTTAGCTTCGGCCAGTTCAGTTCACCGCCGGAAACCGGCAACGACAACGCCAGTTTTGGAGGGTTGTACATTTACCAGTTGGAGATTTGAAACTGATTGTGGTCTTTAGGTACTCGACGGGACAAAACAGTGAGTTCACGTCAGGCTATTGGACTTCGGCGGGCGGTTCGAAGCAAGTCAAGCCCCACAACAGGAGGTTCAGCAAAGTGAATGTGCCTAGACCCGTGCAGCCGGTGGCGAACGAGGCGCCCCCTACGTTGGATGCCAACAAGCGGAAACAGTTGCCAGCGTGGATACGTGAAGGTTAGCAATTTGAAATATGTCTTGACAATTTAAAACTAAGACAATGATACCACCACCAACCCTTCAAATTAAAGCGCAGAAAATTGAAAGACTGGAGACCATGTAGCTTTTGTTTAATTTTTTACAGTTTAGACATTTGACAAGTCATGACATATCATGACAAGTGACTGTTACAATTTCGCGCTTCAAATTATTTTATTTAGGCTTAGAAAAAATGGAGCGGGACAAACTGAAACAACTGGAAAGAGAGAAGGAAAAGCAGGAGCGAGAGGAGTACAAGGAGAAGCTGAAGCAAACTGAAAAGGAAACCATGGAAATATTGAAGTCGACAATTAAAGAGCAACAAAAGAGTAAATTCGTAAGCTTTGAAGTCGGTTTTGGTGTGTGATTTGATTGGAGTGTGTGTAGGAGAGCGAGGGGGAGTCGTCTGATGAAGAGGCGGCGGCAACAGAGAAGAAGAAACAAGCGACGACCGAAGCGGTCACCTTGACTCCGGCGGAACAAGTAGTCGTAGCGTAAAATGCGGCTCATGATTTCTTTAAGCGTGATTTTCAGATGATGAACGTCCGCCGCGCCATGACCGAAATCCTGCTGAAGGTGACGAACCGCGAGATCGAGACGATTTGTCGCGAGGAACTGCAGCGGCACCTCAAGAAACACAAAGGTATCAGTAGGTGGACGTCGACTTGTAAAGTTGCGAATAAAAAAAGTTTGGTCGTACGTTCGTTTGATTCATTTTATGTTTTCTTTCAAGTGGTTCTCAGTCGTCCCAGACGTTTTCTCTTGTCAATTTTTTTCTGTGAGATTGTTAGCAGGCTTGATTAATGTAAACTTCAGCTTCAGATCGTCGCGCATCCGCACCCAGCGGTGCCAACCTTACCGCCAAACTCGGTAAGTGACCAAAAACTCTCCAATCCTTGCCACTCCATTCAATTCCAGCGATCCATTCTCAAGTCGAGCGACTTGAGAATGGTTGCGTTCCGGCGCCGATTTAGACGCGATTTCGTAATTTTGCACATAACACAGGTCTGGGGATCTACGGCGGAGGTTCGGGGAGCAGCAGCGACGAGGACAGCGGCGCCGACGACGACACCCGAGATTCCAAGGATTCGGACACCGAACTCAAGGTAAAACCGCAACTGCGAGTAAAATAAACGTGTTTTTTTTTTGTTTGTTCTGTTTCAAGGATTCAATCAAGCGTAAGCGCGCCGAGTTCACCAAGACCGAGCGCCAGATCGAGGAAAAGCTGGCGGAGGGGCGGAAGCGGGACGCCACTAGGTCTCCGACTTCCCCCGCGAACGACAAAGACACTCAGGTAGACGCAAAGCCCCCAGGTCAGTATCGCAGACGTCGCAGAGCCGGGAGCGGCGCCGAGCGGGAGTTAAGAACGGTTGTAATTTTGCCGGTTCCAGGTCGGAGACGACGTTCGGCGTCTGTGAAGCGTAAGTCGCGGTCGGCGTCGACGTCGTCGGAAGCGTCGTCATCGTACAAGCGCACCGCGCGTTCGTCCACCTCGAGCAGCAGAGAGAAGAGGAGAGGACGCAGCAGATCGGCGACGCCGCCCAGACGCAAGGCGGCCAAATCGAAACGTTCGCGATCCAGGTCGAGTTCGAAGAGATACGCGCGAAGGTCGAGGAGCAGAAGTAGGAACAGGAAGAGGAGGTCGCGTTCGCGGTCCAGGAGGACGAGGAGTCCGTATTCGAGAGGGCGCAGGTCCAGGAGCAGGAGTCGTAGGAGGAGGTCGCGTTCCTCCAGCGCCGGCCGGGGTAAGAGGTCTCGCAGGCGCTGAAGACGGGAGTGTGTGGTGGTATATCGACCATAAGTTGACAATTAGTATTACTAATTTATTACCCCCTCAGTTTGTGTACATTTCATTGTAAATAACGTACTGTAGACTCAGCATAACGTGAGTTTAGTTTAAGTTTTCGATAGTAGGTTTTTTTTTGTCTTCCTTATTGTCGGAAACTGTAACCGGTCGGTTTGTAAGTTTTGTGTTTTCGTTTTTCAGAATCCTACAAACGCGTCAAGTTAATATGCTGTTGTTCATTGTAATATTTTTTATGATTACTTTGACGAGTAAATTTTTCCTCCCTTCGTTGTTTACATTTTATCCACCCAAATATAATTTTAAGTCAGTGGCGGCGGGTGCTAATGGGCACAAGTGTTGGTAAGTTTTCTTTGCTACTTTTTTGTTTTGTGCCCATCCTGTTTCTGAACCTGTCAATTAAATTTGGTTACCGATTTTTACTTTGAAAAATTTATTTAATTGTCAAAAAATGTCAGCAATACTTGCCATCTTTTAATCGGGGATAAATACATATTTTCTCACATAATTGATATTTCTCTCACAATTACTTGCGCGACACAATTTGCAAATAAAATTGCTGCTAGTGTAAACAGTCATGCAAGTTAATAATTTAGTAATTTTTTTTAGCAAATGCTAGCTTCGATCGTCACTTTTTTTTATTGAATGTCATTATATCAATACCGCAGGTCAAAATAAAACAAGCTCTGAATCGTTTTTTTACGCCTGTTACAAATAGTAATGTTTGATTCCCTGCTATCTTCGACAACTTCAACCGGATCTAAATTTAATGTTCTTGTTGTGTTCGAAAAATACTCTCGTATTTAATTTCCCCGAGAGAGATAGATGTTTTTTTTAATCGACCACATATAATTGTTATTTCGTTCGAGTGCGGATTAAATGCAAAAAAAATGTTTTAATTATTGAAATTTTTTTGATAGGGCGCGTATTTACAATTGTGACAACATAAATATTCAAACTGGCTATCGTCAGTACTAACTTAGGAATTCCACCTAATTGGACAGTTTTAACACACGAATAATCAACATTTTGCAATGTTTTTGCCAAATATGCATTAGTCGCGTCGTGCGATAAGTTCCGATAATCTATTGCGCAATATTTGTATTTGTTCGTCCGACTAGTGACATGTGAAAAATCCCTAGATTCTGTCAAAAAGTCCCCAGAATTGTGTCAAATCAGTGGTGGGGGCGGCTTGTCAGGACACGGTGTCGACCGTCGATTCGCCGTTCAAAAACATTTCCATTATTAAATCGACGATGTGAATAAACGCAGTCAAAAATGAACCAACAGTCCTCTCACCTAATCTACCGTGTCTTTTATTCGCTTCTATGTGCCGCGTTCACTTTATATCAATCAACGAAAACAATCTATTCGTGCTTGGAGTGCAAACTCCTCAAATTGAGTCACGAGTTCGGGGCGGTGAAGAAAACCGTAACCAAAGTCGACAAAGTCCCCACACATATTACGCTGCTCCTCAGTGACGAAGAAGTGCCCTCTTTCGAGGACTTGGCCAACGTGATCGTGTGGTGCATGACGAGCGGCATCGCCTTCGTCAGCTTTTACGACCGCAAAGGTTTGTTCCAGCTTCGTGTTAATGCTCGCCGCGATCACAAGTTCGATGTAAATCTTTCAGGGGCGCTGAAGAAAAGCGAAGAGAAATTGCGTCAGGTGGTCGAACAAACGAAGAACGCCTGCGATCACGTGGTGTGGTACACTAGCGACATCTGCGAGTACAAGAACGGGTATAGAGGGCGCAAGGTGCACGTGAAGGTGCTCTCCGAAGAGGACGGTCGCTCGAGTATAGTGGAGTTAACGAAACAGTTTGCTATGAGTGGCGAAAGCGTTAGTTTAAGTGCTTTTAACGAGAGACTCCAGAAACACTACCGGTTCCCCGAACCGGACTTGGGAGTGTGCTGCGGAAAGACGTTTAGTTTGTGGGGTTACCCGCCCTGGCAAGCAAGAGTGACTGAATTTTTGAGTATAAGTAGTCATCACAATTTCACTTTTGATATGTTCCTGAGGCTGTTGCAGAAGTACAGTCGCTGCGAACAAAGATTCGGGAAGTAAGTGTATAAGGGAAAACTTATTTATTGCTAAGATGGTAATGTTAATAAACAAGATTGCGCCATGTCATCTTTACTTCTTCCATGTTCAAGGACTTTATCGTTTCATCTCCATTATTTCCTCTCTTCTTTCCACTTTACTTGATTAGTTTTTCAAGTGGTCTAGTTTTAAACGTATCAGTTCAGTAACATTCATTTTAAGGTAAGCTGTAAAAAGCATATCTTTTCTCTTTGAGTTGTATTTCAGGAATAACAGTGCTCGAATGACTCGTTCTTGCCACAAAAACGTTGAATTTGAATTTCAATTTGACAAATTTGTTATCTAAGCTTTATTTTTTAGGTAAGCTCCTTTGGTTTTGCAATCAATTAATTATTAAATATATATTTTACATAAACACATAATCACAAAAGGTGACAGCCTAACAAACTAGTCATGACTGACATTACGATGTAAAAAATAAAACAAGCTAGATTTCATGGCCTACTCTGAACCCTTTTTTTATTTGTTGTTATGCAGCGTGTTCATTCGAAAAGGACATTTTCGAAATGTAAACGATATTATCTCCTACTAGCTGATACATAAATTTCTAAATATAAATAAATATCACATTAAATTAACTTAACAAATCCATAATGTCGTCATTAGAGAGTGCATTTTTGTTACTGTTACAACCTTGGTTCGAAATTAGGGGTTGTTTGTGTCCCATCATTTGATTCATGGGCGTCTTCGTACTGTTCACCGGTAATAAATTATCCAACGCACTCCAATTCTGTGCGTTATTGTTACTCGGGGACCTCACCAAATGATTATTGCTACTACTCCAGGGATTCGACGAGGGAGTGTACGTCGTATTAGGCCCCGCCCACGCTTGGTTACCACCAATCACGTGACTCCCATTAGGCCCCGCCCACGCCTGCCCTCCAGTCACGTGATTCGCATTAGGCCCCGCCCACGCCTGTCCTCCAATCGCCAGATTCGCACTAGGACCCGCCCACGCCTGCCCTCCAATCACGTGACTCCCATTAGGCCCCGCCTCCGCCTGCCCTCCAGTCACGTGATTCGCATTAGGCCCCGCCCACGCCTGTCCTCCAATCGCCTGATTCGCACTAGGTACCGCCCACGCCTGCCCTCCAGTCACGTGATTCCCATTAGGCCCCGCCCACGCCTGACCTCCAATCGCTTGATTCGCACTAGGCCCCGCCCACCCATGTCCTCCAATCACGTGATTTCCACTAGGCCCCGCCCACGCCTGCCCTCCAATCGCTTGACTCGTACTGGTCACATGACCAGGCACCGTATTATTCGGCTTCAGAGATGACGTCAAGTCACGCCCTTGCGGCTTGTTATTGGGCATAGACTTGACGGGCTCCAAAAGGTCGGGACTTTGAAACGCCTTAAAACCCTCCTCCTCTTGTATCGTCGCACTCTTCGACGCGACGAACGAATCCAATCCCAAGCCAGAAAAAGCCTGCTCCAACTCTCGCGGCCTCGCTGGCGCTTGTATCTTAGGAAAATTCTCGGACAAGACTTTGTGCTCGTCCCTCACCGTATTCAACTGCTCCAGCTTAGTCCTGTGTTCGGTCTCTACCGCTTGAAACATCTCCTTGACCAAAGCGACCAGAGCGTTGAACTGCGCAAGAGTCAAACCGTTTTCTATGCACAGGGGCATGAGAAAGGGGAGGATGCGCGTCGCGATCACTTCTTTGCTTATTCCGAGCTTTTTATGGTTCATCGCCAGCTTGTAAATGCCCAAAATTCCCATCAGGACTGCGGGTTCGCGCGACGGAATTTGCGGTAAAAAGGGGAGGACCTCGTCCAGGACCAGCCACTTGTCGAGGTGCTCCAAAAGTCGGCCCACGCACAACAGACAGTTCACTCTGACGCTCAGACTTGACGTGGACAAGCAGAGGCGTTTGATGCGCGGAAGAAGACTGTTCTTGACATTTGAGTGATCTAAAAGGGCGGCGAACGTGGGAAGAACCGAAAGACACAGCTCGTGGATTTGCGAACTCTCCGAGTCGAGGCCGCGGTACAGCATCGGAAGGACGTGCTGTTGGACGTCTTCGGCGGGTGTCAGTTTTAATAAAAGTTCCATGTGCTGCAGCATAATTAAAAGGATTTGGATCGGTTCCATTAGTTTCATGATCGGTTTCAGGTGCGGCAGAACGTTGACGCAGTACTCGTCTTTGGTGCATTCCTGGGCAATTTCTAGAATGCTGGGCAAAACGAACGGAACCATGGCTGGTTGGGTCAGGTCTCGGGATAAACAGGCCATCACTCTTTGGACTTTGACGCGCTTGGGGAGCTTGGGAAGGGATTCGGGTAGTCCCTTGTAAAACTGCGACTTCTGCAAGTTGTCCCACTGAAGCAGGGTGTCCAAATAGGTTAGAGTTTTGACAGCAACATCGTCGAAATACGAAATCTGAAACAGACACGATTAAAAGAAATGCTCCCACAACAAGAAATTGATGTGCTACTTTGACGAACTGGTGGGCGTCTGGGCGCGACTCTGGCGTAACGTTCAGCAATTGTTTCACGTAGTCGCGCAGCGATTCGGGAACACACTGCAGCTTGCCAACGTTGATATTTTTCAACTGTTGCGACCTCGCCCTAAATTGCTGTAAGTCCTTAACGGGCGCATACGTCTGGTTGCCCGGTGAGTTCAAAACGAACGCCAGCATCCCCACAGAAAACATATCGCTAGCGGTCGAGTGCTTCTGGTTCACACACTCGGGCGCCGTATACTCCAAACTGCTCTGACAGATGTCGGGTAAAGTTGGCGAGAATCCCTCGCAAGGATACGCCGGTGGTAAATTAGCGGGATTGGTGTTGTGCACGCAGAAATCAAACCCGAAAATTTTCCACGTCCCCTGCTTGTTTATGATAACACTCTCCGGACAGATGTTCTTGTGCAAGAGTTTGACGTCGTTGTGCAGAAACGCCAACCCTTCGCTGATTTGCAACAATCCATATTTGATCTCGACGTCGTACAGCTTAAAATCCGACAAGTTTGTGGGCTGGGGCATGTTTGTGGTCCGGCCTAAAATGTTTGCAAGACTCGCGAAAACGGGTTCGGTGGCAAACGCCAAGCTTTCGCGGCTTTCCTCCAAGGGATGCTGGACGGTGAGTATTTGGGGGTGGCGGATTTTGGTCAGCTGAGTCACTCCCCTGCGCAGACTTTCCAGGATAAAGTCTCGGTCGGTTTTGTTCCATTTCTCCAGTTGGCGCTTTTCGAATACGAAAATCGACGCTTCTTGCTTCGTGGAGCGTTTGTAGCCTTTGTAGATCTTCCACACCAGACCTGTTCATTGGATTTTAAGTAAGAGGCGTGGAAATGTGAGGACGAAGACTCACCTGGACCTGCCGAAGCAACGTGAGTTGTGGCATCGAATTCACGCGTTACGGGATTTCCTGGCAGGACCCCCGAAAGCTGGGACACTGTGCTACTAACGGAACTGCTCACTTGCGAATATAACTTGTTAAAAACTTCCATTTGACCGTATGGAATTCTATGGATTAAAACAACTGATTTGACGCTTCGATGACAGCTGTCAAAATTGTGCATTAACTCATTAACACAATTTTATCCTAGATTTGTTATTTAAATGTATTGTAACTCATTTGTAGATCATTTTATTGTTTAGGTCTATTTTTCAACATAAAACATGATCGTTTAATGCATTTTCTTCTAGAACAAACATAAATAAACATTTTTTTGAATTTATGGCGAACAAATCTTCTTCAACTGATCTATACCTAATACGTAGTCTAGGATCGTGGTTGTATTTTGACAGCTGTCACAACTCTAACATAACCTCACACATTACTCAGCAATCTTGGGTCGTTTTTAAACGCCAAATAAATCGATTTTGTGTGAAACAACGTTAAAATGTCCGAATACGAGGGCGTCCGTGTTGGGAAACTTGTCCTCAAAGGCGAGAAAAACAAGTAAAAGCCGTCAAAAACCCTTTCCTAACCTCGCTCAATTCCAACTTTATTTCAGAGGGAAAAAGCGCAAACACAAAACCAAGCACGTAAATTCGGCGCCGAAAGTGGATTCGGACCGTTTAGCTCACGGCAATTGGTGGAAAACGACCAAAGTTGAAGAAATCACCGGTCCGGTAGCCATCGAGTTTGGCAATCACACTTATGTGAAAGCTCTGGACAGTGGTTTGTTTACGTTAGGTGCTCCCCACGACGAAGGTGACGGTCCCGCTCCCGAGGAAATTCTGACGGCTGTACTAATCGACGAGCGAAAAGTGGCGTTCAAATCGGGGTACGGTAAATATTTGCGTGTGGAGAAAAATGGGGTCGTTACGGGGCGGTCGGACGCGATTGGGGCCATGGAACAGTGGGAGCCGGTGTTTCAGGTAAGCGGTGCACCCGTTTGATAGTTTGTGTTGATTGTTCCATACCAGGAAGGGAAATTGGCGCTGCAGAGTTGTCTTGACTGCTTCTTGGGAATCAACGACGACGACGACGTCGTCGCAGTTGACAAAAAAGCAAGTCCGAACAATATCTTACAAATCAGGTCCCAGACCGTCAAAGACGTGAATCCGTTAAAAGATGTGCCGGTGGAAGAACAGGGCGCGCTCGAACAAGTCGAAATCAATTACGTGTAAGTTGCAAGCGACGCAATCGGACGTCGATCGAAGCCCATTTTTTCAGGAAAAAGTTCCAGAAATTCCAAGACAAGCGGTTGAGGGTGTGCAAAGAGGACGCTTCGCAACTGAAGAAGGCGAAAGACGAAGGGACGTTCCACGAGGCATTGCTGGACCGACGCAGCAAAATGAAAGCTGATAGATATTGCAAATAGGGTCTAATAGATTTATTCAGTTTGCTCGACTTGTGTTTTATTTTACAACAAAAACATACAAAATTAATGTGTCGGGACGAAATAATACCAAAAATGTTACACTTACGGTAATAAATTAACTAAGTCAGTTCGTTCCAGATACATCTCTAGACATTAGATTATTTTATTACACCGGCTGTTTTATTAACATACATTTGTTTTTATTTAGAGCGAGGAACGATTGCGACTGGAAGCTTGTGATTATGTAAAGCATGTGTCGCTTCCAGGTCACTCCACGTTCTGTAACAAAATAATTTACAGTGTGTTCTAAAAGGAAATTTAAAGAAAATGATAAGAATTTAGATGGCTAAGTCTCAACTTATGGCGACTTTGGATCGCGCCGCTTTCAGCCATTCTACGAATTCGTCTAACATCACGGGCCCTATAAGAAAAGTCAGCGGTCAGCCGATCCAGACTGTGGAAAAAACGACGAACAACTTACAGGCGCCGTCTACGTCGTAATTCGATAGGTCGTTGCAGATGGTCCGCGAAAATTCGAGAATATTACACCACTGGTCCTTATTGATAACTTTGTACTTTGACTGATCGAGGAACTGACTGAACTGCGTGTACAGGGGCCAATGTTTGCCCAGAAGGAGTTGGAGCATCGCTTTGGCCGTCTCCATGTCCATGCTCCTCTGATCCTTATCCTTGAAGCACACACACACAAAAGCACTAGTTTGCGTCGCCCCCCACACCAACAGACACTTACTCTGGCAAAGTCGTACGCGTACCGATAGATCGCCTTGAATATGTTCTGGTCGTTGAGTAGACAGCGCAGATAGTCGAGTCTGTACTGGAGTTTCTGTATCGAATCGCACTGCATCTCGCCCAGACCCTTCAGCCATTCCTCCTTCGTGAAGAAGCCCATCTGGCGCGCCTGCATTTTGAACGCCAACACCAGCATGACGACGTTCTCGGGCTCGACGCCGATGTCCTCGCAGAACTTCTCCATTCCTTCGGGACCGAGAGTGTCGGGGTCGTCGGGCGTCGTGTACTCCCTGAACCACGCCAGACAACGTTTCTGACTGAAGGACTGCGCCTCTTCGACGCGGGAGACGCGGCGCGAACTGCAAACAACACCATCTCTCTTACGACTTTTTCGCCGCCGATTAAGACGCCATCATCAAACCTACGGCGATCCGTCGTCCATGCGTTCGACTTAAAAATAATGCGAGCGCGACACGGGACGATTTAAAAATAGGAACGGCGCGCCGCTTGGGATTCGGACCCGCGAGGAAGACGCCGACGCGATTTCGGATTCACTTTCTAATTTTAATTTAGAGGATCGAAAAAAATTTAAAAAAAACAAAAACAGAACTATTCAAAAACTGCAGCTGATTATATGAACCTTTCAAGTGAACACGTCAGATTGAATCGAACAAGACTTGATTGGTTTCTTTTTACTAACAATTACCGTTAATTCATTTTATGTCACTTGCAAATTGCGGCAATCTGACTCGAAACTAGAAAACAGAACACAATGAAATTTAATGCTCTTATTCATTTTATAATGTAATCAAAGAGAGAGACGTTTGATATACAGTTTCACATAAAAACGAACAGAAAGGATTCAGTGATAAGAAAAGTACGTAAAACTACTATTGAATTTGTTGGTGGCAAAAAATCGCAGTGGAAATATTTTAATCAGCTTTTCACCTTTTGTGAATATTACAAGTCGGCCGCACGAAAATAAAACTGCTAATAAAAAATAATTATATTTTTTATGAGTATGTACTTTGTTTTATTATAATAAAATATTATTCTACTATCTACAATGATTCAAGTGTTTTTTTTTATATTTTATGGACCTGAACTGACCCAACCCCTTAGTACATCAAAAATGTGTAATAAAATATTCCAAAAACCGTAAGTTTTTGATCACACCTTGTACATCATTGATTCGCCCACCTCTAATTAAGTAAATAACTCCAGCGCCACCTATGACGTATTCGTCACATGAAGTTACATTTTAGCATTTAAACTAACTATGAAAATGTAACGTTTTTGGACTTTGTTCATCCGCTCCGGTCCATTTTATAAAATTAGTCTTTTATAATTAAATTACCAATTCGTTTGAGCAAGCAAAAATCAAATATTGGTGTGCATGAATCAGATTAAAAGTTTCAATGACGAGATGGGTGTCTAATAAACGTTCGTTCCGTTTACTGGTCGCAAGGCAATTATGGGATATCTATTTGGGGTGTTTGGGTGGTGGACATACCTAGCATTCCGTTGCCTCTTAGAAGCATATCTGTCATCTTCATTGGAACTCATTTCTGTCGTCGATCTACGTTTACTACGTGGCATTTCAAATGGAAAATTCTAAAACCTAGCAATGATCTCGCCTGAAACAAAAAAAAACGTATTTCAGCTACGTCCAAAAAGTGAGGTTAGGTCTTTGGGGACTGTAAAATCCCAACCCCACGGAATCGATTAAGACTACCTGAACCCAGATCGTGTAACGCACGACGAAAAATCGTTAGATAACAATGTAAAAACGATAAAGAAAAATGATTTACCCCTCCCAATACAAACATTGTCCGAAATGCGAATTTGGCGTAAAAACGGGCTTCTCAAAAACTTACACTTGGCTGCGAACGACGACGAATGCAATGCGATTTGAATTCTAGCGTTTATAATTTCATGTGAATTTAGTGTGATTGATTTTGTTAATTCTAAACTGGGATGATCGCTGCATCAGCTGTAGCATATTTTTAACCTTGAAAGTTCAGGGTTTTTGGTGCTGGGGCCGCGCCGCTTTCAAGGTTGGCACGTCGATTTTCGAACGCGAAACGCCACCGAAACCCACTCTCACCTTTTTAAAGCGAGCAAATTACGCACATGGGACACTTTACGACAAATTTTGAGCCTTGAATTTCAAATAGTTGTCAAATTTTGAACAATTTCTGTTGCCAACGTCACGATCCGTCCGCGAAAGTCCCCAACAGAAACTACCAAACACGTGACTGGCTGGCCCATTGTTGATGTTATCGTTTCCACCGTCTGGTAAACATTTCGAGAGTTCGTCTTCAATGAAAACCTTAGATAACGCTCGCGAAAACAGTGCTCCATTCGGTCAAGTTGCGTTCGAGTCGATCCAGACGTGATGTACAAAACACCAGGTAAATATGCGACGGGTTTGTGAAGGTTAAACGTTCATTTCTCTTACATAAACGGAGTTTGCAAAAATCTGGCGAGACAGTTGCGTATATAGAAGCGTTTACTATATACCCCCATTCGTATGATTTCTTGTGATTTTAGTAATTTTTAGTTTTCACCCCAGTTCGACTTTCAATCGTTTTTTGTTTTCGTTGTGGCGAAATGGAGGGAAATACTCGTACGTTTGTGATAACAGATTTACAAAGTCGCATTTAAAAGCAACACTATCTCCCATAAATTTGTCGGCCCCCATTGCTAATTTAAACACGTAAAGTTGATTCTCGATTTCATGGTACAAATTTGTCGTCCTTTGCGTGTTTTTCCTACTTTTTTCCCATAAATCGAGCGTTAAATGTGTACAAAAAATAAACGGTAATTTGGGGGAATTACCGACATTCCGATTTCCCATCACGCGTCGTAAAGTTGGTTGCAGTGTTTGTTGATCGCATTTTGTTTTGAATTTTGACACTTTCGCGGTGCGTAGTGTGTGAGCTTTTTAGGTAATCCATTCGATTTTTATCATCCGACAATTTAAAATAACCGTATTAACCGATTTCTAATTTGTCAGTAATAATAGTTGAATGAATTTGCACGGAAAAACGACAATAATTGTCAATTATAGCGTTTTGTAAGATGGCGACGTCGTTTGTTGATTCGGTTATCTTTTGTTTTAGTCGTCCATTTTCTCGTCTGTGTAATTGTGTTCCAAAATTTTTATAAGATAACGAATGTTAGTTTAGAGCTTTCCGATTTTCGTTGAAAGCAGATATATTGTGTCAAGGAATTGGTGAGTTATTTTTGCTTCGAATCGCGAATATCCAATTTTAATTTTTGAATTATGAAATAGGGACTGGAACAAGAAAATTTCAGATAAAGCATACACATATTTATTTATCACAATACAAACCAAGGGACTACAATCCTATTGAAAACAGAACAAACAGTATGTGTGATCAATAATTTTGTCATTTTTTGAAAATGTAGGCTATTCTGGACTTGTTCCTGTGGTAAAGCGAATGATTTGCACCTCATTTCTAACAAAGTTACACTCACAGAAGATTGCAGATTGAAATAATTATCACATTTAAATCGGGTAGTAATTTTATAACGCGTAAAAAAAAAGAATATTTTCAAGGCCTATTCCGATATGAAAGAATCACTTTGGAATTCGTTTAAAGTTTAATTTGAAATTAATTTTTTTCTTGACAACTGTTTCGGTCGTTTTAGACGTCGTTTGGGCAACTTTTTAGTTGACAGTTGCTGTCTACAGTATAAAAAATAAAACAAAAACTAGATTCCATGATCTAGTCGGAACCTTTTTTTTTGTACGTTATGTTATGAGTACCTAATTGCTGGTTTTATCGAAACGATTTTATTACGAAACCAAGATAACAATAACATTTAGTGCGCAGCATTGTCGTCACTACCTTTTGTTCAGTTTGATGAACGCTTTTTCCAGCAATGACGTCGTTCAAAACCCCCGAATCTAAAAGTAAGAAATTCCAAGACGGGGTAGTAAGCAGCCTCAAGGACCTCTTCGGCAACACGATTGCGAACGACACCATCCGTTCCGTGGCAGTGCATTGCGATTTTGACGGTAAGTTTTCCATGTTTTCCTCCTTTGTTTACAACCCCAACAGTCCAAAGATCGTCCAACGTGCTTTTGGAGATGAGCAACAACATCAAACGACGAACGAAAAATAACATTCCCAACAAACCCCAACCACGTCCGTCCCCGACACGATCCAAGAAGAGTATCGAGTTGGACCGCGTGTTCTACAACATCCGCTCCGGATATAAAGTGTTGGTGATTCTTCGTGGCCTTCCCGGAAGTGGCAAATCGCATTTAGCGATGACGATCACCGACGTCACCCTAGGCCCGGGCAACAACAGCCACCACATATTGAGCACCGACGACTTCTTCGTCCAGCAGCGGGGCTACGTCTTCGACCCGAACAAATTGCAGGAAGCGCACGAATGGAACCATCGCCGCGCATTCCGTGCAATGAGTCAAGGTTTGAGTCCAGTCATCATCGACAACACAAACACCCAAATGTGGGAAATGAAGCCGTACGCCACCATGGCCACGGATTACGGATATATGATCGAAGTCGTCGAACCGGCCACTTCCTGGTTCTTCGACGAGAAGGAACTAGCACGTCGAACCATTCATAAGGTCCCCAGGACAAAAATTAGAGACATGTTGGAACGATACGATAAAAACGTCACTGCGCACAAACTGCTTCTAGCCTACAAGTTGCAGTACAAGTTCCAGCAGCCGCCGCAACTGCGTCTCTTGCCTCAAATCCAAAACGGATACGTGCACCACAAACCGGCCGGCGTCACCAAGTCGAAGAGCACGTCGGCGATACAAAACGGATTTGAGCCCATTAACCTTATGGACTTTACAGACATCGAACCGGCGAGAAGTCAAGTTGACAGCTTGGCGAGGAAAGTGGATCCGATGGACGAGATTTTAATGTGCACCAACGAGAGCCCCGCCGATGTCTTGCAGCCCAGTCAAGTGGGCACTAGTCTCGACATTGAGAACGCGTGGGGAGTGGACGAGAAGGCGCTGCAGTCGTGGGACATCGTAACGCCGCTGGATTACCAAGACGACATCAAGAACGACGTCCACAGCGGCGGACAGGACGTGGTGGAAATACGCGAGACGCGCGAATTCGGAACTTGCGTCGAACCCGGTGACCACTGGCCGGTTCGTTCCAAGTACAAGACGGTCGAGACGAGGAACCGCGACATTAACTCGGGCCTGTGTCCCGTTTCGTCGACACCGCCTCGAAGAATTATGGTAGATCAAAGCTGTGTGACCGACGATCTAGAGGACGCGACGGAAGATCGTTTGCAGGATCTCGTCGATTTGTTTCCGCGAATTCCTCGCCCGGCCTTGTTGGAGCTCTTCAACAAGTGCAACATGGATTTCCACTGGACCGTGGATCTTCTTCTGGAGGACGTCAACTGGGAAGTGACCGAGACAAGAGAACAGGAAGAGACGGAGTGCGTAAAAAAGGTCGAAAGTAGTGAGTATTTGGATGAGCGCAGCGCATCACACAATTCCCAGAAAGTGGCGGAGGAGAAGCTGTTCAAGCGCAAACCCGTCTCCGCGCAGTCCTTGGAACTGAAGAAGTGTTTAGAGAGCCGAATTGACATCAACAGCGAACACTACTCGGAGCACGTGCTTAAAGTTAAACAGACCAAATTCGGCGGATTTCAAGAGACGGGGTCGGCCGAACCTCAACCCTCCTCTTCGACTGTGGTGGAGTCTGATACGGAGTCCGATGACGATTCCCACACCTACGACAACCCCAAAGATTTCATCGAGTTGAATTTGGGGGAAACGTTCGTTAACCAGCTGGAGACGATGTTCGGAAGCGACGACAGTGTTTTCCCGCAAGGCTACCAACCGGTGGTCCAGATGCCCAAATCTTTGGCGCGACAAATATACAGTTTGTACATCGAATCGGTTTGTCAGCAAATGGAGACGCAGAACAACATCTTGGACGGTCTGGATAAGGAGGACGAGGAGTTTGCGCGCAAGTTGCAGACACAAGAAGAGGCGCGTCTTGAGCAGGAAAGACCGCTCAATTTTAAAGAGATAATGGACGAACAGCTTGCTTTGAATATGCATCGCCGCGACACGGAGGAATGGAAGAACATGACTGCAGATACACTCGCGGCCAAGTTAACAAAGCAGAAACTTTTCGGTTTGTTCCCAAATATCGACAAGGAATCGTTGGTGGAAATCTGGCACGCTTACGATTATGACTTTGCCAAGACCGTAGACGATTTGATCGTGTCCGTGGGAGTGGAGAACGTGAACGGTTCAAAGGAAACGATAAGGGAGCCGCCGTTGAACAGGGCAACGCTTGACGAAATGAAGGAGGCCGAAACATGCAGCAGCGACACAGTGGTAATAGAAAGGGAATGTAAAAGTGGGCATGCGCCTTCTCTTATTGCAGGAAACCGTTGAGCAAAAGTCGGCGACGTTCTACCGCGAGGAGGCCAACAAGCACTTGAAGAGACGCACGGATTTGTACGAGAAAGCCCAATCGTACTACCAAAGAGGCATGACTGAAGTGGCAATGTTCTACTCGGGGCTGGCCAAAAAAGAGACGAAATCGTTCGATATGGCCAACCATATTGCGGCGGTGGCGTACGTTGAAGAGCATTCTAAGAGGTTGCAAAAGTTTGACACTCTGGATCTTCACTATTTATACGTGAAAGAAGCGCTCCCCAATTTGGACATATTCATTGACCGAAATATAAACCTACTAAAGGGCGGGACGAAGACTGTGCAGGAGTTGTTTATAATTACAGGAAGAGGCAAAAACAGTTACGGGGGACGTTGTAAGATTAAACCGGCGGTGATTACCAGATTGAAAAAGCGCAAAATATGGTGAGTTAGGTCATGTTTGGTGTTTGGCAAATATTTCCTTTCAGGTTTCTGGAGCTTAATCCGGGCCTTTTGAAGATTCGTGTGACCAAGGATTCGGCGATGACAAGCGATTTAGTGGTTAGCAGTCATGGGTAAGCGGTGCTGCCAATATAGATTTGGTCAAGGTTTGAAATAGTACAAATCGATTATGTACCTGCATGAACCTTGGTTTAGCTATATTTTGTATTATGTATGTATCAAAACGGTTATGTGTTTTTCCATTAGTTCGAGTTATTATAAGTTGACCATATTGGGTGATTTAGGTAGTTGTACGTGCGTTTCTATAGTTCATGTAAAATATAGTTTTTATACATTTTTAAAGAAATATATGTTAAATACTTCCTTTAATTTCCTACCTTCTTTTCAATTTCATTTGATGACTTCATAGAGTGTGGGTGTTTGGCGTGGGCGATATAACGTGCGTTCAAAAAAAAAACGAGGCTGCGTTGGCCATGGAATTTATCGGCTTTCCAGTGTAGAAACCACAAATGACAAGAACTGTCAGTCTAAAATTTTCCACCAAAATAAAACGGACCAATTTTATGTAAATTGTTTATAATAAATGCCAGGACATGTGTACATCGCTCTCATAAACATAATGCTACCTTCCTACCCGTCCATTTATTGAAATTTGTCCCAACATAATAATCGTATACGAAACCATTGTCAACAAAGAACCCAACCTAAAAACTATCTGACAGTTCGAAATTTTGCTACACTAAATTGATGCACAAAGTTTTTCCATGGCCTACGCAGCCTCGTTTTTTTATTGAACGCACGTTATTTGGGGCGCAAGGAGTCACAATGAAAGTCAGCTTTTGCGTTTTGGGCGTCGTGCCGTGGAAGGTGTTGTTGTGGAGCTGGATTCGGACTGACTGGTGTTTTGAGTTGGAAAGGATGGAAATTTGGTGTTGAAGGAAGGAGGGTGAAACAGGGTTGTTCTCACGGTCAGCTTGGGATGGATTTATGACCGGGTTGGAAATTGGAGGCGGCACGACTTGTTTATTTGAGAATATGTACACTTTTTACATTTTTACAATTTGCAGCTGGGGCGTGGGAAGGTCGCGGCCGCCACAGAGCATACAAAAAAGGGATTTGGAGACGGTCTCAAGTTTTATGAATTTTTACAAGAACTGATTAAAAAAAAATTGCACAAAAAACGTCTAAACCGACGACCGCAGAAGGAATTTGTTAAAAAAGGCATTAAATGTGGTTCTTGTCAGAACTTAATCTAATTTTTTTTTCCATTCAAAGGATTCCACAACTTACTCTAAAACCTTTTTTTATTTGTACGCACGTTAAAATATGGAGCGTAGAGGCCCTGTGGTCTAGTGTTTGTTTCATTTTTTACAGTGTAAACGTTCGACATTGACCTTTTTGTCTCTTGTCTATGGTCCAAACCGGAATTTGTTCGGAAAAAAACACAACTTCTTGAACGCACTCATACAGCCATTTAAAAAAAATCGTTCAAACTGTCGTATTTTACTAATTTTACTTATTATTTCGCATATTTATTGTGTATCACCAGTTCATTACACTCCCGAGACATTTAAAAGTGTTTTGAAGATTTGCAAGCTGTGGTCCATTCCGAGCGATTTAATTTAATTTCAATGGTTGCGAGATCGTTCCCAACAACCCTTGGTACTTTTACCTAACCCTATTCAGTTTTCTTTTTGTGCCAAACAATTGTATGGTGCATTCACGGACTGCTGAACCATGCAACTTGTCGATGACTCATATTTAAGTCGCAGGTGTTCGCCACTTTCTTCCTTTCTTTCTTCAAACATCCTCTTTCGCACTCTGTCACCTCTCGCAATCCAATCAACGACGAGAAAACCCTTCCAAGGTCACAGATTCCGGCGTGTTTGACCACGTGACTTCTTCTTCTTGGCTGTCTTTTTCTGATTGTTTGTTGTGTTGGTTGTTGCGTGAGTGGAGTGGTGGCGGGATCACGATCACACCAACCGGAAGAGCGTAAAATGTGATAAAATCTTCCAACTTCAGGTAAATTTTATTATAGCCTTATATTCATTAGCTTATCTTTTATTGTTTCCTAATTGACCGAACCGACGATTTGAAAGTTGGGTTAGACAAAAAGCTATCGCAAACAAGAGAACTTCGCAGCGGTACTCTTGATTCTTGCACTCATGAAATAAATGCATTTGTTGTGCAATAACCATTGACTTTGAAATCGTAGATCGACAAGCGTCAAACTCAAAAATCCACAGACCCGACATTTAATAGATAGCTGTCGCCTAATTATAATTTCGCTTCTAGTTTTCATCAGTCCGCGTTCATTTTAACCGCTATTAATCCGCTCTAACAATATTCGCAAAATGGTCGAAGAAGATACGCAAAGCATTTCCGATATCGTAAATGAAGAAGAATACGAAATTCTGGAAAATAATATCTCACTGTAAGAACCATATTTGTGCGTGTGGACTATTACTCATTGATTTTATGTTTTTTTTTTCAAACGATTTAGGGATTCCTTTGGTATGATGGTACCGCCGGGAATTGTCGGAACTGACGCTCTAATTATGTAAGTACTTGGATTCAAAATGGCGTTGATGAGTCATTTTGTATTTAGGGACCCCATATTGATGAACATGAACATGATGAATGCTGAAGAAACGACTCTCAGTGTAAGTATTTTCGTACAGTTGGGAGCATTGTACTGAATATGCTTGCACAGCCTGCTTGCATCCATCATGTTTTAAACTGAATTATTGAAATACTGAAGTGCAAGAATAAAAAAATGTTAAATAAAAGAGGAATAAAAAGTGGCTGAAAGTGAAAGGTGCACCGTTTGGGTGAAACAGCGCCTGCGCATCGTAAGAAACGACTCCAATGTGAGTATTTTCGTACATCGTTGGTAACATTGCATCGAATATGCTTGCACAACCTGTTTGGAAATCGGTTTAATCATTTAATGCACTCACATAGTTGAAACAGATGTGTGAAAATTAATAAAAACAGTAAAAAAACTAAAAAAACCTATGGCGTGGCGCAACGTTAACTTGATATTTTAATACACTCTTTTGTAGATAAATAAATGATATGATTATGAGCGTCGAGGTGAGTTGTTTGAACGAAAGAAAATAACCGGAATCAACTTGACGCGCAGTTGTAAACCCGTCGTTTGTTTGTCTTAGATGGAGGAATTGAAATTTATGCAGAGGAACGACTACATCGAGTCCTATAATCCGTTCCCGCCTTCCGAGCCGCAGGAATTGTGCAATACCGATTACGCGGGCCCCTTGAATTTCGAAGTCTTCGTCGACCCCAACGTGCTGAAGAACCCGTGGGAGTATTCGCCGGTTCTGAACAAGATCTACATAGACATGAAGCACAAGTTCCCCATCAATTTCAGCGTGAAGCCTGAATGTTTCAACGAGAAGCTTTTCGTCCGTACCATGCCGATGTTCGAGGAAGATCGCTTCGTGCAGGAGCTGGTGCACAGATGCATCTGTCACGAGCAACTCCAGGATCCCACGAATCACGGCGTTTCCGAGCACGTGACGCAGCACATAATTCGCTGCGACAACAACGACGCCCAATATTTCGGCGATAAGA
This sequence comes from Eledona agricola, assembly GCA_964023215.1. Lineage (NCBI taxonomy): Eukaryota > Metazoa > Arthropoda > Insecta > Coleoptera > Tenebrionidae > Eledona > Eledona agricola. The sequence goes on from OZ026861.1 coordinate 368,603, forward strand.
ACGCCGGCAGGCGTTTGAGTATCGTGATGCCGCTGTCGACGCCGCAAGCGGGCACCGACAGCGTCAAAGAGTTCTTTCATTTCGTTTGTAAGAATTCATGCGTGGGAGGAATGAATCGCAGACCTATTCAGGTGGTGTTCACTTTGGAAAATCAGACGTATGTCTTGGCGAACGAAGGGGTTTTTTTTTTAAACCAAAAGATGTTTCAGTGGCGCAGTTCTGGGACGGCGCGTCCTGTGCGTGCGCATTTGCTCATGTCCTAAACGCGACAGAGAGAAGGAGGAGCTGAAGAGGATCAAGCAAGAGGAGCATCCTGGGAAGAAACGAAAGATTGAGAAGAAAATACCGGTGGCGACTCAAACCTCAGACACGAAACCGTGTCCAATTAATGTAAATTGCAAACAAAATGTAAATATGCACCAATTGTGTTTTTGCAGGTTGTGGTGCTCGGTGAGGAAAATTACAAACAAGTGATACGATTCTGTCATGCTTTGATGGCCAGTGAAATAGTGAAAAGAGAGGGCAGAAACGAGGCCCCTTTCAGAAAATGCCTCAATGAAATCAACAACTTGTTGAACAAGTGCTCAGATTAAGCCAGTATTCATTGAGACACAAAGACAAACTCTCCAACGATTTAATACTTAAATTATCGAGAGTTTGTTTTACATTTTGCGTCACACATTCCAAAATACTTTTTATCAATATTTTTTCTATCTAGTGTTATATTTTTTTGGAACGTTGGCAATTTAAGATCGATTTATTTCGGTCGTATTTTAAACATTTTAGCTTTTAAGTATTTTACATAATCGTTTCTTGCATTTTTATATCAATATATCCATTATAATAAATTTGAATTATGTATTTCACAGTTGGCATCAACAATTTGACACATAACCTAACTGTTATAGCTGACTAGCCTCCTAATTTTGCGGAGTTAGTTAAGTAAAGGACATAAAAATGAGTCTGTTAAGTCAACTTAGTGAAGGGGGGTTTTCTGATATTATTCCCGACGTTGATAATTTTATGGAGGAGAATAATATTCAAAATGAAGTGTAAGAAATGTTATTAGTTAAAAATTTAAGGTAATATTTTTTTTTCAGGAAGCATATTCTGCTGGTTTCTTCAAATAATAATGCCAGTGTGTTAATTAAAGAGGAGGTAAGTCTGCAAATAAATTATTTTATATAATACATGCACATATCTCTAACCTCAAAACACTGTGATTCTATGAAGCAATTCGGTAACATTTGTGATGGCACTCGATTAATTCCTTAACATTTCAAATAAATGTTACACATGTCAAGTCTCTGAGTTAACGAAATCTGTAATTTTTTAGTCGTGAATGTCGACTGTTTAATTTAATGCAGATTCAAAAATCGGTTTTTTTTGGCTCCCTATAGTGAGAACAAGCTAGACAAGTATTTTTCTGGTACAGCGGATTTACCCATTTAAATTATTTTGAATTTTCGCGGTTGCGACAAATTGGTAAGATTTTTTTTCAATAGATGGCAGTACTACTGGAATTAAATTTAATTATGCCCACAGATTGTTATGCAACCGATTATGCTATCATTTATTAACGGCTACATAATTTTAATTCTGTAACCATATTTGTCACCAGTATTGTGATAGAATTCACGAAAATTATTTGATACATTTTATAAATAATTGTTTACACATTTTTCGAAATTTTTTTGAGGTATATTAATTTTTTTAAATAATGGAAAATTTTGAAAAAACTTGAATTTAAAATAGTTTTGCACATACATAAATAAATAATTAAATTAGATAAATGGCGCTCCTACCGTTTATGGCTTCTCCTGAAATTTTTCTTTTTTTTTGTCGAGATTTGTTATTAACTTTGAAAAATGATGGAAATGTATTGTAAAACTTTCGAGTTGTCCGCGTTAATTTTTTGATTTAAGTAAAATACGAAAATTACTCTGACGATTGATAAAGCAAGACTGATTCCATCAGGTGTAATTTAAAATAATTTTGCAAAATCTCATCGACATATCATCTTCTTATTCGCACATACATAAATAAATAAATCAGATAAATAGCGCTCCTACTTTTTATGGCTTCTCCTGAAATTTTTCTTGAACAAAAAAATATAAAAAATGTTTGATTTGTAATAAGAAAATTGATATCAAATAATTTCTTTTTTTTGAATTGAAATTTGTTATTAACATTGAAAAATGAGTGCAAAGTTTGTAAAAATGTTCGATTTGTAATGTGAATGAACCGTTAATAATAAAAAATGCAATAGACGATAAATATGCTTGAATGAACAAGCACAAAGCAATGAATGAAATTTTATGTCATCCCTTCGTGAATCACCGTTGCAACATACGGTGCAAGTTTCAACATGCACCTTTCCATTTTATAAACCGCACAACCAAATCTCTTTAGTTGATTTGAAGTTGTGGCGGTGCCAACATGATTTGGCCACCCAAGGTGAGCAGTCTATCAGAAATATTAAAAATATTCGCACTTTTTTATCGCACAAAAAGGACGAAGACAAAATTAAACCGGTACAGTTCCCACCGAATCAACCCCGTAACCTTTGCACGGACGATTACACCGGCCCCTTCGACTTCAACGTATTCATCATCCCCAGCGAGCAGAAGACGCCATGGGAGTTTTCGGCAAAACTCAACAAAATCTTCATAGGAATTAACTTGCAATTTCCTGTGGCGTTCAGCGTACAACGACGCCCCGAAGACGTTCCACTCTTCGTCCGCACGACGCCTTTTTTCAGTCAAACGCAATTTTTTCAAGAATCTGTGCGTAGATGTGTGGCACATCAGCATCCTCAAGATGCGTCCAATTCGGACGTGCACTCGCACGTGGTTCCGCACATCTTACGCTGCAGCAATCCCCAAACGCAATATTTCGGCGACGAACACACAAGACTTAATTTAGTGGTTCCCTTAGCGATGCCCCAAGCTGGAACCGACGTCGTCAAGGAATTTTACCACTTCGTTTGCAAGAACTCTTGCCCGTCCGGAATGGCCAGACGCCCGATCGATATCGTCTTCACGTTGGAAACTTACAGCGGAGAGGTTTTGGGACGAAGAAGGGTGAGTGTGAGGGTTTGTTCGTGTCCCAAACGGGATCGAGAGAAGGAAGAGAACGATTTGGACAAGAGGAATCCGGTGAAGCGAGGAAAGAAGAGACGATTAGTTGAGGAAGTCGACAAAGAGGAAATTGTCGACACAAAAATAATGCCACTTCAAGTGAGTATCACGAACGTACACAAGTTTGCTATAAGTCGATGTTGTTTCGTTTCATAGCTCAATATTGTGGGTGAACGGAACCGGCAGCTAATTTTAACATATTGTCGCGATCTCATGGCCAGCGAAATTGTCAGACTGGAAGGAAATTCCGGTGCGGATAAACCATTCCGGAAGTGCTTCAATGATATCGACGCTTTGATCAGTAAGAATTGTAAAACATCAAAAAACAAATTACATACTTCTGTTTTAGATAAACCAAGAGAGTGAAAAAGAGATCCCGTTTATATTTCCTTTTTATGTAATTTAAAATCTTTATTTTTTTATACATTTTTGTTTTTTTTGTATACTAATTTACTTAATAACAAGATGTGTCAGGTTTTTCCAATAAATTTCCCTTGAAATGACACGTAATTTTCTATTTTCATTCAGTGTATTCAAATAAATGCACATTTTCGATTCAAATTAGCATTTAAATACGAGAAATACCATTTTGCATGGCCCACTGTGATGCTAAATAATTAAATATCTGAAAATATTGCAAAGAGAAAAAAAATGATGAAGAAGATAACTATCGTCCGTAGTTTACCAAACGTCTTCAGTTTGTCGAAAGCAGTTAAATCGTGATTTTGCCGGCCGTCCAAAAATAGACGACTTTATTGCAACATCAAAGAACACACGTAAATCGCTTTCACCGATCCGGACGAAAAAAATCCGAAGCAAACATTCAAAATAAAGCTGGAGCGAACTTCAAAGCTCCAAATATTGGAAATACGAACGTCGTCCGTCCGACGTTTCATCCACAAAGGAACGAAGCCCGCGCTCAAAGCTCGCTCCGACCGTTGCTGTATAACACCGTCCCGTCTGTCAAAATCAAAGAACTTTTCTCGTCTTTATGCATAAAATGCAAATATCACACAAAAAGTATTTGTGTAGATACGGTAATCCTCTGATGAGATTTAAATCTCACTATATAAACTTGGCCACCGCGATACTTACCATCACAAAGTTCTTGGCGCTGCTGCAAGCATCATGGCTTTCAGAACTAGGTATTTTAAAATTTACCTTTACCCGAGTTACCGCTTCCGTTTGCAGAACTTTTGCGACGATCGTCGTGTTTTTCGTGGTCACGTGGACGCTTTTTAATGGCGCCCACAGTCAGGTGACCTTCTCACGTGACTGGAATCCGGGCAAACGAATGGCTGAAAATCCCGAATTTCGTAACGCTATGAAGACGGCGTCCACCATCTGTCATTTACTGATTGTAATTCTGTGTGTTTAGTGTTTGTTTGTTGTTAGATTTTATTTGCAGAGGCAAATTCGTCAAGTGGGCACTTGTGACAACAGAGAAGGTCTTGACTCGGCCGCTTCCGATTTGAATGGACGACGATAAAATGGCGACTTGACTGTAGCGGAATTGTATCCGTAAATAAATATGAATACATTTTAAATCGAATCTGCTCGTTTCTCTTACGCCGTTCCCTTCGATAAATTCGCATCTTAAAAACGTCTCTAATAACGTGCGTTCAAAAAAAACGAGGCTGCGTTTGTGCATCAATTTAGTGTAGCAAAATTTCGAATCTGTCAGATAGTTTTTAGGTTGGGTTCTTTGTTGACAATGGTTTCGTAAACGATTATTATGTTGGGACAAATTTCAATAAATGGACGCGAAATAGGGTAGCGTTATGTTTATGAGAGCGATGTACACATGTCCTGGCATTTATTATAAACAATTTACAAAAAAATTGATCCGTTTTATTTTGGTGGAAAATTTTAGACTGACAGTTCTTGTCATTTGTGGTTTCTACACTGGAAAGCCGATAAATTCCATGGCCAACGCAGCCTCGATTTTTTTGAACGCACGTTACTATACAAAATAACGTGCACGTACAAAAATAAGGAGCGTTATAAAAAACGGAGGCTCAGGAATCGTTTTTTTTTTTAATAAAAATAAAACGAAAAGCTAGATTCCATGGCCGTCCGAGATTCAATCCGTTTTGTTTCTGTAGGCTCATGAAACGGAAATTATGCTTTTAATTAATTACACCACAGACGACTGATCATTTCATGTCATTTATTTGCTTAATCACAACTCTGTTGTAAGTACGGAAAACAAGTATTTCTCACCGAAAAAATCATAAACAGTGTGTACGATAATAAAAAGCTCACAATCAACAACACAATAAATAGTAAACCGTTCGTCACAAACCGCCGAGAATTAGATTCTCGTCAATTGTTGCATCAAATTCGCCGGCATAAAGCTTTCGATTTTCTCAATGACGTAATAAACGGGGGTGGAGAGCCAACCGAGCACGGCTTTGGCGATGGCCCCCATGGGTTCGGGATACTGATGCGTCAGCAGTGTGAGGAGCGCTGTAAAAGAGCACAAGCCCGCCGTGAAGATGATGAAGAACGGCAAATCTTTCTTGGGGTAGACAGAGACCTCGTGGAAGGCGGGGAGCAGCTCCCGATCGGCGCACTCGGTGCACGTGGGATATGGATAAAACAAATGACCGCGCTCCAGGGGATACGGGAGCATCCTGAACGTCCCTTCCCACGTGCAATGGAGCAGATTCAGGGCACCGTCGACGGCCTTCCAGTGCGCCAGGTGAAAAAACGTGTACGCTATCGCCTCGGAATCGCCGCGTTTCAGCACGTGCTCCGGCGGCAAAATCAGCGGTTTCATCTCCAGCAGGTATTTGGGGACGTGCGGGTTGAACTCGACGGCGCGATGAATCGCCTCCACCGCCGCCATCTCCGCCGTGTTCAGGCCTCTTTTGCTGGCGACATCCGGAGAGAATTTGTCGGCGACGAGTCGGGCTTTCAGCAGCGCCGCCGTGTAGCAGATCGTCGCCGATTTCGGCAGAGTTATGTCGTCGTACTTTGCGAGGACGGCCTGCACGTCCGCGTACGCCTGCATCTCCAGCAGCGTCTCGATCAAGTTCTCGTGAATGTTCAAGACGTTCATAATGGGAGGCACCTCTTTGGTCAAGTCGCGGAACATCTTCACCGCCTCCTTGAGCTTCCCCAAGCGTCTCGCGCACATCGCCAGACGCCGCTTGATGTAAATCAGCACGTTAGTGTCGCGACGATGCTGCGCCTCCATCACGCTCCCCTGGTGCTGCAGCGTTTGCGACTTCCTATAGTTGACTTCGGCGACTTTTAACGCCTGCTTTAAAATCTTTTCCGCTTCGACGATCGTCGTGGCCTCCTCCTCGGCCAAGAGAATGTAAGCGGGGGCGCATTCCGGGCTCTTCTCCAGGGCGCCGTGTGCGGCTTTGATGCGTACCATCGGATTGCGCTCCCGCCACGCCGTTTGCATTATCTCGTACTCGGCCTTGCCGGCGTCCGCCTCGCACGTAAAAAACGTCTGATGGTCCTGCGCGGACAAATTCATGTCATAGTAAGTGAGAGGTTCCTTGTTCGTGGCCCAGTAAAAACGCTGGTACTCCGAACCTCTGTACAGATTTAACGGATTCCGCCACACTTTGCATTCGGGAACGCTGCCTTGCAAACTGTTCGAAGAACTGCTCGAGCTCGAGTTGTCGTTCGTGTCTGATCCCCCGATCCACGGACTGATGTGGTTCAAGGAGATTTGTTCGATGAAGCTGGTGCCGTACTTGCGAAAATACCACCATTCGAATATTAAAATTAAGCCGGAGATCAGGGAGGAGGTGCCGGTGAGGGCTACGTAGAATTTTGGCGTGAGTGTGCTGAGGAACATTGTCGAATCCCACATTTTGAGGTTAGGTTGGGTGATCTACTGTTTATGCTTGAATTGTTGCGGACATCAGTTTGGTACGCCCTATTAGTGCGGATTCAGAGAGATAATCATTAATAACAAGTGGTATTTCTGCTCTTCCGCTTCGATTTTACGCAATTCGTGTTTTATGCAATTTGACGTTTTGGAACGTGACGTTGTTGACAACATGCCATACAGCGCCCTCTATAATACAACTATAAAACTTTGAACCAAGTAAGCTTGACAAGTAAATGCAGTGTAACCAACATAAGATTGGTAATATCATCTATACAGTATGATTCACTTAGATCGTTCATTAGAACATTTTCAATTTCCCGTAGAGCTAGACAGTTGAAATTTGGTGTATGATTATCATGGATTGTTCTGAATTTAAATGTTTTTATTCCACAGCCTACACATATCAAAAGCTAAAAAGAAAATGCATTTTTTACAAAATGTGGAATATCGGAAAAACTATCGAGAATTGGCATAATAAACCTTTATAAAGATCGAGTTATTTTTTACTTTTACATCGAAGCTTTTGCGGGTTGCTCAGGAAGCTTTTGCTTAGAATTTTCGGGTTGCTCAGGAAGCTTTTGCTCAGGATTCTCAAGTTGCTCAGGAAGCTTTTACTCGGGATCCTCGGGTTGCTCAGGAAGCTTTTGCGGGTTGCTCAGGAAGCTTTTGCTCGGGATTTTCGGGTTGCTCAGGAAGCTTTTGCTTAGGATTTTCGGGTTGCTCAGGAAGCTTTTGCGGGTTGCTCAGGAAGCTTTTGCTCGGGATTTTTGGGTTGCTAGGAAGCTTTTGCTTGAGATATTCTCGGGTTGCTCAGGGAGCTTTTGCGGGTTGCTCAGGAAGCTTTTGCTTGGGATTCTTGGGTTGCTTTGGAAGCTTTTGCGGGTTGCTCAGGAAGCTTTTGCTTGGGATTCTTGGGTTGCTCAGGAAGCTTTTGCTTGAGATTCTCGGGTTGCTCAGGAAGCTTTTGTTCGGGATTCTCGGGTTGCTCATGAAGCTTTTGCTTGAATTCTCGGGTTGCTCAGGGAGCTTTTGCGGGCTGCTCAGGAAGCTTTTGCTCGGGATTATCGGGTTGCTCAGGAAGCTTTTGCTTAAAATTTTTGGGTTGCTCAGGAAGCTTTTGCTTGAGATTCTCGGGTTGCTCAGGGAGCTTTTGCGGGTTGCTCAGGAAGCCTTTGCTTGGGATTCTTGGGTTGCTCAGGAAGCTTTTGCTTGAATTCTCGGGTTGCTCAGGGAGCTTTTGCTTGAATTCTCGGGTTGCTCAGGGAGCTTTTGCGGGCTGCTCAGGAAGCTTTTGCTTGGGATTCTTGGGTTGCTTTGGAAGCTTTTGCGGGTTGCTCAGAAAGCTTTTGCTTGGGATTCTTGGGTTGCTTAGAAAGCTTTTGCTCGGGATTATCGGGTTGCTCAGGACGCTTTTGCTCGGGATTCTCGGGTTGCTCATGAAGCTTTTGCTTGAATTCTCGGGTTGCTCAGGGAGCTTTTGCTTGAATTCTCGGGTTGCTCAGGGAGCTTTTGCGGGCTGCTCAGGAAACTTTTGCTTGGGATTCTTGGGTTGCTTTGGAAGCTTTTGCGGGTTGCTCAGAAAGCTTTTGCTTGGGATTCTTGGGTTGCTTAGAAAGCTTTTGCGGGTTGCTCAGGAAGCTTTTGCTTGGGATCCTTGGGTTGCTCATGAAGCTTTTGCTTGAATTCTCGGGTTGCTCAGGGAGCTTTTGCTCGGGATTACTGGGTTGCTTAGGAAGCTTTTGCTCGGGATTATCGGGTTGCTCAGGACGCTTTTGCTCGGGATTCTCGGGTTGCTCATGAAGCTTTTGCTTGAATTCTCGGGTTGCTCAGGAAGCTTTTGCTTGGGATCCTTGGGTTGCTCAGGAAGCTTTTGCGGGTTGCTCAGGGAGCTTTTGCTCGGGATTTTCGGGTTGCTCAGGAAGCTTTTGCTTGAGATTCTCGGGTTGCTCAGGGAGCTTTTGCGGGTTGCTCAGGAAGCCTTTGCTTGGGATTCTTGGGTTGCTCAGGAAGCTTTTGCTTGAATTCTCGGGTTGCTCAGGGAGCTTTTGCTTGAATTCTCGGGTTGCTCAGGGAGCTTTTGCGGGCTGCTCAGGAAGCTTTTGCTTGGGATTCTTGGGTTGCTTTGGAAGCTTTTGCGGGTTGCTCAGAAAGCTTTTGCTTGGGATTCTTGGGTTGCTTAGAAAGCTTTTGCTCGGGATTATCGGGTTGCTCAGGACGCTTTTGCTCGGGATTCTCGGGTTGCTCATGAAGCTTTTGCTTGAATTCTCGGGTTGCTCAGGGAGCTTTTGCTTGAATTCTCGGGTTGCTCAGGGAGCTTTTGCGGGCTGCTCAGGAAGCTTTTGCTTGGGATTCTTGGGTTGCTCAGGAAGCTTTTGCGGGTTGCTCAGGGAGCTTTTGCTCGGGATTTTCGGGTTGCTCAGGAAGCTTTTGCTTGAGATTCTCGGGTTGCTCAGGAAGCTTTTGCGGGTTGCTCAGGAAGCTTTTGCTTGGGATTCTTGGGTTGCTCAGGAAGCTTTTGCGGGTTGCTCAGGAAGCTTTTGCTTGGGATTCTTGGGTTGCTCAGGAAGCTTTTGCTCGGGATTATCGGGTTGCTCAGGAAGCTTTTGCTCGGGATTCTCGGGTTGCTCAGGAAGCTTTTGCTTGGGATTCTCGGGTTGCTCAGGAAGCTTTTGCGGGTTGCTCAGGAAGCTTTTGCTAAGGATTTTCGGGTTGTTCAGGAAGCTTTTGCTCGGGATTACCGGGTTGCTTAGGAAGCTTTTGCTCGAGATTATCGGGTTGCTCAGGAAGCTTTTGCTCGGGATTCTCGGGTTGCTCAGAAAGCTTTTGCTTGAATTCTCGGGTTGCTCAGGGAGCTTTTGCTTGAATTCTCGGGTTGCTCAGGGAGCTTTTGCGGGCTGCTCAGGAAGCTTTTGCTTGGGATTCTTGGGTTGCTTTGGAAGCTTTTGCGGGTTGCTCAGGAAGCTTTTGCTTGGGATTCTTGGGTTGCTTAGAAAGCTTTTGCGGGTTGCTCAGGAAGCTTTTGCTTGGGATCCTTGGGTTGCTCATGAAGCTTTTGCTTGAATTCTCGGGTTGCTCAGGACGCTTTTGCTCGGGATTCTCGGGTTGCTCATGAAGCTTTTGCTTGAATTCTCGGGTTGCTCAGGAAGCTTTTGCTTGGGATCCTATGGTTGCTCAGGAAGCTTTTGCGGGTTGCTCAGGGAGCTTTTGCTCGGGATTTTCGGGTTGCTCAGGAAGCTTTTGCTTGAGATTCTCGGGTTGCTCAGGGAGCTTTTGCGGGTTGCTCAGGAAGCCTTTGCTTGGGATTCTTGGGTTGCTCAGGAAGCTTTTGCGGGTTGCTCAGGAAGCTTTTGCTTAGGATTCTTGGGTTGCTCAGCAAGCTTTTGCTCGGGATTATCGGGTTGCTCAGGAAGCTTTTGCTCGGGATTATCGGGTTGCTCAGGGAGCTTTTGCTCGGGATTTTTGGGTTGCTCAGGAAGCTTTTGCTCGGTATTCTCGGGTTGTTCAGGAAGCTTTTGCTAAGGATTTTCTGGTTGCTCAGGAAGCTTTTGATCGGGATTCTCGGGTTGCTTAGGAAGCTTTTGCGGGTTGCTCGGGAAGCTTTTGCTTGGGATTTTCGGGTTGCTCAGGAAGCTTTTGCTTAGTTCTAGTTTTAGTGTTCTAATTTTAGTGTTCTAGTTTTAGTGTTCTAGTTTTAGTGTTCTAATTCTAGTGTTCTAATTCTAGTGTTCTAATTCTAGTGTTCTAATTCTAGTGTTCTAATTCTAGTGTTCTAATTCTAGTGTTCTAGTTTTAGTGTTCTAGTTTTAGTGTTCTAGTTTTAGTGTTCTAGTTTTAGTGTTCTAGTTTTAGTGTTCTAGTTTTAGTGTTCTAGTTTTAGTGTTCTAGTTTTAGTGTTCTAGTTTTAGTGTTCTAGTTTTAGTGTTCTAGTTTTAATGTTCTAGTTTTAGTGTTCTAGTTTTAGTGTTCTAGTTTCGGTTGCTCAGGAAAGTTTTGCTCGGGATTTTTGGGTTTCTCAGGAAGCTTTTGCTTGGGATTTTTGGGTTGCTCAGGAAGCTTTTGCTCGGGATTCTCGGGTTGTTCAGGAAGCTTTTGCTAAGGATTTTCGGGTTGCTCAGGAAGCTTTTGATCGGGATTTTTGGGTTTCTCAAGAAGCTTTTGCTCGGGATTATCGGGTTGCTCAGGAAGCTTTTGCTTGGGATTTTCGGGTTTCTCAGGAAGCTTTTGCTTAGTTCTAGTTTTAGTGTTCTAATTTTAGTGTTCTAGTTTTAGTGTTCTAGTTTTAGTGTTCTAGTTTCGGTTGCTCAGGAAACTTTTACTCGGTAGTTTTGGGTTGCTCAGGAAGCTTTTGCTCGGGATTCTCGGGTTGCTCAGGAAGCTTTTGCTTAGAATTTTTGGGTTGCTCAGGAAGCTTTTGCTTGAGATTCTCGGGTTGCTCAGGGAGCTTTTGCGGATTGCTCAGGAAGCTTTTGCGGGTTGCTCAGGAAGCTTTTGCTTGGGATTCTTGGGTTGCTTAGGATGCTTTTGCGGGTTGCTCAGGAAGCTTTTGCTTGGGATTTTCGGGTTGCTCAGGAAGCTTTTGCTTAGTTCTAGTTTTAGTGTTCTAATTTTAGTGTTCTAGTTTTAGTGTTCTAGTTTTAGTGTTCTAGTTTTAGTGTTCTAGTTTTAGTGTTCTAGTTTCGGTTGCTCAGGAAACTTTTACTCGGTAGTTTTGGGTTGCTCAGGAAGCTTTTGCTCGGGATTCTCGGGTTGCTCAGGAAGCTTTTGCTTAGAATTTTTGGGTTGCTCAGGAAGCTTTTGCTTGGGATTCTTGGGTTGCTCAGGAAGCTTTTGCTCGGGATTATCGGGTTGCTCAGGAAGCTTTTGCTAAGGATTTTCGGGTTGCTCAGGAAGCTTTTGAACGGGATTCTCGGGTTGCTTAGGAAGCTTTTGCGGGTTGCTCGGGAAGCTTTTGCTTGGGATTTTCGGGTTGCTCAGGAAGCTTTTGCTTAGTTCTAGTTTTAGTGTTCTAATTTTAGTGTTCTAGTTTTAGTGTTCTAGTTTTAGTGTTCTAGTTTTAGTGTTCTAGTTTTAGTGTTCTAGTTTTAGTGTTCTAGTTTTAGTGTTCTAATTCTAGTGTTCTAATTCTAGTGTTCTAATTCTAGTGTTCTAATTCTAGTGTTCTAATTCTAGTGTTCTAATTCTAGTGTTCTAGTTTTAGTGTTCTAGTTTTAGTGTTCTAGTTTTAGTGTTCTAGTTTTAGTGTTCTAGTTTTAGTGTTCTAGTTTTAGTGTTCTAGTTTTAGTGTTCTAGTTTTAATGTTCTAGTTTTAGTGTTCTAGTTTTAGTGTTCTAGTTTCGGTTGCTCAGGAAAGTTTTGCTCGGGATTTTTGGGTTTCTCAGGAAGCTTTTGCTTGGGATTTTTGGGTTGCTCAGGAAGCTTTTGCTCGGGATTCTCGGGTTGTTCAGGAAGCTTTTGCTAAGGATTTTCGGGTTGCTCAGGAAGCTTTTGATCGGGATTTTTGGGTTTCTCAAGAAGCTTTTGCTCGGGATTATCGGGTTGCTCAGGAAGCTTTTGCTTGGGATTTTCGGGTTTCTCAGGAAGCTTTTGCTTAGTTCTAGTTTTAGTGTTCTAATTTTAGTGTTCTAGTTTTAGTGTTCTAGTTTTAGTGTTCTAGTTTCGGTTGCTCAGGAAACTTTTACTCGGTAGTTTTGGGTTGCTCAGGAAGCTTTTGCTCGGGATTCTCGGGTTGCTCAGGAAGCTTTTGCTTAGAATTTTTGGGTTGCTCAGGAAGCTTTTGCTTGAGATTCTCGGGTTGCTCAGGGAGCTTTTGCGGATTGCTCAGGAAGCTTTTGCGGGTTGCTCAGGAAGCTTTTGCGGGTTGCTCAGGAAGCTTTTGCTTGGGATTCTTGGGTTGCTTAGGATGCTTTTGCGGGTTGCTCAGGAAGCTTTTGCTTGGGATTTTCGGGTTGCTCAGGAAGCTTTTGCTTAGTTCTAGTTTTAGTGTTCTAATTTTAGTGTTCTAGTTTTAGTGTTCTAGTTTTAGTGTTCTAGTTTTAGTGTTCTAGTTTCGGTTGCTCAGGAAACTTTTACTCGGTAGTTTTGGGTTGCTCAGGAAGCTTTTGCTCGGGATTCTCGGGTTGCTCAGGAAGCTTTTGCTTAGAATTTTTGGGTTGCTCAGGAAGCTTTTGCTTGAGATTCTCGGGTTGCTCAGGGAGCTTTTGCGGATTGCTCAGGAAGCTTTTGCTTGGGATTCTCGGGTTGCTCAGGAAGCTTTTGCGGGTTGCTCAGGAAGCTTTTGCTTGGGATTCTTGGGTTGCTCAGGAAGCTTTTGCGGGTTGCTCAGGAAGCTTTTGCTTGGGATTCTTGGGTTGCTCATGAAGCTTTTGCTTGAATTCTCGGGTTGCTCAGGGAGCTTTTGCTCGGGATTACCGGGTTGCTTAGGAAGCTTTTGCTCGAGATTATCGGGTTGCTCAGGAAGCTTTTGCTCGGGATTCTCGGGTTGCTCATGAAGCTTTTGCTTGAATTCTCGGGTTGCTCAGGGAGCTTTTGCGGGCTGCTCAGGAAGCTTTTGCTTGGGATTCTTGGGTTGCTTAGGAAGCTTTTGCGGGTTGCTCAGGAAGCTTTTGCTTGGGATTCTTGGGTTGCTCAGGAAGCTTTTGTTCGGGATTTTCGGGTTGCTCAGGAAGCTTTTGCTCGGGATTTTTGGGTTGCTCAGGAAGCTTTTGCTTGGGATTCTCGGGTTGCTCAGGAAGCTTTTGCTCGGGATTTTTGGGTTGCTCAGGAAGCTTTTGCTCGGGATTCTCGGGTTGCTCAGGAAGCTTTTGCTTAGAACTTTTGGGTTGCTCAGGAAGCTTTTGCTTGAGATTCTCGGGTTGCTCAGGGTGCTTTTGCGGGTTGCTCAGGAAGCTTTAGCTTGGGATTCTTGGGTTGCTTTGGAAGCTTTTGCGGATTGCTCAGGAAGCTTTTGCTTGGGATTCTTGGGTTGCTCAGGAAGCTTTTGCTCGGGATTTTCGGGTTGCTCAGGAAGCTTTTGCTTGAGATTCTCGGGTTGCTAAGGGAGCTTTTGCTTGGGATCCTTGGGTTGCTCAGGAAGCTTTTGCGGGTTGCTCAAGAAGCTTTTGCTTGGGATTCTTGGGTTGCTCAGGAAGCTTTTGCTCGGGATTCTCGGGTTGCTCAGGAAGCTTTTGCTTGAATTCTCGGGTTGCTCAGGGAGCTTTTGCGGGCTGCTCAGGAAGCTTTTGCTTGGGATTCTTGGGTTGCTTTGGAAGCTTTTGCGGGTTGCTCAGGAAGCTTTTGCTTGGGATTCTTGGGTTGCTCAGGAAGCTTTTGCTCGAGATTATCGGGTTGCTCAGGAAGCTTTTGCTCGGGATTCTCGGGTTGCTCAGGAAGCTTTTGCTTGAATTCTCGGGTTGCTCAGGGAGCTTTTGCTTGAATTCTCGGGTTGCTCAGGGAGCTTTTGCGGGCTGCTCAGGAAGCTTTTGCTTGGGATTCTTGGGTTGCTTTGGAAGCTTTTGCGGGTTGCTCAGGAAGCTTTTGCTTGGGATTCTTGGGTTGCTTAGGGAGCTTTTGCGGGTTGCTCAGGAAGCTTTTGCTTGGGATCCTTGGGTTGCTCATGAAGCTTTTGCTTGAATTCTCGGGTTGCTCAGGAAGCTTTTGCTTGGGATCCTTGGGTTGCTCAGGAAGCTTTTGCGGGTTGCTCAGGGAGCTTTTGCTCGGGATTTTCGGGTTGCTCAGGAAGCTTTTGCTTGAGATATTCTCGGGTTGCTCAGGGAGCTTTTGCGGGTTGCTCAGGAAGCCTTTGCTTGGGATTCTTGGGTTGCTCAGGAAGCTTTTGCGGGTTGCTCAGGAAGCTTTTGCTTGGGATTCTTGGGTTGCTCAGGAAGCTTTTGCTTGGGATTCTTGGGTTGCTCAGGAAGCTTTTGCGGGTTGCTCAGGAAGCTTTTGCTCGGGATTCTCGGGTTGCTCATGAAGCTTTTGCTTGAATTCTCGGGTTGCTCAGGAAGCTTTTGCGGGTTGCTCAGGGAGCTTTTGCTCGGGATTTTCGGGTTGCTCAGGAAGCTTTTGCTTGAGATATTCTCGGGTTGCTCAGGGAGCTTTTGCGGGTTGCTCAGGAAGCCTTTGCTTGGGATTCTTGGGTTGCTCAGGAAGCTTTTGCGGGTTGCTCAGGAAGCTTTTGCTTGGGATTCTTGGGTTGCTCAGGAAGCTTTTGCTCGGGATTATCGGGTTGCTCAGGAAGCTTTTGCTCGGGATTATCGGGTTGCTCAGGGAGCTTTTGCTCGGGATTTTTGGGTTGCTCAGGAAGCTTTTGCTCGGGATTCTCGGGTTGTTCAGGAAGCTTTTGCTAAGGATTTTCGGGTTGCTCAGGAAGCTTTTGATCGGGATTTTTGGGTTTCTCAAGAAGCTTTTGCTCGGGATTATCGGGTTGCTCAGGAAGCTTTTGCTTGGGATTTTCGGGTTTCTCAAGAAGCTTTTGCTCGGGATTTTCGGGTTTCTCAAGAAGCTTTTGCTCAGGATTCTCGGGTTGCTCAGGAAGCTTTTGCTTGAGATTCTTGGGTTGCTCAGGGAGCTTTTGCGGGTTGCTCAGAAAGATTTTGCTTGGGATTCTTAGGTTGCTAAGAAACCTTCAGCGGGTTGTTCGGGAAGCTTTTGCTTGGGATTTTCGGGTTGCTCAGGAAGCTTTTGCTTAGTTCTAGTTTTAGTGTTCTAGTTTTAGTGTTCTAGTTTTAGTGTTCTAGTTTTAGTGTTCTAGTTTTAGTGTTCTAGTTTTTATGTTCTAATTCTAGTGTTCTAATTCTAGTGTTCCAATTCTAGTGTTCCAATTCTAGTGTTCCAGTTTTAGTGTTCCAGTTTTAGTGTTCCAGTTTTAGTGTTCCAGTTTTAGTGTTCCAGTTTTAGTGTTCCAGTTTTAGTGTTCCAGTTTTAGTGTTCCAGTTTTAGTGTTCCAGTTTTAGTGTTCCAGTTTTAGTGTTCCAGTTTTAGTGTTCCAGTTTTAGTGTTCCAGTTTTAGTGTTCCAGTTTTAGTGTTCCAGTTTTAGTGTTCCAGTTTTAGTGTTCTAGTTTCGGTTGCTCAGGAAAGTTTTGCTCGGGATTTTTGGGTTTCTCAGGAAGCTTTTGCTTGGGATTTTTGGGTTGCTCAGGAAGCTTTTGCTCGGGATTCTCGGGTTGTTCAGGAAGCTTTTGCTAAGGATTTTCGGGTTGCTCAGGAAGCTTTTGATCGGGATTTTTGGGTTTCTCAAGAAGCTTTTGCTCGGGATTATCGGGTTGCTCAGGAAGCTTTTGCTTGGGATTTTCGGGTTTCTCAGGAAGCTTTTGCTTAGTTCTAGTTTTAGTGTTCTAATTTTAGTGTTCTAGTTTTAGTGTTCTAGTTTCGGTTGCTCAGGAAACTTTTACTCGGTAGTTTTGGGTTGCTCAGGAAGCTTTTGCTCGGGATTCTCGGGTTGCTCAGGAAGCTTTTGCTTAGAATTTTTGGGTTGCTCAGGAAGCTTTTGCTTGAGATTCTCGGGTTGCTCAGGGTGCTTTTGTGGGTTGCTCACTAAGCTTTTGCTTAGTTCTAGTTTTAGTGTTCTAGTTTTAGTGTTCTAGTTTAAGTGTTCTAGTTTAAGTGTTCTAGTTTTAGTGTTCTAGTTTAGTGTTCTAGTTTAGTGTTCTAGTTTAGTGTTCTAGTTTTAGTGTTCTAGTTTTAGTGTTCTAGTTTTAGTGTTCTAGTTTTAGTGTTCTAGTTTTAGTGTTCTAGTTTTAGTGTTCTAGTTTTAGTGTTCTAGTTTTAGTGTTCTAGTTTTAGTGTTCTAGTTTTAGTGTTCTAGTTTTAGTGTTCTAGTTTTAGTGCTCTAGTTTTAGTGTTCTAGTTTCGGTTGCTCAGGAAACTTTTACTCTGTGGTTTTGGGTTGCTCAGGAAGCTTTTGCTCGGGATTCTCGGGTTGCTCAGGAAGCTTTTGCTTGGGATTCTCGGGTTGCTCAGGAAGCTTTTGCGGGTTGCTCAGGAAGCTTTTGCTAAGGATTTTCGGGTTGTTCAGGAAGCTTTTGCTCGGGATTACCGGGTTGCTTAGGAAGCTTTTGCTAGAGATTATCGGGTTGCTCAGGAAGCTTTTGCTCGGGATTCTCGGGTTGCTCAGGAAGCTTTTGCTCGGAATTTTCGGGTTGCTCAGGAAGCTTTTGCTTGAAATTCTTGGGTTGCTCAGGGAGCTTTTGCGGGTTGCTCAGGAAGCTTTTGCTTGGGATTCTTGGGTTGCTCAGGAAGCTTTTGCGGGTTGCTCATGAAGCTTTTGCTTGGGATTCTTGGGTTGCTCAGGAAGCTTTTGCTCGGGATTTTCGGGTTGCTCAGGAAGCTTTTGCTTAAAATTCTTGGGTTGCTCAGGGAGCTTTTGCGGGTTGCTCAGGAAGCTTTTGCTCGGAATTCTCGGGTTGCTCAGGAAGCTTTTGCTTAGAATTTTTGGGTTGCTCAGGAAGCTTTTGCTTGGGATTCTTGGGTTGCTCAGGAAGCTTTTGCGGGTTGCTCAGGAAGCTTTTGCTTGGGATTCTTGGGTTGCTCAGGAAGCTTTTGCTCGGGATTATCGGGTTGCTCAGGAAGCTTTTGCTAAGGATTTTCGGGTTGCTCAGGAAGCTTTTGAACGGGATTCTCGGGTTGCTTAGGAAGCTTTTGCGGGTTGCTCGGGAAGCTTTTGCTTGTGATTTTCGGGTTGCTCAGGAAGCTTTTGCTTAGTTCTAGTTTTAGTGTTCTAATTTTAGTGTTCTAGTTTTAGTGTTCTAGTTTTAGTGTTCTAGTTTTAGTGTTCTAGTTTCGGTTGCTCAGGAAACTTTTACTCGGTAGTTTTGGGTTGCTCAGGAAGCTTTTGCTCGGGATTCTCGGGTTGCTCAGGAAGCTTTTGCTTAGAATTTTTGGGTTGCTCAGGAAGCTTTTGCTTGAGATTCTCGGGTTGCTCAGGGAGCTTTTGCGGATTGCTCAGGAAGCTTTTGCTTGGGATTCTCGGGTTGCTCAGGAAGCTTTTGCGGGTTGCTCAGGAAGCTTTTGCTTGGGATTCTTGGGTTGCTCAGGAAGCTTTTGCTCGGGATTATCGGGTTGCTCAGGAAGCTTTTGCTCGGGATTCTCGGGTTGCTCAGGAAGCTTTTGCTTGGGATTCTCGGGTTGCTCAGGAAGCTTTTGCGGGTTGCTCAGGAAGCTTTTGCTAAGGATTTTCGGGTTGTTCAGGAAGCTTTTGCTCGGGATTACCGGGTTGCTTAGGAAGCTTTTGCTCGAGATTATCGGGTTGCTCAGGAAGCTTTTGCTCGGGATTCTCGGGTTGCTCAGAAAGCTTTTGCTTGAATTCTCGGGTTGCTCAGGGAGCTTTTGCTTGAATTCTCGGGTTGCTCAGGGAGCTTTTGCGGGCTGCTCAGGAAGCTTTTGCTTGGGATTCTTGGGTTGCTTTGGAAGCTTTTGCGGGTTGCTCAGGAAGCTTTTGCTTGGGATTCTTGGGTTGCTTAGAAAGCTTTTGCGGGTTGCTCAGGAAGCTTTTGCTTGGGATCCTTGGGTTGCTCATGAAGCTTTTGCTTGAATTCTCGGGTTGCTCAGGACGCTTTTGCTCGGGATTCTCGGGTTGCTCAGGAAGCTTTTGCTTGGGATCCTATGGTTGCTCAGGAAGCTTTTGCGGGTTGCTCAGGGAGCTTTTGCTCGGGATTTTCGGGTTGCTCAGGAAGCTTTTGCTTGAGATTCTCGGGTTGCTCAGGGAGCTTTTGCGGGTTGCTCAGGAAGCCTTTGCTTGGGATTCTTGGGTTGCTCAGGAAGCTTTTGCGGGTTGCTCAGGAAGCTTTTGCTTAGGATTCTTGGGTTGCTCAGCAAGCTTTTGCTCGGGATTATCGGGTTGCTCAGGAAGCTTTTGCTCGGGATTATCGGGTTGCTCAGGGAGCTTTTGCTCGGGATTTTTGGGTTGCTCAGGAAGCTTTTGCTCGGTATTCTCGGGTTGTTCAGGAAGCTTTTGCTAAGGATTTTCTGGTTGCTCAGGAAGCTTTTGATCGGGATTCTCGGGTTGCTTAGGAAGCTTTTGCGGGTTGCTCGGGAAGCTTTTGCTTGGGATTTTCGGGTTGCTCAGGAAGCTTTTGCTTAGTTCTAGTTTTAGTGTTCTAATTTTAGTGTTCTAGTTTTAGTGTTCTAGTTTTAGTGTTCTAATTCTAGTGTTCTAATTCTAGTGTTCTAATTCTAGTGTTCTAATTCTAGTGTTCTAGTTTTAGTGTTCTAGTTTTAGTGTTCTAGTTTTAGTGTTCTAGTTTTAGTGTTCTAGTTTTAGTGTTCTAGTTTTAGTGTTCTAGTTTTAGTGTTCTAATTCTAGTGTTCTAATTCTAGTGTTCTAATTCTAGTGTTCTAATTCTAGTGTTCTAATTCTAGTGTTCTAGTTTTAGTGTTCTAGTTTTAGTGTTCTAGTTTTAGTGTTCTAGTTTTAGTGTTCTAGTTTTAGTGTTCTAGTTTTAGTGTTCTAGTTTTAGTGTTCTAGTTTTAGTGTTCTAGTTTTAGTGTTCTAGTTTTAGTGTTCTAGTTTTAGTGTTCTAGTTTTAATGTTCTAGTTTTAGTGTTCTAGTTTTAGTGTTCTAGTTTCGGTTGCTCAGGAAAGTTTTGCTCGGGATTTTTGGGTTTCTCAGGAAGCTTTTGCTTGGGATTTTTGGGTTGCTCAGGAAGCTTTTGCTCGGGATTCTCGGGTTGTTCAGGAAGCTTTTGCTAAGGATTTTCGGGTTGCTCAGGAAGCTTTTGATCGGGATTTTTGGGTTTCTCAAGAAGCTTTTGCTCGGGATTATCGGGTTGCTCAGGAAGCTTTTGCTTGGGATTTTCGGGTTTCTCAGGAAGCTTTTGCTTAGTTCTAGTTTTAGTGTTCTAATTTTAGTGTTCTAGTTTTAGTGTTCTAGTTTTAGTGTTCTAGTTTCGGTTGCTCAGGAAACTTTTACTCGGTAGTTTTGGGTTGCTCAGGAAGCTTTTGCTCGGGATTCTCGGGTTGCTCAGGAAGCTTTTGCTTAGAATTTTTGGGTTGCTCAGGAAGCTTTTGCTTGAGATTCTCGGGTTGCTCAGGGAGCTTTTGCGGATTGCTCAGGAAGCTTTTGCGGGTTGCTCAGGAAGCTTTTGCTTGGGATTCTTGGGTTGCTTAGGATGCTTTTGCGGGTTGCTCAGGAAGCTTTTGCTTGGGATTTTCGGGTTGCTCAGGAAGCTTTTGCTTAGTTCTAGTTTTAGTGTTCTAATTTTAGTGTTCTAGTTTTAGTGTTCTAGTTTTAGTGTTCTAGTTTTAGTGTTCTAGTTTCGGTTGCTCAGGAAACTTTTACTCGGTAGTTTTGGGTTGCTCAGGAAGCTTTTGCTCGGGATTCTCGGGTTGCTCAGGAAGCTTTTGCTTAGAATTTTTGGGTTGCTCAGGAAGCTTTTGCTTGGGATTCTTGGGTTGCTCAGGAAGCTTTTGCGGGTTGCTCAGGAAGCTTTTGCTTGGGATTCTTGGGTTGCTCAGGAAGCTTTTGCTCGGGATTATCGGGTTGCTCAGGAAGCTTTTGCTAAGGATTTTCGGGTTGCTCAGGAAGCTTTTGAACGGGATTCTCGGGTTGCTTAGGAAGCTTTTGCGGGTTGCTCGGGAAGCTTTTGCTTGGGATTTTCGGGTTGCTCAGGAAGCTTTTGCTTAGTTCTAGTTTTAGTGTTCTAATTTTAGTTTCTAGTTTTAGTGTTCTAGTTTTAGTGTTCTAGTTTTAGTGTTCTAGTTTCGGTTGCTCAGGAAACTTTTACTCGGTAGTTTTGGGTTGCTCAGGAAGCTTTTGCTCGGGATTCTCGGGTTGCTCAGGAAGCTTTTGCTTAGAATTTTTGGGTTGCTCAGGAAGCTTTTGCTTGAGATTCTCGGGTTGCTCAGGGAGCTTTTGCGGATTGCTCAGGAAGCTTTTGCTTGGGATTCTCGGGTTGCTCAGGAAGCTTTTGCGGGTTGCTCAGGAAGCTTTTGCTTGGGATTCTTGGGTTGCTCAGGAAGCTTTTGCGGGTTGCTCAGGAAGCTTTTGCTTGGGATTCTTGGGTTGCTCATGAAGCTTTTGCTTGAATTCTCGGGTTGCTCAGGGAGCTTTTGCTCGGGATTACCGGGTTGCTTAGGAAGCTTTTGCTCGAGATTATCGGGTTGCTCAGGAAGCTTTTGCTCGGGATTCTCGGGTTGCTCATGAAGCTTTTGCTTGAATTCTCGGGTTGCTCAGGGAGCTTTTGCGGGCTGCTCAGGAAGCTTTTGCTTGGGATTCTTGGGTTGCTTAGGAAGCTTTTGCGGGTTGCTCAGGAAGCTTTTGCTTGGGATTCTTGGGTTGCTCAGGAAGCTTTTGTTCGGGATTTTCGGGTTGCTCAGGAAGCTTTTGCTCGGGATTTTTGGGTTGCTCAGGAAGCTTTTGCTTGGGATTCTCGGGTTGCTCAGGAAGCTTTTGCTCGGGATTTTTGGGTTGCTCAGGAAGCTTTTGCTCGGGATTCTCGGGTTGCTCAGGAAGCTTTTGCTTAGAACTTTTGGGTTGCTCAGGAAGCTTTTGCTTGAGATTCTCGGGTTGCTCAGGGTGCTTTTGCGGGTTGCTCAGGAAGCTTTAGCTTGGGATTCTTGGGTTGCTTTGGAAGCTTTTGCGGATTGCTCAGGAAGCTTTTGCTTGGGATTCTTGGGTTGCTCAGGAAGCTTTTGCTCGGGATTTTCGGGTTGCTCAGGAAGCTTTTGCTTGAGATTCTCGGGTTGCTAAGGGAGCTTTTGCTTGGGATCCTTGGGTTGCTCAGGAAGCTTTTGCGGGTTGCTCAAGAAGCTTTTGCTTGGGATTCTTGGGTTGCTCAGGAAGCTTTTGCTCGGGATTCTCGGGTTGCTCAGGAAGCTTTTGCTTGAATTCTCGGGTTGCTCAGGGAGCTTTTGCGGGCTGCTCAGGAAGCTTTTGCTTGGGATTCTTGGGTTGCTTTGGAAGCTTTTGCGGGTTGCTCAGGAAGCTTTTGCTTGGGATTCTTGGGTTGCTCAGGAAGCTTTTGCTCGAGATTATCGGGTTGCTCAGGAAGCTTTTGCTCGGGATTCTCGGGTTGCTCAGGAAGCTTTTGCTTGAATTCTCGGGTTGCTCAGGGAGCTTTTGCTTGAATTCTCGGGTTGCTCAGGGAGCTTTTGCGGGCTGCTCAGGAAGCTTTTGCTTGGGATTCTTGGGTTGCTTTGGAAGCTTTTGCGGGTTGCTCAGGAAGCTTTTGCTTGGGATTCTTGGGTTGCTTAGGGAGCTTTTGCGGGTTGCTCAGGAAGCTTTTGCTTGGGATCCTTGGGTTGCTCATGAAGCTTTTGCTTGAATTCTCGGGTTGCTCAGGAAGCTTTTGCTTGGGATCCTTGGGTTGCTCAGGAAGCTTTTGCGGGTTGCTCAGGGAGCTTTTGCTCGGGATTTTCGGGTTGCTCAGGAAGCTTTTGCTTGAGATATTCTCGGGTTGCTCAGGGAGCTTTTGCGGGTTGCTCAGGAAGCCTTTGCTTGGGATTCTTGGGTTGCTCAGGAAGCTTTTGCGGGTTGCTCAGGAAGCTTTTGCTTGGGATTCTTGGGTTGCTCAGGAAGCTTTTGCTTGGGATTCTTGGGTTGCTCAGGAAGCTTTTGCGGGTTGCTCAGGAAGCTTTTGCTCGGGATTCTCGGGTTGCTCATGAAGCTTTTGCTTGAATTCTCGGGTTGCTCAGGAAGCTTTTGCGGGTTGCTCAGGGAGCTTTTGCTCGGGATTTTCGGGTTGCTCAGGAAGCTTTTGCTTGAGATATTCTCGGGTTGCTCAGGGAGCTTTTGCGGGTTGCTCAGGAAGCCTTTGCTTGGGATTCTTGGGTTGCTCAGGAAGCTTTTGCGGGTTGCTCAGGAAGCTTTTGCTTGGGATTCTTGGGTTGCTCAGGAAGCTTTTGCTCGGGATTATCGGGTTGCTCAGGAAGCTTTTGCTCGGGATTATCGGGTTGCTCAGGGAGCTTTTGCTCGGGATTTTTGGGTTGCTCAGGAAGCTTTTGCTCGGGATTCTCGGGTTGTTCAGGAAGCTTTTGCTA
Organism: Eledona agricola; assembly: GCA_964023215.1. Taxonomy (NCBI): domain Eukaryota; kingdom Metazoa; phylum Arthropoda; class Insecta; order Coleoptera; family Tenebrionidae; genus Eledona; species Eledona agricola. The sequence continues at coordinate 391,552 of OZ026861.1, forward strand.
AGGATTTTCGGGTTGCTCAGGAAGCTTTTGATCGGGATTTTTGGGTTTCTCAAGAAGCTTTTGCTCGGGATTATCGGGTTGCTCAGGAAGCTTTTGCTTGGGATTTTCGGGTTTCTCAAGAAGCTTTTGCTCGGGATTTTCGGGTTTCTCAAGAAGCTTTTGCTCAGGATTCTCGGGTTGCTCAGGAAGCTTTTGCTTGAGATTCTTGGGTTGCTCAGGGAGCTTTTGCGGGTTGCTCAGAAAGATTTTGCTTGGGATTCTTAGGTTGCTAAGAAACCTTCAGCGGGTTGTTCGGGAAGCTTTTGCTTGGGATTTTCGGGTTGCTCAGGAAGCTTTTGCTTAGTTCTAGTTTTAGTGTTCTAGTTTTAGTGTTCTAGTTTTAGTGTTCTAGTTTTAGTGTTCTAGTTTTTATGTTCTAATTCTAGTGTTCTAATTCTAGTGTTCTAATTCTAGTGTTCCAATTCTAGTGTTCCAGTTTTAGTGTTCCAGTTTTAGTGTTCCAGTTTTAGTGTTCCAGTTTTAGTGTTCCAGTTTTAGTGTCCCAGTTTTAGTGTTCCAGTTTTAGTGTTCCAGTTTTAGTGTTCCAGTTTTAGTGTTCCAGTTTTAGTGTTCCAGTTTTAGTGTTCCAGTTTTAGTGTTCCAGTTTTAGTGTTCCAGTTTTAGTGTTCCAGTTTTAGTGTTCCAGTTTTAGTGTTCCAGTTTTAGTGTTCCAGTTTTAGTGTTCTAGTTTCGGTTGCTCAGGAAAGTTTTGCTCGGGATTTTTGGGTTTCTCAGGAAGCTTTTGCTTGGGATTTTTGGGTTGCTCAGGAAGCTTTTGCTCGGGATTCTCGGGTTGTTCAGGAAGCTTTTGCTAAGGATTTTCGGGTTGCTCAGGAAGCTTTTGATCGGGATTTTTGGGTTTCTCAAGAAGCTTTTGCTCGGGATTATCGGGTTGCTCAGGAAGCTTTTGCTTGGGATTTTCGGGTTTCTCAGGAAGCTTTTGCTTAGTTCTAGTTTTAGTGTTCTAATTTTAGTGTTCTAGTTTTAGTGTTCTAGTTTCGGTTGCTCAGGAAACTTTTACTCGGTAGTTTTGGGTTGCTCAGGAAGCTTTTGCTCGGGATTCTCGGGTTGCTCAGGAAGCTTTTGCTTAGAATTTTTGGGTTGCTCAGGAAGCTTTTGCTTGAGATTCTCGGGTTGCTCAGGGTGCTTTTGTGGGTTGCTCAGGAAGCTTTTGCTTAGTTCTAGTTTTAGTGTTCTAGTTTTAGTGTTCTAGTTTAAGTGTTCTAGTTTAAGTGTTCTAGTTTTAGTGTTCTAGTTTAGTGTTCTAGTTTAGTGTTCTAGTTTAGTGTTCTAGTTTTAGTGTTCTAGTTTTAGTGTTCTAGTTTTAGTGTTCTAGTTTTAGTGTTCTAGTTTTAGTGTTCTAGTTTTAGTGTTCTAGTTTTAGTGTTCTAGTTTTAGTGTTCTAGTTTTAGTGTTCTAGTTTTAGTGTTCTAGTTTTAGTGCTCTAGTTTTAGTGTTCTAGTTTCGGTTGCTCAGGAAACTTTTACTCTGTGGTTTTGGGTTGCTCAGGAAGCTTTTGCTCGGGATTCTCGGGTTGCTCAGGAAGCTTTTGCTTGGGATTCTCGGGTTGCTCAGGAAGCTTTTGCGGGTTGCTCAGGAAGCTTTTGCTAAGGATTTTCGGGTTGTTCAGGAAGCTTTTGCTCGGGATTACCGGGTTGCTTAGGAAGCTTTTGCTAGAGATTATCGGGTTGCTCAGGAAGCTTTTGCTCGGGATTCTCGGGTTGCTCAGGAAGCTTTTGCTCGGAATTTTCGGGTTGCTCAGGAAGCTTTTGCTTGAAATTCTTGGGTTGCTCAGGGAGCTTTTGCGGGTTGCTCAGGAAGCTTTTGCTTGGGATTCTTGGGTTGCTCAGGAAGCTTTTGCGGGTTGCTCATGAAGCTTTTGCTTGGGATTCTTGGGTTGCTCAGGAAGCTTTTGCTCGGGATTTTCGGGTTGCTCAGGAAGCTTTTGCTAAGGATTTTCGGGTTGTTCAGGAAGCTTTTGCTCGGGATTACCGGGTTGCTTAGGAAGCTTTTGCTCGAGATTATCGGGTTGCTCAGGAAGCTTTTGCTCGGGATTCTCGGGTTGCTCAGAAAGCTTTTGCTTGAATTCTCGGGTTGCTCAGGGAGCTTTTGCTTGAATTCTCGGGTTGCTCAGGGAGCTTTTGCGGGCTGCTCAGGAAGCTTTTGCTTGGGATTCTTGGGTTGCTTTGGAAGCTTTTGCGGGTTGCTCAGGAAGCTTTTGCTTGGGATTCTTGGGTTGCTTAGAAAGCTTTTGCGGGTTGCTCAGGAAGCTTTTGCTTGGGATCCTTGGGTTGCTCATGAAGCTTTTGCTTGAATTCTCGGGTTGCTCAGGACGCTTTTGCTCGGGATTCTCGGGTTGCTCATGAAGCTTTTGCTTGAATTCTCGGGTTGCTCAGGAAGCTTTTGCTTGGGATCCTATGGTTGCTCAGGAAGCTTTTGCGGGTTGCTCAGGGAGCTTTTGCTCGGGATTTTCGGGTTGCTCAGGAAGCTTTTGCTTGAGATTCTCGGGTTGCTCAGGGAGCTTTTGCGGGTTGCTCAGGAAGCCTTTGCTTGGGATTCTTGGGTTGCTCAGGAAGCTTTTGCGGGTTGCTCAGGAAGCTTTTGCTTAGGATTCTTGGGTTGCTCAGCAAGCTTTTGCTCGGGATTATCGGGTTGCTCAGGAAGCTTTTGCTCGGGATTATCGGGTTGCTCAGGGAGCTTTTGCTCGGGATTTTTGGGTTGCTCAGGAAGCTTTTGCTCGGTATTCTCGGGTTGTTCAGGAAGCTTTTGCTAAGGATTTTCTGGTTGCTCAGGAAGCTTTTGATCGGGATTCTCGGGTTGCTTAGGAAGCTTTTGCGGGTTGCTCGGGAAGCTTTTGCTTGGGATTTTCGGGTTGCTCAGGAAGCTTTTGCTTAGTTCTAGTTTTAGTGTTCTAATTTTAGTGTTCTAGTTTTAGTGTTCTAGTTTTAGTGTTCTAATTCTAGTGTTCTAATTCTAGTGTTCTAATTCTAGTGTTCTAATTCTAGTGTTCTAATTCTAGTGTTCTAATTCTAGTGTTCTAGTTTTAGTGTTCTAGTTTTAGTGTTCTAGTTTTAGTGTTCTAGTTTTAGTGTTCTAGTTTTAGTGTTCTAGTTTTAGTGTTCTAGTTTTAGTGTTCTAGTTTTAGTGTTCTAGTTTTAGTGTTCTAGTTTTAGTGTTCTAGTTTTAATGTTCTAGTTTTAGTGTTCTAGTTTTAGTGTTCTAGTTTCGGTTGCTCAGGAAAGTTTTGCTCGGGATTTTTGGGTTTCTCAGGAAGCTTTTGCTTGGGATTTTTGGGTTGCTCAGGAAGCTTTTGCTCGGGATTCTCGGGTTGTTCAGGAAGCTTTTGCTAAGGATTTTCGGGTTGCTCAGGAAGCTTTTGATCGGGATTTTTGGGTTTCTCAAGAAGCTTTTGCTCGGGATTATCGGGTTGCTCAGGAAGCTTTTGCTTGGGATTTTCGGGTTTCTCAGGAAGCTTTTGCTTAGTTCTAGTTTTAGTGTTCTAATTTTAGTGTTCTAGTTTTAGTGTTCTAGTTTTAGTGTTCTAGTTTCGGTTGCTCAGGAAACTTTTACTCGGTAGTTTTGGGTTGCTCAGGAAGCTTTTGCTCGGGATTCTCGGGTTGCTCAGGAAGCTTTTGCTTAGAATTTTTGGGTTGCTCAGGAAGCTTTTGCTTGAGATTCTCGGGTTGCTCAGGGAGCTTTTGCGGATTGCTCAGGAAGCTTTTGCGGGTTGCTCAGGAAGCTTTTGCTTGGGATTCTTGGGTTGCTTAGGATGCTTTTGCGGGTTGCTCAGGAAGCTTTTGCTTGGGATTTTCGGGTTGCTCAGGAAGCTTTTGCTTAGTTCTAGTTTTAGTGTTCTAATTTTAGTGTTCTAGTTTTAGTGTTCTAGTTTTAGTGTTCTAGTTTTAGTGTTCTAGTTTTAGTGTTCTAGTTTCGGTTGCTCAGGAAACTTTTACTCGGTAGTTTTGGGTTGCTCAGGAAGCTTTTGCTCGGGATTCTCGGGTTGCTCAGGAAGCTTTTGCTTAGAATTTTTGGGTTGCTCAGGAAGCTTTTGCTTGGGATTCTTGGGTTGCTCAGGAAGCTTTTGCGGGTTGCTCAGGAAGCTTTTGCTTGGGATTCTTGGGTTGCTCAGGAAGCTTTTGCTCGGGATTATCGGGTTGCTCAGGAAGCTTTTGCTAAGGATTTTCGGGTTGCTCAGGAAGCTTTTGAACGGGATTCTCGGGTTGCTTAGGAAGCTTTTGCGGGTTGCTCGGGAAGCTTTTGCTTGGGATTTTCGGGTTGCTCAGGAAGCTTTTGCTTAGTTCTAGTTTTAGTGTTCTAATTTTAGTGTTCTAGTTTTAGTGTTCTAGTTTTAGTGTTCTAGTTTTAGTGTTCTAGTTTTAGTGTTCTAGTTTTAGTGTTCTAGTTTTAGTGTTCTAATTCTAGTGTTCTAATTCTAGTGTTCTAATTCTAGTGTTCTAATTCTAGTGTTCTAATTCTAGTGTTCTAATTCTAGTGTTCTAGTTTTAGTGTTCTAGTTTTAGTGTTCTAGTTTTAGTGTTCTAGTTTTAGTGTTCTAGTTTTAGTGTTCTAGTTTTAGTGTTCTAGTTTTAGTGTTCTAGTTTTAATGTTCTAGTTTTAGTGTTCTAGTTTTAGTGTTCTAGTTTCGGTTGCTCAGGAAAGTTTTGCTCGGGATTTTTGGGTTTCTCAGGAAGCTTTTGCTTGGGATTTTTGGGTTGCTCAGGAAGCTTTTGCTCGGGATTCTCGGGTTGTTCAGGAAGCTTTTGCTAAGGATTTTCGGGTTGCTCAGGAAGCTTTTGATCGGGATTTTTGGGTTTCTCAAGAAGCTTTTGCTCGGGATTATCGGGTTGCTCAGGAAGCTTTTGCTTGGGATTTTCGGGTTTCTCAGGAAGCTTTTGCTTAGTTCTAGTTTTAGTGTTCTAATTTTAGTGTTCTAGTTTTAGTGTTCTAGTTTTAGTGTTCTAGTTTCGGTTGCTCAGGAAACTTTTACTCGGTAGTTTTGGGTTGCTCAGGAAGCTTTTGCTCGGGATTCTCGGGTTGCTCAGGAAGCTTTTGCTTAGAATTTTTGGGTTGCTCAGGAAGCTTTTGCTTGAGATTCTCGGGTTGCTCAGGGAGCTTTTGCGGATTGCTCAGGAAGCTTTTGCGGGTTGCTCAGGAAGCTTTTGCGGGTTGCTCAGGAAGCTTTTGCTTGGGATTCTTGGGTTGCTTAGGATGCTTTTGCGGGTTGCTCAGGAAGCTTTTGCTTGGGATTTTCGGGTTGCTCAGGAAGCTTTTGCTTAGTTCTAGTTTTAGTGTTCTAATTTTAGTGTTCTAGTTTTAGTGTTCTAGTTTTAGTGTTCTAGTTTTAGTGTTCTAGTTTCGGTTGCTCAGGAAACTTTTACTCGGTAGTTTTGGGTTGCTCAGGAAGCTTTTGCTCGGGATTCTCGGGTTGCTCAGGAAGCTTTTGCTTAGAATTTTTGGGTTGCTCAGGAAGCTTTTGCTTGAGATTCTCGGGTTGCTCAGGGAGCTTTTGCGGATTGCTCAGGAAGCTTTTGCTTGGGATTCTCGGGTTGCTCAGGAAGCTTTTGCGGGTTGCTCAGGAAGCTTTTGCTTGGGATTCTTGGGTTGCTCAGGAAGCTTTTGCGGGTTGCTCAGGAAGCTTTTGCTTGGGATTCTTGGGTTGCTCATGAAGCTTTTGCTTGAATTCTCGGGTTGCTCAGGGAGCTTTTGCTCGGGATTACCGGGTTGCTTAGGAAGCTTTTGCTCGAGATTATCGGGTTGCTCAGGAAGCTTTTGCTCGGGATTCTCGGGTTGCTCATGAAGCTTTTGCTTGAATTCTCGGGTTGCTCAGGGAGCTTTTGCGGGCTGCTCAGGAAGCTTTTGCTTGGGATTCTTGGGTTGCTTAGGAAGCTTTTGCGGGTTGCTCAGGAAGCTTTTGCTTGGGATTCTTGGGTTGCTCAGGAAGCTTTTGTTCGGGATTTTCGGGTTGCTCAGGAAGCTTTTGCTCGGGATTTTTGGGTTGCTCAGGAAGCTTTTGCTTGGGATTCTCGGGTTGCTCAGGAAGCTTTTGCTCGGGATTTTTGGGTTGCTCAGGAAGCTTTTGCTCGGGATTCTCGGGTTGCTCAGGAAGCTTTTGCTTAGAACTTTTGGGTTGCTCAGGAAGCTTTTGCTTGAGATTCTCGGGTTGCTCAGGGTGCTTTTGCGGGTTGCTCAGGAAGCTTTAGCTTGGGATTCTTGGGTTGCTTTGGAAGCTTTTGCGGATTGCTCAGGAAGCTTTTGCTTGGGATTCTTGGGTTGCTCAGGAAGCTTTTGCTCGGGATTTTCGGGTTGCTCAGGAAGCTTTTGCTTGAGATTCTCGGGTTGCTAAGGGAGCTTTTGCTTGGGATCCTTGGGTTGCTCAGGAAGCTTTTGCGGGTTGCTCAAGAAGCTTTTGCTTGGGATTCTTGGGTTGCTCAGGAAGCTTTTGCTCGGGATTCTCGGGTTGCTCAGGAAGCTTTTGCTTGAATTCTCGGGTTGCTCAGGGAGCTTTTGCGGGCTGCTCAGGAAGCTTTTGCTTGGGATTCTTGGGTTGCTTTGGAAGCTTTTGCGGGTTGCTCAGGAAGCTTTTGCTTGGGATTCTTGGGTTGCTCAGGAAGCTTTTGCTCGAGATTATCGGGTTGCTCAGGAAGCTTTTGCTCGGGATTCTCGGGTTGCTCAGGAAGCTTTTGCTTGAATTCTCGGGTTGCTCAGGGAGCTTTTGCTTGAATTCTCGGGTTGCTCAGGGAGCTTTTGCGGGCTGCTCAGGAAGCTTTTGCTTGGGATTCTTGGGTTGCTTTGGAAGCTTTTGCGGGTTGCTCAGGAAGCTTTTGCTTGGGATTCTTGGGTTGCTTAGGGAGCTTTTGCGGGTTGCTCAGGAAGCTTTTGCTTGGGATCCTTGGGTTGCTCATGAAGCTTTTGCTTGAATTCTCGGGTTGCTCAGGAAGCTTTTGCTTGGGATCCTTGGGTTGCTCAGGAAGCTTTTGCGGGTTGCTCAGGGAGCTTTTGCTCGGGATTTTCGGGTTGCTCAGGAAGCTTTTGCTTGAGATATTCTCGGGTTGCTCAGGGAGCTTTTGCGGGTTGCTCAGGAAGCCTTTGCTTGGGATTCTTGGGTTGCTCAGGAAGCTTTTGCGGGTTGCTCAGGAAGCTTTTGCTTGGGATTCTTGGGTTGCTCAGGAAGCTTTTGCTTGGGATTCTTGGGTTGCTCAGGAAGCTTTTGCGGGTTGCTCAGGAAGCTTTTGCTCGGGATTCTCGGGTTGCTCATGAAGCTTTTGCTTGAATTCTCGGGTTGCTCAGGAAGCTTTTGCGGGTTGCTCAGGGAGCTTTTGCTCGGGATTTTCGGGTTGCTCAGGAAGCTTTTGCTTGAGATATTCTCGGGTTGCTCAGGGAGCTTTTGCGGGTTGCTCAGGAAGCCTTTGCTTGGGATTCTTGGGTTGCTCAGGAAGCTTTTGCGGGTTGCTCAGGAAGCTTTTGCTTGGGATTCTTGGGTTGCTCAGGAAGCTTTTGCTCGGGATTATCGGGTTGCTCAGGAAGCTTTTGCTCGGGATTATCGGGTTGCTCAGGGAGCTTTTGCTCGGGATTTTTGGGTTGCTCAGGAAGCTTTTGCTCGGGATTCTCGGGTTGTTCAGGAAGCTTTTGCTAAGGATTTTCGGGTTGCTCAGGAAGCTTTTGATCGGGATTTTTGGGTTTCTCAAGAAGCTTTTGCTCGGGATTATCGGGTTGCTCAGGAAGCTTTTGCTTGGGATTTTCGGGTTTCTCAAGAAGCTTTTGCTCGGGATTTTCGGGTTTCTCAAGAAGCTTTTGCTCAGGATTCTCGGGTTGCTCAGGAAGCTTTTGCTTGAGATTCTTGGGTTGCTCAGGGAGCTTTTGCGGGTTGCTCAGAAAGATTTTGCTTGGGATTCTTAGGTTGCTAAGAAACCTTCAGCGGGTTGTTCGGGAAGCTTTTGCTTGGGATTTTCGGGTTGCTCAGGAAGCTTTTGCTTAGTTCTAGTTTTAGTGTTCTAGTTTTAGTGTTCTAGTTTTAGTGTTCTAGTTTTAGTGTTCTAGTTTTAGTGTTCTAGTTTTTATGTTCTAATTCTAGTGTTCTAATTCTAGTGTTCCAATTCTAGTGTTCCAATTCTAGTGTTCCAGTTTTAGTGTTCCAGTTTTAGTGTTCCAGTTTTAGTGTTCCAGTTTTAGTGTTCCAGTTTTAGTGTTCCAGTTTTAGTGTTCCAGTTTTAGTGTTCCAGTTTTAGTGTTCCAGTTTTAGTGTTCCAGTTTTAGTGTTCCAGTTTTAGTGTTCCAGTTTTAGTGTTCCAGTTTTAGTGTTCCAGTTTTAGTGTTCCAGTTTTAGTGTTCCAGTTTTAGTGTTCTAGTTTCGGTTGCTCAGGAAAGTTTTGCTCGGGATTTTTGGGTTTCTCAGGAAGCTTTTGCTTGGGATTTTTGGGTTGCTCAGGAAGCTTTTGCTCGGGATTCTCGGGTTGTTCAGGAAGCTTTTGCTAAGGATTTTCGGGTTGCTCAGGAAGCTTTTGATCGGGATTTTTGGGTTTCTCAAGAAGCTTTTGCTCGGGATTATCGGGTTGCTCAGGAAGCTTTTGCTTGGGATTTTCGGGTTTCTCAGGAAGCTTTTGCTTAGTTCTAGTTTTAGTGTTCTAATTTTAGTGTTCTAGTTTTAGTGTTCTAGTTTCGGTTGCTCAGGAAACTTTTACTCGGTAGTTTTGGGTTGCTCAGGAAGCTTTTGCTCGGGATTCTCGGGTTGCTCAGGAAGCTTTTGCTTAGAATTTTTGGGTTGCTCAGGAAGCTTTTGCTTGAGATTCTCGGGTTGCTCAGGGTGCTTTTGTGGGTTGCTCACTAAGCTTTTGCTTAGTTCTAGTTTTAGTGTTCTAGTTTTAGTGTTCTAGTTTAAGTGTTCTAGTTTAAGTGTTCTAGTTTTAGTGTTCTAGTTTAGTGTTCTAGTTTAGTGTTCTAGTTTAGTGTTCTAGTTTTAGTGTTCTAGTTTTAGTGTTCTAGTTTTAGTGTTCTAGTTTTAGTGTTCTAGTTTTAGTGTTCTAGTTTTAGTGTTCTAGTTTTAGTGTTCTAGTTTTAGTGTTCTAGTTTTAGTGTTCTAGTTTTAGTGTTCTAGTTTTAGTGTTCTAGTTTTAGTGCTCTAGTTTTAGTGTTCTAGTTTCGGTTGCTCAGGAAACTTTTACTCTGTGGTTTTGGGTTGCTCAGGAAGCTTTTGCTCGGGATTCTCGGGTTGCTCAGGAAGCTTTTGCTTGGGATTCTCGGGTTGCTCAGGAAGCTTTTGCGGGTTGCTCAGGAAGCTTTTGCTAAGGATTTTCGGGTTGTTCAGGAAGCTTTTGCTCGGGATTACCGGGTTGCTTAGGAAGCTTTTGCTAGAGATTATCGGGTTGCTCAGGAAGCTTTTGCTCGGGATTCTCGGGTTGCTCAGGAAGCTTTTGCTCGGAATTTTCGGGTTGCTCAGGAAGCTTTTGCTTGAAATTCTTGGGTTGCTCAGGGAGCTTTTGCGGGTTGCTCAGGAAGCTTTTGCTTGGGATTCTTGGGTTGCTCAGGAAGCTTTTGCGGGTTGCTCATGAAGCTTTTGCTTGGGATTCTTGGGTTGCTCAGGAAGCTTTTGCTCGGGATTTTCGGGTTGCTCAGGAAGCTTTTGCTTAAAATTCTTGGGTTGCTCAGGGAGCTTTTGCGGGTTGCTCAGGAAGCTTTTGCTCGGAATTCTCGGGTTGCTCAGGAAGCTTTTGCTTAGAATTTTTGGGTTGCTCAGGAAGCTTTTGCTTGGGATTCTTGGGTTGCTCAGGAAGCTTTTGCGGGTTGCTCAGGAAGCTTTTGCTTGGGATTCTTGGGTTGCTCAGGAAGCTTTTGCTCGGGATTATCGGGTTGCTCAGGAAGCTTTTGCTAAGGATTTTCGGGTTGCTCAGGAAGCTTTTGAACGGGATTCTCGGGTTGCTTAGGAAGCTTTTGCGGGTTGCTCGGGAAGCTTTTGCTTGTGATTTTCGGGTTGCTCAGGAAGCTTTTGCTTAGTTCTAGTTTTAGTGTTCTAATTTTAGTGTTCTAGTTTTAGTGTTCTAGTTTTAGTGTTCTAGTTTTAGTGTTCTAGTTTCGGTTGCTCAGGAAACTTTTACTCGGTAGTTTTGGGTTGCTCAGGAAGCTTTTGCTCGGGATTCTCGGGTTGCTCAGGAAGCTTTTGCTTAGAATTTTTGGGTTGCTCAGGAAGCTTTTGCTTGAGATTCTCGGGTTGCTCAGGGAGCTTTTGCGGATTGCTCAGGAAGCTTTTGCTTGGGATTCTCGGGTTGCTCAGGAAGCTTTTGCGGGTTGCTCAGGAAGCTTTTGCTTGGGATTCTTGGGTTGCTCAGGAAGCTTTTGCTCGGGATTATCGGGTTGCTCAGGAAGCTTTTGCTCGGGATTCTCGGGTTGCTCAGGAAGCTTTTGCTTGGGATTCTCGGGTTGCTCAGGAAGCTTTTGCGGGTTGCTCAGGAAGCTTTTGCTAAGGATTTTCGGGTTGTTCAGGAAGCTTTTGCTCGGGATTACCGGGTTGCTTAGGAAGCTTTTGCTCGAGATTATCGGGTTGCTCAGGAAGCTTTTGCTCGGGATTCTCGGGTTGCTCAGAAAGCTTTTGCTTGAATTCTCGGGTTGCTCAGGGAGCTTTTGCTTGAATTCTCGGGTTGCTCAGGGAGCTTTTGCGGGCTGCTCAGGAAGCTTTTGCTTGGGATTCTTGGGTTGCTTTGGAAGCTTTTGCGGGTTGCTCAGGAAGCTTTTGCTTGGGATTCTTGGGTTGCTTAGAAAGCTTTTGCGGGTTGCTCAGGAAGCTTTTGCTTGGGATCCTTGGGTTGCTCATGAAGCTTTTGCTTGAATTCTCGGGTTGCTCAGGACGCTTTTGCTCGGGATTCTCGGGTTGCTCAGGAAGCTTTTGCTTGGGATCCTATGGTTGCTCAGGAAGCTTTTGCGGGTTGCTCAGGGAGCTTTTGCTCGGGATTTTCGGGTTGCTCAGGAAGCTTTTGCTTGAGATTCTCGGGTTGCTCAGGGAGCTTTTGCGGGTTGCTCAGGAAGCCTTTGCTTGGGATTCTTGGGTTGCTCAGGAAGCTTTTGCGGGTTGCTCAGGAAGCTTTTGCTTAGGATTCTTGGGTTGCTCAGCAAGCTTTTGCTCGGGATTATCGGGTTGCTCAGGAAGCTTTTGCTCGGGATTATCGGGTTGCTCAGGGAGCTTTTGCTCGGGATTTTTGGGTTGCTCAGGAAGCTTTTGCTCGGTATTCTCGGGTTGTTCAGGAAGCTTTTGCTAAGGATTTTCTGGTTGCTCAGGAAGCTTTTGATCGGGATTCTCGGGTTGCTTAGGAAGCTTTTGCGGGTTGCTCGGGAAGCTTTTGCTTGGGATTTTCGGGTTGCTCAGGAAGCTTTTGCTTAGTTCTAGTTTTAGTGTTCTAATTTTAGTGTTCTAGTTTTAGTGTTCTAGTTTTAGTGTTCTAATTCTAGTGTTCTAATTCTAGTGTTCTAATTCTAGTGTTCTAATTCTAGTGTTCTAGTTTTAGTGTTCTAGTTTTAGTGTTCTAGTTTTAGTGTTCTAGTTTTAGTGTTCTAGTTTTAGTGTTCTAGTTTTAGTGTTCTAGTTTTAGTGTTCTAATTCTAGTGTTCTAATTCTAGTGTTCTAATTCTAGTGTTCTAATTCTAGTGTTCTAGTTTTAGTGTTCTAGTTTTAGTGTTCTAGTTTTAGTGTTCTAGTTTTAGTGTTCTAGTTTTAGTGTTCTAGTTTTAGTGTTCTAGTTTTAGTGTTCTAGTTTTAGTGTTCTAGTTTTAGTGTTCTAGTTTTAGTGTTCTAGTTTTAGTGTTCTAGTTTTAATGTTCTAGTTTTAGTGTTCTAGTTTTAGTGTTCTAGTTTCGGTTGCTCAGGAAAGTTTTGCTCGGGATTTTTGGGTTTCTCAGGAAGCTTTTGCTTGGGATTTTTGGGTTGCTCAGGAAGCTTTTGCTCGGGATTCTCGGGTTGTTCAGGAAGCTTTTGCTAAGGATTTTCGGGTTGCTCAGGAAGCTTTTGATCGGGATTTTTGGGTTTCTCAAGAAGCTTTTGCTCGGGATTATCGGGTTGCTCAGGAAGCTTTTGCTTGGGATTTTCGGGTTTCTCAGGAAGCTTTTGCTTAGTTCTAGTTTTAGTGTTCTAATTTTAGTGTTCTAGTTTTAGTGTTCTAGTTTTAGTGTTCTAGTTTCGGTTGCTCAGGAAACTTTTACTCGGTAGTTTTGGGTTGCTCAGGAAGCTTTTGCTCGGGATTCTCGGGTTGCTCAGGAAGCTTTTGCTTAGAATTTTTGGGTTGCTCAGGAAGCTTTTGCTTGAGATTCTCGGGTTGCTCAGGGAGCTTTTGCGGATTGCTCAGGAAGCTTTTGCGGGTTGCTCAGGAAGCTTTTGCTTGGGATTCTTGGGTTGCTTAGGATGCTTTTGCGGGTTGCTCAGGAAGCTTTTGCTTGGGATTTTCGGGTTGCTCAGGAAGCTTTTGCTTAGTTCTAGTTTTAGTGTTCTAATTTTAGTGTTCTAGTTTTAGTGTTCTAGTTTTAGTGTTCTAGTTTTAGTGTTCTAGTTTCGGTTGCTCAGGAAACTTTTACTCGGTAGTTTTGGGTTGCTCAGGAAGCTTTTGCTCGGGATTCTCGGGTTGCTCAGGAAGCTTTTGCTTAGAATTTTTGGGTTGCTCAGGAAGCTTTTGCTTGGGATTCTTGGGTTGCTCAGGAAGCTTTTGCGGGTTGCTCAGGAAGCTTTTGCTTGGGATTCTTGGGTTGCTCAGGAAGCTTTTGCTCGGGATTATCGGGTTGCTCAGGAAGCTTTTGCTAAGGATTTTCGGGTTGCTCAGGAAGCTTTTGAACGGGATTCTCGGGTTGCTTAGGAAGCTTTTGCGGGTTGCTCGGGAAGCTTTTGCTTGGGATTTTCGGGTTGCTCAGGAAGCTTTTGCTTAGTTCTAGTTTTAGTGTTCTAATTTTAGTTTCTAGTTTTAGTGTTCTAGTTTTAGTGTTCTAGTTTTAGTGTTCTAGTTTCGGTTGCTCAGGAAACTTTTACTCGGTAGTTTTGGGTTGCTCAGGAAGCTTTTGCTCGGGATTCTCGGGTTGCTCAGGAAGCTTTTGCTTAGAATTTTTGGGTTGCTCAGGAAGCTTTTGCTTGAGATTCTCGGGTTGCTCAGGGAGCTTTTGCGGATTGCTCAGGAAGCTTTTGCTTGGGATTCTCGGGTTGCTCAGGAAGCTTTTGCGGGTTGCTCAGGAAGCTTTTGCTTGGGATTCTTGGGTTGCTCAGGAAGCTTTTGCGGGTTGCTCAGGAAGCTTTTGCTTGGGATTCTTGGGTTGCTCATGAAGCTTTTGCTTGAATTCTCGGGTTGCTCAGGGAGCTTTTGCTCGGGATTACCGGGTTGCTTAGGAAGCTTTTGCTCGAGATTATCGGGTTGCTCAGGAAGCTTTTGCTCGGGATTCTCGGGTTGCTCATGAAGCTTTTGCTTGAATTCTCGGGTTGCTCAGGGAGCTTTTGCGGGCTGCTCAGGAAGCTTTTGCTTGGGATTCTTGGGTTGCTTAGGAAGCTTTTGCGGGTTGCTCAGGAAGCTTTTGCTTGGGATTCTTGGGTTGCTCAGGAAGCTTTTGTTCGGGATTTTCGGGTTGCTCAGGAAGCTTTTGCTCGGGATTTTTGGGTTGCTCAGGAAGCTTTTGCTTGGGATTCTCGGGTTGCTCAGGAAGCTTTTGCTCGGGATTTTTGGGTTGCTCAGGAAGCTTTTGCTCGGGATTCTCGGGTTGCTCAGGAAGCTTTTGCTTAGAACTTTTGGGTTGCTCAGGAAGCTTTTGCTTGAGATTCTCGGGTTGCTCAGGGTGCTTTTGCGGGTTGCTCAGGAAGCTTTAGCTTGGGATTCTTGGGTTGCTTTGGAAGCTTTTGCGGATTGCTCAGGAAGCTTTTGCTTGGGATTCTTGGGTTGCTCAGGAAGCTTTTGCTCGGGATTTTCGGGTTGCTCAGGAAGCTTTTGCTTGAGATTCTCGGGTTGCTAAGGGAGCTTTTGCTTGGGATCCTTGGGTTGCTCAGGAAGCTTTTGCGGGTTGCTCAAGAAGCTTTTGCTTGGGATTCTTGGGTTGCTCAGGAAGCTTTTGCTCGGGATTCTCGGGTTGCTCAGGAAGCTTTTGCTTGAATTCTCGGGTTGCTCAGGGAGCTTTTGCGGGCTGCTCAGGAAGCTTTTGCTTGGGATTCTTGGGTTGCTTTGGAAGCTTTTGCGGGTTGCTCAGGAAGCTTTTGCTTGGGATTCTTGGGTTGCTCAGGAAGCTTTTGCTCGAGATTATCGGGTTGCTCAGGAAGCTTTTGCTCGGGATTCTCGGGTTGCTCAGGAAGCTTTTGCTTGAATTCTCGGGTTGCTCAGGGAGCTTTTGCTTGAATTCTCGGGTTGCTCAGGGAGCTTTTGCGGGCTGCTCAGGAAGCTTTTGCTTGGGATTCTTGGGTTGCTTTGGAAGCTTTTGCGGGTTGCTCAGGAAGCTTTTGCTTGGGATTCTTGGGTTGCTTAGGGAGCTTTTGCGGGTTGCTCAGGAAGCTTTTGCTTGGGATCCTTGGGTTGCTCATGAAGCTTTTGCTTGAATTCTCGGGTTGCTCAGGAAGCTTTTGCTTGGGATCCTTGGGTTGCTCAGGAAGCTTTTGCGGGTTGCTCAGGGAGCTTTTGCTCGGGATTTTCGGGTTGCTCAGGAAGCTTTTGCTTGAGATATTCTCGGGTTGCTCAGGGAGCTTTTGCGGGTTGCTCAGGAAGCCTTTGCTTGGGATTCTTGGGTTGCTCAGGAAGCTTTTGCGGGTTGCTCAGGAAGCTTTTGCTTGGGATTCTTGGGTTGCTCAGGAAGCTTTTGCTTGGGATTCTTGGGTTGCTCAGGAAGCTTTTGCGGGTTGCTCAGGAAGCTTTTGCTCGGGATTCTCGGGTTGCTCATGAAGCTTTTGCTTGAATTCTCGGGTTGCTCAGGAAGCTTTTGCGGGTTGCTCAGGGAGCTTTTGCTCGGGATTTTCGGGTTGCTCAGGAAGCTTTTGCTTGAGATATTCTCGGGTTGCTCAGGGAGCTTTTGCGGGTTGCTCAGGAAGCCTTTGCTTGGGATTCTTGGGTTGCTCAGGAAGCTTTTGCGGGTTGCTCAGGAAGCTTTTGCTTGGGATTCTTGGGTTGCTCAGGAAGCTTTTGCTCGGGATTATCGGGTTGCTCAGGAAGCTTTTGCTCGGGATTATCGGGTTGCTCAGGGAGCTTTTGCTCGGGATTTTTGGGTTGCTCAGGAAGCTTTTGCTCGGGATTCTCGGGTTGTTCAGGAAGCTTTTGCTAAGGATTTTCGGGTTGCTCAGGAAGCTTTTGATCGGGATTTTTGGGTTTCTCAAGAAGCTTTTGCTCGGGATTATCGGGTTGCTCAGGAAGCTTTTGCTTGGGATTTTCGGGTTTCTCAAGAAGCTTTTGCTCGGGATTTTCGGGTTTCTCAAGAAGCTTTTGCTCAGGATTCTCGGGTTGCTCAGGAAGCTTTTGCTTGAGATTCTTGGGTTGCTCAGGGAGCTTTTGCGGGTTGCTCAGAAAGATTTTGCTTGGGATTCTTAGGTTGCTAAGAAACCTTCAGCGGGTTGTTCGGGAAGCTTTTGCTTGGGATTTTCGGGTTGCTCAGGAAGCTTTTGCTTAGTTCTAGTTTTAGTGTTCTAGTTTTAGTGTTCTAGTTTTAGTGTTCTAGTTTTAGTGTTCTAGTTTTAGTGTTCTAGTTTTTATGTTCTAATTCTAGTGTTCTAATTCTAGTGTTCTAATTCTAGTGTTCCAATTCTAGTGTTCCAGTTTTAGTGTTCCAGTTTTAGTGTTCCAGTTTTAGTGTTCCAGTTTTAGTGTTCCAGTTTTAGTGTTCCAGTTTTAGTGTTCCAGTTTTAGTGTTCCAGTTTTAGTGTTCCAGTTTTAGTGTTCCAGTTTTAGTGTTCCAGTTTTAGTGTTCCAGTTTTAGTGTTCCAGTTTTAGTGTTCCAGTTTTAGTGTTCCAGTTTTAGTGTTCCAGTTTTAGTGTTCCAGTTTTAGTGTTCCAGTTTTAGTGTTCCAGTTTTAGTGTTCTAGTTTCGGTTGCTCAGGAAAGTTTTGCTCGGGATTTTTGGGTTTCTCAGGAAGCTTTTGCTTGGGATTTTTGGGTTGCTCAGGAAGCTTTTGCTCGGGATTCTCGGGTTGTTCAGGAAGCTTTTGCTAAGGATTTTCGGGTTGCTCAGGAAGCTTTTGATCGGGATTTTTGGGTTTCTCAAGAAGCTTTTGCTCGGGATTATCGGGTTGCTCAGGAAGCTTTTGCTTGGGATTTTCGGGTTTCTCAGGAAGCTTTTGCTTAGTTCTAGTTTTAGTGTTCTAATTTTAGTGTTCTAGTTTTAGTGTTCTAGTTTCGGTTGCTCAGGAAACTTTTACTCGGTAGTTTTGGGTTGCTCAGGAAGCTTTTGCTCGGGATTCTCGGGTTGCTCAGGAAGCTTTTGCTTAGAATTTTTGGGTTGCTCAGGAAGCTTTTGCTTGAGATTCTCGGGTTGCTCAGGGTGCTTTTGTGGGTTGCTCAGGAAGCTTTTGCTTAGTTCTAGTTTTAGTGTTCTAGTTTTAGTGTTCTAGTTTAAATGTTCTAGTTTAAGTGTTCTAGTTTTAGTGTTCTAGTTTAGTGTTCTAGTTTAGTGTTCTAGTTTAGTGTTCTAGTTTTAGTGTTCTAGTTTTAGTGTTCTAGTTTTAGTGTTCTAGTTTTAGTGTTCTAGTTTTAGTGTTCTAGTTTTAGTGTTCTAGTTTTAGTGTTCTAGTTTTAGTGTTCTAGTTTTAGTGTTCTAGTTTTAGTGTTCTAGTTTTAGTGTTCTAGTTTTAGTGTTCTAGTTTTAGTGCTCTAGTTTTAGTGTTCTAGTTTCGGTTGCTCAGGAAACTTTTACTCTGTGGTTTTGGGTTGCTCAGGAAGCTTTTGCTCGGGATTCTCGGGTTGCTCAGGAAGCTTTTGCTTGGGATTCTCGGGTTGCTCAGGAAGCTTTTGCTAAGGATTTTCGGGTTGTTCAGGAAGCTTTTGCTCGGGATTACCGGGTTGCTTAGGAAGCTTTTGCTAGAGATTATCGGGTTGATCAGGAAGCTTTTGCTCGGGATTCTCGGGTTGCTCAGGAAGCTTTTGCTCGGAATTTTCGGGTTGCTCAGGAAGCTTTTGCTTGAAATTCTTGGGTTGCTCAGGGAGCTTTTGCGGGTTGCTCAGGAAGCTTTTGCTTGGGATTCTTGGGTTGCTCAGGAAGCTTTTGCGGGTTGCTCATGAAGCTTTTGCTTGGGATTCTTGGGTTGCTCAGGAAGCTTTTGCTCGGGATTTTCGGGTTGCTCAGGAAGCTTTTGCTTAAAATTCTTGGGTTGCTCAGGGAGCTTTTGCGGGTTGCTCAGGAAGCTTTTGCTCGGAATTCTCGGGTTGCTCAGGAAGCTTTTGCTTAGAATTTTTGGGTTGCTCAGGAAGCTTTTGCTTGAGATTCTCGGGTTGCTCAGGGAGCTTTTGCGGGTTGCTCAGGAAGCTTTTGCTTGGGATCCTTGGGTTGCTCAGGAAGCTTTTGCGGGTTGCTCAGGGAGCTTTTGCTCGGGATTTTTGGGTTGCTCAGGAAGCTTTTGCTCGGAATTTTTGGGTTGCTCAGGAAGCTTTTGCTTGGGATCCTTGGGTTGCTCAGGAAGCTTTTGCGGGTTGCTCAGGGAGCTTTTGCTCGGGATTTTTGGGATGCTCAGGAAGCTTTTGCCTGGGATTCTTGGGTTGCTCAGGAAGCTTTTGCTCGGGATTTTCGGGTTGCTCAGGAAGCTTTTGCTTGAGATTCTCGGGTTGCTCAGGGAGCTTTTGCGGGTTGCTCAGGAAGCTTTTGCTTGGGATCCTTGGGTTGCTCAGGAAGCTTTTGCGGGTTGCTCAGGGAGCTTTTGCTCGGGATTTTTGGGTTGCTCAGGAAGCTTTTGCTCGGGATTATCGGGTTGCTCAGGAAGCTTTTGCTCGGGATTTTTGGGTTGCTCAGGAAGCTTTTGCGGGTTGCTCAGGGAGCTTTTGCTCGGGATTTTTGGGTTGCTCAGGAAGCTTTTGCTCGGGATTATCGGGTTGCTCAGGAAGCTTTTGCTCGGGATTTTTGGGTTGCTCAGGAAGCTTTTGCTTGGGATCCTTGGGTTGCACAGGAAGCTTTTGCCTGGGATTCTTGGGTTGCTCAGGAAGCTTTTGCTTGAGATTCTCGGGTTGCTCAGGAAGCTTTTGCGGGTTGCTCAGGGAGCTTTTGCTTGGGATTTTTGGGTTGCTCAGGAAGCTTTTGCTTGGGATCCTTGGGTTGCTCAGGAAGCTTTTGCGGGATGCTCAGGGAGCTTTTGCTCGGGATTTTTGGGTTGCTCAGGAAGCTTTTGCTTGGGATCCTTGGGTTGCTCAGGAAGCTTTTGCTTGGGATTCTTGGGTTGCTCAGGAAGCTTTTGCTCGGGATTTTCGGGTTGCTCAGGAAGCTTTTGCTTGAGATTCTCGGGTTGCTCAGGGAGCTTTTGCGGGTTGCTCAAGAAGCTTTTGCTTGGGATCCTTGGGTTGCTCAGGAAGCTTTTGCGGGTTGCTCAGGGAGCTTTTGCTCGGGATTTTTGGGTTGCTCAGGAAGCTTTTGCTCGGGATTATCGGGTTGCTTAGGAAGCTTTTGTTCGGGATTTTCGGGTTGCTCAGGAAGCTTTTGCTCGGGATTACCGAATTGCTTAGGAAGCTTTTGCTCGGGATTCTCGGGTTGCTCATGAAGCTTTTGCTTGAATTCTCGGGTTGCTCAGGGAGCTTTTGCGGGCTGCTCAGGAAGCTTTTGCTTGGGATTCTTGGGTTGCTTAGGAAGCTTTTGCGGGTTGCTCAGGAAGCTTTTGCTTGGGATTCTTGGATTGCTCAGGAAGCTTTTGTTTGGGATTTACGGGTTGCTCAGGAAGCTTTTGCTCGCGATTTTTGGGTTGCTCAGGAAGCTTTTGCTCGAAATTCTCGGGTTGCTCAGGAAGCTTTTGCTCGGGATTTTTGGGTTGCTCAGGAAGCTTTTGCTCGGGATTCTCGGGTTGCTCAGGAAGCTTTTGCTTAGAATTTTTGGGTTGCTCAGGAAGCTTTTGCTTGAGATTCTCGGGTTGCTCAGGGTGCTTTTGCGGGTTGCTCAGGAAGCTTTTGCTTAGTTCTAGTTTTAGTGTTTTAGTTTTAGTGTTCTAGTTTAAGTGTTCTAGTTTAAGTGTTCTAGTTTAAGTGTTCTAGTTTAAGTGTTCTAGTTTTAGTGTTCTAGTTTAGTGTTCTAGTTTTAGTGTTCTAGTTTTAGTGTTCTAGTTTTAGTGTTCTAGTTTTAGTGTTCTAGTTTTAGTGTTCTAGTTTTAGTGTTCTAGTTTTAGTGTTCTAGTTTTAGTGCTCTAGTTTTAGTGCTCTAGTTTTAGTGTTCTAGTTTCGGTTGCTCAGGAAACTTTTACTCTGTGGTTTTGGGTTGCTCAGGAAGCTTTTGCTCGGGATTCTCGGGTTGCTCAGGAAGCTTTTGCTCGGGATTCTCGGGTTGCTCAGGAAGCTTTTGCTCGAGATTATCGGGTTGCTCAGGAAGCTTTTGCTCGGGATTCTCGGGTTGCTCAGGAAGCTTTTGCTTGAATTCTCGGGTTGCTCAGGGAGCTTTTGCTTGAATTCTCGGGTTGCTCAGGGAGCTTTTGCGGGCTGCTCAGGAAGCTTTTGCTTGGGATTCTTGGGTTGCTTTGGAAGCTTTTGCGGGTTGCTCAGGAAGCTTTTGCTTGGGATCCTTGGGTTGCTCATGAAGCTTTTGCTTGAATTCTCGGGTTGCTCAGGGAGCTTTTGCTCGGGATTATTGGGTTGCTTAGGAAGCTTTTGCTCGGGATTATCGGGTTGCTCAGGACGCTTTTGCTCGGGATTCTCGGGTTGCTCATGAAGCTTTTGCTTGAATTCTCGGGTTGCTCAGGAAGCTTTTGCTTGGGATCCTTGGGTTGCTCAGGAAGCTTTTGCGGGTTGCTCAGGGAGCTTTTGCTCGGGATTTTCGGGTTGCTCAGGACGCTTTTGCTCGGGATTCTCGGGTTGCTCATGAAGCTTTTGCTTGAATTCTCGGGTTGCTCAGGGAGCTTTTGCGGGCTGCTCAGGAAGCTTTTGCTTGGGATTCTTGGGTTGCTTTGGAAGCTTTTGCGGGTTGCTCAGGAAGCTTTTGCTTGGGATCCTTGGGTTGCTCATGAAGCTTTTGCTTGAATTCTCGGGTTGCTCAGGGAGCTTTTGCTCGGGATTACTGGGTTGCTTAGGAAGCTTTTGCTCGGGATTATCGGGTTGCTCAGGACGCTTTTGCTCGGGATTCTCGGGTTGCTCATGAAGCTTTTGCTTGAATTCTCGGGTTGCTCAGGAAGCTTTTGCTTGGGATCCTTGGGTTGCTCAGGAAGCTTTTGCGGTTTGCTCAGGGAGCTTTTGCTCGGGATTTTCGGGTTGCTCAGGAAGCTTTTGCTTGAGATTCTCGGGTTGCTCAGGGAGCTTTTGCGGGTTGCTCAGGAAGCCTTTGCTTGGGATTCTTGGGTTGCTCAGGAAGCTTTTGCTTGAATTCTCGGGTTGCTCAGGGAGCTTTTGCTTGAATTCTCGGGTTGCTCAGGGAGCTTTTGCGGGCTGCTCAGGAAGCTTTTGCTTGGGATTCTTGGGTTGCTTTGGAAGCTTTTGCGGGTTGCTCAGAAAGCTTTTGCTTGGGATTCTTGGGTTGCTTAGAAAGCTTTTGCTCGGGATTATCGGGTTGCTCAGGACGCTTTTGCTCGGGATTCTCGGGTTGCTCATGAAGCTTTTGCTTGAATTCTCGGGTTGCTCAGGGAGCTTTTGCTTGAATTCTCGGGTTGCTCAGGGAGCTTTTGCGGGCTGCTCAGGAAGCTTTTGCTTGGGATTCTTGGGTTGCACAGGAAGCTTTTGCGGGTTGCTCATGAAGCTTTTGCTTGGGATTCTTGGGTTGCTCAGGAAGCTTTTGCTCGGGATTTTCGGGTTGCTCAGGAAGCTTTTGCTCGGGATTCTCGGGTTGCTTAGGAAGCTTTATCTCGAGATTCTTGTGTTGCTCAGGAAGCTTTTGCTCGGAATTTTCGGGTTGCTCAGGAAGCTTTTGCTTGAAATTCTTGGGTTGCTCAGGGAGCTTTTGCGGGTTGCTCAGGAAGCTTTTGCTTGGGATTCTTGGGTTGCTCAGGAAGCTTTTGCGGGTTGCTCATGAAGCTTTTGCTTGGGATTCTTGGGTTGCTCAGGAAGCTTTTGCTCGGGATTTTCGGGTTGCTCAGGAAGCTTTTGCTTAAAATTCTTGGGTTGCTCAGGGAGCTTTTGCGGGTTGCTCAGGAAGCTTTTGCTCGGAATTCTCGGGTTGCTCAGGAAGCTTTTGCTTAGAATTTTTGGGTTGCTCAGGAAGCTTTTGCTTGAGATTCTCGGGTTGCTCAGGGAGCTTTTGCGGGTTGCTCAGGAAGCTTTTGCTTGGGATCCTTGGGTTGCTCAGGAAGCTTTTGCGGGTTGCTCAGGGAGCTTTTGCTCGGGATTTTTGGGTTGCTCAGGAAGCTTTTGCTCGGAATTTTTGGGTTGCTCAGGAAGCTTTTGCTTGGGATCCTTGGGTTGCTCAGGAAGCTTTTGCGGGTTGCTCAGGGAGCTTTTGCTCGGGATTTTTGGGATGCTCAGGAAGCTTTTGCCTGGGATTCTTGGGTTGCTCAGGAAGCTTTTGCTCGGGATTTTCGGGTTGCTCAGGAAGCTTTTGCTTGAGATTCTCGGGTTGCTCAGGGAGCTTTTGCGGGTTGCTCAGGAAGCCTTTGCTTGGGATTCTTGGGTTGCTCAGGAAGCTTTTGCGGGTTGCTCAGGAAGCTTTTGCTTGGGATTCTTGGGTTGCTCAGGAAGCTTTTGCTCGGGATTATCGGGTTGCTCAGGAAGCTTTTGCTCGGGATTCTCGGGTTGCTCAGGAAGCTTTTGCTTGGGATTCTCGGGTTGCTCAGGAAGCTTTTGCGGGTTGCTCAGGAAGCTTTTGCTAAGGATTTTCGGGTTGTTCAGGAAGCTTTTGCTCGGGATTACCGGGTTGCGTAGGAAGCTTTTGCTCGAGATTATCGGGTTGCTCAGGAAGCTTTTGCTCGGGATTCTCGGGTTGCTCAGGAAGCTTTTGCTTGAATTCTCGGGTTGCTCAGAAAGCTTTTGCTTGAATTCTCGGGTTGCTCAGGGAGCTTTTGCGGGCTGCTCAGGAAGCTTTTGCTTGGGATTCTTGGGTTGCTTTGGAAGCTTTTGCGGGTTGCTCAGGAAGCTTTTGCTTGGGATTCTTGGGTTGCTTAGAAAGCTTTTGCGGGTTGCTCAGGAAGCTTTTGCTTGGGATCCTTGGGTTGCTCATGAAGCTTTTGCTTGAATTCTCGGGTTGCTCAGGACGCTTTTGCTCGGGATTCTCGGGTTGCTCATGAAGCTTTTGCTTGAATTCTCGGGTTGCTCAGGAAGCTTTTGCTTGGGATCCTATGGTTGCTCAGGAAGCGTTTGCGTTTCTAGTTTTAGTGTTCTAATTCTAGTGTTCTAATTCTAGTGTTCTAATTCTAGTGTTCTAATTCTAGTGTTCTAATTCTAGTGTTCTAGTTTTAGTGTTCTAGTTTTAGTGTTCTAGTTTTAGTGTTCTAGTTTTAGTGTTCTAGTTTTAGTGTTCTAGTTTTAGTGTTCTAGTTTTAGTGTTCTAGTTTTAGTGTTCTAGTTTTAGTGTTCTAGTTTTAATGTTCTAGTTTTAGTGTTCTAGTTTTAGTGTTCTAGTTTCGGTTGCTCAGGAAAGTTTTGCTCGGGATTTTTGGGTTTCTCAGGAAGCTTTTGCTTGGGATTTTTGGGTTGCTCAGGAAGCTTTTGCTCGGGATTCTCGGGTTGTTCAGGAAGCTTTTGCTAAGGATTTTCGGGTTGCTCAGGAAGCTTTTGATCGGGATTTTTGGGTTTCTCAAGAAGCTTTTGCTCGGGATTATCGGGTTGCTCAGGAAGCTTTTGCTTGGGATTTTCGGGTTTCTCACGAAGCTTTTGCTTAGTTCTAGTTTTAGTGTTCTAATTTTAGTGTTCTAGTTTTAGTGTTCTAGTTTTAGTGTTCTAGTTTCGGTTGCTCAGGAAACTTTTACTCGGTAGTTTTGGGTTGCTCAGGAAGCTTTTGCTCGGGATTCTCGGGTTGCTCAGGAAGCTTTTGCTTAGAATTTTTGGGTTGCTCAGGAAGCTTTTGCTTGAGATTCTCGGGTTGCTCAGGGAGCTTTTGCGGATTGCTCAGGAAGCTTTTGCGGGTTGCTCAGGAAGCTTTTGCTTGGGATTCTTGGGTTGCTTAGGATGCTTTTGCGGGTTGCTCAGGAAGCTTTTGCTTGGGATTTTCGGGTTGCTCAGGAAGCTTTTGCTTAGTTCTAGTTTTAGTGTTCTAATTTTAGTGTTCTAGTTTTAGTGTTCTAGTTTTAGTGTTCTAGTTTTAGTGTTCTAGTTTCGGTTGCTCAGGAAACTTTTACTCGGTAGTTTTGGGTTGCTCAGGAAGCTTTTGCTCGGGATTCTCGGGTTGCTCAGGAAGCTTTTGCTTAGAATTTTTGGGTTGCTCAGGAAGCTTTTGCTTGGGATTCTTGGGTTGCTCAGGAAGCTTTTGCGGGTTGCTCAGGAAGCTTTTGCTTGGGATTCTTGGGTTGCTCAGGAAGCTTTTGCTCGGGATTATCGGGTTGCTCAGGAAGCTTTTGCTAAGGATTTTCGGGTTGCTCAGGAAGCTTTTGAACGGGATTCTCGGGTTGCTTAGGAAGCTTTTGCGGGTTGCTCGGGAAGCTTTTGCTTGGGATTTTCGGGTTGCTCAGGAAGCTTTTGCTTAGTTCTAGTTTTAGTGTTCTAATTTTAGTGTTCTAGTTTTAGTGTTCTAGTTTTAGTGTTCTAGTTTTAGTGTTCTAGTTTTAGTGTTCTAGTTTTAGTGTTCTAGTTTTAGTGTTCTAATTCTAGTGTTCTAATTCTAGTGTTCTAATTCTAGTGTTCTAATTCTAGTGTTCTAGTTTTAGTGTTCTAGTTTTAGTGTTCTAGTTTAAGTGTTCTAGTTTTAGTGTTCTAGTTTTAGTGTTCTAGTTTTAGTGTTCTAGTTTTAGTGTTCTAGTTTTAGTGTTCTAGTTTTAGTGTTCTAGTTTTAATGTTCTAGTTTTAGTGTTCTAGTTTTAGTGTTCTAGTTTCGGTTGCTCAGGAAAGTTTTGCTCGGGATTTTTGGGTTTCTCAGGAAGCTTTTGCTTGGGATTTTTGGGTTGCTCAGGAAGCTTTTGCTCGGGATTCTCGGGTTGTTCAGGAAGCTTTTGCTAAGGATTTTCGGGTTGCTCAGGAAGCTTTTGATCGGGATTTTTGGGTTTCTCAAGAAGCTTTTGCTCGGGATTATCGGGTTGCTCAGGAAGCTTTTGCTTGGGATTTTCGGGTTTCTCAGGAAGCTTTTGCTTAGTTCTAGTTTTAGTGTTCTAATTTTAGTGTTCTAGTTTTAGTGTTCTAGTTTTAGTGTTCTAGTTTCGGTTGCTCAGGAAACTTTTACTCGGTAGTTTTGGGTTGCTCAGGAAGCTTTTGCTCGGGATTCTCGGGTTGCTCAGGAAGCTTTTGCTTAGAATTTTTGGGTTGCTCAGGAAGCTTTTGCTTGAGATTCTCGGGTTGCTCAGGGAGCTTTTGCGGATTGCTCAGGAAGCTTTTGCGGGTTGCTCAGGAAGCTTTTGCGGGTTGCTCAGGAAGCTTTTGCTTGGGATTCTTGGGTTGCTTAGGATGCTTTTGCGGGTTGCTCAGGAAGCTTTTGCTTGGGATTTTCGGGTTGCTCAGGAAGCTTTTGCTTAGTTCTAGTTTTAGTGTTCTAATTTTAGTGTTCTAGTTTTAGTGTTCTAGTTTTAGTGTTCTAGTTTTAGTGTTCTAGTTTCGGTTGCTCAGGAAGCTTTTGCTCGAGATTATCGGGTTGCTCAGGAAGCTTTTGCTCGGGATTCTCGGGTTGCTCAGGAAGCTTTTGCTTGAATTCTCGGGTTGCTCAGGGAGCTTTTGCTTGAATTCTCGGGTTGCTCAGGGAGCTTTTGCGGGCTGCTCAGGAAGCTTTTGCTTGGGATTCTTGGGTTGCTTTGGAAGCTTTTGCGGGTTGCTCAGGAAGCTTTTGCTTGGGATTCTTGGGTTGCTTAGGGAGCTTTTGCGGGTTGCTCAGGAAGCTTTTGCTTGGGATCCTTGGGTTGCTCATGAAGCTTTTGCTTGAATTCTCGGGTTGCTCAGGAAGCTTTTGCTTGGGATCCTTGGGTTGCTCAGGAAGCTTTTGCGGGTTGCTCAGGGAGCTTTTGCTCGGGATTTTCGGGTTGCTCAGGAAGCTTTTGCTTGAGATATTTTCGGGTTGCTCAGGGAGCTTTTGCGGGTTGCTCAGGAAGCCTTTGCTTGGGATTCTTAGGTTGCTCAGGAAGCTTTTGCGGGTTGCTCAGGAAGCTTTTGCTTGGGATTCTTGGGTTGCTCAGGAAGCTTTTGCTTGGGATTCTTGGGTTGCTCAGGAAGCTTTTGCGGGTTGCTCAGGAAGCTTTTGCTCGGGATTCTCGGGTTGCTCATGAAGCTTTTGCTTGAATTCTCGGGTTGCTCAGGAAGCTTTTGCGGGTTGCTCAGGGAGCTTTTGCTCGGGATTTTCGGGTTGCTCAGGAAGCTTTTGCTTGAGATATTCTCGGGTTGCTCAGGGAGCTTTTGCGGGTTGCTCAGGAAGCCTTTGCTTGGGATTCTTGGGTTGCTCAGGAAGCTTTTGCGGGTTGCTCAGGAAGCTTTTGCTTGGGATTCTTGGGTTGCTCAGGAAGCTTTTGCTCGGGATTATCGGGTTGCTCAGGAAGCTTTTGCTCGGGATTATCGGGTTGCTCAGGGAGCTTTTGCTCGGGATTTTTGGGTTGCTCAGGAAGCTTTTGCTCGGGATTCTCGGGTTGTTCAGGAAGCTTTTGCTAAGGATTTTCGGGTTGCTCAGGAAGCTTTTGATCCGGATTTTTGGGTTTCTCAAGAAGCTTTTGCTCGGGATTATCGGGTTGCTCAGGAAGCTTTTGCTTGGGATTTTCGGGTTTCTCAAGAAGCTTTTGCTCGGGATTTTCGGGTTTCTCAAGAAGCTTTTGCTCAGGATTCTCGGGTTGCTCAGGAAGCTTTTGCTTGAGATTCTTGGGTTGCTCAGGGAGCTTTTGCGGGTTGCTCAGAAAGATTTTGCTTGGGATTCTTAGGTTGCTAAGAAACCTTCAGCGGGTTGTTCGGGAAGCTTTTGCTTGGGATTTTCGGGTTGCTCAGGAAGCTTTTGCTTAGTTCTAGTTTTAGTGTTCTAGTTTTAGTGTTCTAGTTTTAGTGTTCTAGTTTTAGTGTTCTAGTTTTAGTGTTCTAGTTTTTATGTTCTAATTCTAGTGTTCTAATTCTAGTGTTCTAATTCTAGTGTTCCAATTCTAGTGTTCCAGTTTTAGTGTTCCAGTTTTAGTGTTCCAGTTTTAGTGTTCCAGTTTTAGTGTTCCAGTTTTAGTGTTCCAGTTTTAGTGTTCCAGTTTTAGTGTTCCAGTTTTAGTGTTCCAGTTTTAGTGTTCCAGTTTTAGTGTTCCAGTTTTAGTGTTCCAGTTTTAGTGTTCCAGTTTTAGTGTTCCAGTTTTAGTGTTCCAGTTTTAGTGTTCCAGTTTTAGTGTTCCAGTTTTAGTGTTCCAGTTTTAGTGTTCCAGTTTTAGTGTTCCAGTTTTAGTGTTCTAGTTTCGGTTGCTCAGGAAAGTTTTGCTCGGGATTTTTGGGTTTCTCAGGAAGCTTTTGCTTGGGATTTTTGGGTTGCTCAGGAAGCTTTTGCTCGGGATTCTCGGGTTGTTCAGGAAGCTTTTGCTAAGGATTTTCGGGTTGCTCAGGAAGCTTTTGATCGGGATTTTTGGGTTTCTCAAGAAGCTTTTGCTCGGGATTATCGGGTTGCTCAGGAAGCTTTTGCTTGGGATTTTCGGGTTTCTCAGGAAGCTTTTGCTTAGTTCTAGTTTTAGTGTTCTAATTTTAGTGTTCTAGTTTTAGTGTTCTAGTTTCGGTTGCTCAGGAAACTTTTACTCGGTAGTTTTGGGTTGCTCAGGAAGCTTTTGCTCGGGATTCTCGGGTTGCTCAGGAAGCTTTTGCTTAGAATTTTTGGGTTGCTCAGGAAGCTTTTGCTTGAGATTCTCGGGTTGCTCAGGGTGCTTTTGTGGGTTGCTCACTAAGCTTTTGCTTAGTTCTAGTTTTAGTGTTCTAGTTTTAGTGTTCTAGTTTAAGTGTTCTAGTTTTAGTGTTCTAGTTTTAGTGTTCTAGTTTTAGTGTTCTAGTTTTAGTGTTCTAGTTTTAGTGTTCTAGTTTTAGTGTTCTAGTTTTAGTGTTCTAGTTTTAGTGTTCTAGTTTTAGTGTTCTAGTTTTAGTGCTCTAGTTTTAGTGTTCTAGTTTCGGTTGCTCAGGAAACTTTTACTCTGTGGTTTTGGGTTGCTCAGGAAGCTTTTGCTCGGGATTCTCGGGTTGCTCAGGAAGCTTTTGCTTGGGATTCTCGGGTTGCTCAGGAAGCTTTTGCGGGTTGCTCAGGAAGCTTTTGCTAAGGATTTTCGGGTTGTTCAGGAAGCTTTTGCTCGGGATTACCGGGTTGCTTAGGAAGCTTTTGCTAGAGATTATCGGGTTGCTCAGGAAGCTTTTGCTCGGGATTCTCGGGTTGCTCAGGAAGCTTTTGCTCGGAATTTTCGGGTTGCTCAGGAAGCTTTTGCTTGAAATTCTTGGGTTGCTCAGGGAGCTTTTGCGGGTTGCTCAGGAAGCTTTTGCTTGGGATTCTTGGGTTGCTCAGGAAGCTTTTGCGGGTTGCTCATGAAGCTTTTGCTTGGGATTCTTGGGTTGCTCAGGAAGCTTTTGCTCGGGATTTTCGGGTTGCTCAGGAAGCTTTTGCTTAAAATTCTTGGGTTGCTCAGGGAGCTTTTGCGGGTTGCTCAGGAAGCTTTTGCTCGGAATTCTCGGGTTGCTCAGGAAGCTTTTGCTTAGAATTTTTGGGTTGCTCAGGAAGCTTTTGCTTGAGATTCTCGGGTTGCTCAGGGAGCTTTTGCGGGTTGCTCAGGAAGCTTTTGCTTGGGATCCTTGGGTTGTTCAGGAAGCTTTTGCGGGTTGCTCAGGGAGCTTTTGCTCGGGATTTTTGGGTTGCTCAGGAAGCTTTTGCTCGGAATTTTTGGGTTGCTCAGGAAGCTTTTGCTTGGGATCCTTGGGTTGCTCAGGAAGCTTTTGCGGGTTGCTCAGGGAGCTTTTGCTCGGGATTTTTGGGATGCTCAGGAAGCTTTTGCTTGGGATCCTTGGGTTGCTCAGGAAGCTTTTGCCTGGGATTCTTGGGTTGCTCAGGAAGCTTTTGCTCGGGATTTTCGGGTTGCTCAGGAAGCTTTTGCTTGAGATTCTCGGGTTGCTCAGGGAGCTTTTGCGGGTTGCTCAGGAAGCTTTTGCTTGGGATCCTTGGGTTGCTCAGGAAGCTTTTGCGGGTTGCTCAGGGAGCTTTTGCTCGGGATTTTTGGGTTGCTCAGGAAGCTTTTGCTCGGGATTATCGGGTTGCTCAGGAAGCTTTTGCTCGGGATTTTTGGGTTGCTCAGGAAGCTTTTGCGGGTTGCTCAGGGAGCTTTTGCTCGGGATTTTTGGGTTGCTCAGGAAGCTTTTGCTCGGGATTATCGGGTTGCTCAGGAAGCTTTTGCTCGGGATTTTTGGGTTGCTCAGGAAGCTTTTGCTTGGGATCCTTGGGTTGCTCAGGAAGCTTTTGCGGGTTGCTCAGGGAGCTTTTGCTCGGGATTTTTGGGATGCTCAGGAAGCTTTTGCTTGGGATCCTTGGGTTGCTCAGGAAGCTTTTGCCTGGGATTCTTGGGTTGCTCAGGAAGCTTTTGCTCGGGATTTTCGGGTTGCTCAGGAAGCTTTTGCTTGAGATTCTCGGGTTGCTCAGGGAGCTTTTGCGGGTTGCTCAGGAAGCTTTTGCTTGGGATCCTTGGGTTGCTCAGGAAGCTTTTGCGGGTTGCTCAGGGAGCTTTTGCTTGGGATTTTTGGGTTGCTCAGGAAGCTTTTGCTTGGGATCCTTGGGTTGCTCAGGAAGCTTTTGCGGGATGCTCAGGGAGCTTTTGCTCGGGATTTTTGGGTTGCTCAGGAAGCTTTTGCTTGGGATCCTTGGGTTGCTCAGGAAGCTTTTGCTTGGGATTCTTGGGTTGCTCAGGAAGCTTTTGCTCGGGATTTTCGGGTTGCTCAGGAAGCTTTTGCTTGAGATTCTCGGGTTGCTCAGGGAGCTTTTGCGGGTTGCTCAAGAAGCTTTTGCTTGGGATCCTTGGGTTGCTCAGGAAGCTTTTGCGGGTTGCTCAGGGAGCTTTTGCTCGGGATTTTTGGGTTGCTCAGGAAGCTTTTGCTCGGGATTATCGGGTTGCTTAGGAAGCTTTTGTTCGGGATTTTCGGGTTGCTCAGGAAGCTTTTGCTCGGGATTACCGAATTGCTTAGGAAGCTTTTGCTCGGGATTCTCGGGTTGCTCATGAAGCTTTTGCTTGAATTCTCGGGTTGCTCAGGGAGCTTTTGCGGGCTGCTCAGGAAGCTTTTGCTTGGGATTCTTGGGTTGCTTAGGAAGCTTTTGCGGGTTGCTCAGGAAGCTTTTGCTTGGGATTCTTGGATTGCTCAGGAAGCTTTTGTTTGGGATTTACGGGTTGCTCAGGAAGCTTTTGCTCGCGATTTTTGGGTTGCTCAGGAAGCTTTTGCTCGAAATTCTCGGGTTGCTCAGGAAGCTTTTGCTCGGGATTTTTGGGTTGCTCAGGAAGCTTTTGCTCGGGATTCTCGGGTTGCTCAGGAAGCTTTTGCTTAGAATTTTTGGGTTGCTCAGGAAGCTTTTGCTTGAGATTCTCGGGTTGCTCAGGGTGCTTTTGCGGGTTGCTCAGGAAGCTTTTGCTTAGTTCTAGTTTTAGTGTTCTAGTTTTAGTGTTCTAGTTTAAGTGTTCTAGTTTAAGTGTTCTAGTTTAAGTGTTCTAGTTTAAGTGTTCTAGTTTTAGTGTTCTAGTTTAGTGTTCTAGTTTTAGTGTTCTAGTTTTAGTGTTCTAGTTTTAGTGTTCTAGTTTTAGTGTTCTAGTTTTAGTGTTCTAGTTTTAGTGTTCTAGTTTTAGTGTTCTAGTTTTAGTGCTCTAGTTTTAGTGCTCTAGTTTTAGTGTTCTAGTTTCGGTTGCTCAGGAAACTTTTACTCTGTGGTTTTGGGTTGCTCAGGAAGCTTTTGCTCGGGATTCTCGGGTTGCTCAGGAAGCTTTTGCTCGGGATTCTCGGGTTGCTCAGGAAGCTTTTGCTCGAGATTATCGGGTTGCTCAGGAAGCTTTTGCTCGGGATTCTCGGGTTGCTCAGGAAGCTTTTGCTTGAATTCTCGGGTTGCTCAGGGAGCTTTTGCTTGAATTCTCGGGTTGCTCAGGGAGCTTTTGCGGGCTGCTCAGGAAGCTTTTGCTTGGGATTCTTGGGTTGCTTTGGAAGCTTTTGCGGGTTGCTCAGAAAGCTTTTGCTTGGGATTCTTGGGTTGCTTAGAAAGCTTTTGCGGGTTGCTCAGGAAGCTTTTGCTTGGGATCCTTGGGTTGCTCATGAAGCTTTTGCTTGAATTCTCGGGTTGCTCAGGGAGCTTTTGCTCGGGATTATTGGGTTGCTTAGGAAGCTTTTGCTCGGGATTATCGGGTTGCTCAGGACGCTTTTGCTCGGGATTCTCGGGTTGCTCATGAAGCTTTTGCTTGAATTCTCGGGTTGCTCAGGAAGCTTTTGCTTGGGATCCTTGGGTTGCTCAGGAAGCTTTTGCGGGTTGCTCAGGGAGCTTTTGCTCGGGATTTTCGGGTTGCTCAGGACGCTTTTGCTCGGGATTCTCGGGTTGCTCATGAAGCTTTTGCTTGAATTCTCGGGTTGCTCAGGGAGCTTTTGCGGGCTGCTCAGGAAGCTTTTGCTTGGGATTCTTGGGTTGCTTTGGAAGCTTTTGCGGGTTGCTCAGGAAGCTTTTGCTTGGGATCCTTGGGTTGCTCATGAAGCTTTTGCTTGAATTCTCGGGTTGCTCAGGGAGCTTTTGCTCGGGATTACTGGGTTGCTTAGGAAGCTTTTGCTCGGGATTATCGGGTTGCTCAGGACGCTTTTGCTCGGGATTCTCGGGTTGCTCATGAAGCTTTTGCTTGAATTCTCGGGTTGCTCAGGAAGCTTTTGCTTGGGATCCTTGGGTTGCTCAGGAAGCTTTTGCGGGTTGCTCAGGGAGCTTTTGCTCGGGATTTTCGGGTTGCTCAGGAAGCTTTTGCTTGAGATTCTCGGGTTGCTCAGGGAGCTTTTGCGGGTTGCTCAGGAAGCCTTTGCTTGGGATTCTTGGGTTGCTCAGGAAGCTTTTGCTTGAATTCTCGGGTTGCTCAGGGAGCTTTTGCTTGAATTCTCGGGTTGCTCAGGGAGCTTTTGCGGGCTGCTCAGGAAGCTTTTGCTTGGGATTCTTGGGTTGCTTTGGAAGCTTTTGCGGGTTGCTCAGAAAGCTTTTGCTTGGGATTCTTGGGTTGCTTAGAAAGCTTTTGCTCGGGATTATCGGGTTGCTCAGGACGCTTTTGCTCGGGATTCTCGGGTTGCTCATGAAGCTTTTGCTTGAATTCTCGGGTTGCTCAGGGAGCTTTTGCTTGAATTCTCGGGTTGCTCAGGGAGCTTTTGCGGGCTGCTCAGGAAGCTTTTGCTTGGGATTCTTGGGTTGCTCAGGAAGCTTTTGCGGGTTGCTCAGGGAGCTTTTGCTCGGGATTTTCGGGTTGCTCAGGAAGCTTTTGCTTGAGATTCTCGGGTTGCTCAGGGAGCTTTTGCGGGTTGCTCAGGAAGCCTTTGCTTGGGATTCTTGGGTTGCTCAGGAAGCTTTTGCGGGTTGCTCAGGAAGCTTTTGCTTGGGATTCTTGGGTTGCTCAGGAAGCTTTTGCTCGGGATTATCGGGTTGCTCAGGAAGCTTTTGCTCGGGATTCTCGGGTTGCTCAGGAAGCTTTTGCTTGGGATTCTCGGGTTGCTCAGGAAGCTTTTGCGGGTTGCTCAGGAAGCTTTTGCTAAGGATTTTCGGGTTGTTCAGGAAGCTTTTGCTCGGGATTACCGGGTTGCTTAGGAAGCTTTTGCTCGAGATTATCGGGTTGCTCAGGAAGCTTTTGCTCGGGATTCTCGGGTTGCTCAGGAAGCTTTTGCTTGAATTCTTGGGTTGCTCAGAAAGCTTTTGCTTGAATTCTCGGGTTGCTCAGGGAGCTTTTGCGGGCTGCTCAGGAAGCTTTTGCTTGGGATTCTTGGGTTGCTCATGAAGCTTTTGCTTGAATTCTCGGGTTGCTCAGGGAGCTTTTGCTCGGGATTACCGGGTTGCTTATGAAGCTTTTGCTCGAGATTATCGGGTTGCTCAGGAAGCTTTTGCTCGGGATTCTCGGGTTGCTCATGAAGCTTTTGCTTGAATTCTCGGGTTGCTCAGGGAGCTTTTGCGGGCTGCTCAGGAAGCTTTTGCTTGGGATTCTTGGGTTGCTTAGGAAGCTTTTGCGGGTTGCTCAGGAAGCTTTTGCTTGGGATTCTTGGGTTGCTCAGGAAGCTTTTGTTCGGGATTTTCGGGTTGCTCAGGAAGCTTTTGCTCGGGATTTTTGGGTTGCTCAGGAAGCTTTTGCTTGGGATTCTCGGGTTGCTCAGGAAGCTTTTGCTCGGGATTTTTGGGTTGCTCAGGAAGCTTTTGCTCGGGATTCTCGGGTTGCTCAGGAAGCTTTTGCTTAGAACTTTTGGGTTGCTCAGGAAGCTTTTGCTTGAGATTCTCGGGTTGCTCAGGGTGCTTTTGCGGGTTGCTCAGGAAGCTTTAGCTTGGGATTCTTGGGTTGCTTTGGAAGCTTTTGCGGATTGCTCAGGAAGCTTTTGCTTGGGATTCTTGGGTTGCTCAGGAAGCTTTTGCTCGGGATTTTCGGGTTGCTCAGGAAGCTTTTGCTTGAGATTCTCGGGTTGCTAAGGGAGCTTTTGCTTGGGATCCTTGGGTTGCTCAGGAAGCTTTTGCGGGTTGCTCAAGAAGCTTTTGCTTGGGATTCTTGGGTTGCTCAGGAAGCTTTTGCTCGGGATTCTCGGGTTGCTCAGGAAGCTTTTGCTTGAATTCTCGGGTTGCTCAGGGAGCTTTTGCGGGCTGCTCAGGAAGCTTTTGCTTGGGATTCTTGGGTTGCTTTGGAAGCTTTTGCGGGTTGCTCAGGAAGCTTTTGCTTGGGATTCTTGGGTTGCTCAGGAAGCTTTTGCTCGAGATTATCGGGTTGCTCAGGAAGCTTTTGCTCGGGATTCTCGGGTTGCTCAGGAAGCTTTTGCTTGAATTCTCGGGTTGCTCAGGGAGCTTTTGCTTGAATTCTCGGGTTGCTCAGGGAGCTTTTGCGGGCTGCTCAGGAAGCTTTTGCTTGGGATTCTTGGGTTGCTTTGGAAGCTTTTGCGGGTTGCTCAGGAAGCTTTTGCTTGGGATCCTTGGGTTGCTCATGAAGCTTTTGCTTGAATTCTCGGGTTGCTCAGGAAGCTTTTGCTTGGGATCCTTGGGTTGCTCAGGAAGCTTTTGCGGGTTGCTCAGGGAGCTTTTGCTCGGGATTTTCGGGTTGCTCAGGAAGCTTTTGCTTGAGATATTCTCGGGTTGCTCAGGGAGCTTTTGCGGGTTGCTCAGGAAGCCTTTGCTTGGGATTCTTGGGTTGCTCAGGAAGCTTTTGCGGGTTGCTCAGGAAGCTTTTGCTTGGGATTCTTGGGTTGCTCAGGAAGCTTTTGCTTGGGATTCTTGGGTTGCTCAGGAAGCTTTTGCGGGTTGCTCAGGAAGCTTTTGCTCGGGATTCTCGGGTTGCTCATGAAGCTTTTGCTTGAATTCTCGGGTTGCTCAGGAAGCTTTTGCGGGTTGCTCAGGGAGCTTTTGCTCGGGATTTTCGGGTTGCTCAGGAAGCTTTTGCTTGAGATATTCTCGGGTTGCTCAGGGAGCTTTTGCGGGTTGCTCAGGAAGCCTTTGCTTGGGATTCTTGGGTTGCTCAGGAAGCTTTTGCGGGTTGCTCAGGAAGCTTTTGCTTGGGATTCTTGGGTTGCTCAGGAAGCTTTTGCTCGGGATTATCGGGTTGCTCAGGAAGCTTTTGCTCGGGATTATCGGGTTGCTCAGGGAGCTTTTGCTCGGGATTTTTGGGTTGCTCAGGAAGCTTTTGCTCGG
Source organism: Eledona agricola (assembly GCA_964023215.1). Taxonomy (NCBI): domain Eukaryota; kingdom Metazoa; phylum Arthropoda; class Insecta; order Coleoptera; family Tenebrionidae; genus Eledona; species Eledona agricola. Next base: position 425,581 of record OZ026861.1, read on the forward strand.
GATTCTCGGGTTGTTCAGGAAGCTTTTGCTAAGGATTTTCGGGTTGCTCAGGAAGCTTTTGATCGGGATTTTTGGGTTTCTCAAGAAGCTTTTGCTCGGGATTATCGGGTTGCTCAGGAAGCTTTTGCTTGGGATTTTCGGGTTTCTCAAGAAGCTTTTGCTCGGGATTTTCGGGTTTCTCAAGAAGCTTTTGCTCAGGATTCTCGGGTTGCTCAGGAAGCTTTTGCTTGAGATTCTTGGGTTGCTCAGGGAGCTTTTGCGGGTTGCTCAGAAAGATTTTGCTTGGGATTCTTAGGTTGCTAAGAAACCTTCAGCGGGTTGTTCGGGAAGCTTTTGCTTGGGATTTTCGGGTTGCTCAGGAAGCTTTTGCTTAGTTCTAGTTTTAGTGTTCTAGTTTTAGTGTTCTAGTTTTAGTGTTCTAGTTTTAGTGTTCTAGTTTTAGTGTTCTAGTTTTTATGTTCTAATTCTAGTGTTCTAATTCTAGTGTTCTAATTCTAGTGTTCCAATTCTAGTGTTCCAGTTTTAGTGTTCCAGTTTTAGTGTTCCAGTTTTAGTGTTCCAGTTTTAGTGTTCCAGTTTTAGTGTTCCAGTTTTAGTGTTCCAGTTTTAGTGTTCCAGTTTTAGTGTTCCAGTTTTAGTGTTCCAGTTTTAGTGTTCCAGTTTTAGTGTTCCAGTTTTAGTGTTCCAGTTTTAGTGTTCCAGTTTTAGTGTTCCAGTTTTAGTGTTCCAGTTTTAGTGTTCCAGTTTTAGTGTTCCAGTTTTAGTGTTCTAGTTTCGGTTGCTCAGGAAAGTTTTGCTCGGGATTTTTGGGTTTCTCAGGAAGCTTTTGCTTGGGATTTTTGGGTTGCTCAGGAAGCTTTTGCTCGGGATTCTCGGGTTGTTCAGGAAGCTTTTGCTAAGGATTTTCGGGTTGCTCAGGAAGCTTTTGATCGGGATTTTTGGGTTTCTCAAGAAGCTTTTGCTCGGGATTATCGGGTTGCTCAGGAAGCTTTTGCTTGGGATTTTCGGGTTTCTCAGGAAGCTTTTGCTTAGTTCTAGTTTTAGTGTTCTAATTTTAGTGTTCTAGTTTTAGTGTTCTAGTTTCGGTTGCTCAGGAAACTTTTACTCGGTAGTTTTGGGTTGCTCAGGAAGCTTTTGCTCGGGATTCTCGGGTTGCTCAGGAAGCTTTTGCTTAGAATTTTTGGGTTGCTCAGGAAGCTTTTGCTTGAGATTCTCGGGTTGCTCAGGGTGCTTTTGTGGGTTGCTCAGGAAGCTTTTGCTTAGTTCTAGTTTTAGTGTTCTAGTTTTAGTGTTCTAGTTTAAGTGTTCTAGTTTAAGTGTTCTAGTTTTAGTGTTCTAGTTTAGTGTTCTAGTTTAGTGTTCTAGTTTAGTGTTCTAGTTTTAGTGTTCTAGTTTTAGTGTTCTAGTTTTAGTGTTCTAGTTTTAGTGTTCTAGTTTTAGTGTTCTAGTTTTAGTGTTCTAGTTTTAGTGTTCTAGTTTTAGTGTTCTAGTTTTAGTGTTCTAGTTTTAGTGTTCTAGTTTTAGTGTTCTAGTTTTAGTGTTCTAGTTTTAGTGCTCTAGTTTTAGTGTTCTAGTTTCGGTTGCTCAGGAAACTTTTACTCTGTGGTTTTGGGTTGCTCAGGAAGCTTTTGCTTGGGATTCTCGGGTTGCTCAGGAAGCTTTTGCGGGTTGCTCAGGAAGCTTTTGCTTGGGATTCTCGGGTTGCTCAGGAAGCTTTTGCGGGTTGCTCAGGAAGCTTTTGATAAGGATTTTCGGGTTGTTCAGGAAGCTTTTGCTCGGGATTACCGGGTTGCTTAGGAAGCTTTTGCTAGAGATTATCGGGTTGCTCAGGAAGCTTTTGCTCGGGATTCTCGGGTTGCTCAGGAAGCTTTTGCTTGAATTCTCGGGTTGCTCAGGGAGCTTTTGCTTGAATTCTCGGGTTGCTCAGGGAGCTTTTGCGGGCTGCTCAGGAAGCTTTTGCTTGGGATTCTTGGGTTGCTTTGGAAGCTTTTGCGGGTTGCTCAGGAAGCTTTTGCTTGGGATTCTTGGGTTGCTTAGAAAGCTTTTGCGGGTTGCTCAGGAAGCTTTTGCTTGGGATTCTTGGGTTGCTCAGGAAGCTTTTGTTCGGGATTATCGGGTTGCTCAGGGAGCTTTTGCTTAAAATTTTTGGGTTGCTCAGGAAGCTTTTGCTTGAGATTCTCGGGTTGCTCAGGGAGCTTTTGCGGGTTGCTCATGAAGCTTTTGCTTGGGATTCTTGGGTTGCTCAGGAAGCTTTTGCTCGGGATTTTCGGGTTGCTCAGGAAGCTTTTGCTTGAAATTCTTGGGTTGCTCAGGGAGCTTTTGCGGGTTGCTCAGGAAGCTTTTGCTTGGGATTCTTGGGTTGCTCAGGAAGCTTTTGCGGGTTGCTCATGAAGCTTTTGCTTGGGATTCTTGGGTTGCTCAGGAAGCTTTTGCTCGGGATTTTCGGGTTGCTCAGGAAGCTTTTGCTTAAAATTCTTGGGTTGCTCAGGGAGCTTTTGCGGGTTGCTCAGGAAGCTTTTGCTCGGAATTCTCGGGTTGCTCAGGAAGCTTTTGCTTAGAATTTTTGGGTTGCTCAGGAAGCTTTTGCTTGAGATTCTCGGGTTGCTCAGGGAGCTTTTGCGGGTTGCTCAGGAAGCTTTTGCTTGGGATCCTTGGGTTGCTCAGGAAGCTTTTGCGGGTTGCTCAGGGAGCTTTTGCTCGGGATTTTTGGGTTGCTCAGGAAGCTTTTGCTCGGGATTTTTGGGTTGCTCAGGAAGCTTTTGCTTGGGATCCTTGGGTTGCTCAGGAAGCTTTTGCGGGTTGCTCAGGGAGCTTTTGCTCGGGATTTTTGGGATGCTCAGGAAGCTTTTGCTTGGGATCCTTGGGTTGCTCAGGAAGCTTTTGCCTGGGATTCTTGGGTTGCTCAGGAAGCTTTTGCTCGGGATTTTCGGGTTGCTCAGGAAGCTTTTGCTTGAGATTCTCGGGTTGCTCAGGGAGCTTTTGCGGGTTGCTCAGGAAGCTTTTGCTTGGGATCCTTGGGTTGCTCAGGAAGCTTTTGCGGGTTGCTCAGGGAGCTTTTGCTCGGGATTTTTGGGTTGCTCAGGAAGCTTTTGCTCGGGATTATCGGGTTGCTCAGGAAGCTTTTGCTCGGGATTTTTGGGTTGCTCAGGAAGCTTTTGCGGGTTGCTCAGGGAGCTTTTGCTCGGGATTTTTGGGTTGCTCAGGAAGCTTTTGCTCGGGATTATCGGGTTGCTCAGGAAGCTTTTGCTCGGGATTTTTGGGTTGCTCAGGAAGCTTTTGCTTGGGATCCTTGGGTTGCTCAGGAAGCTTTTGCGGGTTGCTCAGGGAGCTTTTGCTCGGGATTTTTGGGATGCTCAGGAAGCTTTTGCTTGGGATCCTTGGGTTGCTCAGGAAGCTTTTGCCTGGGATTCTTGGGTTGCTCAGGAAGCTTTTGCTCGGGATTTTCGGGTTGCTCAGGAAGCTTTTGCTTGAGATTCTCGGGTTGCTCAGGGAGCTTTTGCGGGTTGCTCAGGAAGCTTTTGCTTGGGATCCTTGGGTTGCTCAGGAAGCTTTTGCGGGTTGCTCAGGGAGCTTTTGCTTGGGATTTTTGGGTTGCTCAGGAAGCTTTTGCTTGGGATCCTTGGGTTGCTCAGGAAGCTTTTGCGGGATGCTCAGGGAGCTTTTGCTCGGGATTTTTGGGTTGCTCAGGAAGCTTTTGCTTGGGATCCTTGGGTTGCTCAGGAAGCTTTTGCTTGGGATTCTTGGGTTGCTCAAGAAGCTTTTGCTCGGGATTTTCGGGTTGCTCAGGAAGCTTTTGCTTGAGATTCTCGGGTTGCTCAGGGAGCTTTTGCGGGTTGCTCAAGAAGCTTTTGCTTGGGATCCTTGGGTTGCTCAGGAAGCTTTTGCGGGTTGCTCAGGGAGCTTTTGCTCGGGATTTTTGGGTTGCTCAGGAAGCTTTTGCTCGGGATTATCGGGTTGCTTAGGAAGCTTTTGTTCGGGATTTTCGGGTTGCTCAGGAAGCTTTTGCTCGGGATTACCGAATTGCTTAGGAAGCTTTTGCTCGGGATTCTCGGGTTGCTCATGAAGCTTTTGCTTGAATTCTCGGGTTGCTCAGGGAGCTTTTGCGGGCTGCTCAGGAAGCTTTTGCTTGGGATTCTTGGGTTGCTTAGGAAGCTTTTGCGGGTTGCTCAGGAAGCTTTTGCTTGGGATTCTTGGATTGCTCAGGAAGCTTTTGCGGGATGCTCAGGGAGCTTTTGCTCGGGATTTTTGGGTTGCTCAGGAAGCTTTTGCTTGGGATCCTTGGGTTGCTCAGGAAGCTTTTGCTTGGGATTCTTGGGTTGCTCAGGAAGCTTTTGCTCGGGATTTTCGGGTTGCTCAGGAAGCTTTTGCTTGAGATTCTCGGGTTGCTCAGGGAGCTTTTGCGGGTTGCTCAAGAAGCTTTTGCTTGGGATCCTTGGGTTGCTCAGGAAGCTTTTGCGGGTTGCTCAGGGAGCTTTTGCTCGGGATTTTTGGGTTGCTCAGGAAGCTTTTGCTCGGGATTATCGGGTTGCTTAGGAAGCTTTTGTTCGGGATTTTCGGGTTGCTCAGGAAGCTTTTGCTCGGGATTACCGAATTGCTTAGGAAGCTTTTGCTCGGGATTCTCGGGTTGCTCATGAAGCTTTTGCTTGAATTCTCGGGTTGCTCAGGGAGCTTTTGCGGGCTGCTCAGGAAGCTTTTGCTTGGGATTCTTGGGTTGCTTAGGAAGCTTTTGCGGGTTGCTCAGGAAGCTTTTGCTTGGGATTCTTGGATTGCTCAGGAAGCTTTTGTTTGGGATTTACGGGTTGCTCAGGAAGCTTTTGCTCGCGATTTTTGGGTTGCTCAGGAAGCTTTTGCTCGAAATTCTCGGGTTGCTCAGGAAGCTTTTGCTCGGGATTTTTGGGTTGCTCAGGAAGCTTTTGCTCGGGATTCTCGGGTTGCTCAGGAAGCTTTTGCTTAGAATTTTTGGGTTGCTCAGGAAGCTTTTGCTTGAGATTCTCGGGTTGCTCAGGGTGCTTTTGCGGGTTGCTCAGGAAGCTTTTGCTTAGTTCTAGTTTTAGTGTTCTAGTTTTAGTGTTCTAGTTTAAGTGTTCTAGTTTAAGTGTTCTAGTTTAAGTGTTCTAGTTTAAGTGTTCTAGTTTTAGTGTTCTAGTTTAGTGTTCTAGTTTTAGTGTTCTAGTTTTAGTGTTCTAGTTTTAGTGTTCTAGTTTTAGTGTTCTAGTTTTAGTGTTCTAGTTTTAGTGTTCTAGTTTTAGTGCTCTAGTTTTAGTGCTCTAGTTTTAGTGTTCTAGTTTCGGTTGCTCAGGAAACTTTTACTCTGTGGTTTTGGGTTGCTCAGGAAGCTTTTGCTCGGGATTCTCGGGTTGCTCAGGAAGCTTTTGCTCGGGATTCTCGGGTTGCTCAGGAAGCTTTTGCTCGAGATTATCGGGTTGCTCAGGAAGCTTTTGCTCGGGATTCTCGGGTTGCTCAGGAAGCTTTTGCTTGAATTCTCGGGTTGCTCAGGGAGCTTTTGCTTGAATTCTCGGGTTGCTCAGGGAGCTTTTGCGGGCTGCTCAGGAAGCTTTTGCTTGGGATTCTTGGGTTGCTTTGGAAGCTTTTGCGGGTTGCTCAGGACGCTTTTGCTCGGGATTCTCGGGTTGCTCAGGAAGCTTTTGCTTAGTTCTAGTTTTAGTGTTCTAATTTTAGTGTTCTAGTTTTAGTGTTCTAGTTTTAGTGTTCTAGTTTTAGTGTTCTAGTTTTAGTGTTCTAGTTTTAGTGTTCTAGTTTTAGTGTTCTAGTTTTAGTGTTCTAGTTTTAGTGTTCTAGTTTTAGTGTTCTAGTTTTAGTGCTCTAGTTTTAGTGCTCTAGTTTTAGTGTTCTAGTTTCGGTTGCTCAGGAAACTTTTACTCTGTGGTTTTGGGTTGCTCAGGAAGCTTTTGCTCGGGATTCTCGGGTTGCTCAGGAAGCTTTTGCTCGGGATTCTCGGGTTGCTCAGGAAGCTTTTGCTCGAGATTATCGGGTTGCTCAGGAAGCTTTTGCTCGGGATTCTCGGGTTGCTCAGGAAGCTTTTGCTTGAATTCTCGGGTTGCTCAGGGAGCTTTTGCTTGAATTCTCGGGTTGCTCAGGGAGCTTTTGCGGGCTGCTCAGGAAGCTTTTGCTTGGGATTCTTGGGTTGCTTTGGAAGCTTTTGCGGGTTGCTCAGAAAGCTTTTGCTTGGGATTCTTGGGTTGCTTAGAAAGCTTTTGCGGGTTGCTCAGGAAGCTTTTGCTTGGGATCCTTGGGTTGCTCATGAAGCTTTTGCTTGAATTCTCGGGTTGCTCAGGGAGCTTTTGCTCGGGATTATTGGGTTGCTTAGGAAGCTTTTGCTCGGGATTATCGGGTTGCTCAGGACGCTTTTGCTCGGGATTCTCGGGTTGCTCATGAAGCTTTTGCTTGAATTCTCGGGTTGCTCAGGAAGCTTTTGCTTGGGATCCTTGGGTTGCTCAGTGTGGTGTATTGATATCGCGACACAGACAGTGGGCGCTGGGGTTTTTTCCTAGTTAATTTTGACAGAATCACATTCAAAGTTAGATCCGTTTGTATTAACATTTATTAATAAATAAATGTTCTAAAACTTAATATTGGCGACGAGGATAAAAGGAAAAGACGAAGGAATGGCTACGTTAGGCTCAATCGAGGAATTCGACATTTCTAATCCAGCGGCGTGGGTGGCGTACAAGGAAAGAGTGCAGTTTTATCTGGAGGCTAACAATATTACAACGGAAGAAAGGAAAAGGGCTGTTTTTCTCAGCATCTGTGGTAACTCAACGTTCCAACTTGCGAGGACCTTAACAGCGCCAAACGAGCTCAGAGATACACCATACACCAGGTTGGAAGAGTTGATCTCTAAACACTTCAACCCCAAGCCATCGGAAATCGTCCAACGATTTATGTTCCACAAGCGGGAACAGAAACCCAATGAGGGAATTGCTACATACATTTCGGAGTTACGGAAGATTGCTGAACACTGCAACTTCGGGTGTCAGTTGGAAACAATGCTGAGAGACAGAATTGTTTGTGGTTTGAGAGATGAACACATCCAAAGACGTCTGTTAGCTGAAACGGACCTCAGTTTTAAATCAGCATTCGAAATCGTACTTGCCGCCGAAACGACAGCGAACCACGTCGACGAACTCCGCGCGCATGCACATACAGCTATGGCGGGAGAAGTTAATCAAGCGACCACAGGGAGAGGGCGAGGAGGCCCAAGAATAAAAAATGACAACAACAAACAAGTGCAGAATCATGGGATATGTTTTCGCTGTGGTGATAGACATTCAAGCACAACATGTAGATTTACCGATGCGGAATGCAGGTTTTGCGGCAAAGTGGGTCACATTGAGAGAGCGTGTTTCGGGAAGAAGAAAAGTAAACCCCCGAAGAGGAACAACAGGAACTCGGTCCAAACAATTCAAGGGAACCACATGGAGGAGGGCATTTTCCAAGTCGAGGGAGCGAACACGCCCGTAAAGTGTGCTGTAAAAATGAATTGTAAAGAATGCGTTATGGAAGTGGATTCTGGAGCCGGATATACACTGATTTCTAAGAGCACTTTTAACACGCTATGGCCGAGGAAAGAACAGCGACCAAAATTAAGCCGTTGTCATATCAATTTCCATGACTATCAAGGCAAACTAATCAAAACAGCAGGAGAATGTGAAGTTATGGTGGAATTCCAAGGACACGCTGCAAAGTTACCTCTAATAGTAACTACGGGAAAAAAGACTAGCCTACTAGGTCGTAACTGGTTCAACCAACTGGGAATTAAAATCAATATAAACACAGTGGCAAGTGACGAAAACACAAATAAGTTACTACAAGAATTTCAGGATATTTTTGATGGAAAACTAGGCACCTACAAGGGACCAGATGTACATTTCGAACTAGATCCATTAGTACCACCCATTGCCATGAAGAGTAGAGTTATCGCTTATGCATTAAGACCCAAGGTGGATGCAGAACTGGATAATTTAATCAAGCAGGGAGTCCTAACTCCTACTGAGAGTACAAGATGGGCCACACCCATTGTACCAGTAATAAAGGCAGATGGACAATCTATAAGATTATGTGCAGATTACAAGTGTACAGTGAACAAAGCCTTGATGAAAAATGTTTATCCCATGCCAAATATGCAAGACATGTTGGCATCCCTCCATGGAGCAAAATATTTCGCCAAGTTGGACATGGCACAAGCATATTTGCAGTTGAAAGTGGACGAAGAGACAGCAGAGGTACAAACAATTGTAACGCACAGAGGGTTATTTAAGGTGAACCGCTTACAATTTGGAATCAGCGTAGCGCCACAAATTTTCCAGAGATTTGTGGATAATCGATTGGCAGGGATACCCGGAGTACTGCCATATTTCGATGACATTCTTGTCAGTGCACCATCAGTCCAGGAGCTGCGGGAACGAGTGCGCGCCGTTCTGATCAGGTTTCGGAAAGACGGGCTAAAACTGAAGAGGGACAAATGCATATTCGAAGCAAACGAGGTTAACTTTTTGGGAGTGCGTATTGACGGTTCGGGAATACGCCCCTGCGAGTCAAAAGTGAGTGCTGTGTACAACGCGCCGAAGCCGAAATCGAAACGCGAGTTACAATCATTTCTGGGACTTCTAAACTTCTACCACGCCTTTGTGAAGGGCAAGGCAAGTGTAGCGGAACCCCTACACCGACTCCTAGACAAGAACAACCCTTGGAAATGGACGCGTGTACACGACGAAGCTTTCACAGCAACTAAGAAACTTCTAAGCTCGGACACACTTCTTACACACTATGACCCAGGCAAGGAACTTATCCTGTCGTGCGATGCTTCGCCATGGGGAATAGGAGTAGTCTTAAGTCAACTCTATAAGGACGGCAGCACACGTCCTATAGCATTCCACTCAAAGACTCTCAGCAAAGCAGAGCGAAACTACGCGCAGTTGGACAAAGAAGCTCTAGCAATAATAACTGGCGTAAGGAAGTTTCGTACCTATTTATTGGGGAGAGAATTTCAGGTGGAGACGGACCACAAACCGTTGTTAGGCCTTCTGGGAGAGAACAAACCCATTCCTGAATTGACGTCGCCTAGAATGATGCGTTGGGCCATCTTTCTAAGCAACTATTCGTATAAACTCATTCACCGAGCAGGACGGGATTTGGGACATGCAGACGCTTTGAGCAGGATGACCAGCAAAGAACCACCAATTCGGCAAGAAACATCATGCGGAGAAGTTCTCATGATTGAGAATCTACCTGAAACCCCTCTAAAGGCAGCTGTTATTGCTCGAATGACAGCAAGAGATCCGACACTAGTGCTAGTCAAGAAATTTGTGCAAGGGGGCTGGCCTAGTCAATTACCAGAAGGACTCCAACCATATAAAGTGAGGCAGTCAGAGTTGTCAGTTTACAAAGATTGCGTTCTATGGGGAGCAAGAGTCGTATTACCAGAAAAGGCCAGAGGTCAAGCACTACGAATGCTGCATGGGACTCACAGCGGCATGGTTAGGATGAAAGCAGTAGCTCGTAGCTACATGTGGTGGCCAAAAATGGATGCGGAGATTGAGCAGATGGCGAGGGAGTGCAGGACGTGTCAACTATTTGCACAAAACCCTGCACGAGCACCACTACATCCTTGGGAGTGGCCGAGAGCACCATGGTTACGCCTTCACATAGACTATGCAGGCCCATTCCGAGGCCAACTTTTTCTGATCGTAGTGGACGCCTACTCAAAATGGTTGGAAGTGCGACAAGCAAAATCGGCTTCCACAAGTGAAACTATACGCATCCTACGAGACATATTTTCGACCCATGGACTGCCGGAAGTCGTAGTCAGCGACAACGGAACAGCTTTCACGTCGAGAGAATTTGAAGAATTTATGAGGAAAAACGGCATTCGGCATACAAGGACACCCCCATATCATCCAGCGTCAAATGGACAGGCTGAAAGAATGGTGAAAGAAATGAAAAGGAACCTATCTAAATTAGTAGAAGGTGATTGGTCTACAAAAATTGCTCGTTTCTTGTTCTCCAGCCGCACCACACCATCGACAATCACAAATACATCGCCAGCGGAACTACTTTTCAACCGGAAGCTACGCACTGCGTTTGACCAATTCCACCCCAATGTAGCAGAGGAGGTACACGCAAAGCAAGAAGTAACACAATCCAAACAGCCGCTGCGGAACTTCGTGACAGGCGATCCGGTGTGGACTCATTCCTACCGTCCAGGAGAAAAATGGAAGGAAGAAACGGTGACGAAAGTTCTAGCGCCAGTCACATACCAAACAAGTGACACACTCGGTAACATCAACAAACGTCACGTGGACCAAATGAGAAGACGAGAACCACCGACGAATCGAAACGACGTGTCCTACGACTGGTTAAGCCGACCAACGGTTAGTTCAGAACAAAGAACTGAAGAAACAACCGAGACGCAAAACCCGACGACGTCGTTACCAGAGGACACGCCAAATCTCCCTTCGAGGCCCTCACGTCTAAGAAGATTGCCAGGCCACCTTAAAGACTACGTGAGGGACTAGCCAAAGAGGGAGGAATGTGGTGTATTGATATCGCGACACAGACAGTGGGCGCTGGGGTTTTTTCCTAGTTAATTTTGACAGAATCACATTCAAAGTTAGATCCGTTTGTATTAACATTTATTAATAAATAAATGTTCTAAAACTTAATACTCAGGAAGCTTTTGCGGGTTGCTCAGGGAGCTTTTGCTCGGGATTTTCGGGTTGCTCAGGACGCTTTTGCTCGGGATTCTCGGGTTGCTCATGAAGCTTTTGCTTGAATTCTCGGGTTGCTCAGGGAGCTTTTGCGGGCTGCTCAGGAAGCTTTTGCTTGGGATTCTTGGGTTGCTTTGGAAGCTTTTGCGGGTTGCTCAGGAAGCTTTTGCTTGGGATCCTTGGGTTGCTCATGAAGCTTTTGCTTGAATTCTCGGGTTGCTCAGGGAGCTTTTGCTCGGGATTACTGGGTTGCTTAGGAAGCTTTTGCTCGGGATTATCGGGTTGCTCAGGACGCTTTTGCTCGGGATTCTCGGGTTGCTCATGAAGCTTTTGCTTGAATTCTCGGGTTGCTCAGGAAGCTTTTGCTTGGGATCCTTGGGTTGCTCAGGAAGCTTTTGCGGGTTGCTCAGGGAGCTTTTGCTCGGGATTTTCGGGTTGCTCAGGAAGCTTTTGCTTGAGATTCTCGGGTTGCTCAGGGAGCTTTTGCGGGTTGCTCAGGAAGCCTTTGCTTGGGATTCTTGGGTTGCTCAGGAAGCTTTTGCTTGAATTCTCGGGTTGCTCAGGGAGCTTTTGCTTGAATTCTCGGGTTGCTCAGGGAGCTTTTGCGGGCTGCTCAGGAAGCTTTTGCTTGGGATTCTTGGGTTGCTTTGGAAGCTTTTGCGGGTTGCTCAGAAAGCTTTTGCTTGGGATTCTTGGGTTGCTTAGAAAGCTTTTGCTCGGGATTATCGGGTTGCTCAGGACGCTTTTGCTCGGGATTCTCGGGTTGCTCATGAAGCTTTTGCTTGAATTCTCGGGTTGCTCAGGGAGCTTTTGCTTGAATTCTCGGGTTGCTCAGGGAGCTTTTGCGGGCTGCTCAGGAAGCTTTTGCTTGGGATTCTTGGGTTGCTCAGGAAGCTTTTGCGGGTTGCTCAGGGAGCTTTTGCTCGGGATTTTCGGGTTGCTCAGGAAGCTTTTGCTTGAGATTCTCGGGTTGCTCAGGGAGCTTTTGCGGGTTGCTCAGGAAGCCTTTGCTTGGGATTCTTGGGTTGCTCAGGAAGCTTTTGCGGGTTGCTCAGGAAGCTTTTGCTTGGGATTCTTGGGTTGCTCAGGAAGCTTTTGCTCGGGATTATCGGGTTGCTCAGGAAGCTTTTGCTCGGGATTCTCGGGTTGCTCAGGAAGCTTTTGCTTGGGATTCTCGGGTTGCTCAGGAAGCTTTTGCGGGTTGCTCAGGAAGCTTTTGCTAAGGATTTTCGGGTTGTTCAGGAAGCTTTTGCTCGGGATTACCGGGTTGCTTAGGAAGCTTTTGCTCGAGATTATCGGGTTGCTCAGGAAGCTTTTGCTCGGGATTCTCGGGTTGCTCAGGAAGCTTTTGCTTGAATTCTTGGGTTGCTCAGAAAGCTTTTGCTTGAATTCTCGGGTTGCTCAGGGAGCTTTTGCGGGCTGCTCAGGAAGCTTTTGCTTGGGATTCTTGGGTTGCTCATGAAGCTTTTGCTTGAATTCTCGGGTTGCTCAGGGAGCTTTTGCTCGGGATTTTTGGGTTGCTCAGGAAGCTTTTGCTTGGGATTCTCGGGTTGCTCAGGAAGCTTTTGCTCGGGATTTTTGGGTTGCTCAGGAAGCTTTTGCTCGGGATTCTCGGGTTGCTCAGGAAGCTTTTGCTTAGAACTTTTGGGTTGCTCAGGAAGCTTTTGCTTGAGATTCTCGGGTTGCTCAGGGTGCTTTTGCGGGTTGCTCAGGAAGCTTTAGCTTGGGATTCTTGGGTTGCTTTGGAAGCTTTTGCGGATTGCTCAGGAAGCTTTTGCTTGGGATTCTTGGGTTGCTCAGGAAGCTTTTGCTCGGGATTTTCGGGTTGCTCAGGAAGCTTTTGCTTGAGATTCTCGGGTTGCTAAGGGAGCTTTTGCTTGGGATCCTTGGGTTGCTCAGGAAGCTTTTGCGGGTTGCTCAAGAAGCTTTTGCTTGGGATTCTTGGGTTGCTCAGGAAGCTTTTGCTCGGGATTCTCGGGTTGCTCAGGAAGCTTTTGCTTGAATTCTCGGGTTGCTCAGGGAGCTTTTGCGGGCTGCTCAGGAAGCTTTTGCTTGGGATTCTTGGGTTGCTTTGGAAGCTTTTGCGGGTTGCTCAGGAAGCTTTTGCTTGGGATTCTTGGGTTGCTCAGGAAGCTTTTGCTCGAGATTATCGGGTTGCTCAGGAAGCTTTTGCTCGGGATTCTCGGGTTGCTCAGGAAGCTTTTGCTTGAATTCTCGGGTTGCTCAGGGAGCTTTTGCTTGAATTCTCGGGTTGCTCAGGGAGCTTTTGCGGGCTGCTCAGGAAGCTTTTGCTTGGGATTCTTGGGTTGCTTTGGAAGCTTTTGCGGGTTGCTCAGGAAGCTTTTGCTTGGGATTCTTGGGTTGCTTAGGGAGCTTTTGCGGGTTGCTCAGGAAGCTTTTGCTTGGGATCCTTGGGTTGCTCATGAAGCTTTTGCTTGAATTCTCGGGTTGCTCAGGAAGCTTTTGCTTGGGATCCTTGGGTTGCTCAGGAAGCTTTTGCGGGTTGCTCAGGGAGCTTTTGCTCGGGATTTTCGGGTTGCTCAGGAAGCTTTTGCTTGAGATATTCTCGGGTTGCTCAGGGAGCTTTTGCGGGTTGCTCAGGAAGCCTTTGCTTGGGATTCTTGGGTTGCTCAGGAAGCTTTTGCGGGTTGCTCAGGAAGCTTTTGCTTGGGATTCTTGGGTTGCTCAGGAAGCTTTTGCTTGGGATTCTTGGGTTGCTCAGGAAGCTTTTGCGGGTTGCTCAGGAAGCTTTTGCTCGGGATTCTCGGGTTGCTCATGAAGCTTTTGCTTGAATTCTCGGGTTGCTCAGGAAGCTTTTGCGGGTTGCTCAGGGAGCTTTTGCTCGGGATTTTCGGGTTGCTCAGGAAGCTTTTGCTTGAGATATTCTCGGGTTGCTCAGGGAGCTTTTGCGGGTTGCTCAGGAAGCCTTTGCTTGGGATTCTTGGGTTGCTCAGGAAGCTTTTGCGGGTTGCTCAGGAAGCTTTTGCTTGGGATTCTTGGGTTGCTCAGGAAGCTTTTGCTCGGGATTATCGGGTTGCTCAGGAAGCTTTTGCTCGGGATTATCGGGTTGCTCAGGGAGCTTTTGCTCGGGATTTTTGGGTTGCTCAGGAAGCTTTTGCTCGGGATTCTCGGGTTGTTCAGGAAGCTTTTGCTAAGGATTTTCGGGTTGCTCAGGAAGCTTTTGATCGGGATTTTTGGGTTTCTCAAGAAGCTTTTGCTCGGGATTATCGGGTTGCTCAGGAAGCTTTTGCTTGGGATTTTCGGGTTTCTCAAGAAGCTTTTGCTCGGGATTTTCGGGTTTCTCAAGAAGCTTTTGCTCAGGATTCTCGGGTTGCTCAGGAAGCTTTTGCTTGAGATTCTTGGGTTGCTCAGGGAGCTTTTGCGGGTTGCTCAGAAAGATTTTGCTTGGGATTCTTAGGTTGCTAAGAAACCTTCAGCGGGTTGTTCGGGAAGCTTTTGCTTGGGATTTTCGGGTTGCTCAGGAAGCTTTTGCTTAGTTCTAGTTTTAGTGTTCTAGTTTTAGTGTTCTAGTTTTAGTGTTCTAGTTTTAGTGTTCTAGTTTTAGTGTTCTAGTTTTTATGTTCTAATTCTAGTGTTCTAATTCTAGTGTTCTAATTCTAGTGTTCCAGTTCTAGTGTTCCAGTTCTAGTGTTCCAGTTTTAGTGTTCCAGTTTTAGTGTTCCAGTTTTAGTGTTCCAGTTTTAGTGTTCCAGTTTTAGTGTTCCAGTTTTAGTGTTCCAGTTTTAGTGTTCCAGTTTTAGTGTTCCAGTTTTAGTGTTCCAGTTTTAGTGTTCCAGTTTTAGTGTTCCAGTTTTAGTGTTCCAGTTTTAGTGTTCCAGTTTTAGTGTTCCAGTTTTAGTGTTCCAGTTTTAGTGTTCTAGTTTCGGTTGCTCAGGAAAGTTTTGCTCGGGATTTTTGGGTTTCTCAGGAAGCTTTTGCTTGGGATTTTTGGGTTGCTCAGGAAGCTTTTGCTCGGGATTCTCGGGTTGTTCAGGAAGCTTTTGCTAAGGATTTTCGGGTTGCTCAGGAAGCTTTTGATCGGGATTTTTGGGTTTCTCAAGAAGCTTTTGCTCGGGATTATCGGGTTGCTCAGGAAGCTTTTGCTTGGGATTTTCGGGTTTCTCAGGAAGCTTTTGCTTAGTTCTAGTTTTAGTGTTCTAATTTTAGTGTTCTAGTTTTAGTGTTCTAGTTTCGGTTGCTCAGGAAACTTTTACTCGGTAGTTTTGGGTTGCTCAGGAAGCTTTTGCTCGGGATTCTCGGGTTGCTCAGGAAGCTTTTGCTTAGAATTTTTGGGTTGCTCAGGAAGCTTTTGCTTGAGATTCTCGGGTTGCTCAGGGTGCTTTTGTGGGTTGCTCAGGAAGCTTTTGCTTAGTTCTAGTTTTAGTGTTCTAGTTTTAGTGTTCTAGTTTAAGTGTTCTAGTTTAAGTGTTCTAGTTTTAGTGTTCTAGTTTAGTGTTCTAGTTTAGTGTTCTAGTTTAGTGTTCTAGTTTTAGTGTTCTAGTTTTAGTGTTCTAGTTTTAGTGTTCTAGTTTTAGTGTTCTAGTTTTAGTGTTCTAGTTTTAGTGTTCTAGTTTTAGTGTTCTAGTTTTAGTGTTCTAGTTTTAGTGTTCTAGTTTTAGTGTTCTAGTTTTAGTGTTCTAGTTTTAGTGTTCTAGTTTTAGTGCTCTAGTTTTAGTGTTCTAGTTTCGGTTGCTCAGGAAACTTTTACTCTGTGGTTTTGGGTTGCTCAGGAAGCTTTTGCTTGGGATTCTCGGGTTGCTCAGGAAGCTTTTGCGGGTTGCTCAGGAAGCTTTTGCTTGGGATTCTCGGGTTGCTCAGGAAGCTTTTGCGGGTTGCTCAGGAAGCTTTTGCTAAGGATTTTCGGGTTGTTCAGGAAGCTTTTGTTCGGGATTACCGGGTTGCTTAGGAAGCTTTTGCTAGAGATTATCGGGTTGCTCAGGAAGCTTTTGCTCGGGATTCTCGGGTTGCTCAGGAAGCTTTTGCTTGAATTCTCGGGTTGCTCAGGGAGCTTTTGCTTGAATTCTCGGGTTGCTCAGGGAGCTTTTGCGGGCTGCTCAGGAAGCTTTTGCTTGGGATTCTTGGGTTGCTTTGGAAGCTTTTGCGGGTTGCTCAGGAAGCTTTTGCTTGGGATTCTTGGGTTGCTTAGAAAGCTTTTGCGGGTTGCTCAGGAAGCTTTTGCTTGGGATTCTTGGGTTGCTCAGGAAGCTTTTGTTCGGGATTATCGGGTTGCTCAGGGAGCTTTTGCTTAAAATTTTTGGGTTGCTCAGGAAGCTTTTGCTTGAGATTCTCGGGTTGCTCAGGGAGCTTTTGCGGGTTGCTCATGAAGCTTTTGCTTGGGATTCTTGGGTTGCTCAGGAAGCTTTTGCTCGGGATTTTCGGGTTGCTCAGGAAGCTTTTGCTTGAAATTCTTGGGTTGCTCAGGGAGCTTTTGCGGGTTGCTCAGGAAGCTTTTGCTTGGGATTCTTGGGTTGCTCAGGAAGCTTTTGCGGGTTGCTCATGAAGCTTTTGCTTGGGATTCTTGGGTTGCTCAGGAAGCTTTTGCTCGGGATTTTCGGGTTGCTCAGGAAGCTTTTGCTTAAAATTCTTGGGTTGCTCAGGGAGCTTTTGCGGGTTGCTCAGGAAGCTTTTGCTCGGAATTCTCGGGTTGCTCAGGAAGCTTTTGCTTAGAATTTTTGGGTTGCTCAGGAAGCTTTTGCTTGAGATTCTCGGGTTGCTCAGGGAGCTTTTGCGGGTTGCTCAGGAAGCTTTTGCTTGGGATCCTTGGGTTGCTCAGGAAGCTTTTGCGGGTTGCTCAGGGAGCTTTTGCTCGGGATTTTTGGGTTGCTCAGGAAGCTTCTGCTCGGGATTTTTGGGTTGCTCAGGAAGCTTTTGCTTGGGATCCTTGGGTTGCTCAGGAAGCTTTTGCGGGTTGCTCAGGGAGCTTTTGCTCGGGATTTTTGGGATGCTCAGGAAGCTTTTGCTTGGGATCCTTGGGTTGCTCAGGAAGCTTTTGCCTGGGATTCTTGGGTTGCTCAGGAAGCTTTTGCTCGGGATTTTCGGGTTGCTCAGGAAGCTTTTGCTTGAGATTCTCGGGTTGCTCAGGGAGCTTTTGCGGGTTGCTCAGGAAGCTTTTGCTTGGGATCCTTGGGTTGCTCAGGAAGCTTTTGCGGGTTGCTCAGGGAGCTTTTGCTCGGGATTTTTGGGTTGCTCAGGAAGCTTTTGCTCGGGATTATCGGGTTGCTCAGGAAGCTTTTGCTCGGGATTTTTGGGTTGCTCAGGAAGCTTTTGCGGGTTGCTCAGGGAGCTTTTGCTCGGGATTTTTGGGTTGCTCAGGAAGCTTTTGCTCGGGATTATCGGGTTGCTCAGGAAGCTTTTGCTCGGGATTTTTGGGTTGCTCAGGAAGCTTTTGCTTGGGATCCTTGGGTTGCTCAGGAAGCTTTTGCGGGTTGCTCAGGGAGCTTTTGCTCGGGATTTTTGGGATGCTCAGGAAGCTTTTGCTTGGGATCCTTGGGTTGCTCAGGAAGCTTTTGCCTGGGATTCTTGGGTTGCTCAGGAAGCTTTTGCTCGGGATTTTCGGGTTGCTCAGGAAGCTTTTGCTTGAGATTCTCGGGTTGCTCAGGGAGCTTTTGCGGGTTGCTCAGGAAGCTTTTGCTTGGGATCCTTGGGTTGCTCAGGAAGCTTTTGCGGGTTGCTCAGGGAGCTTTTGCTTGGGATTTTTGGGTTGCTCAGGAAGCTTTTGCTTGGGATCCTTGGGTTGCTCAGGAAGCTTTTGCGGGATGCTCAGGGAGCTTTTGCTCGGGATTTTTGGGTTGCTCAGGAAGCTTTTGCTTGGGATCCTTGGGTTGCTCAGGAAGCTTTTGCTTGGGATTCTTGGGTTGCTCAGGAAGCTTTTGCTCGGGATTTTCGGGTTGCTCAGGAAGCTTTTGCTTGAGATTCTCGGGTTGCTCAGGGAGCTTTTGCGGGTTGCTCAAGAAGCTTTTGCTTGGGATCCTTGGGTTGCTCAGGAAGCTTTTGCGGGTTGCTCAGGGAGCTTTTGCTCGGGATTTTTGGGTTGCTCAGGAAGCTTTTGCTCGGGATTATCGGGTTGCTTAGGAAGCTTTTGTTCGGGATTTTCGGGTTGCTCAGGAAGCTTTTGCTCGGGATTACCGAATTGCTTAGGAAGCTTTTGCTCGGGATTCTCGGGTTGCTCATGAAGCTTTTGCTTGAATTCTCGGGTTGCTCAGGGAGCTTTTGCGGGCTGCTCAGGAAGCTTTTGCTTGGGATTCTTGGGTTGCTTAGGAAGCTTTTGCGGGTTGCTCAGGAAGCTTTTGCTTGGGATTCTTGGATTGCTCAGGAAGCTTTTGCGGGATGCTCAGGGAGCTTTTGCTCGGGATTTTTGGGTTGCTCAGGAAGCTTTTGCTTGGGATCCTTGGGTTGCTCAGGAAGCTTTTGCTTGGGATTCTTGGGTTGCTCAGGAAGCTTTTGCTCGGGATTTTCGGGTTGCTCAGGAAGCTTTTGCTTGAGATTCTCGGGTTGCTCAGGGAGCTTTTGCGGGTTGCTCAAGAAGCTTTTGCTTGGGATCCTTGGGTTGCTCAGGAAGCTTTTGCGGGTTGCTCAGGGAGCTTTTGCTCGGGATTTTTGGGTTGCTCAGGAAGCTTTTGCTCGGGATTATCGGGTTGCTTAGGAAGCTTTTGTTCGGGATTTTCGGGTTGCTCAGGAAGCTTTTGCTCGGGATTACCGAATTGCTTAGGAAGCTTTTGCTCGGGATTCTCGGGTTGCTCATGAAGCTTTTGCTTGAATTCTCGGGTTGCTCAGGGAGCTTTTGCGGGCTGCTCAGGAAGCTTTTGCTTGGGATTCTTGGGTTGCTTAGGAAGCTTTTGCGGGTTGCTCAGGAAGCTTTTGCTTGGGATTCTTGGATTGCTCAGGAAGCTTTTGTTTGGGATTTACGGGTTGCTCAGGAAGCTTTTGCTCGCGATTTTTGGGTTGCTCAGGAAGCTTTTGCTCGAAATTCTCGGGTTGCTCAGGAAGCTTTTGCTCGGGATTTTTGGGTTGCTCAGGAAGCTTTTGCTCGGGATTCTCGGGTTGCTCAGGAAGCTTTTGCTTAGAATTTTTGGGTTGCTCAGGAAGCTTTTGCTTGAGATTCTCGGGTTGCTCAGGGTGCTTTTGCGGGTTGCTCAGGAAGCTTTTGCTTAGTTCTAGTTTTAGTGTTCTAGTTTTAGTGTTCTAGTTTAAGTGTTCTAGTTTAAGTGTTCTAGTTTAAGTGTTCTAGTTTAAGTGTTCTAGTTTTAGTGTTCTAGTTTAGTGTTCTAGTTTTAGTGTTCTAGTTTTAGTGTTCTAGTTTTAGTGTTCTAGTTTTAGTGTTCTAGTTTTAGTGTTCTAGTTTTAGTGTTCTAGTTTTAGTGCTCTAGTTTTAGTGCTCTAGTTTTAGTGTTCTAGTTTCGGTTGCTCAGGAAACTTTTACTCTGTGGTTTTGGGTTGCTCAGGAAGCTTTTGCTCGGGATTCTCGGGTTGCTCAGGAAGCTTTTGCTCGGGATTCTCGGGTTGCTCAGGAAGCTTTTGCTCGAGATTATCGGGTTGCTCAGGAAGCTTTTGCTCGGGATTCTCGGGTTGCTCAGGAAGCTTTTGCTTGAATTCTCGGGTTGCTCAGGGAGCTTTTGCTTGAATTCTCGGGTTGCTCAGGGAGCTTTTGCGGGCTGCTCAGGAAGCTTTTGCTTGGGATTCTTGGGTTGCTTTGGAAGCTTTTGCGGGTTGCTCAGGACGCTTTTGCTCGGGATTCTCGGGTTGCTCAGGAAGCTTTTGCTTAGTTCTAGTTTTAGTGTTCTAATTTTAGTGTTCTAGTTTTAGTGTTCTAGTTTTAGTGTTCTAGTTTTAGTGTTCTAGTTTTAGTGTTCTAATTCTAGTGTTCTAATTCTAGTGTTCTAATTCTAGTGTTCTAGTTCTAGTGTTCTAGTTCTAGTGTTCTAGTTTTAGTGTTCTAGTTTTAGTGTTCTAGTTTTAGTGTTCTAGTTTTAGTGTTCTAGTTTTAGTGTTCTAGTTTTAGTGTTCTAGTTTTAGTGTTCTAGTTTTAGTGTTCTAGTTTTAGTGTTCTAGTTTTAGTGTTCTAGTTTTAGTGTTCTAGTTTTAGTGTTCTAGTTTTAGTGTTCTAGTTTTAGTGTTCTAGTTTTAATGTTCTAGTTCTAGTGTTCTAATTCTAGTGTTCTAATTCTAGTGTTCTAATTCTAGTGTTCTAGTTTTAGTGTTCTAGTTTTAGTGTTCTAGTTTTAGTGTTCTAGTTTTAGTGTTCTAGTTTTAGTGTTCTAGTTTTAGTGTTCTAGTTTTAGTGTTCTAATTTTAGTGTTCTAGTTTTAGTGTTCTAGTTTCGGTTGCTCAGGAAAGTTTTGCTCGGGATTTTTGGGTTTCTCAGGAAGCTTTTGCTTGGGATTTTCGGGTTGCTCAGGAAGCTTTTGCTTAGAATTTTTGGGTTGCTCAGGAAGCTTTTGCTTGAGATTCTCGGGGAGCTTTTGCGGATTGCTCAGGAAGCTTTTGCTTGGGATTCTCGGGTTGCTCAGGAAGCTTTTGCGGGTTGCTCAGGAAGCTTTTGCTTGGGATTCTTGGGTTGCTCAGGAAGCTTTTGCTCGGTATTATTGGGTTGCTCAAGAAGCTTTTGCTCGGGATTCTCGGGTTGCTCAGGAAGATTTTGCTTTGAATTTTTGGGTTGTTCAGGAAGCTTTTGCTGGAGATTCTCGGGTTGCTCAGGAAGCTTTTGCTTGGGATTCTTGGGTTGCTCAGGAAACTTTTGCTCGGAATTATCGGGTTGCTCAGCAAGCTTTTGCTCGGGATTATCGGGTTGCTCAGGGAGCTTTTGCTCGGGATTTTTGGGTTGCTCAGGAAGCTTTTGCTTGGGATTCTCGGGTTGCTCAGGAAGCTTTTGCTCGTATTTTCGGGTTGCTCAGGAAGCTTTTGCTTAAAATTTTTGGGTTGCTCAGGAAGCTTTTGCTTGAGATTCTCGGGTTGCTCAGGAAGCTTTTGCTCGGGATTTTCGGGTTGCTCAGAAAGCTTTTGCTCGGGATTATCGGGTTGCTCAGGAAGCTTTTACTCGGGATTATCGGGTTGCTCAGGAAGCTTTTGCTCGGTATTTTCGGGTTGCTCAGGAAGCTTTTGCTTAAAATTTTTAGGTTGCTCAGGAAGCTTTTGCTTGAGATTCTCGGGTTGCTCAGGGAGCTTTTGCTCGAGATTTTCGGGTTGCTCAGGGTGCTTTTGCTGGTTGCTCAGGAAGCTTTTGCTAAGGATTTTCGGGTTGCTCAGGGAGCTTTTGCGGGTTGCTCAGAAAGATTTTGCTTGGGATTCTTGGGTTGCTCAGGAAGCTTTTGCTTAGAATTTTTGGGTTGCTCAGGAAGATTTTGCTTGGGATTCTCGGGTTGCTTAGTGCTTCGCCGCTAGCTTTTTAGCAGCGCGTGTCGTGTTATTTAGTAAAATTACCTTTTTTTATAATTCTACTATATTGACACATACACTAATAATACATGGATACACAATGTTTTTCTTGGTAACACAAATATCGTTCTCTTGTTTACAATTATAATTCTTTGACTACTACTCTCGTTCTCTTCTGTAAGAATTGTCGTTTTATGTACTCCCCACCTCATGGTCTGAGGGTTGGTTGAGGGTGACATCCAACATCCTCCGCCCCCTTGGAAAATTGATAATTTTTCAAAGTTAAATAAAAACACAAAAAAAAATTACATTAAATTGAACTTATATACATGAATCCTATAACTAACACTGCTTCCGTCACTTCTCCATTGGCAACAAGCACAGCTTAGCTACCGGTCTTTTGAGCTCACCACTCGCGGTTTTCACGGTCACCACTCGCACTTGATTGTCTTTTCCGGGGTGCACCATTGTGACGCGTCCTAGGCGCCAGGTGAGTGGTGGGCTGTTGTCTTCCTTGATGACAACAAGGTCGGAGACTTTGATGTTGGGACTGGGTTTCCTCCGATTTTACTGTGGCTTCCCAAAGGCCTCCCATGTGAGACGCAGAAGGGGCATTAAAATGAAATTCAATGTTCGCGGTACTTGAAAAATCAACCGCCTTGTTTTCAAATTCATTTGAAGCAATCAATTTTTGCAGTTCATTGTCTGCACCGACGAATGTTTTTGCGTTGTCACAGTAAATATGACCAGGCTTTCCGCGACGTGCTATGAATCGGCGCAACGCATTCAAAAAGCTCTCTGATGTACAGTCAGAAATCAGTTCGAGGTGTGCCGCTTTCGTCGCCATGCAAACAAAAACGCCAATGTAGGACTTTACGAGTTTAGGTCTTCCTCTACCCCGATTTAGATTAATGTTTATCGGCCCAGCATAGTCCACGCCAACGTTAAAGAAGGGCCTGCTAGGTTCGACTCGACATGTAGGCAAATTTCCCATTAATTGCTCACACGTGGTGGGTCTGACTCTAAAACATTGTATACATTTTCTCAAGACACGTCTCACAGCATCACGCGATGAGAGAATCCAAAATTTTTCTCGAATCGCGGCAAGAGTGGCTTGTGTTCCTGCATGTAGGTTTTCTAAATGAAATTGTATTATAATTAAGTCGGTAATGTGATGGCTTTTTGGTAATAGGTAGGGGTTTTTCCTAGAAGCGCTGATCAATTTATTGTTTATTAATCTTCCCCTAACTCTGATTAATCCATGTTCATCGATGAATGGATTTAAGCATTGTAATTTACTATTTGTCCCTAATAGTTGATTATTGTTTAGACAGTTTAATTTTGCTTCAAACGCTTGTCTCTGAACAATTTTTAAAACGATGATTAATGCAGCGTTTAATTCACCGGTTGTTAATGGCCCTGAAATCGTATTAATTTTTCGGCAACAGTTTGTAAATCTCTTGCACCGGGAAAAAACTCTTAATAGATTTCGAAAATTGGAGAATGTTTGTAATATTGACCATTGTGGTGTTTTGTTCACGCTGACATATGCAAGACGTTTTTGTTCTGGTATTTCTGTATTCGATGTCACTTCAACTTGTTCAGGCCAGTTCTCTGCAGATTGAGCTAGAAACGTGGGGCCGTGCCACCACATACAGGAGTTTTGTAGCTCGTTTGCGGACATCCCTCTTGAAATGATGTCTGCGGGATTGAGAGCTGATGGCACATATCGCCACTTGATTGGATCTGACAAGGATTGAATTTCGGCGGCGCGGTTTGCAACGAACGTTTTTAATGAACTCGTCGGTGATTTTATCCACGCCAAGACAATTTTTGAATCTGACCAGAAAAATGACTCCGTGGTATGAAGCTTTATCGCTTTGATTATTGTATCATGCAATTGTGCGGTCAGGAGAGCAGCGCAAAGCTCTAATCGAGGAAGCGAAGTGGCTTTTATTGGGGCAACTCTATTTTTTGCACAGAGTAGATTGACACTGACACCATTTTCTGAATTGACGATTCTTACATAAATTGCCCCGCCATAAGCCTTCTCGGACGCATCAGCAAAACAATGCAGTTCAATGCGTGACGAATGAAAGATGTATCGCGGGATTTTAATGTTTTTAATTGATTGCAAATTTTCGACCAATTCATTCCATTTAACTTGTATGTAATGAGGTACGCTTTCATCCCAATTTAATTTTAGGTTCCAGAGGCTTTGAATTAAAATCTTTGCTGTTACCGTTGCAGGGCCTAATAACCCAATTGGATCGTAAATTTTTGACGTTGTCGACAAAATTGTACGTTTTGTAGTCTTTTTTGGAATTGTAATAATTTCGGCTGAGTAACCGAAAGAGTCCGATCGCGGGTTCCATAATAAACCTAAGGTTTTATATTCCTCATCATTGCAATTGAATGTGACATTTTCTAGCTGACTATGACTTTCTTTGTTATCTGGCAAAAGATCGGAATGATTTGCTGCCCATTTTGATAGTTGAAATTGTGCGGTGGACAGAACATCTATTAGTTGCTTTTGTAATTCGGTGGCTTCCTGCAGCGTATTAGCACCGGTCAAAATATCGTCTACGTAAAAATCATCTTGAATGATCTCTGAAATTCTAGGGTAAGCCAAGCGATTTTCGTTTGATAATTGTTTCAAACACCGAATTGCAAGATACGGGGCACATGATGTTCCATATGTTACTGTATTCAATTGGTACACCATAATTGGTGAGGACTGATGCTCACGCCAAAGGATTTGTTGGAATCGACGGTCTGTTTCATGCACTAGTATCTGTCGATACATCTTGCAAATGTCAGCGGTGAAAACATATTTTAACGTTCGGAAGCGAATAAAAATGTCAAAGATGTCATTTTGCACTTTTGGACCTATCATTAAGGTGTCATTTAGGCTCGTATTGGAGCTTGATTTCGCCGACCCATCAAAAACCACGCGTATTTTCGATGTGTTTCCGTTGTTCTTGAACACGGCGTGATGTGGTAACACGAACATTTTATTATTGTCAAAAGCGATGGACTTAATCGGACCAATTGGTGACATGTGTTGCATGTTTATATACTCGCGCATAAATTGTTGATAACTAGATTGAAGTTTGGGATCTTTCTGAAATTTCCGCTCGAGTGACAAAAAACGTTTGGTAGCTAGCTCTAATGAATCGCCTAATTCGTCCTGCTTTTCATTAAATGGCAATCGTACTTGAAAGCGACCGTCTGCAGTGCGGCTTGATGTGGTTAAAAAATGATTTTCACAAATCGACTCAGCTTTTGTTAGAGGCTTAACTTTTGTGTGATACGCCTCGAGATCCCAGAACTTTTCCACTTGGTGCTCGAGTTCCTTATTGTCACTAATCGCACAATAAACATGAATGCTCTTCCTTTGATTGTCATGTGTCGGAATTGAAAGTGGACCAGCAAGAATCCAGCCCAGTAAGGTTTTTTGTAAAATGATTTCAGTATTTTTTGGCCGTACTTGTCCTACGCATAGTAGGTGCCAAAAAATCTCAGCCCCTATCAGTAAATCGATTGGCCCGGACACATTAAAATCAGGATCAGCTAGCTTGATATTTGATGGAATTGAAATTCTGTGTTTATTGAACGAAAACACAGGTAAGTTTTCCGTAATTTTTGGTAACACTAGGCAATTGAGATTCGTCAAAAATCCGTTTACCCTTGATGATAGGGTCACATCTATCGCCTGTTTTATTACTGAATGGACGTTGTTTATGGCTGAGACAGAAATGTTTGCAACCTTGGGAATTAGACCTAACCGATTGCAGGCAGATTCTGTAATAAAATTGCATTGTGCTCCACTGTCTAATAAAACCCGGCATGGTTGAGAGAGACCTTTGTTGTCCTTTAAATTAACAATTGCTGTCGACAGAAGTGTGTCGTTTTGGATATTTTGGCGGCATGGTTTTACCGTCGTATTGACAACAGATGTTGAGTTTGTAGGTAAATCCCTATGTAACAAAGAATTGTGTCGTCGCTTGCATTTTTTACAACCGCTTGATGGACAATCGACCGCCGCGTGTGACGGTTTTAAACAATTTGTGCAAAGTTTTAATTTTGCAACTTGTGCTTCACGAGATGAAATTGATAACCTTAAAAAGTCTGTGCAATTGTAAATGCTATGATTTTTTCTGCACATATAACAAGTTAAGTTATTATTGATGGCGACGTTTGTTGACTTTTTCTGCATGGATTTTTGATTTGAATATGAATTGTAAACTTGTGAATTGCTTGGTGTTTGGAATTTGATTTTATTGATTTGTAACGCCTCGAGTTGATGACAACGATTTGTTAAAAAATTGTCTAGTTGTTGTTTTGTTGGGACTTCCGCTGCCTTTAATGACTCTTCCCAAGAGTCGCGGGTTGTGTCATCTAATTTTGACGAAATTATGTGAATTAATACGGCGTCCCACGCTTCTATTGGCGTTCCTAAGGATTTTAATGACTCCAAATTTAAATTTGCTTGATCAAGAAGTTGTCTTAAAGACGTCGGAGAGTCTTTTTCTACATTGTTTAAATTGAACAAGTTATTTACATGATGTTGAATTAATAGTCTTTTATTTTCGAAACGGTCCTTTAGAAGGTTCCACGCTATTTCGTAGTTGTTGCCTGATAATGCAACTGAATTGATCGCGTTCGCGGCATCACCTCGAACAGAGTTTTTTAGATGATGCAATTTTTGAATGTTGCTGAAGCGCGATTCATTATGCACCAGAGCTTGAAATGTGTCGTGAAATGATAACCACTCCGTGTAAAGGCCTGTAAATGGTTTTATGTTGATCGGCGGCAATTGTACATTTGCGAATGACAAATTGTTTAATCGCGTACTTTCCGTCGGTGCAGAGAGCGAATTGGTGCTTAATTGTTCAAGCAGTTCATCAAATTGACTGCACAATTGAAAATACGTTTCTTCAAATGTCTCGCGCATGCTATCGTGGTCGAATTGTGACGTAATTTGATCAAGCTTTTCGATTTTTGATTGAACTTGATCAAACTCTTTCATTCGCGGACGCAACTCTTGTAGTCTGTTTTTGAGTTGAAATGGAGAAGCCATGGAACCCTTGTTTGCGAGCCATGCTTCGTTTCGCGAGATAAACCTAATTATCGACTCTCGTTCGGTGATTGCCGAATTTAGCTCTGCATTGCATGTCGCAGATTGTTCTACATCGGATAGAATCGGAGCCTCGCTTACTTGAGAACGTGTCAAAGGCATTGTTGATTACGAAAAATGTATCGAATTGAACTTAAAATGGAAACAGATCGAAACTCATACGTGAAGGAACGATAATGTGAATAGGAAGTGATCGGACCCACTTATCAGTGATGACTTGACGACCGATTGCTGACTTCCTCACGTGCGTGATGATTTTTCCAACTTTTTGGAAAGCGTTGGATGTGGACAGGCGAAGATCTTGCACTAGCACTGTTGCAATTGCGGAATCTGATGATTGACCGATGCAGCAGCCGCAGCTCTTCCGTCTGGGATTGATTGTTGCACAATCCGGCTCGAAGGACCAATGCTTCGCCGCTAGCTTTTTAGCAGCGCGTGTCGTGTTATTTAGTAAAATTACCTTTTTTTATAATTCTACTATATTGACACATACACTAATAATACATGGATACACAATGTTTTTCTTGGTAACACAAATATCGTTCTCTTGTTTACAATTATAATTCTTTGACTACTACTCTCGTTCTCTTCTGTAAGAATTGTCGTTTTATGTACTCCCCACCTCATGGTCTGAGGGTTGGTTGAGGGTGACATCCAACACTTAGGAAGCTTTTGCGGGTTGCTCGGGAAGCTTTTGCTTGGGATTTTCGGATTGCTCAGGAAGCTTTTGCTTAGTTCTAGTTTTAGTGTTCTAATTTTAGTGTTCTAGTTTTAGTGTTCTAGTTTTAGTGTTCTAGTTTTAGTGTTCTAGTTTTAGTGTTCTAGTTTTAGTGTTCTAATTCAGGAAGCTTTTGCTTGGGATTCTTGGGTTGCTCAGGAAGCTTTTGCGGGTTGCTCATGAAGCTTTTGCTTGGGATTCTTGGGTTGCTCAGGAAGCTTTTGCTCGGGATTTTCGGGTTGCTCAGGAAGCTTTTGCTTAAAATTCTTGGGTTGCTCAGGGAGCTTTTGCGGGTTGCTCAGGAAGCTTTTGCTCGGTATTCTCGGGTTGCTCAGGAAGCTTTTGCTTAGAATTTTTGGGTTGCTCAGGAAGCTTTTGCTTGAGATTCTCGGGTTGCTCAGGGAGCTTTTGCGGGTTGCTCAGGAAGTTTTTGCTTGGGATCCTTGGGTTGCTCAGGAAGCTTTTGCGGGTTGCTCAGGGAGCTTTTGCTCGGGATTTTTGGGCTGCTCAGGAAGCTTTTGCTTGGGATCCTTGGGTTGCTCAGGAAACTTTTGCGGGTTGCTCAGGGAGCTTTTGCTCGGGATTTTTGGGATGCTCAGGAAGCTTTTGCTTGGGATCCTTGGGTTGCTCAGGAAGCTTTTGCCTGGGATTCTTGGGTTGCTCAGGAAGCTTTTGCTCGGGATTTTCGGGTTGCTCAGGAAGCTTTTGCTTGAGATTCTCAGGTTGCTCAGGGAGCTTTTGCGGGTTGCTCAGGAAGCTTTTGCTTGGGATCCTTGGGTTGCTCAGGAAGCTTTTGCGGGTTGCTCAGGGAGCTTTTGCTCGGGATTTTTGGGTTGCTCAGGAAGCTTTTGCTCGGGATTATCGGGTTGCTCAGGAAGCTTTTGCTTGGGATTTTCGGGTTTCTCAGGAAGCTTTTGCTTAGTTCTAGTTTTAGTGTTCTAATTTTAATGTTCTAGTTTTAGTGTTTTAGTTTTAGTGTTCTAGTTTTAGTGTTCTAGTTTTTATGTTCTAATTCTAGTGTTCTAATTCTAGTGTTCTAATTCTAGTGTTCCAATTCTAGTGTTCCAATTCTAGTGTTCCAATTCTAGTGTTCCAGTTTTAGTGTTCCAGTTTTAGTGTTCCAGTTTTAGTGTTCCAGTTTTAGTGTTCCAGTTTTAGTGTTCCAGTTTTAGTGTTCCAGTTTTAGTGTTCTAGTTTTAGTGTTCTAGTTTTAGTGTTCTAGTTTTAATGTTCTAGTTTTAGTGTTCTAGTTTTAGTGTTCTAGTTTCGGTTGCTCAGGAAAGTTTTGCTCGGGATTTTTGGGTTTCTCAGGAAGCTTTTGCTTGGGATTTTTGGGTTGCTCAGGAAGCTTTTGCTCGGGATTCTCGGGTTGTTCAGGAAGCTTTTGCTAAGGATTTTCGGGTTGCTCAGGAAGCTTTTGATCGGGATTTTTGGGTTTCTCAAGAAGCTTTTGCTCGGGATTATCGGGTTGCTCAGGAAGCTTTTGCTTGGGATTTTCGGGTTTCTCAGGAAGCTTTTGCTTAGTTCTAGTTTTAGTGTTCTAATTTTAGTGTTCTAGTTTTAGTGTTCTAGTTTTAGTGTTCTAGTTTCGGTTGCTCAGGAAACTTTTACTCGGTAGTTTTGGGTTGCTCAGGAAGCTTTTGCTCGGGATTCTCGGGTTGCTCAGGAAGCTTTTGCTTAGAATTTTTGGGTTGCTCAGGAAGCTTTTGCTTGAGATTCTCGGGTTGCTCAGGGAGCTTTTGCGGATTGCTCAGGAAGCTTTTGCGGGTTGCTCAGAAAGCTTTTGCTTGGGATTCTTGGGTTGCTTAGGATGCTTTTGCGGGTTGCTCAGGAAGCTTTTGCTTGGGATTTTCGGGTTGCTCAGGAAGCTTTTGCTTAGTTCTAGTTTTAGTGTTCTAATTTTAGTGTTCTAGTTTTAGTGTTCTAGTTTTAGTGTTCTAGTTTTAGTGTTCTAGTTTTAGTGTTCTAGTTTCGGTTGCTCAGGAAACTTTTACTCGGTAGTTTTGGGTTGCTCAGGAAGCTTTTGCTCGGGATTCTCGGGTTGCTCAGGAAGCTTTTGCTTAGAATTTTTGGGTTGCTCAGGAAGCTTTTGCTTGGGATTCTTGGGTTGCTCAGGAAGCTTTTGCGGGTTGCTCAGGAAGCTTTTGCTTGGGATTCTTGGGTTGCTCAGGAAGCTTTTGCTCGGGATTATCGGGTTGCTCAGGAAGCTTTTGCTAAGGATTTTCGGGTTGCTCAGGAAGCTTTTGAACGGGATTCTCGGGTTGCTTAGGAAGCTTTTGCGGGTTGCTCGGGAAGCTTTTGCTTGGGATTTTCGGGTTGCTCAGGAAGCTTTTGCTTAGTTCTAGTTTTAGTGTTCTAATTTTAGTGTTCTAGTTTTAGTGTTCTAGTTTTAGTGTTCTAGTTTTAGTGTTCTAGTTTTAGTGTTCTAGTTTGAGTGTTCTAATTCTAGTGTTCTAATTCTAGTGTTCTAATTCTAGTGTTCTAATTCTAGTGTTCTAATTCTAGTGTTCTAGTTTTAGTGTTCTAGTTTTAGTGTTCTAGTTTTAGTGTTCTAGTTTTAGTGTTCTAGTTTTAGTGTTCTAGTTTTAGTGTTCTAGTTTTAGTGTTCTAGTTTTAGTGTTCTAGTTTTAGTGTTCTAGTTTTAGTGTTCTAGTTTTAATGTTCTAGTTTTAGTGTTCTAGTTTTAGTGTTCTAGTTTCGGTTGCTCAGGAAAGTTTTGCTCGGGATTTTTGGGTTTCTCAGGAAGCTTTTGCTTGGGATTTTTGGGTTGCTCAGGAAGCTTTTGCTCGGGATTCTCGGGTTGTTCAGGAAGCTTTTGCTAAGGATTTTCGGGTTGCTCAGGAAGCTTTTGATCGGGATTTTTGGGTTTCTCAAGAAGCTTTTGCTCGGAATTATCGGGTTGCTCAGGAAGCTTTTGCTTGGGATTTTCGGGTTTCTCAGGAAGCTTTTGCTTAGTTCTAGTTTTAGTGTTCTAATTTTAGTGTTCTAGTTTTAGTGTTCTAGTTTAAGTGTTCTAGTTTCGGTTGCTCAGGAAACTTTTACTCGGTAGTTTTGGGTTGCTCAGGAAGCTTTTGCTCGGGATTCTCGGGTTGCTCAGGAAGCTTTTGCTTAGAATTTTTGGGTTGCTCAGGAAGCTTTTGCTTGAGATTCTCGGGTTGCTCAGGGAGCTTTTGCGGATTGCTCAGGAAGCTTTTGCGGGTTGCTCAGGAAGCTTTTGCGGGTTGCTCAGGAAGCTTTTGCTTGGGATTCTTGGGTTGCTTAGGATGCTTTTGCGGGTTGCTCAGGAAGCTTTTGCTTGGGATTTTCGGGTTGCTCAGGAAGCTTTTGCTTAGTTCTAGTTTTAGTGTTCTAATTTTAGTGTTCTAGTTTTAGTGTTCTAGTTTTAGTGTTCTAGTTTCGGTTGCTCAGGAAACTTTTACTCGGTAGTTTTGGGTTGCTCAGGAAGCTTTTGCTCGGGATTCTCGGGTTGCTCAGGAAGCTTTTGCTTAGAATTTTTGGGTTGCTCAGGAAGCTTTTGCTTGAGATTCTCGGGTTGCTCAGGGAGCTTTTGCGGATTGCTCAGGAAGCTTTTGCTTGGGATTCTCGGGTTGCTCAGGAAGCTTTTGCGGGTTGCTCAGGAAGCTTTTGCTTGGGATTCTTGGGTTGCTCAGGAAGCTTTTGCGGGTTGCTCAGGAAGCTTTTGCTCGGGATTCTCGGGTTGCTCATGAAGCTTTTGCTTGAATTCTCGGGTTGCTCAGGGAGCTTTTGCGGGCTGCTCAGGAAGCTTTTGCTTGGGATTCTTGGGTTGCTTAGGAAGCTTTTGCGGGTTGCTCAGGAAGCTTTTGCTTGGGATTCTTGGGTTGCTCAGGAAGCTTTTGTTCGGGATTTTCGGGTTGCTCAGGAAGCTTTTGCTCGGGATTTTTGGGTTGCTCAGGAAGCTTTTGCTTGGGATTCTCGGGTTGCTCAGGAAGCTTTTGCTCGGGATTTTTGGGTTGCTCAGGAAGCTTTTGCTCGGGATTCTCGGGTTGCTCAGGAAGCTTTTGCTTAGAACTTTTGGGTTGCTCAGGAAGCTTTTGCTTGAGATTCTCGGGTTGCTCAGGGTGCTTTTGCGGGTTGCTCAGGAAGCTTTAGCTTGGGATTCTTGGGTTGCTTTGGAAGCTTTTGCGGATTGCTCAGGAAGCTTTTGCTTGGGATTCTTGGGTTGCTCAGGAAGCTTTTGCTCGGGATTTTCGGGTTGCTCAGGAAGCTTTTGCTTGAGATTCTCGGGTTGCTAAGGGAGCTTTTGCTTGGGATCCTTGGGTTGCTCAGGAAGCTTTTGCGGGTTGCTCAAGAAGCTTTTGCTTGGGATTCTTGGGTTGCTCAGGAAGCTTTTGCTCGGGATTCTCGGGTTGCTCAGGAAGCTTTTGCTTGAATTCTCGGGTTGCTCAGGGAGCTTTTGCGGGCTGCTCAGGAAGCTTTTGCTTGGGATTCTTGGGTTGCTTTGGAAGCTTTTGCGGGTTGCTCAGGAAGCTTTTGCTTGGGATTCTTGGGTTGCTTAGGGAGCTTTTGCGGGTTGCTCAGGAAGCTTTTGCTTGGGATCCTTGGGTTGCTCATGAAGCTTTTGCTTGAATTCTCGGGTTGCTCAGGAAGCTTTTGCTTGGGATCCTTGGGTTGCTCAGGAAGCTTTTGCGGGTTGCTCAGGGAGCTTTTGCTCGGGATTTTCGGGTTGCTCAGGAAGCTTTTGCTTGAGATATTCTCGGGTTGCTCAGGGAGCTTTTGCGGGTTGCTCAGGAAGCCTTTGCTTGGGATTCTTGGGTTGCTCAGGAAGCTTTTGCGGGTTGCTCAGGAAGCTTTTGCTTGGGATTCTCGGGTTGTTCAGGAAGCTTTTGCTAAGGATTTTCGGGTTGCTCAGGAAGCTTTTGATCGGGATTTTTGGGTTTCTCAAGAAGCTTTTGCTCGGGATTATCGGGTTGCTCAGGAAGCTTTTGCTTGGGATTTTCGGGTTTCTCAAGAAGCTTTTGCTCGGGATTTTCGGGTTTCTCAAGAAGCTTTTGCTCAGGATTCTCGGGTTGCTCAGGAAGCTTTTGCTTGAGATTCTTGGGTTGCTCAGGGAGCTTTTGCGGGTTGCTCAGAAAGATTTTGCTTGGGATTCTTAGGTTGCTAAGAAACCTTCAGCGGGTTGTTCGGGAAGCTTTTGCTTGGGATTTTCGGGTTGCTCAGGAAGCTTTTGCTTAGTTCTAGTTTTAGTGTTCTAGTTTTAGTGTTCTAGTTTTAGTGTTCTAGTTTTAGTGTTCTAGTTTTAGTGTTCTAGTTTTTATGTTCTAATTCTAGTGTTCTAATTCTAGTGTTCTAATTCTAGTGTTCCAATTCTAGTGTTCCAGTTTTAGTGTTCCAGTTTTAGTGTTCCAGTTTTAGTGTTCCAGTTTTAGTGTTCCAGTTTTAGTGTTCCAGTTTTAGTGTTCCAGTTTTAGTGTTCCAGTTTTAGTGTTCCAGTTTTAGTGTTCCAGTTTTAGTGTTCCAGTTTTAGTGTTCCAGTTTTAGTGTTCCAGTTTTAGTGTTCCAGTTTTAGTGTTCCAGTTTTAGTGTTCTAGTTTCGGTTGCTCAGGAAAGTTTTGCTCGGGATTTTTGGGTTTCTCAGGAAGCTTTTGCTTGGGATTTTTGGGTTGCTCAGGAAGCTTTTGCTCGGGATTCTCGGGTTGTTCAGGAAGCTTTTGCTAAGGATTTTCGGGTTGCTCAGGAAGCTTTTGATCGGGATTTTTGGGTTTCTCAAGAAGCTTTTGCTCGGGATTATCGGGTTGCTCAGGAAGCTTTTGCTTGGGATTTTCGGGTTTCTCAGGAAGCTTTTGCTTAGTTCTAGTTTTAGTGTTCTAATTTTAGTGTTCTAGTTTTAGTGTTCTAGTTTCGGTTGCTCAGGAAACTTTTACTCGGTAGTTTTGGGTTGCTCAGGAAGCTTTTGCTCGGGATTCTCGGGTTGCTCAGGAAGCTTTTGCTTAGAATTTTTGGGTTGCTCAGGAAGCTTTTGCTTGAGATTCTCGGGTTGCTCAGGGTGCTTTTGTGGGTTGCTCAGGAAGCTTTTGCTTAGTTCTAGTTTTAGTGTTCTAGTTTTAGTGTTCTAGTTTAAGTGTTCTAGTTTAAGTGTTCTAGTTTTAGTGTTCTAGTTTAGTGTTCTAGTTTAGTGTTCTAGTTTAGTGTTCTAGTTTTAGTGTTCTAGTTTTAGTGTTCTAGTTTTAGTGTTCTAGTTTTAGTGTTCTAGTTTTAGTGTTCTAGTTTTAGTGTTCTAGTTTTAGTGTTCTAGTTTTAGTGTTCTAGTTTTAGTGTTCTAGTTTTAGTGTTCTAGTTTTAGTGTTCTAGTTTTAGTGCTCTAGTTTTAGTGTTCTAGTTTCGGTTGCTCAGGAAACTTTTACTCTGTGGTTTTGGGTTGCTCAGGAAGCTTTTGCTCGGGATTCTCGGGTTGCTCAGGAAGCTTTTGCTTGGGATTCTCGGGTTGCTCAGGAAGCTTTTGCGGGTTGCTCAGGAAGCTTTTGCTAAGGATTTTCGGGTTGTTCAGGAAGCTTTTGCTCGGGATTACCGGGTTGCTTAGGAAGCTTTTGCTAGAGATTATCGGGTTGCTCAGGAAGCTTTTGCTCGGGATTCTCGGGTTGCTCAGGAAGCTTTTGCTTGAATTCTCGGGTTGCTCAGGGAGCTTTTGCTTGAATTCTCGGGTTGCTCAGGGAGCTTTTGCGGGCTGCTCAGGAAGCTTTTGCTTGGGATTCTTGGGTTGCTTTGGAAGCTTTTGCGGGTTGCTCAGGAAGCTTTTGCTTGGGATTCTTGGGTTGCTTAGAAAGCTTTTGCGGGTTGCTCAGGAAGCTTTTGCTTGGGATTCTTGGGTTGCTCAGGAAGCTTTTGTTCGGGATTATCGGGTTGCTCAGGGAGCTTTTGCTTAAAATTTTTGGGTTGCTCAGGAAGCTTTTGCTTGAGATTCTCGGGTTGCTCAGGGAGCTTTTGCGGGTTGCTCATGAAGCTTTTGCTTGGGATTCTTGGGTTGCTCAGGAAGCTTTTGCTCGGGATTTTCGGGTTGCTCAGGAAGCTTTTGCTTGAAATTCTTGGGTTGCTCAGGGAGCTTTTGCGGGTTGCTCAGGAAGCTTTTGCTTGGGATTCTTGGGTTGCTCAGGAAGCTTTTGCGGGTTGCTCATGAAGCTTTTGCTTGGGATTCTTGGGTTGCTCAGGAAGCTTTTGCTCGGGATTTTCGGGTTGCTCAGGAAGCTTTTGCTTAAAATTCTTGGGTTGCTCACGGAGCTTTTGCGGGTTGCTCAGGAAGCTTTTGCTCGGAATTCTCGGGTTGCTCAGGAAGCTTTTGCTTAGAATTTTTGGGTTGCTCAGGAAGCTTTTGCTTGAGATTCTCGGGTTGCTCAGGGAGCTTTTGCGGGTTGCTCAGGAAGCTTTTGCTTGGGATCCTTGGGTTGCTCAGGAAGCTTTTGCGGGTTGCTCAGGGAGCTTTTGCTCGGGATTTTTGGGTTGCTCAGGAAGCTTTTGCTCGGGATTTTTGGGTTGCTCAGGAAGCTTTTGCTTGGGATCCTTGGGTTGCTCAGGAAGCTTTTGCGGGTTGCTCAGGGAGCTTTTGCTCGGGATTTTTGGGATGCTCAGGAAGCTTTTGCTTGGGATCCTTGGGTTGCTCAGGAAGCTTTTGCCTGGGATTCTTGGGTTGCTCAGGAAGCTTTTGCTCGGGATTTTCGGGTTGCTCAGGAAGCTTTTGCTTGAGATTCTCGGGTTGCTCAGGGAGCTTTTGCGGGTTGCTCAGGAAGCTTTTGCTTGGGATCCTTGGGTTGCTCAGGAAGCTTTTGCGGGTTGCTCAGGGAGCTTTTGCTCGGGATTTTTGGGTTGCTCAGGAAGCTTTTGCTCGGGATTATCGGGTTGCTCAGGAAGCTTTTGCTCGGGATTTTTGGGTTGCTCAGGAAGCTTTTGCGGGTTGCTCAGGGAGCTTTTGCTCGGGATTTTTGGGTTGCTCAGGAAGCTTTTGCTCGGGATTATCGGGTTGCTCAGGAAGCTTTTGCTCGGGATTTTTGGGTTGCTCAGGAAGCTTTTGCTTGGGATCCTTGGGTTGCTCAGGAAGCTTTTGCGGGTTGCTCAGGGAGCTTTTGCTCGGGATTTTTGGGATGCTCAGGAAGCTTTTGCTTGGGATCCTTGGGTTGCTCAGGA
This sequence comes from Eledona agricola, assembly GCA_964023215.1. Classification (NCBI taxonomy): domain Eukaryota; kingdom Metazoa; phylum Arthropoda; class Insecta; order Coleoptera; family Tenebrionidae; genus Eledona; species Eledona agricola. Next base: position 460,670 of record OZ026861.1, read on the forward strand.
AGCTTTTGCCTGGGATTCTTGGGTTGCTCAGGAAGCTTTTGCTCGGAATTTTCGGGTTGCTCAGGAAGCTTTTGCTTGAGATTCTCGGGTTGCTCAGGGAGCTTTTGCGGGTTGCTCAGGAAGCTTTTGCTTGGGATCCTTGGGTTGCTCAGGAAGCTTTTGCGGGTTGCTCAGGGAGCTTTTGCTTGGGATTTTTGGGTTGCTCAGGAAGCTTTTGCGGGATGCTCAGGGAGCTTTTGCTCGGGATTTTTGGGTTGCTCAGGAAGCTTTTGCTTGGGATCCTTGGGTTGCTCAGGAAGCTTTTGCTCGGGATTTTCGGGTTGCTCAGGAAGCTTTTGCTTGAGATTCTCGGGTTGCTCAGGGAGCTTTTGCGGGTTGCTCAAGAAGCTTTTGCTTGGGATCCTTGGGTTGCTCAGGAAGCTTTTGCGGGTTGCTCAGGGAGCTTTTGCTCGGGATTTTTGGGTTGCTCAGGAAGCTTTTGCTCGGGATTATCGGGTTGCTTAGGAAGCTTTTGTTCGGGATTTTCGGGTTGCTCAGGAAGCTTTTGCTCGGGATTACCGAATTGCTTAGGAAGCTTTTGCTCGGGATTCTCGGGTTGCTCATGAAGCTTTTGCTTGAATTCTCGGGTTGCTCAGGGAGCTTTTGCGGGCTGCTCAGGAAGCTTTTGCTTGGGATTCTTGGGTTGCTTAGGAAGCTTTTGCGGGTTGCTCAGGAAGCTTTTGCTTGGGATTCTTGGATTGCTCAGGAAGCTTTTGCGGGTTGCTCAGGGAGCTTTTGCTCGGGATTTTTGGGTTGCTCAGGAAGCTTTTGCTCGGGATTATCGGGTTGCTTAGGAAGCTTTTGTTCGGGATTTTCGGGTTGCTCAGGAAGCTTTTGCTCGGGATTACCGAATTGCTTAGGAAGCTTTTGCTCGGGATTCTCGGGTTGCTCATGAAGCTTTTGCTTGAATTCTCGGGTTGCTCAGGGAGCTTTTGCGGGCTGCTCAGGAAGCTTTTGCTTGGGATTCTTGGGTTGCTTAGGAAGCTTTTGCGGGTTGCTCAGGAAGCTTTTGCTTGGGATTCTTGGATTGCTCAGGAAGCTTTTGCGGGATGCTCAGGGAGCTTTTGCTCGGGATTTTTGGGTTGCTCAGGAAGCTTTTGCTTGGGATCCTTGGGTTGCTCAGGAAGCTTTTGCTTGGGATTCTTGGGTTGCTCAGGAAGCTTTTGCTCGGGATTTTCGGGTTGCTCAGGAAGCTTTTGCTTGAGATTCTCGGGTTGCTCAGGGAGCTTTTGCGGGTTGCTCAAGAAGCTTTTGCTTGGGATCCTTGGGTTGCTCAGGAAGCTTTTGCGGGTTGCTCAGGGAGCTTTTGCTCGGGATTTTTGGGTTGCTCAGGAAGCTTTTGCTCGGGATTATCGGGTTGCTTAGGAAGCTTTTGTTCGGGATTTTCGGGTTGCTCAGGAAGCTTTTGCTCGGGATTACCGAATTGCTTAGGAAGCTTTTGCTCGGGATTCTCGGGTTGCTCATGAAGCTTTTGCTTGAATTCTCGGGTTGCTCAGGGAGCTTTTGCAGGCTGCTCAGGAAGCTTTTGCTTGGGATTCTTGGGTTGCTTAGGAAGCTTTTGCGGGTTGCTCAGGAAGCTTTTGCTTGGGATTCTTGGATTGCTCAGGAAGCTTTTGTTTGGGATTTACGGGTTGCTCAGGAAGCTTTTGCTCGCGATTTTTGGGTTGCTCAGGAAGCTTTTGCTCGAAATTCTCGGGTTGCTCAGGAAGCTTTTGCTCGGGATTTTTGGGTTGCTCAGGAAGCTTTTGCTCGGGATTCTCGGGTTGCTCAGGAAGCTTTTGCTTAGAATTTTTGGGTTGCTCAGGAAGCTTTTGCTTGAGATTCTCGGGTTGCTCAGGGTGCTTTTGCGGGTTGCTCAGGAAGCTTTTGCTTAGTTCTAGTTTTAGTGTTCTAGTTTTAGTGTTCTAGTTTAAGTGTTCTAGTTTAAGTGTTCTAGTTTAAGTGTTCTAGTTTAAGTGTTCTAGTTTTAGTGTTCTAGTTTAGTGTTCTAGTTTTAGTGTTCTAGTTTTAGTGTTCTAGTTTTAGTGTTCTAGTTTTAGTGTTCTAGTTTTAGTGTTCTAGTTTTAGTGTTCTAGTTTTAGTGCTCTAGTTTTAGTGCTCTAGTTTTAGTGTTCTAGTTTCGGTTGCTCAGGAAACTTTTACTCTGTGGTTTTGGGTTGCTCAGGAAGCTTTTGCTCGGGATTCTCGGGTTGCTCAGGAAGCTTTTGCTCGGGATTCTCGGGTTGCTCAGGAAGCTTTTGCTCGAGATTATCGGGTTGCTCAGGAAGCTTTTGCTCGGGATTCTCGGGTTGCTCAGGAAGCTTTTGCTTGAATTCTCGGGTTGCTCAGGGAGCTTTTGCTTGAATTCTCGGGTTGCTCAGGGAGCTTTTGCGGGCTGCTCAGGAAGCTTTTGCTTGGGATTCTTGGGTTGCTTTGGAAGCTTTTGCGGGTTGCTCAGGACGCTTTTGCTCGGGATTCTCGGGTTGCTCATGAAGCTTTTGCTCGGGATTCTCGGGTTGCTCAGGAAGCTTTTGCGGGTTGCTCGGGAAGCTTTTGCTTGGGATTTTCGGGTTGCTCAGGAAGCTTTTGCTTAGTTCTAGTTTTAGTGTTCTAATTTTAGTGTTCTAGTTTTAGTGTTCTAGTTTTAGTGTTCTAGTTTTAGTGTTCTAGTTTTAGTGTTCTAATTCTAGTGTTCTAATTCTAGTGTTCTAGTTCTAGTGTTCTAGTTCTAGTGTTCTAGTTCTAGTGTTCTAGTTTTAGTGTTCTAGTTTTAGTGTTCTAGTTTTAGTGTTCTAGTTTTAGTGTTCTAGTTTTATTGTTCTAGTTTTAGTGTTCTAGTTTTAGTGTTCTAGTTTTAGTGTTCTAGTTTTAGTGTTCTAGTTTTAATGTTCTAGTTCTAGTGTTCTAATTCTAGTGTTCTAATTCTAGTGTTCTAATTCTAGTGTTCTAGTTTTAGTGTTCTAGTTTTAGTGTTCTAGTTTTAGTGTTCTAGTTTTAGTGTTCTAGTTTTAGTGTTCTAGTTTTAGTGTTCTAGTTTTAGTGTTCTAGTTTTAGTGTTCTAGTTTTAGTGTTCTAGTTTTAGTGTTCTAGTTTTAGTGTTTTAATTTTAGTGTTCTAGTTTTAGTGTTCTAGTTTTAGTGTTCTAGTTTCGGTTGCTCAGGAAAGTTTTGCTCGGGATTTTTGGGTTTCTCAGGAAGCTTTTGCTTGGGATTTTCGGGTTGCTCAGGAAGCTTTTGCTTAGAATTTTTGGGTTGCTCAGGAAGCTTTTGCTTGAGATTCTCGGGTTGCTCGGGGAGCTTTTGCGGATTGCTCAGGAAGCTTTTGCTTGGGATTCTCGGGTTGCTCAGGAAGCTTTTGCGGGTTGCTCAGGAAGCTTTTGCTTGGGATTCTTGGGTTGCTCAGGAAGCTTTTGCTCGGTATTATTGGGTTGCTCAAGAAGCTTTTGCTCGGGATTCTCGGGTTGCTCAGGAAGATTTTGCTTTGAATTTTTGGGTTGTTCAGGAAGCTTTTGCTGGAGATTCTCGGGTTGCTCAGGAAGCTTTTGCTTGGGATTCTTGGGTTGCTCAGGAAACTTTTGCTCGGAATTATCGGGTTGCTCAGCAAGCTTTTGCTCGGGATTATCGGGTTGCTCAGGGAGCTTTTGCTCGGGATTTTTGGGTTGCTCAGGAAGCTTTTGCTTGGGATTCTCGGGTTGCTCAGGAAGCTTTTGCTCGTATTTTCGGGTTGCTCAGGAAGCTTTTGCTTAAAATTTTTGGGTTGCTCAGGAAGCTTTTGCTTGAGATTCTCGGGTTGCTCAGGAAGCTTTTGCTCGGGATTTTCGGGTTGCTCAGAAAGCTTTTGCTCGGGATTATCGGGTTGCTCAGGAAGCTTTTACTCGGGATTATCGGGTTGCTCAGGAAGCTTTTGCTCGGTATTTTCGGGTTGCTCAGGAAGCTTTTGCTTAAAATTTTTAGGTTGCTCAGGAAGCTTTTGCTTGAGATTCTCGGGTTGCTCAGGGAGCTTTTGCTCGAGATTTTCGGGTTGCTCAGGGTGCTTTTGCTGGTTGCTCAGGAAGCTTTTGCTAAGGATTTTCGGGTTGCTCAGGGAGCTTTTGCGGGTTGCTCAGAAAGATTTTGCTTGGGATTCTTGGGTTGCTCAGGAAGCTTTTGCTTAGAATTTTTGGGTTGCTCAGGAAGATTTTGCTTGGGATTCTCGGGTTGCTTAGGAAGCTTTTGCGGGTTGCTCGGGAAGCTTTTGCTTGGGATTTTCGGATTGCTCAGGAAGCTTTTGCTTAGTTCTAGTTTTAGTGTTCTAATTTTAGTGTTCTAGTTTTAGTGTTCTAGTTTTAGTGTTCTAGTTTTAGTGTTCTAGTTTTAGTGTTCTAGTTTTAGTGTTCTAATTCATGAAGCTTTTGCTTGAATTCTCGGGTTGCTCAGGGAGCTTTTGCGGGCTGCTCAGGAAGCTTTTGCTTGGGATTCTTGGGTTGCTTAGGAAGCTTTTGCGGGTTGCTCAGGAAGCTTTTGCTTAGGATTCTTGGATTGCTCAGGAAGCTTTTGTTTGGGATTTACGGGTTGCTCAGGAAGCTTTTGCTCGCGATTTTTGGGTTGCTCAGGAAGCTTTTGCTCGAAATTCTCGGGTTGCTCAGGAAGCTTTTGCTCGGGATTTTTGGGTTGCTCAGGAAGCTTTTGCTCGGGATTCTCGGGTTGCTCAGGAAGCTTTTGCTTAGAATTTTTGGGTTGCTCAGGAAGCTTTTGCTTGAGATTCTCGGGTTGCTCAGGGTGCTTTTGCGGGTTGCTCAGGAAGCTTTTGCTTAGTTCTAGTTTTAGTGTTCTAGTTTTAGTGTTCTAGTTTAAGTGTTCTAGTTTAAGTGTTCTAGTTTAAGTGTTCTAGTTTAAGTGTTCTAGTTTTAGTGTTCTAGTTTAGTGTTCTAGTTTTAGTGTTCTAGTTTTAGTGTTCTAGTTTTAGTGTTCTAGTTTTAGTGTTCTAGTTTTAGTGTTCTAGTTTTAGTGTTCTAGTTTTAGTGCTCTAGTTTTAGTGCTCTAGTTTTAGTGTTCTAGTTTCGGTTGCTCAGGAAACTTTTACTCTGTGGTTTTGGGTTGCTCAGGAAGCTTTTGCTCGGGATTCTCGGGTTGCTCAGGAAGCTTTTGCTCGGGATTCTCGGGTTGCTCAGGAAGCTTTTGCTCGAGATTATCGGGTTGCTCAGGAAGCTTTTGCTCGGGATTCTCGGGTTGCTCAGGAAGCTTTTGCTTGAATTCTCGGGTTGCTCAGGGAGCTTTTGCTTGAATTCTCGGGTTGCTCAGGGAGCTTTTGCGGGCTGCTCAGGAAGCTTTTGCTTGGGATTCTTGGGTTGCTTTGGAAGCTTTTGCGGGTTGCTCAGGACGCTTTTGCTCGGGATTCTCGGGTTGCTCATGAAGCTTTTGCTCGGGATTCTCGGGTTGCTCAGGAAGCTTTTGCGGGTTGCTCGGGAAGCTTTTGCTTGGGATTTTCGGGTTGCTCAGGAAGCTTTTGCTTAGTTCTAGTTTTAGTGTTCTAATTTTAGTGTTCTAGTTTTAGTGTTCTAGTTTTAGTGTTCTAGTTTTAGTGTTCTAGTTTTAGTGTTCTAATTCTAGTGTTCTAATTCTAGTGTTCTAGTTCTAGTGTTCTAGTTCTAGTGTTCTAGTTTTAGTGTTCTAGTTTTAGTGTTCTAGTTTTAGTGTTCTAGTTTTAGTGTTCTAGTTTTAGTGTTCTAGTTTTAGTGTTCTAGTTTTAGTGTTCTAGTTTTAGTGTTCTAGTTTTAGTGTTCTAGTTTTAGTGTTCTAGTTTTAGTGTTCTAGTTTTAGTGTTCTAGTTTTAATGTTCTAGTTCTAGTGTTCTAGTTCTAGTGTTCTAATTCTAGTGTTCTAATTCTAGTGTTCTAGTTTTAGTGTTCTAGTTTTAGTGTTCTAGTTTTAGTGTTCTAGTTTTAGTGTTCTAGTTTTAGTGTTCTAGTTTTAGTGTTCTAGTTTTAGTGTTCTAGTTTTAGTGTTCTAGTTTTAGTGTTCTAATTTTAGTGTTCTAGTTTTAGTGTTCTAGTTTTAGTGTTCTAGTTTCGGTTGCTCAGGAAAGTTTTGCTCGGGATTTTTGGGTTTCTCAGGAAGCTTTTGCTTGGGATTTTCGGGTTGCTCAGGAAGCTTTTGCTTAGAATTTTTGGGTTGCTCAGGAAGCTTTTGCTTGAGATTCTCGGGTTGCTCGGGGAGCTTTTGCGGATTGCTCAGGAAGCTTTTGCTTGGGATTCTCGGGTTGCTCAGGAAGCTTTTGCGGGTTGCTCAGGAAGCTTTTGCTTGGGATTCTTGGGTTGCTCAGGAAGCTTTTGCTCGGTATTATTGGGTTGCTCAAGAAGCTTTTGCTCGGGATTCTCGGGTTGCTCAGGAAGATTTTGCTTTGAATTTTTGGGTTGTTCAGGAAGCTTTTGCTGGAGATTCTCGGGTTGCTCAGGAAGCTTTTGCTTGGGATTCTTGGGTTGCTCAGGAAACTTTTGCTCGGAATTATCGGGTTGCTCAGCAAGCTTTTGCTCGGGATTATCGGGTTGCTCAGGGAGCTTTTGCTCGGGATTTTTGGGTTGCTCAGGAAGCTTTTGCTTGGGATTCTCGGGTTGCTCAGGAAGCTTTTGCTCGTATTTTCGGGTTGCTCAGGAAGCTTTTGCTTAAAATTTTTGGGTTGCTCAGGAAGCTTTTGCTTGAGATTCTCGGGTTGCTCAGGAAGCTTTTGCTCGGGATTTTCGGGTTGCTCAGAAAGCTTTTGCTCGGGATTATCGGGTTGCTCAGGAAGCTTTTACTCGGGATTATCGGGTTGCTCAGGAAGCTTTTGCTCGGTATTTTCGGGTTGCTCAGGAAGCTTTTGCTTAAAATTTTTAGGTTGCTCAGGAAGCTTTTGCTTGAGATTCTCGGGTTGCTCAGGGAGCTTTTGCTCGAGATTTTCGGGTTGCTCAGGGTGCTTTTGCTGGTTGCTCAGGAAGCTTTTGCTAAGGATTTTCGGGTTGCTCAGGGAGCTTTTGCGGGTTGCTCAGAAAGATTTTGCTTGGGATTCTTGGGTTGCTCAGGAAGCTTTTGCTTAGAATTTTTGGGTTGCTCAGGAAGATTTTGCTTGGGATTCTCGGGTTGCTTAGGAAGCTTTTGCGGGTTGCTCGGGAAGCTTTTGCTTGGGATTTTCGGATTGCTCAGGAAGCTTTTGCTTAGTTCTAGTTTTAGTGTTCTAATTTTAGTGTTCTAGTTTTAGTGTTCTAGTTTTAGTGTTCTAGTTTTAGTGTTCTAGTTTTAGTGTTCTAGTTTTAGTGTTCTAGTTTTAGTGTTCTAGTTTTAGTGTTCTAATTCAGGAAGCTTTTGCTTGGGATTCTTGGGTTGCTCAGGAAGCTTTTGCGGGTTGCTCATGAAGCTTTTGCTTGGGATTCTTGGGTTGCTCAGGAAGCTTTTGCTCGGGATTTTCGGGTTGCTCAGGAAGCTTTTGCTTAAAATTCTTGGGTTGCTCAGGGAGCTTTTGCGGGTTGCTCAGGAAGCTTTTGCTCGGTATTCTCGGGTTGCTCAGGAAGCTTTTGCTTAGAATTTTTGGGTTGCTCAGGAAGCTTTTGCTTGAGATTCTCGGGTTGCTCAGGGAGCTTTTGCGGGTTGCTCAGGAAGTTTTTGCTTGGGATCCTTGGGTTGCTCAGGAAGCTTTTGCGGGTTGCTCAGGGAGCTTTTGCTCGGGATTTTTGGGCTGCTCAGGAAGCTTTTGCTTGGGATCCTTGGGTTGCTCAGGAAACTTTTGCGGGTTACTCAGGGAGCTTTTGCTCGGGATTTTTGGGATGCTCAGGAAGCTTTTGCTTGGGATCCTTGGGTTGCTCAGGAAGCTTTTGCCTGGGATTCTTGGGTTGCTCAGGAAGCTTTTGCTCGGGATTTTCGGGTTGCTCAGGAAGCTTTTGCTTGAGATTCTCAGGTTGCTCAGGGAGCTTTTGCGGGTTGCTCAGGAAGCTTTTGCTTGGGATCCTTGGGTTGCTCAGGAAGCTTTTGCGGGTTGCTCAGGGAGCTTTTGCTCGGGATTTTTGGGTTGCTCAGGAAGCTTTTGCTCGGGATTATCGGGTTGCTCAGGAAGCTTTTGCTTGGGATTTTCGGGTTTCTCAGGAAGCTTTTGCTTAGTTCTAGTTTTAGTGTTCTAATTTTAATGTTCTAGTTTTAGTGTTTTAGTTTTAGTGTTCTAGTTTCGGTTGCTCAGGAAACTTTGACTCGGTAGTTTTGGGTTGCACGGGAAGCTTTTGCTCGGGATTCTCGGGTTGCTCAGGAAGCTTTTGCTTAGAATTTTTGGGTTGCTCAGGAAGCTTTTGCTTGAGATTCTCGGGTTGCTCAGGGAGCTTTTGCGGATTGCTCAGGAAGCTTTTGCTTGGGATTCTCGGGTTGCTCAGGAAGCTTTTGCGGGTTGCTCAGGAAGCTTTTGCTTGGGATTCTTGGGTTGCTTAGGATGCTTTTGCGGGTTGCTCAGGAAGCTTTTGCTTGGGATTTTCGGGTTGCTCAGGAAGCTTTTGCTTAGTTCTAGTTTTAGTGTTCTAATTTTAGTGTTCTAGTTTTAGTGTTCTAGTTTTAGTGTTCTAGTTTCGGTTGCTCAGGAAACTTTTACTCGGTAGTTTTGGGTTGCTCAGGAAGCTTTTGCTCGGGATTCTCGGGTTGCTCAGGAAGCTTTTGCTTAGAATTTTTGGGTTGCTCAGGAAGCTTTTGCTTGAGATTCTCGGGTTGCTCAGGGAGCTTTTGCGGATTGCTCAGGAAGCTTTTGCTTGGGATTCTCGGGTTGCTCAGGAAGCTTTTGCGGGTTGCTCAGGAAGCTTTTGCTTGGGATTCTTGGGTTGCTCAGGAATCTTTTGCGGGTTGCTCACGAAGCTTTTGCTTGGGATTCTTGGGTTGCTTAGAAAGCTTTTGCGGGTTGCTCAGGAAGCTTTTGCTTGGGATTCTTGGGTTGCTCAGGAAGCTTTTGCTCGGGATTATCGGGTTGCTCAGGGAGCTTTTGCTAGGGATTTTTTGGTTGCTCAGGAAGCTTTTGCTCGGGATTATCGGGTTGCTCAGGAAGCTTTTGCTTAAAATTTTTGGGTTGCTCTGGAAGCTTTTGCTTGAGATTCTCGGGTTGCTCAAGGAGCTTTTGCGGGTTGCTCATGAAGCTTTTGCTTGGGATTCTTGGGTTGCTCAGGAAGCTTTTGCTCGGGATTTTCGGGTTGCTCAGGAAGCTTTTGCTTGAAATTCTTGGGTTGCTCAGGGAGCTTTTGCGGGTTGCTCAGGAAGCTTTTGCTTGGGATTCTTGGGTTGCTCAGGAAGCTTTTGCGGGTTGCTCATGAAGCTTTTGCTTGGGATTCTTGGGTTGCTCAGGAAGCTTTTGCTCGGGATTTTCGGGTTGCTCAGGAAGCTTTTGCTTAAAATTCTTGGGTTGCTCAGGGAGCTTTTGCGGGTTGCTCAGGAAGCTTTTGCTCGGAATTCTCGGGTTGCTCAGGAAGCTTTTGCTTAGAATTTTTGGGTTGCTCAGGAAGCTTTTGCTTGAGATTCTCGGGTTGCTCAGGGAGATTTTGCGGGTTGCTCAGGAAGCTTTTGCTTGGGATTCTTGGGTTGTTCAGGAAGCTTTTGCGGGTTGCTCAGGGAGCTTTTGCTCGGGATTTTTGGTATGCTCAGGAAGCTTTTGCTTGGGATCCTTGGGTTGCTCAGGAAGCTTTTGCCTGGGATTCTCGGGTTGCTCAGGAAGCTTTTGCTCGGGATTTTCGGGTTGCTCAGGAAGCTTTTGCTTGAGATTCTCAGGTTGCTCAGGGAGCTTTTGCGGGTTGCTCAGGAAGCTTTTGCTTGGGATCCTTGGGTTGCTCAGGAAGCTTTTGCGGGTTGCTCAGGGAGCTTTTGCTCGGGATTTTTGGGTTGCTCAGGAAGCTTTTGCTCGGGATTATCGGGTTGCTCAGGAAGCTTTTGTTCGGGATTTTCGGGTTGCTCAGGAAGCTTTTGCTCGGGATTTTTGTGTTGCTCAGGAAGCTTTTGCTTGGGATCCTTGGGTTGCTCAGGAAGCTTTTGCGGGTTGCTCAGGGAGCTTTTGCTCGGGATTTTTGGGATGCTCAGGAAGCTTTTGCTTGGGATCCTTGGGTTGCTCAGGAAGCTTTTGCTTGGGATTCTTGGGTTGCTTTGGAAGCTTTTGCGGGTTGCTCAGGAAGCTTTTGCTTGGGATTCTTGGGTTGCTTAGAAAGCTTTTGCGGGTTGCTCAGGAAGCTTTTGCTTGGGATCCTTGGGTTGCTCATGAAGCTTTTGCTTGAATTCTCGGGTTGCTCAGGGAGCTTTTGCTCGGGATTACTGGGTTGCTTAGGAAGCTTTTGCTCGGGATTATCGGGTTGCTCAGGACGCTTTTGCTCGGGATTCTCGGGTTGCTCATGAAGCTTTTGCTTGAATTCTCGGGTTGCTCAGGAAGCTTTTGCTTGGGATTCTTGGGTTGCTCAGGAAGCTTTTGCGGGTTGCTCAGGGAGCTTTTGCTCGGGATTTTCGGGTTGCTCAGGAAGCTTTTGCTTGAGATTCTCGGGTTGCTCAGGGAGCTTTTGCGGGTTGCTCAGGAAGCCTTTGCTTGGGATTCTTGGGTTGCTCAGGAAGCTTTGGCGGGTTGCTCAGGAAGCTTTTGCTTGGGATTCTTGGGTTGCTCAGGAAGCTTTTGCTCGGGATTATCGGGTTGCTCAGGAAGCTTTTGCTCGGGATTATCGGGTTGCTCAGGGAGCTTTTGCTCGGGATTTTTGGGTTGCTCAGGAAGCTTTTGCTCGGGATTCTCGGGTTGTTCAGGAAGCTTTTGCTAAGGATTTTCGGGTTGCTCAGGAAGCTTTTGATCGGGATTCTCGGGTTGCTTAGGAAGCTTTTGCGGGTTGCTCGGGAAGCTTTTGCTTGGGATTTTCGGGTTGCTCAGGAAGCTTTTGCTTAGTTCTAGTTTTAGTGTTCTAATTTTAGTGTTCTAGTTTTAGTGTTCTAGTTTTAGTGTTCCAGTTTTAGTGTTCCAGTTTTAGTGTTCCAGTTTTAGTGTTCCAGTTTTAGTGTTCCAGTTTTAGTGTTCCAGTTTTAGTGTTCCAGTTTTAGTGTTCCAGTTTTAGTGTTCCAGTTTTAGTGTTCCAGTTTTAGTGTTCCAGTGTTAGTGTTCCAGTTTTAGTGTTCCAGTTTTAGTGTTCCAGTTTTAGTGTTCCAGTTTTAGTGTTCCAGTTTTAGTGTTCCAGTTTTAGTGTTCCAGTTTTAGTGTTCCAGTTTTAGTGTTCCAGTTCTAGTGTTCCAGTTCTAGTGTTCCAGTTCTAGTGTTCCAGTTCTAGTGTTCCAGTTCTAGTGTTCCAGTTCTAGTGTTCCAGTTCTAGTGTTCCAGTTCTAGTGTTCCAGTTCTAGTGTTCCAGTTCTAGTGTTCCAGTTCTAGTGTTCCAATTCTAGTGTTCCAATTCTAGTGTTCCAATTCTAGTGTTCCAGTTCTAGTGTTCCAGTTCTAGTGTTCCAGTTCTAGTGTTCCAGTTCTAGTGTTCCAGTTCTAGTGTTCCAGTTCTAGTGTTCCAGTTCTAGTGTTCCAATTTTAGTGTTCCAATTCTAGTGTTCCAGTTCTAGTGTTCCAGTTCTAGTGTTCCAGTTCTAGTGTTCCAGTTTTAGTGTTCCAGTTTTAGTGTTCCAGTTTTAGTGTTCCAGTTTTAGTGTTCCAATTTTAGTGTTCCAGTTTTAGTGTTCCAGTTTTAGTGTTCCAGTTTTAGTGTTCCAGTTTTAGTGTTCCAGTTTTAGTGTTCCAGTTTTAGTGTTCCAGTTTTAGTGTTCTAGTTTCGGGATTCTCGGGTTGCTCAGGAAGATTTTGCTTTGAATTTTTGGGTTGTTCAGGAAGCTTTTGCTGGAGATTCTCGGGTTGCTCAAGGAGCTTTTGCGGGTTGCTCAGGAAGCTTTTGCTTGGGATTCTTGGGTTGCTCAGGAAGCTTTTGCTTGGGATTCTTGGGTTGCTCAGGAAACTTTTGCTCGGGATTATCGGGTTGCTCAGGGAGCTTTTGCTCGGGATTTTTGGGTTGCTCAGGAAGCTTTTGCTTGGGATTCTCGGGTTGTTCAGGAAGCTTTTGCTCGGTGTTTTCGGGTTGCTCAGGAAGCTTTTGCTTAAAATTTTTGGGTTGCTCAGGAAGCTTTTGCTTGAGATTCTCGGGTTGCTCAGGAAGCTTTTGCTCGGGATTTTCGGGTTGCTCAGAAAGCTTTTGCTCGGGATTATCGGGTTGCTCAGGAAGCTTTTACTCGGGATTATCGGGTTGCTCAGGAAGCTTTTGCTCGGTATTTTCGGATTGCTCAGGAAGCTTTTGCTTAAAATTTTTAGGTTGCTCAGGAAGCTTTTGCTTGAGATTCTCGGGTTGCTCAGGGAGCTTTTGCTCGAGATTTTCGGGTTGCTCAGGGTGCTTTTGCTGGTTGCTCAGGGAGCTTTTGCTTGGGATTCTCGGGTTGCTCAGGAAGCTTTTGTGGGTTGCTCGGAAAGCTTTTGCTAAGGATTTTCGGGTTGCTGAGGAAGCTTTTACTCGGGATTATCGGGTTGCTCAGGAAGCTTTTACTCGGGATTATCGGGTTGCTCAGGAAGCTTTTGCTCGGTATTTTCGGGTTGCTCAGGAAGCTTTTACTCGGGATTATCGGGTTGCTCAGGAAGCTTTTGCTTGGGATTATCGGGTTGCTCAGGAAACTTTTGCTCGGGATTTTCGGGTTGCTCAAGAAGCTTTTGCTCGGGATTATCGGGTTGCTGAGGAAGCTTTTGCTCGGGATTTTCGGGTTGCTCAGAAAGCTTTTGCTCGGTATTATCGGGTTGCTCAGGAAGCTTTTGCTCGGTATTATCGGGTTGCTCAGGAAGCTTTTGCTCGGGATTCTCGGGTTGCTCAGGAAGTTTTGCTTGGGATTCTCGGGTTGCTCAGGAAGATTTTGATCGGTATTATCGGGTTGCTCAGGAAGCTTTTGCTCGGTATTATTGGGTTGCTCAAGAAGCTTTTGCTCGGGATTCTCGGGTTGCTCAGGAAGCTTTTGCTTAGAATTTTTGGGTTGTTCAGGAAGCTTTTGCTTGAGATTCTCGGGTTGCTCAGGCAGCTTTTGCGGGTTGCTCAGGAAGCTTTTGCTTGGGATTCTTGGGTTGCTCAGGAAGCTTTTGCGGGTTGCTCAGGAAGCTTTTGCTTGGGATTCTTGGGTTGCTCAGGAAGCTTTTGCTCGGAATTATCGAGTTGCTCAGGGAGCTTTTGCTCGGGATTTTTGGGTTGCTCAGGAAGCTTTTGCTTGGGATTCTAGGGTTGCTCAGGAAGCTTTTGTTCGGGATTTTTGGGTTGCTCAGGAAGCTTTTGCTCGGGATTTTTGGGATGCTCAGGAAGCTTTTGCTCGGGATTCTCGGGTTGCTCAGGAAGCTTTTGCTTGGGATTCTCGGGTTGCTCAGGAAGCTTTTGCTCGGGATTTTTGGGATGCTCAGGAAGCTTTTGCTCGGGATTCCCGGGTTGCTCAGGAAGCTTTTGCTTGGGATTCTCGGGTTGCTCAGGAAGCTTTTGCTCGGTATTTTCGGGTTGATCAGGAAGCTTTTGCTTAAAATTTTTGGGTAGCTCAGGAAGCTTTTGCTTGAGATTCTCGGGTTGCTCAGGAAGCTTTTGCTCGGGGTTTTCGGGTTGCTCAGAAAGCTTTTGCTCGGGATTATCGGGTTGCTCAGGAAGCTTTTACTCGGGATTACTGGGTTGCTCAGGAAGCTTTTGCTCGGTATTTTCGGGTTGCTCAGGAAGCTTTTGCTTAAAATTTTTGGGTTGCTCAGGAAGCTTTTGCTTGAGATTCTCGGGTTGCTCAGGTAGCTTTTGCTCGAGATTTTGGGGTTGCTCAGAAAGCTTTTGCTCGGTATTCTCGGGTTGCTCAGGAAGCTCTTGCGGGTTGCTCAGGAAGCTTTTGCTAAGGATTCTCGTGTTGCTCAGGAAGATTTTGCTCGGGATTTTTAGGTTGCTCAAGAAGCTTTTGCTCGGGATTATCGGATTGCTCAGGGAGCTTTTGCTCGGGATTCATGAAGCTTTTGCGGGTTGTTCAGGAAGCTTTTGCTTAGGATTTTCGAGTTGCTCAGAACGCTTTTGCTTAGGATGCTCAGGACGCTGACTGCTTAGAGCTGTTTGCTGAGAGTTGACCTGCCAGCCGCATAAAAATAAATATAATAGTATTCTTGATAGAAATATAAAAATTGCTTTCAAAGAATTATTTTTATTGTGTTGACATTTGTTTTAAATTTTGTAAAATGAAATATAAATATTGCCTTCAAATAATTATTTTTTTGTGTGCCTACATTTGTTATTAATTTTGAAAATTGAATGCAATGTTTTTAAGGAATAAGCAAATCCATTTTAATTTAAAACGTAAAAATTCCTCCTAAAATGTTTTTGGCAAATATTAAAAAATTGGCCCGGAGAGTTTATTTTAATATAAAAAAAACACTAAAAACTATTTAAACTCGTAATTCTATACCTAAAAATAAGTAAAAATTTAAAAAAATCCGCCGCCTCCATCAAAATTACTCCTAAAATAATTTTGGCAAAAATTATAAAAATTGGCCTGGCGTGTTCATTTTAATACTGCAGCACAGTTAAGAGGGGCCACATCCACAAGATGTCACTTTTGATGAAAACGTTCTTCTGATGGCTAAACGTTCCGAGATATTGGTAACATCAACAGATAGCGGTACTATTGGGGTGAAATTTAATATTTATTGGCGTTTTCTGACAACTCATGAAAATCTGGACGATTGGAATTTGCAACAACGCGTGCTATCCTATCACAAGGCGTTGAGCGCTCCGATAAGAAATTATCTTTTAATTATAACGATCTTCTTCGGGATTTTTGACCGTGTTCCATTTGAAGTTCCATTAGGGGGGGTGTAGTGAACGCTCCGAAGAGCTAATTCAACAAGTGACCCCAATGAATCTCCAGACGTTTCATCCACAACTGCGGCGGATTTCATCAGTGGTTTAAGTTGCGATGTGGAAGAGCTCGAAGTGTTCTCTTCGCTGTCACATTCGCGACTGTCACATTTATTTTCTGCGGCGGCGTTGCATCATTTTTGTTGTTATTTGCAGTGTTTGCTTGATTTGCTGGAATAAATGACATTACCCTTCTCGTTGACAGTACCGGTTGCCAAGTTTTGTCCATCTTTAACCCTTCACCCATTCTATTGAAATTATCTTGGTGTTTATAAATTTCAATCGCTTCACGGTGTAGGCGTGGGTAGTACTGTGACGTGGACGAAGAAGTTTTGTCTCATCAAATTTTATATTATGATTCCCATTAGACAATCCATGTTCAGCTACGGCAGATTTATCAAACTCACCTAAACGACAGTTCCTCTTGTGTTCAGTTAAACGTGTTTTAATACTTCGTTTAGTAGTACCAATATACACTGAACCACAAGAACATGGTATTCTATAGACTCCTGCTGACGACAATGGCTCTCTCTTGTCTTTTGCTGAACCTAGCAATTCTCTAATTTTTGTTGTTGGTTTGTAAATTGTTTTTATATTATTCCGTGTTAGAATTTTGCCAAGGCGGTCTGTTACATTTTTTATATATGGTAAGAATACTGTTCCTTCTGGTAGATTTGTATTATTGTTTATTATTGTATTTGTATTATTTAGTTTCTTAGAAAACAATGTAGACTATCGAGCAGACATAGATAACTCTTCCTAACGGTACTCTCCTCTTCACCGCGGGCCCTTCATATTTCACCGATCAGACTATACAAATACGCGTTTATTGATGACAAGAATGATGACACGTGAAAAGACGTCTAAACTGATACCCGAAGATGGAATTTGAAATTAAATTTAAATCAGATGTATGGCGCTCCTACCTTTTATAGCTTCTCCTGAAATTATTCTTTTTTTATGTCGAAATTTGTTATTAACTTTGAAAAATGATGGAAAAATTAATATTGAAATTTTTTCGAAATGTTCGCGTTTATTGTTTGATTGAAATACAATGCGAAAATGCATTTCAAAAAATTGAAAGAGCAAGACTAATTCCATCATGTGTAATTTAAAACAGTGTTGCAAAATCTCATCGACATATTATCATCTTCTCCGCACAATACATAAATAAATCAGATAAATGGCGCTCCTACCTTTTATGGATTCTCCTGAAATTATTCCTTTTTTATGTCGAGACTTGTTACTAACTTTGAAAAATGATGGAAAAATGAATATTGAAAATGTTTTGAATTTTTCGCGTTCATTGTTTGATTAAAATGCAATGCGAAAATGCATTTCTAAAAATTGAAAGAGCAAGACTAATTCCATCAAGTGTAATTTAAAATAGTTTTGCAAAATCTCATCGACATATTATCATCTTCTCCGCACATACATAAATAAATAAATAAATCAGATAAATGGCGCTCCTACCTTTTATGGCTTCTCCTGAAATTATTATTTTTTATGTCGAGATTTGTTATTAACTTTGAAAAATGATGGAAAAATTAATATTGAAAATGTTTTGAATTGTTCGCGTTCATTGTTTCATTAATATGCAATGCGAAAATGCATTTCTAAAAATTGAAAGAGCAATACTGATTCCATCATGTGTAATTTAAAATAGTTTTGCAAAATCTCATCGACTTATTATCATCTTCTCCGCACGTACATAAATAAATAAATAAATCAGATAAATGGCGCTCCTACCTTTGATGGCTTCTCCTGAAATTATTTTTTTTTATGTCGAGATTTGTTATTAACTTTGAAAAATGATGGAAAAATGAATATTGAAAATTTTTCTGTGTTCGCGTTCATTGTTTGATTAAAATGCAATGCGAAAATGCATTTCTAAAAATTGAAAGAGCAAGACTGATTCCATCATGTGTAATTTAAAATAGGTTTGCAAAATCTCATCGACATATTATCATCTTCTCCGCACGTACATAAATAAATAAATAAATCAGATAAATGGCGCTCCTACCTTTTATGGCTTCTCCTGAAATTATTCTTTTTTTATGTCGAGATTTGTTATTGACTTTGAAAAATGATGGAAAAATGAATATTGAAAATTTTTCTGTGTTCGCGTTCATTGTTTGATTAAAATGCAATGCGAAAATGCATTTCTAAAAATTGAAAGAGCAATACTGATTCCATCATGTGTAATTTAAAATAGTTTTGCAAAATCTCATCGACTTATTATCATCTTCTCCGCACGTACATAAATAAATAAATAAATCAGATAAATGGCGCTCCTACCTTTTATGGCTTCTCCTGAAATTATTCTTTTTTTATGTCGAGATTTGTTATTGACTTTGAAAAATGATGGAAAAATGAATATTGAAAATTTTTCTGTGTTCGCGTTCATTGTTTGATTAAAATGCAATGCGAAAATGCATTTCTAAAAATTGAAAGAGCAAGACTGATTCCATCATGTGTAATTTAAAATAGTTTTGCAAAATCTCATCGACATATTATCATCTTCTCCGCACGTACATAAATAAATAAATAAATCAGATAAATGGCGCTCCTACCTTTTATGGCTTCTCCTGAAATAATTCTTTTTTTATGTCGAGATTTGTTATTGACTTTGAAAAATGATGGAAAAATTAATATTGAAAATTTTTCGAAATGTTCGCGTTCATTGTTTGATTGAAATGCAATGCGAAAATGCATTTCCAAAAATTGAAAGAGCAAGTCTGATTCCATCATGTGTAATTTAAAATAGTTTTGCAAAATTTCATCGACATATTATCATCTTCTCCGCACATACATAAATAAATAAATAAAAAATTTGTTTCCAAGGAATTATTTTTTTGTGTGTCGAAATTTGTTATTAATTTTTATACGAGTTCGTTATTTGACTGAAATATAAGTATTGCTTTCAAAAAATTCATTTTTGTGTCGAGATTTGTTATTAACTCTGAAAAATGAATGCGAAGTTTTTAAAAACGTTGGCGTTTTGATGTTTTTGTGTTTGGGATTGTTTACCGTGTTTTAAGCGAAGTCATAAGGGGGGATGTAGTGAGCGCCCCGGGGGGCTAACTCAACAAGTGATCCCAATGAAACTCTGCCAAACGTTTCGCCCACAACTGCGGTGAACATCTTCACTGGCGGTGTGGTCGTGGTCGAAGTGTTCTTCCAGCAGCCACAATTGCTGCAGCTGCTGTGGTGGTGCTGCTGCTTTAATTTTAGTGTTTTAGTTTTAGTGTTTTAGTGGTTTTTTATTGGTTAGTGCTTTATTGTTTTAGTTTTAGTGTTTTAGTGGTTTGTTATTGGTTAGTGTTTTATTGTTTTAGTTTTAGTGTTTTAGAGGTTTGTTATTGGTTATTGTTTTAGTTTTAATGTTTTAGTGGTTTGTTATTGGTTAGTGTTTTATTGTTTTAGTTTTAGTGTTTTAGTGTTTTAGTGGTGTGTTATTGGTTAGTGTCTTATTGTTTTAGTTTTAGTGTTTTAGTGGTGTGTTATTTGTTAGTGTTTTATTGTTTTAGTTTTAGTGTTTTAGTGGTGTGTTATTTGTTAGTGTTTTAGTTTTAGTGTTTTAGAAGTGTGTTATTGGTTAGTGTTTTATTGTTTTAGTTTTAGTGTTTTAGTGGTGTGTTATTTGTTAGTGTTTTATTGTTTTAGTTTTAGTGTTTTAGTGGTGTGTTATATGTTAGTGTTTTATTGTTTTAGTTTTAGTGTTTTAGTGGTGTGTTATTTGTTAGTGTTTTAGTGTTTTAGAGGTGTGTTATTGGTTAGTGTTTTATTGTTTTAGTTTTAGTGTTTTAGTGTTTTAGTTTTAGTGTTTTAGTGGTGTGTTATTGGTTAGTGTTTTATTGTTTTAGTTTTAGTGTTTTAGTGGTGTGTTATTGATTAGTGTTTTATTGTTTTAGTTTTAGTGTTTTAGTGGTTGGTTATTGGTTAGTGTTTTAGTGTTTTAGTTTTAGTGTATTAGTAGTGTGTTATTGGTTAGTGTTTTATTGTTTTAGTTTTAGTGTTTTAGTGGTGTGTTATTGGTTAGTGTTTTATTGTTTTAGTTTTAGTGTTTTAGTGGTGTGTTATTTGTTAGTGTTTTATTGTTTTAGTTTTAGTGTTTTAGTGGTGTGTTATTTGTTAGTGTTTTATTGTTTTAGTTTTAGTGTTTTAGAAGTGTTATTGGTTAGTGTTTTATTGTTTTAGTTTTAGTGTTTTAGTGGTGTGTTATTTGTTAGTGTTTTATTGTTTTAGTTTTAGTGTTTTAGAAGTGTGTTATTGGTTAGTGTTTTATTGTTTTAGTTTTAGTGTTTTAGTGGTGTGTTATTGGTTAGTGTTTTATTGCTTTAGTTTTAGTGTTTTAGTGGTGTGTTATTGGTTAGTGTTTTATTGTTTTAGTTTTAGTGTTTTAGTTTTAGTGTTTTAGTTTTAGTGTTTTAGTTGTTGGTTATAGGTTAGTGTTTTAGTTTTAGTGTTTTAGTGGTTGGTTATTGGTTAGTGTTTTATTGTTTTAGTTTTAGTGTATTAGTGGTTGGTTATTGGTTAGTGTTTTAGTGGTGTGTTATTTGTTAGTGTTATAGTTTTAGTGTTTTAGTGGTGTGTTATTGGTTAGTGTTTTAGTTGTTGGTTATTGGTTAGTGTTTTATTGTTTTAGTTTTAGTGTTTTAGTGGTGTGTTATTGGTTAGTGTTTTAGTTTTAGTGTTTTAGTGGTGTGTTATTTGTTAGTATTTTGGTTTTAGTGTTTTAGTGGTTGGTTATTGCTTAGTGTTTTATTGTTTTAGTTTTAGTGTTTTAGTGGTGTGTTATTGGTTAGTGTTTTATTGTTTTAGTTTTAGTGTTTTAGTGGTGTGTTATTGGTTAGTGTTTTATTGTTTTAGTTTTAGTGTATTAGTGGTTGGTTATTGGTTAGTGTTTTATTTTTTTAGTTTTAGTGTTTTAGTGGTGTGTTATTGGTTAGTGTTTTATTGTTTTAGTTTTAGTGTTTTAGTGGTTTGTTATTGGTTAGTGTTTTATTGTTTTAATTTTAGTGTTTTAGTGGTGTGTTATTGGTTAGTGTTTTATTGTTTTAGTTTTAGTGTTTTTGTGGTTGGTTATTGGTTAGGGTTTTATTGTTTTAGTTTTGGTGTTTTAGTGGTTGGTTATTGGTTAGTGTTTTATTGTTTTAGTGTTTTAGTGGTGTGTTATTGGTTAGTGTTTTATTGTTTTAGTTTTAGTGTTTTAGTGGTTTGTTATTGGTTAGTGTTTTATTGTTTTAGTTTTAGTGTTTTAGTGGTGTGTTATTGGTTAGTGTTTTATTGTTTTAGTTTTAGTGTTTTAGTGGTGTGTTATTGTTTAGTGTTTAAGTTTTAGTGTATTAGTGGTTGGCTATTGGTTAGTGTTTTAGTTTTAGTGTATTAGTGGTTGGTTATTGGTTAGTGTTTTATTGTTTTAGTTTTAGTGTATTAGTGGTTGGTTATTGGTTAGAGTTTTATTGTTTTAGTTTTAGTGTATTAGTGGTTGGTTATTGGTTAGTGTTTTATTGTTTTAGTTTTAATGTTTTAGTGGTGTGTTATTGGTTAGTGTTTTATTGTTTTAGTTTTAGTGTTTTAGTGGTTGGTTATTGCTTAGTGTTTTATTGTTTTAGTGGTGTGTTATTGGTTAGTGTTTAATTGTTTTAGTTTTAGTGTTTTAGTGGTGTGTTATTGGTTAGTGTTTTATTGTTTTAGTTTTAGTGTTTTAGTGGTGTGTTATTGGTTAGTGTTTTAGTTTTAGTGTTTTAGTTGTTGGTTATTGGTTAGTGTTTTAGTTTTAGTGTTTTAGTTTTAGTGTTTTAGTTTTAGTGTTTTAGTTTTAGTGTGTTATTGGTTAGTGTTTTATTGTTTTAGTTTTAATGTTTTAGTGTTTTAGTTTTAGTGTTTTAGTAGTGTGTTATTGGTTAGTGTTTTATTGTTTTAGTTTTAGTGTTTTAGTGTTGTGTTATTGGTTAGTGTTTTATTGTTTTAGTTTTAGTGTTTTAGTGGTGTGTTATTGGTTAGTGTTTTATTGTTTAAGTTTTAGTGTTTTAGTGGTTGGTTATTGGGTAGTGTTTTAGTTTTAGTGTTTTAGTGGTGTGTTATTGGTTAGTGTTTTATTGTTTTAGTTTTAGTGTTTTAGTGGTTGGTTATTGGTTAGGGTTTTATTGTTTTAGTTTTAGTGGTTGGTTATTGGTTAGTGTTTTATTGTTTTAGTGTTTTAGTGGTGTGTTATTGGTTAGTGTTTTATTGTTTTAGTTTTAGTGTTTTAGTGGTTTGTTATTGGTTAGTGTTTTATTGTTTTAGTGGTGTGTTATTGGTTAGTGTTTTATTGTTTTAGTTTTAGTGTTTTAGTGGTGTGTTATTGTTTAGTGTTTAAGTTTTAGTGTATTAGTGGTTGGTTATTGGTTAGTGTTTTAGTTTTAGTGTATTAGTGGTTGGTTATTGGTTAGTGTTTTATTGTTTTAGTTTTAGTGTATTAGTGGTTGGTTATTGGTTAGAGTTTTATTGTTTTAGTTTTAGTGTATTAGTGGTTGGTTATTGGTTAGTGTTTTATTGTTTTAGTTTTAATGTTTTAGTGGTGTGTTATTGGTTAGTGTTTTATTGTTTTAGTTTTAGTGTTTTAGTGGTTGGTTATTGGTTAGTGTTTTATTGTTTTAGTTTTAGTGTTTTAGTGGTGTGTTATTGGTT
Organism: Eledona agricola; assembly: GCA_964023215.1. Lineage (NCBI taxonomy): Eukaryota > Metazoa > Arthropoda > Insecta > Coleoptera > Tenebrionidae > Eledona > Eledona agricola. Next base: position 482,229 of record OZ026861.1, read on the forward strand.
AGTGTTTTAGTTTTAGTGTTTTAGTTGTTGGTTATTGGTTAGTGTTTTATTGTTTTAGTTTTAGTGTTTTTGTGGTGTGTTAATAGTTAGTGTTTTAGTTTTAGTGTTTTAGTTGTTGGTTATTGGTTAGTGTTTTAGTTTTAGTGTTTTAGTGGTTGGTTATTGGTTAGTGTTTTATTGTTTTAGTTTTAGTGTATTAGTGGTTGGTTATTGGTTAGTGTTTTAGTGGTGTGTTATTTGTTAGTGTTTTAGTTTTAGTGTTTTAGTGGTTGGTTATTGGTTAGTGTTTTATTGTTTTAGTTTTAGTGTTTTAGTGGTTGTTATTAGTTAATGTTTTAGTGGTGTGTTATTGGTTAGTGTTTTATTGTTTTAGTTTTAGTGTTTTAGTGGTGTGTTATTGGTTAGTGTTTTATTGTTTTAGTTTTAGTGTTTTAGTGGTGTGTTATTGGTTAGTGTTTTATTGTTTTAGTTTTAGTGTTTTAGTTTTAGTGTTTTAGTTGTTGGTTATAGGTTAGTGTTTTAGTTTTAGTGTTTTAGTGGTTGGTTATTGGTTAGTGTTTTATTGTTTTAGTTTTAGTGTATTAGTGGTTGGTTATTGGTTAGTGTTTTAGTGGTGTGTTATTTGTTAGTGTTTTAGTTTTAGTGTTTTAGTGGTGTGTTATTGGTTAGTGTTTTAGTTTTAGTGTTTTAGTTGTTGGTTATTGGTTAGTGTTTTATTGTTTTAGTTTTAGTGTTTTAGTGGTGTGTTATTGGTTAGTGTTTTAGTTTTAGTGTTTTAGTGGTGTGTTATTTGTTAGTATTTTGGTTTTAGTGTTTTAGTGGTTGGTTATTGGTTAGTGTTTTATTGTTTTAGTTTTAGTGTTTTAGTGGTTGTTATTAGTTAATGTTATAGTGGTGTGTTATTGGTTAGTGTTTTATTGTTTTAGTTTTAGTGTTTTAGTGGTGTGTTATTGGTTAGTGTTTTAGTTTTAGTGTTTTAGTGGTGTGTTATTTGTTAGTATTTTGGTTTTAGTGTTTTAGTGGTTGGTTATTGGTTAGTGTTTTATTGTTTTAGTTTTAGTGTTTTAGTGGTTGTTATTAGTTAATGTTTTAGTGGTGTGTTATTGGTTAGTGTTTTATTGTTTTAGTTTTAGTGTTTTAGTGGTGTGTTATTGGTTAGTGTTTTATTGTTTTAGTTTTAGTGTTTTAGTGGTGTGTTATTGGTTAGTGTTTTATTGTTTTAGTTTTAGTGTTTTAGTTTTAGTGTTTTAGTTGTTGGTTATAGGTTAGTGTTTTAGTTTTAGTGTTTTAGTGGTTGGTTATTGGTTAGTGTTTTATTGTTTTAGTTTTAGTGTATTAGTGGTTGGTTATTGGTTAGTGTTTTAGTGGTGTGTTATTTGTTAGTGTTTTAGTTTTAGTGTTTTAGTGGTGTGTTATTGGTTAGTGTTTTAGTTTTAGTGTTTTAGTTGTTGGTTATTGGTTAGTGTTTTATTGTTTTAGTTTTAGTGTTTTAGTGGTGTGTTATTGGTTAGTGTTTTAGTTTTAGTGTTTTAGTGGTGTGTTATTTGTTAGTATTTTGGTTTTAGTGTTTTAGTGGTTGGTTATTGGTTAGTGTTTTATTGTTTTAGTTTTAGTGTTTTAGTGGTTGTTATTAGTTAATGTTATAGTGGTGTGTTATTGGTTAGTGTTTTATTGTTTTAGTTTTAGTGTTTTAGTGGTGTGTTATTGGTTAGTGTTTTATTGTTTTAGTTTTAGTGTTTTAGTGGTGTGTTATTGGTTAGTGTTTTATTGTTTTAGTTTTAGTGTTTTAGTGGTGTGTTATTGGTTAGTGTTTTATTGTTTTAGTTTTAGTGTATTAGTGGTTGGTTATTGGTTAGTGTTTTATTTTTTTAGTTTTAGTGTTTTAGTGGTGTGTTATTGGTTAGTGTTTTATTGTTTTAGTTTTAGTGTTTTAGTGGTTTGTTATTGGTTAGTGTTTTATTGTTTTAATTTTAGTGTTTTAGTGGTGTGTTATTGGTTAGTGTTTTATTGTTTTAGTTTTAGTGTTTTAGTGGTTGGTTATTGGTTAGGGTTTTATTGTTTTAGTTTTAGTGTTTTAGTGGTTGGTTATTGGTTAGTGTTTTATTGTTTTAGTGTTTTAGTGGTGTGTTATTGGTTAGTGTTTTATTGTTTTAGTTTTAGTGTTTTAGTGGTTTGTTATTGGTTAGTGTTTTATTGTTTTAGTTTTAGTGTTTTAGTGGTGTGTTATTGGTTAGTGTTTTATTGTTTTAGTTTTAGTGTTTTAGTGGTGTGTTATTGTTTAGTGTTTAAGTTTTAGTGTATTAGTGGTTGGTTATTGGTTAGTGTTTTAGTTTTAGTGTATTAGTGGTTGGTTATTGGTTAGTGTTTTATTGTTTTAGTTTTAGTGTATTAGTGGTTGGTTATTGGTTAGTGTTTTATTGTTTTAGTTTTAATGTTTTAGTGGTGTGTTATTGGTTAGTGTTTTATTGTTTTAGTTTTAGTGTTTTAGTGGTTGGTTATTGGTTAGTGTTTTATTGTTTTAGTTTTAGTGTTTTAGTGGTGTGTTATTGGTTAGTGTTTTAGTTTTAGTGTTTTAGTGGTTGGTTATTGGTTAGTTTTTTATTGTTTTAGTTTTAGTGTATTAGTGGTTGGTTATTGGTTAGAGTTTTATTGTTTTAGTTTTAGTGTATTAGTGGTTGGTTATTGGTTAGTGTTTTATTGTTTTCGTTTTAGTGTATTAGTGGTTGGTTATTGGTTAGTGTTTTATTGTTTTAGTTTTAGTGTTTTAGTGGTGTGTTATTGGTTAGTGTTTTAGTTTTAGTGTTTTAGTTGTTGGTTATTGGTTAGTGTTTTATTGTTTTAGTTTTAGTGTTTTTGTGGTGTGTTATTGGTTAGTGTTTTAGTTTTAGTGTTTTAGTTGTTGGTTATTGGTTAGTGTTTTAGTTTTAGTGTTTTAGTGGTTGGTTATCGGTTAGTGTTTTATTGTTTTAGTTTTAGTGTATTAGTGGTTGGTTATTGGTTAGTGTTATAGTGGTGTGTTATTTGTTAGTGTTTTAGTTTTAGTGTTTTAGTGGTGTGTTATTTGTTAGTATTTTGGTTTTAGTGTTTTAGTGGTTGGTTATTGGTTAGTGTTTTATTGTTTTAGTTTTAGTGTTTTAGTGGTTGTTATTAGTTAATGTTTTAGTGGTGTGTTATTGGTTAGTGTTTTATTGTTTTAGTTTTAGTGTTTTAGTGGTGTGTTATTGGTTAGTGTTTTATTGTTTTAGTTTTAGTGTTTTAGTGGTGTGTTATTGGTTAGTGTTTTATTGTTTTAGTTTTAGTGTTTTAGTGGTGTGTTATTGGTTAGTGTTTTATTGTTTTAGTTTTAGTGTTTTAGTTGTTGGTTATAGGTTAGTGTTTTAGTTTTAGTGTTTTAGTGGTTGGTTATTGGTTAGTGTTTTATTGTTTTAGTTTTAGTGTATTAGTGGTTGGTTATTGGTTAGTGTTTTAGTGGTGTGTTATTTGTTAGTGTTTTAGTGGTGTGTTATTGGTTAGTGTTTTAGTTTTAGTGTTTTAGTTGTTGGTTATTGGTTAGTGTTTTATTGTTTTAGTTTTAGTGTTTTAGTGGTGTGTTATTGGTTAGTGTTTTAGTTTTAGTGTTTTAGTGGTGTGTTATTTGTTAGTATTTTGGTTTTAGTGTTTTAGTGGTTGGTTATTGGTTAGTGTTTTATTGTTTTAGTTTTAGTGTTTTAGTGGTTGTTATTAGTTAATGTTTTAGTGGTGTGTTATTGGTTAGTGTTTTATTGTTTTAGTGGTGTGTTATTGGTTAGTGTTTTATTGTTTTAGTTTTAGTGTTTTAGTGGTGTGTTATTGGTTAGTGTTTTATTGTTTTAGTTTTAGTGTTTTAGTGGTGTGTTATTGGTTAGTGTTTTATTGTTTTAGTTTTAGTGTATTAGTGGTTGGTTATTGGTTAGTGTTTTATTTTTTTAGTTTTAGTGTTTTAGTGGTGTGTTATTGGTTAGTGTTTTATTGTTTTAGTTTTAGTGTTTTAGTGGTTTGTTATTGGTTAGTGTTTTATTGTTTTAATTTTAGTGTTTTAGTGGTGTGTTATTAGTTAGTGTTTTATTGTTTTAGTTTTAGTGTTTTAGTGGTTGGTTATTGGTTAGGGTTTTATTGTTTTAGTTTTAGTGTTTTAGTGGTTGGTTATTGGTTAGTGTTTTATTGTTTTAGTGTTTTAGTGGTGTGTTATTGGTTAGTGTTTTATTGTTTTAGTTTTAGTGTTTTAGTGGTTTGTTATTGGTTAGTGTTTTATTGTTTTAGTTTTAGTGTTTTAGTGGTGTGTTATTGGTTAGTGTTTTATTGTTTTAGTTTTAGTGTTTTAGTGGTGTGTTATTGTTTAGTGTTTAAGTTTTAGTGTATTAGTGGTTGGTTATTGGTTAGTGTTTTAGTTTTAGTGTATTAGTGGTTGGTTATTGGTTAGTGTTTTATTGTTTTAGTTTTAGTGTATTAGTGGTTGGTTATTGGTTAGTGTTTTATTGTTTTAGTTTTAATGTTTTAGTGGTGTGTTATTGGTTAGTGTTTTATTGTTTTAGTTTTAGTGTTTTAGTGGTGTGTTATTGGTTAGTGTTTTAGTTTTAGTGTTTTAGTGGTTGGTTATTGGTTAGTGTTTTATTGTTTTAGTTTTAGTGTATTAGTGGTTGGTTATTGGTTAGTGTTTTATTGTTTTAGTTTTAATGTTTTAGTGGTGTGTTATTGGTTAGTGTTTTATTGTTTTAGTTTTAGTGTTTTAGTGGTTGGTTATTGGTTAGTGTTTTATTGTTTTAGTTTTAGTGTTTTAGTGGTGTGTTATTGGTTAGTGTTTTATTGTTTTAGTTTTAGTGTTTTAGTGGTGTGTTATTGGTTAGTGTTTTATTGTTTTAGTTTTAGTGTTTTAGTGGTGTGTTATTGGTTAGTGTTTTATTGTTTTAGTTTTAGTGTATTAGTGGTTGGTTATTGGTTAGTGTTTTATTTTTTTAGTTTTAGTGTTTTAGTGGTGTATTATTGGTTAGTGTTTTATTGTTTTAGTTTTAGTGTTTTAGTGGTTTGTTATTGGTTAGTGTTTTATTGTTTTAATTTTAGTGTTTTAGTGGTGTGTTATTGGTTAGTGTTTTATTGTTTTAGTTTTAGTGTTTTAGTGGTTGGTTATTGGTTAGGGTTTTATTGTTTTAGTTTTAGTGTTTTAGTGGTTGGTTATTGGTTAGTGTTTTATTGTTTTAGTGTTTTAGTGGTGTGTTATTGGTTAGTGTTTTATTGTTTTAGTTTTAGTGTTTTAGTGGTTTGTTATTGGTTAGTGTTTTATTGTTTTAGTTTTAGTGTTTTAGTGGTGTGTTATTGGTTAGTGTTTTATTGTTTTAGTTTTAGTGTTTTAGTGGTGTGTTATTGTTTAGTGTTTAAGTTTTAGTGTATTAGTGGTTGGTTATTGGTTAGTGTTTTAGTTTTAGTGTATTAGTGGTTGGTTATTGGTTAGTGTTTTATTGTTTTAGTTTTAGTGTTTTAGTGGTTGGTTATTGGTTAGTGTTTTATTGTTTTAGTTTTAGTGTTTTAGTGGTGTGTTATTGGTTAGTGTTTTAGTTTTAGTGTTTTAGTGGTTGGTTATTGGTTAGTGTTTTATTGTTTTAGTTTTAGTGTATTAGTGGTTGGTTATTGGTTAGAGTTTTATTGTTTTAGTTTTAGTGTATTAGTGGTTGGTTATTGGTTAGTGTTTTATTGTTTTCGTTTTAGTGTATTAGTGGTTGGTTATTGGTTAGTGTTTTATTGTTTTAGTTTTAGTGTTTTAGTGGTGTGTTATTGGTTAGTGTTTTAGTTTTAGTGTTTTAGTTGTTGGTTATTGGTTAGTGTTTTATTGTTTTAGTTTTAGTGTTTTTGTGGTGTGTTATTGGTTAGTGTTTTAGTTTTAGTGTTTTAGTTGTTGGTTATTGGTTAGTGTTTTAGTTTTAGTGTTTTAGTGGTTGGTTATTGGTTAGTGTTTTATTGTTTTAGTTTTAGTGTATTAGTGGTTGGTTATTGGTTAGTGTTATAGTGGTGTGTTATTTGTTAGTGTTTTAGTTTTAGTGTTTTAGTGGTGTGTTATTTGTTAGTATTTTGGTTTTAGTGTTTTAGTGGTTGGTTATTGGTTAGTGTTTTATTGTTTTAGTTTTAGTGTTTTAGTGGTTGTTATTAGTTAATGTTTTAGTGGTGTGTTATTGGTTAGTGTTTTATTGTTTTAGTTTTAGTGTTTTAGTGGTGTGTTATTGGTTAGTGTTTTATTGTTTTAGTTTTAGTGTTTTAGTGGTGTGTTATTGGTTAGTGTTTTATTGTTTTAGTTTTAGTGTTTTAGTTTTAGTGTTTTAGTTGTTGGTTATTGGTTAGTGTTTTAGTTTTAGTGTTTTAGTGGTTGGTTATTGGTTAGTGTTTTATTGTTTTAGTTTTAGTGTATTAGTGGTTGGTTATTGGTTAGTGTTTTAGTGGTGTGTTATTTGTTAGTGTTTTAGTTTTAGTGTTTTAGTGGTGTGTTATTGGTTAGTGTTTTAGTTTTAGTGTTTTAGTTGTTGGTTATTGGTTAGTGTTTTATTGTTTTAGTTTTAGTGTTTTAGTGGTTGTTATTAGTTAATGTTTTAGTGGTGTGTTATTGGTTAGTGTTTTATTGTTTTAGTTTTAGTGTTTTAGTGGTTGTTATTAGTTAATGTTTTAGTGGTGTGTTATTGGTTAGTGTTTTATTGTTTTAGTTTTAGTGTTTTAGTGGTGTGTTATTGGTTAATGTTTTATTGTTTTAGTTTTAGTGTTTTAGTGGTGTGTTATTGGTTAGTGTTTTATTGTTTTAGTTTTAGTGTTTTAGTGGTTGGTTATTGGTTAGGGTTTTATTGTTTTAGTTTTAGTGTTTTAGTGGTTGGTTATTGGTTAGTGTTTTATTGTTTTAGTGTTTTAGTGGTGTGTTATTGGTTAGTGTTTTATTGTTTTAGTTTTAGTGTTTTAGTGGTGTGTTTTTGGTTAGTGTTTTATTGTTTTAGTTTTAGTGTTTTAGTGGTGTGTTATTGGTTAGTGTTTAATTGTTTTAGTTTTAGTGTTTTAGTGGTGTGTTATTGGTTAGTGTTTTATTGTTTTAGTTTTAGTGTTTTAGTGGTGTGTTATTGGTTAGTGTTTTATTGTTTTAGTTTTAGTGTTTTAGTGGTGTGTTATTGGTTAGTGTTTTAGTTTTAGTGTTTTAGTGGTGTGTTATTTGTTAGTATTTTGGTTTTAGTGTTTTAGTGGTTGGTTATTGGTTAGTGTTTTATTGTTTTAGTTTTAGTGTTTTAGTGGTTGTTATTAGTTAATGTTTTAGTGGTGTGTTATTGGTTAGTGTTTTATTGTTTTAGTTTTAGTGTTTTAGTGGTGTGTTATTGGTTAATGTTTTATTGTTTTAGTTTTAGTGTTTTAGTGGTGTGTTATTGGTTAGTGTTTTATTGTTTTAGTTTTAGTGTTTTAGTGGTTGGTTATTGGTTAGGGTTTTATTGTTTTAGTTTTAGTGTTTTAGTGGTTGGTTATTGGTTAGTGTTTTATTGTTTTAGTGTTTTAGTGGTGTGTTATTGGTTAGTGTTTTATTGTTTTAGTTTTAGTGTTTTAGTGGTGTGTTATTGGTTAGTGTTTTATTGTTTTAGTTTTAGTGTTTTAGTGGTGTGTTATTTGTTAGTGTTTTAGTTTTAGTGTTTTAGTGGTGTGTTATTGGTTAGTGTTTTAGTTTTAGTGTTTTAGTTGTTGGTTATTGGTTAGTGTTTTAGTTTTAGTGTTTTAGTGGTTGGTTATTGGTTAGTGTTTTATTGTTTTAGTTTTAATGTATTAGTGGTTGGTTATTGGTTAGTGTTTTAGTGGTGTGTTATTTGTTAGTGTTTTAGTTTTAGTGTTTTAGTGGTGTGTTATTTGTTAGTATTTTGGTTTTAGTGTTTTAGTGGTTGGTTATTGGTTAGTGTTTTATTGTTTTAGTTTTAGTGTTTTAGTGGTTGTTATTAGTTAATGTTTTAGTGGTGTGTTATTGGTTAGTGTTTTATTGTTTTAGTTTTAGTGTTTTAGTTTTAGTGTTTTAGTGGTGTGTTATTGGTTAGTGTTTTATTGTTTTAGTTTTAGTGTTTTAGTTTTAGTGTTTTAGTTGTTGGTTATTGGTTAGTGTTTTAGTGGTTGGTTATTGGTTAGTGTTTTATTGTTTTAGTTTTAATGTATTAGTGGTTGGTTATTGGATAGTGTTTTAGTGGTGTGTTATTTGTTAGTGTTTTAGTTTTAGTGTTTTAGTGGTGTGTTATTGGTTAGTGTTTTAGTTTTAGTGTTTTAGTTGTTGGTTATTGGTTAGTGTTTTATTGTTTTAGTTTTAGTGTTTTAGTGGTGTGTTATTGGTTAGTGTTTTAGTTTTAGTGTTTTAGTGGTGTGTTATTTGTTAGTATTTTGGTTTTAGTGTTTTAGTGGTTGGTTATTGGTTAGTGTTTTATTGTTTTAGTTTTAGTGTTTTAGTGGTTGTTATTAGTTAATGTTTTAGTGGTGTGTTATTGGTTAGTGTTTTATTGTTTTAGTTTTAGTGTTTTAGTGGTGTGTTATTGGTTAATGTTTTATTGTTTTAATTTTAGTGTTTTAGTGGTGTGTTATTGGTTAGTGTTTTATTGTTTTAGTTTTAGTGTTTTAGTGGTGTGTTATTGGTTAGTGTTTTATTGTTTTAGTTTTAGTGTATTAGTGGTTGGTTATTGGTTAGTGTTTTAGTTTTAGTGTATTAGTGGTTGGTTATTGGTTAGTGTTTTATTTTTTTAGTTTTAGTGTTTTAGTGGTGTGTTATTGGTTAGTGTTTTATTGTTTTAGTTTTAGTGTTTTAGTGGTTTGTTATTGGTTAGTGTTTTATTGTTTTAGTTTTAGTGTATTAGTGGTTGGTTATTGGTTAGTGTTTTAGCGGTTTGTTATTGGTTAGTGTTTTATTGTTTTAGTTTTAGTGTTTTAGTGGTGTGTTATTGGTTAGTGTTTTATTGTTTTAGTTTTAGTGTTTTAGTGGTGTGTTATTGGTTAGTGTTTTATTGTTTTAGTTTTAGTGTATTAGTAGTTGGTTATTGGTTAGTGTTTTATTGTTTTCGTTTTAGTGTATTAGTGGTTGGTTATTGGTTAGGGTTTTATTGTTTTAGTTTTAGTGTTTTAGTGGTTGGTTATTGGTTAGTGTTTTATTGTTTTAGTTTTAGTGTTTTAGTGATGTGTTATTGGTTAGTGTTTTATTGTTTTAGTTTTAGTGTTTTAGAGGTGTGTTATTGGTTAGTGTTTTATTGTTTTTGTTTTAGTTTATTAGTGGTTGGTTATTGGTTAGTGTTTTATTGTTTTAGTTTCAGTGTTTTAGTGGTTAGTTATTAGTTAATGTTTTAGTGGTGTGTTATTGGTTAGTGTTTTATTGTTTTAGTTTTCGTGTTAGTGGTGTGTTATTGGTTAGTGTTTTATTGTTTTAGTTTTAGGGTTTTAGTTTTAGGGTTTTAGTTTTGTTTGTTGTTATTTTGTTTGTTGTTATTTTGTTTGTTGTTATTTTGTTTGTTGTTATTTTGTTTGTTGTTATTTTGTTTGTTGTTATTTTGTTTGTTGTTATTTTGTTTGTTGTTATTTTGTTTGTTGTTATTTTGTTTGTTGTTATTTTGTTTGTTGTTATTTTGTTTGTTGTTATTTTGTTTGTTGTTATTTTGTTTGTTGTTATTTTGTTTGTTGTTATTTTGTTTGTTGTTATTTTGTTTGTTGTTATTTTGTTTGTTGTTATTTTGTTTGTTGTTATTTTGTTTGTTGTTATTTTGTTTGTTGTTATTTTGTTTGTTGTTATTTTGTTTGTTGTTATTTTGTTTGTTGTTATTTTGTTTGTTGTTATTTTGTTTGTTGTTATTTTGTTTGTTGTTATTTTGTTTGTTGTTATTTTGTTTGTTGTTATTTTGTTTGTTGTTATTTTGTTTGTTGTTATTTTGTTTGTTGTTATTTTGTTTGTTGTTATTTTGTTTGTTGTTATTTTGTTTGTTGTTATTTTGTTTGTTGTTATTTTGTTTGTTGTTATTTTGTTTGTTGTTATTTTGTTTGTTGTTATTTTGTTTGTTGTTATTTTGTTTGTTGTTATTTTGTTTGTTGTTATTTTGTTTGTTGTTATTTTGTTTGTTGTTATTTTGTTTGTTGTTATTTTGTTTGTTGTTATTTTGTTTGTTGTTATTTTGTTTGTTGTTATTTTGTTTGTTGTTATTTTGTTTGTTGTTATTTTGTTTGTTGTTATTTTGTTTGTTGTTATTTTGTTTGTTGTTATTTTGTTTGTTGTTATTTTGTTTGTTGTTATTTTGTTTGTTGTTATTTTGTTTGTTGTTATTTTGTTTGTTGTTATTTTGTTTGTGGTTATTTTGTTTGTGGTTATTTTGTTTGTGGTTATTTTGTTTGTTGTTATTTTGTTTGTTGTTATTTTGTTTGTTGTTATTGTTTTGTGTTATTGTTATTGATTGTTGTTATTATTTAGCCCCCCGGGGGGCTCCCAGACGTTTCGTCCACGACTGCGGTGGTCATCCTCAGTGGCCACGTGGTCCAGATCGAAGTGCACTCGAACCGGTCTCACTTCCAACTGATTTTGGATCTGATGTGCGCCGCTATTTATAGTGGCGTTTGGTGCCGGTTGACGTCATTTCCGGTTGTGTCATTTCCGATGTCACGATGCTATTTTTAAATTTTATTGAATATTTAAAATATCCATAAAATTCGCTTTTAAACGAAATACAATGCAAACAATATTGTAGACAATTAATAAGTTTTCAATAATATTAAAAAAAAATTAAAATAGAAATAATTAAGTACGTTATGGATTCATTTGTTATTTACGGCTAGTCTAATTCGCGATTTAAGCAAATGATATTTTAGGTAATTAATACTAGTTTCCAATAATATATAAAGAAACTAATATATGTATATAAAAAATTAAATACGCTATGGATGAATTTGTTACCTTTACGGCTAGTTTAGTAAAGTTAAAAAATTTACAACACTTAACAGTTCCACAGTCATGGTTGCTGAAACGCATCTTGACAGTCCCTTTTTTTCGTGAGAATTTAATTCTTGTTTATAATATTTGTTTATATTATTTAAAGCTACTTTTAATTTTCTACAATACAATTTACAGATAGAAGTATCGATCGAAGGCAGGACAGATTGTGACTGAAAGGCGCAGCAGATTAAAGGCAAAACATGTTAGTGTTATTTTATTTTTAAATTGTAATGGTTTTTTAAATACTCTTATATAATAAGCATTATAAAGTTTAACATAGTTATTAGTCAGTTATATACATTATAGTAATATATTATGTTAAGCTTAATATTTATATTATATATTTTTGTATTATATTTTATTAGTTAAGTATAAATTTAAATTTGTTTCATAAAATTGTAGTGTGTAGGCATATTAAATTTGTTTTATTTCAAAAATATTTATCAATTGTCGTATTTATTTAGAATAAATTGTTTATTTACGATGGGCCGTACTTAAAAAAAATTAAAATTCCGCCCTAAAAAATTACTGGGCCTGGGCTTCGGGAATGAAAACTGACGATTACTAAGTAATCAAAGTAATCATAGTAATCGTGTAGTCGAACCAAGAGTAATCGGTTCCACAAAAACTTCCGAGTAACGAGTACTCAGTAACGGATAGTTACAATACTGACACCACTGGTTACAAAAAAACACAGGAAATAAATTCCCCTAGTTTTATTTGTGTTGTATTTTGTGATCCGCCGCGACCTTAAAAATGATTGTAGCTCGCTAATCAGCATTCAAACAACAGAGCCGTATCTTTTATTAGTATAATTATGTACGGAAACGAAAACAACTATCGACTATCGACGTGAAGAATCATAGTGGTGGCCTTGTCAGAGAACACATCCGTTCCGAACTAGCGTTCTATTTCTGATCAGTTTGACGAAAATACCTTTTTACGTTGAATAGATCACGCAAGTAACTATTCTATAAAGTGTGAAGCGGCCGGGGGAACTGCCATTTGAGGCGGTCCGAGGAGAAAGGACATAACCTTAAAATTGACAATTCGGTGCAATGTCGTCGTCTTCGAGCAGCAACGAGCCGAATTTCGAACCGGTTTATAAGAAATATTATCGCAACGCGAGGCAGAGGTGAGTGGAATGATTTGTGAATAATTCATATTTGTAAATTTGCGACTTAGGCAACCACATATACGTTGCATTAAATCTCATTGGAATCTGATAAGAATGCTGCTTGTTTTCTTGTTATACGCGGGGCTGCACAAATAAAAAAGATTTAGGGTGGGTTATGAAATCTAGCTTTTGTTTTACTCCTATTTTTGACAGTGTTAACCTTTGACATTTGACAGGATGTGTCAAACTGATTCCATGGCTTTTACTCTGAATCCTTTTTTTATTATTACAATTCCTTTCATATTGTCTTCTTATATACTTTTCGTTCAATGCTGACAAGAACAAATTTGTGTGAAATCTGGAAGAGATTTGCTAAATGTAATTTTTTATAGCTGGCACGACCTTTGATGTTTTTGTAATTTGGTCTGTTGGTTGTTGCTAGAAAAGATAAGATTAAATTCTTGTAAAAAGCCGAGACAATCTGTTGAATGAATCAGAAGCACCCGTCATATTGTTGGAACAAAGAAGTCAAACGCTATCTAACGCGATAAAAAGGTCGTCATTATGCAAACAAAGTATTGGCTGGTGGCATCAAAAACACGAGACGCGCGATTACTCCCGTCTAAAGTAATTACTTGTTTGCTTAGTATTTTGCTCAGTAGCTGGCGTGTGGTAGTGTTGTGAGCGCGAGTGGAAATGACAAGAGTTAAAACGAGCGAAAAGTCATCGACGATCAATCATTTATCCGGCGACGATTTGGGGGATTTGAATAGGTGCGACAGGTCCGAGAACGACCACGAAAGTTTCACTGGAGGAATGCCGATCGTGGATAACACATGGAGCGACAAGAGAGAGCTCGCTCACAGGTACAAAAGCCCCAATTCGACGATATTGCGACGTGATTAACAGGGCTAAAGGGGTGACTCTTTGCGAAACCGTCTCTTGTGCAATTTGCTACGATTCTGTTGTCGTCGCGTTATCGCCGTCGCGCGCTATTAATAGTTTTATTATTGTGCAATTTACAATAATTACGTTTTTTCACCGAACACGCATAAATATTTATGGGGAGCCGCGTGGACTTTAATCGGTCAAGTTTGATGGACGTTTTCCCGATCGCTCGAACGCGTGGCGGGCGGACGGGGGACACGTGGAAGTTTGAAATTTCTCAAATGAAAGTGCGTCGGTTGAGGTGTGGAAAAATCAATGACACTTGGCTGCATTTGAATTGGGTCTAGAGGAATTGGGACTGACTCTTCTTTTGTGTTTTAAACTTTTCGTACGCCGATTTTGATCACTTCATGTGTTCATTTAACAATAAAATGTCTTCCAAATCAATGCATCGATTATTTTATTTTTGTCTTCCATGTCTTTTGTTTATTTGTATCATTTTCTAGGTAGTCCGCAGTTACTTAACCATCTAGTAATTTTGCATAATTGTAACTTAGATGTTGGAAATTGTCTTTTAAATGTGTTTTATTTTTAATTTTTAATTTCTACAGGGCAGGCGCTGGAGTTTTATTTATATTTCATAAAATAAAAAACCATATTAATTGGCTTCTGATTTACTACAAGGCGCCCATTTTTTATATTTTTATATATAGTATTATTTTGTGCGAGATTCACTTTCTTATTTTAGATAAGGACCCATATTTTTTTTTGCCTAATTTGAAAGACATTATTTTCCTTATTACTTATTTACATTCATATGATGCAATCTGTTCTATTTTTACTTAAAATGTATGTTTAAAAAATATTTCAATTGAAGTTATTTAAATCTAGTTGCAGGGACTCACTATGAGACACTGCCGTTTTTTAAATGTTAAGAAGCAGCAAATAAAATAAATTTTAGCAGTTTTTTTTTATTTTTATATAAATTTTGTTAAGTGATTAAAATTATTCAGTTTGATGAAAAAATTTACTTTTCATCAGATTATTGTTAACCTCAACGATTTGTATTGATTTTTTAATTATATTTTTATTAATTTTTTTAAAATTAGTTAAGTAAAATTTAACAAATTGCATATGATTGCACTAAGAAAAATAATACCTTTTAAATTATGTAAACAAATCATAGGTCTAAATTTTAAATATGAAAGTTGCATACTCGCAAAAAAGGTACACTTAAAAAAAATACAAAATCGTCAACTTGTAGTTCTGGCTTTTGATTACATTGAACCATAAGTAAAAATTTTACAGCGCCTGCCACTTTTTAAAAATCACCTGTATATTTTTTTGCTTTTCTCTTGTCTCATTGTTTCTTTTTTTGTAAATATCTAGGTGAAGTAAATTCTTCCTCAGTTACTTACATTTGCTCTTTTGATTTGGTTTAGATATGCTATCAATAAAATGCATTCCAAATCAGTCCAATCAGTTTAATCTCTACAAATATCGAGATGTTTTAATTTTGCTTACATTTTCCTTCGGACTTGTTCTTTTTCCGTTTTTTGTTGAGTTATGCGTGTGTGCATCGTTTTGTTACAAACTCGCCATTTTATTATAAGTTAAAAATTGAAATGTGGATGAGAAATTTGTTCACATATTTCGACTGGAATATTTTAAACGACTCTCAGTTACAAATTAGGCTGCTAATTTAACCGAATTATCTTATCTCAATTATTTTGTTTAATTCCGTTCATGTCAACTGTATGTGGTCCACAAATTTCAAACTTCTCGTTCTAAAGTAAAACGACAGATAGCGATGTCTTTATCTAAATCACCGCCCGTGGAATTCCAAGCAAATGATGTTATGTAAAAGTTTCACAATAAATTTATTTAATTCATTAACTTGTCCAGCAGCTTCTTGCAATCGAACTCGATTGATCGATTGATTCGTCGTCGGTGTTTTATATAATTTACACATTTTTTTAACTTGATCTCCCTCAATTTGTAATTACGGCTTTGATGAGTCAATCGTTAGCTTTGTTGTCTACAAATGGAAATTTTATCGTCTTGGAATGTCTGCGGTTCGTAGAGGAACTGAATAAATACTAGCAAAGTTTAGCACGACTTAATTGTGCCGCTTTATATGGTCTAAAAATACAGGATGTTTGTCGTCTGGTCCTCTTGTAAATCGATTAGGCAATCTCAATTAACATATTCGTTGAGAGGGACGAGTTATAAAACCACCGCGTTTTATTGGCTGTCCAAATTGTTAAAATTCTCGCTTCAACTTTCAGCAATTGCTTCACTATTTATTTGTACACTGTCGTCTATTCTGAGTTATCAGCCGTGTTTGTTGTGTCTTGTTCCAAGCGACCGACTCATTTTTCTATTATGCCTATGAAAGTAATCAGCGATGCACTCTCACGTCCATCCGTTCATTCAGTGTTTAGTCTTGGACTAGTTCGGGCGGTTAGACACATACGTGGTGAAACGCACGTTTCTGATTAGTTTTGGTTGGATATGTGATTGGTGTTTAAAATGCGCTTCGACGAGAACTGCGGCAACGAAAAATTCGAACAGAGAGATCAAGTACCGAACGAGTGAGTCGAAAAAAATCATGCGGATCGAATTTGGCAGAAATTTTATTTGTTATTGTAATTTCTTGGTGTTTTATTGCGTCGTGAGAAACGGAACAAAACAAATAAACTCATTTCGAAAGATATATTCGTCCAGATTTAATAGATCATAACGATCAAGTCGTAGTTGAAAAAAAATATTATTTGGAATTTTGTAAATTATGGATCAAAGACGAGTTTAATAACATCTGCGGATCGCTTAATATAACCGAGGACGCTTATATTAAGCCAGTCCTGTGAAAATTTGGAAGTCGAGGAGGTGTCCCAAATAAATCATAGTTCAAACATTTTTTAAAGGGAAATGTTTAAAAGTACTCGTTGTCCGCTTCCGTTTTTTCTCTGGTTTGTGATGCAAAGTGGGTCGTTAGTTTAGTAATGTTAAGGTCGCTTTTGATGGAATTTTTTACGTGCCAGCCGCTAATTAGCTTTGAATTTGTTATCCCGGCAGCTATTTCCGTAATTTCAAACAGGAATGTTGTTTCGTTAATAATTATCGTAACTAGTCGGTAACGTGTTCTGGGTCAAATTTTATTTTTTTTCTCTTCGTCTAGGATTTTCGTTAACAGGAGCTTGCACCTGGAGAACATCAAATTCTATGGCTTCGACATGGACTACACTCTTGCCGGTAATAATAATAATTCGATCGCTCGTGTACAACTGTATTAATTGTTTTCGAACAGAATACAAGTCGCCCGAATACGAAAAGTTGGGCTTCGACTTGGTCAAGGCGCGCATGGTTTCGATCGGTTACCCTCAAGAGATTTTAGAGTTTGAATACGATCCGACGTTCCCCGTCAGGTAATGGGACATATTAATACAGACATATTTACAAATCCGTTATTCCAGAGGCTTGTGGTTCGACGCCCATTATGGTAACTTGCTAAAAGTGGACGCCTACGGAAACATTTTGGTATGCGTGCACGGATTCGAATTCATCAAACAGTACGAGCAAGCGAGCCGCATATTTAACCGGACTAATTCGTCCCTGTTTTAGTTCGCAAGTGTACGAACTGTATCCGAACAAGTTTCTTCCGTTGGACGAGAGCAGAGTGTATGTACTGAACACGCTCTTCAATCTTCCCGAAACGTATCTCTTAGCTTGTCTGGTGGATTTCTTCACGAACTCGCCGGAATACAGCAAATCTCAGACGGGGGTGAAATGTGGGGAGTTGTTCATGTCGTTCAAGTCGATTCTGCAGGTGAGTTGAGCGGAAGGTGAAACGCGCGAAGAATACACCGCGTGGGGTGTTTCAGGACGTGAGAAACGCGGTGGACTGGGTCCACCTGCAAGGCGACTTAAAAAAGAAGACGACGGAAAATTTGGAAAAGTACGTGAAGAAGGACGAGCGGCTTCCCATGTTCCTGACGAGGTTGAGAGAGAGTGGAGCCAAAACGTTTTTATTAACCAACAGCGACTACAACTTCACCGACAAGATTATGACATATTTGTTCGATTTTCCGCACGGAGACAAGGTATTCGAAACTTATATTTGCCGAATATTTTGATAACGCATTCCCGCCATGAATGTACAGAGCGTACAAATAAAAACGGAGGCTTTGTGTTTTATTGTTTACAGTGTAAACCGTTGAACTGTCAAATTATGTCATTTCACATAAATGCATGCTACCTAAATACCTAGGTTTTTACCTACAAAATGTGTTATTTATTTTTAAATTGTTTGTATATTATATTCAGGCTGACTGAAAAAAAAAAAGGTTTGGTGCTGTATCTTGTGTATTTGTCATCCGATTTGAATAAGTATTACATCAAATGAAATCATTTAAAAAACATTTCAACATGAACTGAATTGCAATATAATCTTGCCTACGATTTTTCTAAAATTGCAGTATATATTTTTTTTCACTCGTTTTTGTGGAGAATTTACTTCTGAATACGCAATCATTAGGAAAAAACAAAAAAAGTACTGTAATTGGAGACAAAAAAATACAAATATTTGATGAACAAGTGATTAAAATAAATAATCAAGTGATTGAAATAAATAATTAAAAATGTATCCCAGGTGCTCAAAATAATTAGGTCAGTCATCGCTAGGCTTAAAAACATGCTAAGTAGAAGCTATTATTTATTTACCTATGTTTTTACCTACAAAATGTGTTATTTATTTATTTAAATTGTCTGTGTTTTATATTTAGGCTGACTGACAAAAGAAAAACGTTTGGTGCTCTATATGTTGCCTATTTGTGATCCAATTTGAATAAATATTAATAAAATATAAATATCAAATGAAATTGTTTCAAAAACACTTCTAATTGAACTGATTTGCAATTTTTTCATGTCTTCGGTTTTTGTCAAATGGCGCCCAACTTCTTTTTTCAAACTGTAGTGTTTATATTTTTTTACTCGATTTTATGGAGAATTTACTTCCGAATACGCAATCATCAAGCAAAAAACAAAAACTTGCTTTAATTGGAGAGAAAAACAAAAATATTAGAAAATCAAGTGATCAAAACAAATAATAAAAAATCTATCCCGGGTGCTAAAAATTATTAGTTCAGGAAATATGCCCAAATTATTTACTGGAGGCAACAATGAGCGTTTCTAGGTGTTTGGCACAATTGGAGGCAGTTTTGGTGTGTCTTCGTACTAAATTTTTTTTTTAAACAATTTTATTATGCTTTACTTTTTAATTTTTTTCAGTAATAGAAAAATTGTACTACAAAATAGAGAAAAACGCGTTTGTTTTTTATTAGTATATTATTATAAATTATTTTACAAAGCAAAAGCAGATAATGGACTAAACTAACAAGATCGCATCATAGTTACATGACAATAAACCAAAAACTTTTGTATTAATTTTTTTATCAAATAAAAAAGTTCAACATTATTTGATACTAGCTTGTCAAAGCATAAACATTTTTTTTGACATAATTTACGCCAAGAAATTAAATTTTTATTTCTGGAAGTAAAAATTAAGAATAACAATAAATGTGGAGAACAAACAACGAAAAATGATAAACCCTGTAATAAAATTTAGCGCAAGTAAAACAGCAGGTGCGTTGATTTAAAAAAAAAGATAGGTTACAACTAATGAAATGTTCCCCAAAATGAAACTGCTTTCTATACATTTTCTCAAAAAAAAGTTATGCAAGGAATAACTTTTCTATAATTGTTGAATAGAGGATTAAAAAGTGTATCGAAGTCATTATTTGATAATAACTTTTTGAATGTTATACCTTGCATAATTTTTTTTGTATGATTACAAGTTTTACGTCAAAACATGTTCGTTTTTCCGTTCACGAGGTGTGTGTTTGCAGCCCGGGGATCCTCACAGAAACTGGAAGACCTATTTCGATCTCATCGTCGTGGACGCGCGCAAGCCCCTCTTCTTCGGCGAGGGCACAATCTTGCGCCAGGTCGACATAGAAACGGGCGCTTTGCGCGTGGGAATCCACACGGGACCCTTCCAAAAGGAACAAGTTTATTCCGGGGGTTCTTGCGACGTCTTCACCCAACTAATCGGCGCCAAAGGTAAAGACGTCCTCTATGTCGGTGACCACATCTTCGGCGATATTTTAAAGAGTAAGAAAATACGGGGATGGCGCACCTTCCTCATCGTACCCGAGCTGGTGCGCGAGTTGCACGTCTGGACCGACAAGTGTCAGTACTTTGACCAACTCCAGGCCCTTGACGTTAAACTGGGGGAGATGTACAAGTGAGTTTCTGTAGATTTTTTATGTGGTCGGAGACGGCGTCGAATCGTGAATGCGTTTGCAGGAATCTGGACAGTAGCACTAAGGAAAAACCTGATATTTCCAAGCTGAGAACTGCAATTCGTGACGTCACGCACAAGATGGACATGAGCTATGGAATGATGGGGAGTTTGTTCAGGTCGGGGTCCAGGCAGACGTTCTTTTCGTCACAGGTAAGCGTTTTGTATTTGAGATAAATTCGGGATAATTAATAATTATTGAAATTAGAACGAGCAAGCTGGTCTAGGGACTTTGTTAAAAGTTGGTAGCGTCATGTCACTAAATCCAACGTGGCCACCTTTTGTATATTTTTGTTTCGAAATCTCATGTGATTATACCGGGTGACTATAAATGATTGACTTAAATTTAGGTGATTGGCAACGGTGAGGAATTGGTACCAGATTAACTGTCGTCGTGATTTATGTTTATTAACTTTTCAGGTTAGAATATTGTTGGCAAAAAGTGTAACTTACTGAATAATAGCGAACGAAGTGACAAATAGTGGAAAAAATGGTTACAGCGAGTGATCGAAAAGATCTTCCAGTTGTAAAAACCATTTTGAGAAAAATTCTGACATGAGCAATTTTTAAATTTGACGTTTTGTGACAATTTCAAATTTGAAAATCAGTGTACCCAATGGAAGAGCTAAGAAATATTGCCAACCTAACACAAAAAATGTCAATCATTTACAGTCACCCGGTATTCATTGTTGTTGTTTTGCAGACTTTGATTAGGTTAACAATTTTAACGAGTTTTTTTTTTTTTTTTTTTTGGGTGGAGGGGAAATCCTCATGGACACCCGGTGCTTAGATTATATCGCACCGGGTAGTGCCGGACTCTTACCGGCTAAAACCCCTCCAAGGGTTTTCTAGCCTCTAGGCCATGTGCCCTGATCGCGACCGGCGAATTTACGTGAGAGTAATTCGCGGAATATTAATTTTAACGAGTGACACCACTGACCTCTATATATAGATCAGTGAGTGACACTGAAATTTCACACTTGACTGTTTTTCGCCGCCAACCGTAAAATAAAAAAAATTAAGAAAATTAAAAATGTAAATCCAAACTAGTGCAAACAGGAACTAATAAATTTGCGAATCCATTACATTTGCAAGCCCCAAATGCGTGTCGTGCAGAAGCCAGTAAAAATAATAAAATCAAATTTCAGGTGGTGAGATATGCAGATTTGTACGCCGCCACTCATCTCAACCTCCTCTACTACCCCTTCTCGTACATGTTCCGTGCCCCGGCGATGCTGCTCCCTCACGAGTCGACCGTAGCGCACGAGCAGCGCTTCGTAACGGAGTCACGCGACAAAGCCCAATTGGGAGACGACGAGGAAGCGGTGAAAAGGCCGATACGAGTGTTTGAGCGAACTCGCAGTCAGATCCCGCACGTCAGACCCGAGACGCCGCTAAGTGTGACCCACAACCACGACGAAGACTTCTCCGACGACGACAGCGACGAAAAAAATTCGCTTCGTAACGGAGACAAGCCGCAATAAAACGTTCGAGTGTTATTTATGTAGGTTAGGTCGTTGTTTTTGAGGCGCACAAACGATAAAAACGGAGCATTTTCTAGTTTTGTAAATTAGTTAGGAGGCGCTGCTCATTTTTTACGTTTGTTGTTACAGTGTTGAAACGTAGAGTTTTTGTATTGGGCCATAAGTTATGTTATTTATTGTGTACCTTCAATAAATTATAACAACAAGTCTTGCAGGTAGTCTTCCATTTCTTCATCGCGGGTTTTTGCTTCTACGGGCTTGTGTTTGTCCCAAGCCGATTCTTCACTAATTGTTTTGTCTTCTAATGTCCCGCTTGTAGATTCATCTTCAGCGACTGGAGAACCTGTACTTGCATCGGAACTCGCGGCTTCTGTACTTTTGCTTCGCTTCTTTTTATGCTTCTTCTCTTTGGTCCTCCTGTCAATTCTCTTAACTTCGCGCTTCTTGCTGTGATAATTCAACTTTCTGGAACACTCATCACACAACCCTTAACAAATATAGCACCACAACTATCCGCCGCCCCCTTACTGATCTTAACAAGCGCGTTTTTCTTCTCGCCTCCCTCCCGATAAGCAAAATTCACCTCCCAGGTCCTCAGATCCGTCTTCTCGTTACATTTCTTGTTCCCACAAGCAAACTGACCCTTCCCTACAACCACTTCTTGTTCTAATCTCCACCGCAGCGCGATCTTCGACCGTTGGTACTTAATAAACCAGTAAAAACACAAGACTAGTACGTTACCTTATTGTCTTTAAACAAGCTGAGATCTGCGATGCAGTACTCTTTGAAAAGCTTGTCGTAATATTTTTTGGCGAATTGTGCCTCCCAAGTGTCCGGGACTGAGTCGTCCCAAAGGAATTTGTGGTGATCTCGGAGGACGTCGTGGTCCGTTCGGTCCTTCGAAGTGTCTCTTTCGAGGAGTTTCGTGTCTCCGGGTTTAGTGAGCACGTAACGGTTAATTAGGGCCACGTGAATGTCGTAGGGGTTCATGTAACGCATTTGCGAGCGGAACGAAGACATTTTTTTAAATCAAAATCGATGTAAATATAACCTAAAAACTTGTTTTGTGTTGGGTTGACCTGTGTCATAATATCAGGCAGCCAACACTACTACGTAAAATGATTGAACAATTAATATTAAACATATTTACCGTAATTGCCAAAATAATAAAATTGTAAAGCGGTTTAAATAAGCATTTTTAAAGTGTGGGGAAATCACAATATTTATATGTAAACTATTGTTGTTATTGTAAACTATAAAATGTGAAATTTAGGGAAATCACAAAAAATACCCAAGTGTTGGTATCAGTGTTGTTGTGTAAACCACAATGCCAACTTTGATTTCCACAACAAAATATTCCCGCCGTTATTAAATCTACAAATTGTTGAGTTTGTGGATGATTTGGTGTTTCCCTAGTAGAAAATTGTGAAAATGTCAATCACCGAACCAGCAGCGGCCTTAAACTTGGGTAAGTCGTTGCAGTCACGTTTTTAATTATTTTTTCAAATTCCTTTCGTTACATAACCTCACTTTTCATCCCAACTAATTCCATGGAAATTGACAGATTTCAAGCAACAAAAACTCTTCGTTACGTTCTTCAACAGTCTGCCAGAGGTACGTAATGCAAATAACCATAATTACCAATAAATTTAATCGAACGAATAATTATTATGCATGAAATAAATTAAATCTCAAAAGTTGGCGAGATTTACAAGCTACCGTAAAACTTATCCGATTTTATTCTTAATACTTGAACCGAGCCTCGACCAAAATCCGGGTTTTTTAGTTGTGGCGTCTTCCAGAGGTCCACCCAGTGATGCCGGGACGACGTCTTGCACCTGATTAGCTACTTGAGGCTCAATCGGTTTGATATCCCTGACGGTTTCGGTGTTGGCTTCTTCGTAGTCGTTTTGTACGGCCGCGTAGTTTGTGGGAATTTGTCTGTTTTTACCGACTGGTACTTCCTGGCCATTGGAGTCTGCCTGGAGTGGTTTTGGTGGGTAGGGCAATGATTGTTGTTGGATCGTTGCTTGATTGCGTTCGTCGTTCACTCGTTTCTGTTGTTTCAACAAATCGATCAGCTTTTGCGACTCTAGCTCGGCGCCTGATAATTGTTGATTATCTAGTCTCGGAACACGTTGCGTCAAATCGCTGTTGATTTCGCGTTGATTCAAGTCTTCGCTTTCCTGTCCGGTTAAAGTTTGAATCGGTTGGACATCCTCAACTTTTTGGGTCAAGTCGTCGTCCTGTTGATTGGCTAAAACTTCGGCCTGTTGTTGAACCAATTGCTGTCGGCGTTGAGGCGCTTGAAAATTTACATCTTGAAGTTGTTGTTCGTCAAATTGTTGTAACTGATTCGCCTCATTCGAGCTTTGTTGACTACCGATCTGAAGTGGAGCGAACTCGTTTTGTTGAGCTGAGTTCGACGTTGGGAGTTGTTGTTGAGTTGGTTGTTGGGTCAAGTCGTCATTTTGTTGATTTTGTTGAAGTTGAGCCAGTTGGCTTTGTTGTTGAATTGGTTGTTGAGGCAAATAGCGATTCTGTTGAACCGGTTGAATTTGAAGAGGTTGGTTTTGTTGAGTTATGTCGCGATTCTGCTGAAGCTGAGCAAGTTGGGTTTGTTGTTGAACAGGTTGTTGAGTCAAATAGAGAGCTTGTTGATCAGAAAGTTGAGACTGTTGAGCCAGATACGGATCTGGTTGATTCGTGCTTTGAGCTCGTTCGTTTCCCAGGTGAAGAGGAGCAAATCCATACGAATCGTTATCTACATATTGTTGACTTGGGACTTGTTGAACCCCAGCCGGTTGATAGCTTGCGGTGCGATAACGTTGACGGTTTGAATAAGGCGATACCCAACTTGGTTGGCCGTACTGTTTGTTTAGATTTTCGTAGAATTTCACTCGATCGCTCACTCTCCCGTTGTAATTTGCACTACCTCGTAATGCGGAGTTATACTGGGATGTCAGAGAAGCAGGAGTTTGTTGAACTTGGGGGATTACCTGAACCAGGACTCTTCCATCACCAGTTGGAGTTTGAACCACTTGGAAATTTTGGACTTGTGGAGCTGTGGCAGTTCTGTACGGTTGATAGTTGTTAGAAATGGGGCTAGATTGTGGCTGGTTGGGCAGATATAAATCTTGAGTTACTGCAGGAAGCTGGGCCTGGGGTTTGGGGAAATAGACATCTTGATTAGGATACGTCTGACTCGCAAATGGTTGCTGATTGATGCTTGGGTAAGGCGATTGTTGTAATTTACCGAAATCTTCTTGTTGGATTTGTTGAGTCAAATCGTCATTAGTTTGAGTTTGTTGAGTCAAATCGTCATTGGTTTGAGTTTGTTGAGTCAAATCGTCATTGGTTTGAGTTTGTTGAGTCAAATCGTCATTGGTTTGAGTTTGTTGAGTCAAATCGTCATTAGTTTGAGTTTGTCTAGTTAAATCCTGGTAAGTTAATGGTTGTTGAGGTTTAGTAAAATCCTCCTGTTGAATTTGTTGAGTCAAGTCTTCACTATCAGTTTGTTGACTTAACGGTTGTTGAGGTTTACTAAAATCCTCCTGTTGAATCTGTTGACTCAAGTCTTCCCTATCAGTTTGTTGAGTTAAATCGTCTTCGATCTTTTGATCCAAATTGTCCTGTTGAACTTGTTGATCCAAGTCTTCGAGATTTGCTTTTTGGTCAGGAACGGGTGGTATATTTGGAATCACTTCGACTTGTTCGCTTACATTGTGCTTCTTTTCGTCTTGAGGTTGATACGTCTGCTCGTGGTCCCTGGTTTGCTCAAGAAAGTCTTGAGTTTGCAGTTTCAAGGAATCGCTTGTCGGTTGTTGTCCAGTCACACCTTGATTACCTTGAGATTGTAGGCCATCCTGTGGTTCTTGGACTAAATCTTGAGTTTGCTGAGTCAAGTCGTCACCAGTGAAATCTTCAGTTTGTTGGGTCAAATCTTGATCCTCCTGAGGTTGTTGAGCCAAATCATCGTGGGTTTGTCTTTGCTGTGTAAAATCATCGTGCGTTTGAACTTGTTGAGTCAAATCCTGATCGTCTTCAATCTGCTGAGTCAGATCTCGTTCGTCTTGGACCAAATCATTGCCTCGGGTGAAATCTCCACTTGGTTGAGCCAAATCGTCGTGCGTTTGAACTTGCTGGGTCAAATCGTCGTCATTTAGAGTTTGTTGAGTCAAACCGTCGTTGGTTTGACTTTGCTGGTAAACTGATGGGTCATCCCCCATCATGCAGTCCTCACCCAGGACATTAGCACCTCCGGACGATCTATACAAACTGGGATCGAAACCTCTCACCGGTCTATAATTCCCAGCGTTCGAACTTCTACTGCTTGAGCTGCTGGAGCTGCTCCAAGAACTGTATCTGCTGTACGACTGTTGCAGTCCTTGCTGAAGCTGCCTCATCAAATCGTGCTGCAACTGATTTCTCATGTCGGCGAACTGGGAGGCTTGAACACCTTGCTGGTAGTCTTCCAAGTTGAGCAGTTCCCACTCTTTGGTGAGGTTTCTGTTGAGCTCGGCCGTGAGCTGGTCGAGAGTCGCTTGGTACGTCTCTTGCGGGTTGAAATTGGCCGCGGAATAAGTATGGGCTTGTCTGTACGACTGCTCCATGAGTGCCCGCTGAAGCTGTCTCGACAGCTGATCCTGGATTTGTCTCTGCAAAGTATTAATGTCGCCCTGGAAGTGCACCGTATTCATCGGCTGCATTGGCTGCATTGGCTGGAACTGCTGCACGTGGTTAGCGGGAATGGGTCGTGGCGCTTGATAGACTCGATAGGTCTGCAGGAAGTTGTCGCGCTGCCTCAAAAAGTCGCGGTTCAGACGGTTTATCAAATTGTTCTCGATTTGCCTGCGCAAGTTCTCGATGTCTTCCACGCTGTATTTAGTCGACACGTAATTGGAGAATCCGTACGCTCTTTTGATTTCTTCGTCCAGCTGAAAGGTGATGTTGGCGCGCAGCTCTTCCTGTAACTGGGCGAGGATGGCTTCGTGGTTGATGACTGCGTGGGATTGAAACGCGTTCTCGGTGAAGTATCTCCGTTGCGTGTCTTCTAGAATTTTGTTGAGGTGCTCGTTGAGTTCGGTTTGGACGCGCGTGGCCACCGTGGTTATAGAATCTGGGATGTAGTTCATGGGCATGGGTTGAGGTTGTGGCTGTGGTAGAGGTTGAGGTAGAGGTTGAGGTTGTTGTACCATGGCTATGGGTTGATAAGGTTGGTGATAAACATGAGGTCGTTGCTGCAAGGCGCCTGGATAGTTGTTGTTGTTGTTGTTATTGTTGACTAGTCTGTAAGTGTTACGTTGCGTGTGAACAGCCGTCTCAACTCGATAGTGGGATTGAATTTGCTGCTCCAGTCTCTTCATGAGGTTCGCCTCCAGCCGCCTGCTCAAATCCTCGAGCTCTTGGTTGTTGTAATTGGCGGCGGGTTGCAGTCGTCCCTCGATTATGCTGTACGAGTTACCTCCACGGATCCCCTGGTGTCCGTATTGTTCCTTTAAAGCCTCCTGCAGCCTCACGGTGACGTTCCTTCGGAGCTCCTCCTCTAGCACTTCGATCTGCGCCTGAGTTATGTCGCCGTACGCCGCCGTTCTTTGATAGTGGTCGTAGACGGCTCTTTGAAGCTCTCGCTCCATTTCCGCCTCCAGGCCGGCCGTCACGTGTCTCAGGTTCGACTCGATTTCGTAGTTGTGGACGGGCGCCACGAAACTAAAAGCCGCGTTCGTGTCTGGAGTGAAACGGTTCTGGGCGTGGAGCTGTCCGAACGAAGAGGTCCTGTCGATTCCGGTGTGATAAGCGTGTTGCATTTTGGGGTTGACGTATTCGCTGTGCTGGCTGTAGGCGTTCACGTGCGGTCGCAACCGACCCTCCAGGTCTCCATCTTTGGAGTAGAAGCCGGCGTCGTCATTTTTGTGTTGGAGCTCGCGGTTCTTGTAGTGCGAGGACGAGGTTTGGTAGTTGTACTCTTGGTGGTAGAAGCCGTTAGCTTTGACGAGGGTCGGGACCAGGAGGGTCGCGAGAAAAACCGCGGTGAGCGTGGGCATCGTCTGTAAAAAAGGTCACGGTTGGATTTGACGTCGTGGGGTTATCGGTTTGGGGACGCGACGAATTTAATTGAACTTTGGCTCCGGTACAGTTTCGTGGTAAAAAAAAATTCGTAAACAATCAAACTAGTTTTTGACTTATTCGTACGCTGGTGGTCGATGGTATGTACTCACGCGTGCTTTGCACAAAATCGCAAACTTGTTGGTTGTTTTCGGCTAACGGTGTCGTTTGGTGTTTTTGCATAAACTGAAGAATTAAGCCGATCGTCATTCATATATAGGCTAAGTTATCGCCGCTTGACCCCCTCGCTATCATCGGTTTCAAGCTAATTCGTATTTTTGGATAATCGACAAAATTGGAAGCGTAGAGTTTGTGTATTGGGAAAAATTTCACGTCAGGACGTTTCATGAATCGAACCGTTTTTTTTTGACAACTCGCTTTTCGGAATCGAACTATCGGCCGGTTGGAGGTCAGCTTATTTTTATTTATTCGTAATCGGCATTGAAGTCAATAAGAACAATGAAAACGACAACAAACATCGTATTCTCAATAAATATTCGTGTCAAGATCATTTCGAATAAGTTGATGACATCGATGTCACGATTGCTGGTTCCAGAAACCGACGTCCACGTTACGTTTTTTCAATCATGCCGACTACTACACCCTCCACGGCGAAGACGCCGCCCACGCCTCCACTTTCACGGGCAACATTGTCAAATACATGGGAGAGGAACCTAAACTTTCGTACGTCGTCCTGCGCAAAACCCAGTTCGACAGCTTCGTCCGTGATCTTCTTCTGGTGAAGCAGTACCGCGTGGAGGTGTACGTGAAGACGTCCCCGAACAAGATAAACGAATGGAGCGTGGAGTACAAGGGCTCGCCGGGAAATCTCTCCCAGTTCGAAGAAATCCTCTTCGAGAACGCCGCAATAACGTTCAGTAACTACGTAATGGGGGCGAGGATAGTTAAAGGCAGTACGGTGGCCGTCGCCTGTGTTAACTCCACGGAGTTGAGGTTCCAAGTGTGCGAATTGAACGACAACGAGTGCTTCACCGAGCTGGAGGCTTTGATTGCGCAGATCGGCCCCAGGGAGTGCATAATACCGCAGGGGGAGACTCCCACATTGGTGGAGTTGAAGAAGGTGTTGGAGCGTAACGGCGTCCTCGTCGCCAAAGTGAAAAGCAGCGACTTTGCCACCGGAAACGTGGTACAAGACTTGGACCGTCTCCTCTTCTTCGGCGAGGGACAACAGCGGAGCTGTTTGAGCCTCCCCGAGACCGATCTAACCGAAGCGTTAGCGTGCCTCAACGCCGTCATAAAATTTCTGAATTTGACGGCGGACGAGCGCAATTTCAACCAGTTTAAAATAAGCACGGTGGACATTTATCGATTCGTTCGTTTGGATAATGCCGCATTGTACTCGCTGAATATTCTACCGAAACCCGGGACCACGACCAACGAGGACGCCCACTTTCAACCCAACAACGTACAAAGCTTTTGTCTGAAGGGCGTGCTCGATAAGTGTACGACAAACCAAGGACGACGTCTTCTTCAACAGTGGATCAAACAACCGCTCAAAGATATCAATCTGATCAATGAACGACACGACATCGTCGAAAGTCTGTATAAAGACTCCGAGACGCGACAGCTCCTTCAAAGCGACATTTTGACGCGTCTTTCTGACCTGCTTCTGCTGTCGAAGAAGCTGTCCAGCAAGAAAGCCACCCTCCAGGATTGCTATCGCGTCTACCAGATCGTGAGATCCGTTCCCGGTCTCGTCAAAGTCCTGAAACGGATCGACGACAAATGCGTGAGTTCGGTGCTGGTGCATCCGATCGAAGACATCCGAAACGACCTGGAGCGCTACCAGAACATGATCGAGGAGATTTTGGACATGGAGATTGTGGACAGGGGCGAGTTTCTCGTCAAGCCGACGTTTTGTACCGAACTGAACGAAATTTATGACAACAAGCGACGAATCGAAGAGAAAATGCAAGGTTTGTTGCGGAGCGTCGCTTCCGCGCTTGGAATAGACGACAAAGTGGTAAAGTTGGAGAGCACGGACCAGCACGGCTACTTCTTCAGAGTCACCCTGAAAGAGGAACCGACCCTGCGCGCCAGCACCAAGTTTAAGATAATCGACGCGGTCAAAGGCGGCGTGAGATTTACCAACACGAAACTGGAGGATTTAAACTCGGACTATTCCGAGGCGAAATCCGCCTACGAGGAGCAGCAGAAAGCTATAATTGGCGAGATTTTCGACGTGGCAGTGGGCTACGGCGACAGCTTGAGAAATCTGAACGTCCACATAGCCACTGTCGACGTTCTAGTATCGTTCGCCGAAGTTTCGGTAATGGCAAAGATTCCCTACACGCGACCCAAGCTCCACGAAGCCGGCAAAGGCGTTCTGAAGCTGTTCAAAGCACGCCATCCTTGTATAGAGCAACAGGAGCACGTTTCCTTCATTCCCAACAGTGTGGAGTTTGAGCACGGCGACAAGACTCTTCACATCATAACCGGTCCGAATATGTGTGGCAAAAGTACGTTCATTCGAAGTGTGGGCGTTTGCGTTCTCATGGCGCAGATCGGGTGTTTCGTGCCTTGTAGCTATGCG
This sequence comes from Eledona agricola, assembly GCA_964023215.1. Taxonomy (NCBI): domain Eukaryota; kingdom Metazoa; phylum Arthropoda; class Insecta; order Coleoptera; family Tenebrionidae; genus Eledona; species Eledona agricola. Next base: position 511,701 of record OZ026861.1, read on the forward strand.
GAAATTCCGTTGGTGGATGCGATACTGGCGAGAGTTGGCGCCGAAGATTGCCAGTGGAAGGGTCTGTCCACTTTTATGGTGGAAATGATCGAAGCAGCCGCCATTATCAAAACCGCCACGTGCGATTCGTTGGTGATTATCGACGAACTGGGCAGGGGAACGTCGACGTACGATGGGTGCGGTATCGCATTTGCCATAGCCGAGTGAGTCGTCTCATTTTAACGTCCAAGTTTGTATCTTTGAAATTCTATAGGTATTTGGCGAAAGAAGTGAAGTGTTTCGCGCTGTTTGCGACTCACTTCCATGAGATTACTCGACTGGGCGAGATGTATTCGTCGGTCAGTAATAAACATGTAACGGCTGTCACGACCGACGATACCATAACTCCTTTGTATCAGATCAAAGAGGGGGAATGTGACAACAGCTACGGTATTCACTGTGCCAAAATGGTCGAATTCCCCGAAGATGTTATACAAGTAATTATTGTCAGAAATCGAAACGTTTCGCTTGATTTGTGGTTTTAGTCGGCAGTCCAGCACCAAAAGTCGTTGGAGCACTCGGCCGGGACCCAACTCATCAAGAACTACGAGCAGTCGTTGAAACGACAAGTCATTAAAAACGGCGACAAAATAATCGAGGATGTAATAGAAAGGGCGAAGAATCTAGATGTGGACAGTTTGAGCGACGAGGATTTGCTGCAAGAAGTGAACAAGTTGAAGAACGAATTGGAAGGTAGCGAGAATTTGTTTATAAAGGGGTTGTTGTCGTCTCAATAAAGAGTTAAAAATCGACCCGAGGCACTTGTGACAGTTTTTTGGCCACTTCATTTCTAGCGTCGGCAAGTTCTTCGTCGAGTTCCGACTGGGAGAAAGTTGGCAGCATGATCGAGCGGTCCACTTCCGGTTCGTCGGGATGAGCGTCGGCGTCGTCCCCATCCGAGAACACTTCTTTGCTTTCGTCGACTTTTATGGCGCACAATATACGCTCCTCGATCAGGTCGCGGATGTACTCTTGGCTGGTTCTAGCCGCTTTGGATATTTCTTTGGGGTCCTTGTCGGTGGTCGCTTCGGTGAGTACTTCTTTGGACTCTTCACTGGACAGATCCGCGGGCTTTGGCAAGTGATACGCACTCTCTTCCTCTTGAATAGCGGGCATCTCGCGTGTTATCAGTTCAGCGCCGCCGAAATCCACGTGCGGGATAACCGAACTGTAGTCGATCTGAACGCTCTTGGACCTGAACTCGTTGAAGGATAACATTTTGGTGCATTTAGCGATTCTTACTTGTAGCACACGTCCACGCTGAACGAGGCCATGGACGATGCTGCACTAGATATAGACTGATGGTCCTTGTCAGCAACTTCTGGCGATTCGTTTAGCAATCTTATCATCTTCCGCGTGTAATATCCTTTATAAGCGGCCTTGATCAAAGTAGCGGCACGTTTTGCTTCTTGGGGAGATACTCCAGTACGTCTGTAAAGTCTCAAAGCGCTTCCTGCAGCTATCCTCCAGTCGACGATCCCACTAAGAAGCTGCGACTCGCGAGTTTGTCTCGATTTGAACTCGTGGAACGCGTTCTGTATGACGAAAGCGGCCGCATGGGCTTCAGATTCGGAAATTCCGGCCGTGTCAACGATTCGAGCCACTAGGTTCTCTTCGTCGTCCTTGACTAATGCGGTTGTTACTGTTTAGTGTTGAAAAGAAATACGTACGGATTCCTTTGCGTTCGGACCAAGACAAGAACGCTTCTTGTGTGGTTTCGGCGGCTAGTACGGCTTTCTCTTTGGAAATTCCCGTCGACGCCAAGATTTCAACGACGGTTTTAGAGGTATCCGTTAGATAGGAGATGAATCTTGCGGAAATTCTTGCATTTTCGCGGGTGATAAGGAGCGAGTCCAGGTAGTCTGCGATGAAGGTGTGCATGTCTGCGGGTTGCGAGCGGAGGACCTGGTGATGAGGAAATGAGGTATGAGGAAGAAAGAAGGAGTTGTTGTAAGTACTTCCCGGGAAATGTCGCTCATGAGTTCGCGCAAGCCATCGGGGACCACGTAAATATAACGTGCGCAGTGGCGTTGAAGGATTGCATCCATGGTGGTTGCTGAAGGAAGGTAAATGTGACACTGAGCGATGACAACTACCAACTTGATTGTCCAGAAAAGAAAATCAGAAAAAGGACGAATCAATAGTTTGGATTCGAAGAAGAATTGAAGAAAAAAAAACATTTTTTATGGGGAAATAATAAAGAATATGATTGAAGAAGGTTGGAGCGAGACGTCTTCGGACTTTGGATTAATAATGATAATCATAGCAATCGTCACGCTACTGTGTGTTTGATTCAAAAGTTCAAACATTTTGGAGTAAAGATTCCTCCAAAACGAATTGTTGAAAAGTCGATAATTGTTATACAGGTACTCTAGGTACTTGCTTTATTTATTTATTTTTCCATTGTCAATTCAATGATAGCCTACATACAGGTTTAGTACAAAGTCCCGGTTTGGTACGAATATATCTGTAGTTGCAAATAAGGAATTTGTTTATAACTATTTGCGAATAATTCGCATCCCAGTGATGTTTGTTTTACCGCTTGGAATGCACTTGGGGAATGGGAGATGTTAGTTAAGCAGATTGTCAATTGATGGCGCGATGATTAAAATACGGTTTTTATAATTTTTTTAAAAGAAACATTAATTTTGAATTGTCTGTTTTTCGTCATTAGCAGTGAAGGTAATCTTCAAAATGTTCAGTGAATCATTGGTTTTGATGAAGTATTAAGAGATCTATAGCGTACCGACAAAAAAACATCCTTGTGAAATCTAATATACAAAATTTCCGTGTCACAAGTTAGTTGCCATACTGCTCGGAAACGGCTTGACGGATTTTTATGAAATTTTATATTTGGTAGGACCGACAATCGGTCGTAATCTATTTTTCATACCCCTAAGTGATAAGGGTGGTCCACTCTAAATTTTTTATTTTATTTTTTTGGACAAAATTTTTTATTTTCTTGTGATGTGACATTAAAAAAAATATAACCCTCAATTTTCACCCTTCTACCACCAACCCCTATTTTTTAATAGCGATATTAGTATTTTTACTTTCAGCCACAGATGCGTTTATACAGGAAGGAACGAGTGCATAAAAATAAGGGGTTGCCATTTAAAATAACAAAGTTGACGTCAATTTCCGGTATAACCGGAAGTGCCGCCATCTTAATAGTATTTTACTTCGATTCTGAATTATCGATGATAATCATACACCAAATTTCAACTGTCTAGCTTTACGGGAAATTGAAAATTTTCTAATGAACGGTCTACGTGAATCACTCTGTATACATACGCCCGGGCAACGCCGGGTACATTCAGCTAGTATATAGAGATATTTTTTTTCGCCTTTGGTTTTCGGATGCAAAATAAAAAGCTACCCTCAGAAATATTAACACAACTATTTTATTCTTAAGGGTTTTCGGTATGAAATTTTAGTACCTAATTATAACGGTCTTCTTCGGGATTTTAGTACTCCTTGTTGCCAAATTAATTAATAGGGCTTGATTTCGACTTGTTTTAACATTATAAAAATATATTTAAAAAATTTATCATTTTAGTTACCTACAATAGGAAAAAAATAAAAGCTAGGAAAATTTCTGAAGTTAACTTCAACCGGAACAACCCAAACTATTTGTTGAAATAATCTTTTACGAGTTACTTTCACGATTTTTTTGAAAATATCAAATGCAAAGGAATAAATAAACGATTAAAATGCATGTCTTCTAACTCTATAAAATTTAATAAAATTAAAACCATGCAAAAAATATTGTAAATATGCAAAATCAAAACGATTTTGAGGCTACAAAAATGTTCAAATTCGGCTAAATACTACAGAATTCACTAAGACGTAAACGGAGCACAATTTTGTGTATGGCTTCTTTAAGCATAAAAAAGTTGTGTTAATATTTTTGAGAGCAATTATTTATGTGGAATGTGTAAATGTAAAATATACTGGGTGTTCTTTTTAAAAAATATAATTAGGAATTTCTGTTAAAGGAAAAGTGAAAAGGAAATGAAAATATTGCAACTCCATATTTGAACCTAATTTCAGAAAAGTGACTTTTTAAGTAACAAAGTTATTCGACCGTTCCGGGACTTTATACTCACTCTGTTTAACATTGTTTAACAGCAGAATGTTCACTTTAGACTGTTGAAAACGGCGGCGAACCTGTACGTTAAACTCGCCATCTGCAAATACAAGAAATACAAAACAACATTAACCAATGAAAGTCGAGGTTATAACTTTCAATATAAGCAAGCGGTTGAGGTCTATCCCAAAAAACTGCAACTTTGCCGCCTTCATCGAATTTACCAATAGAATCAAATAGACTTGTTTGTTTTCCTTGTCCCAAATGTGCCACGGACAATTCTTAAGCGTCTCGAAAATACGTGCGGTCTACACAAAATTCGTTTACAAAAATGCTAATTTTCGCTCCCTTATGATTACTTGCGTCTCTACTTCTTGACCCGAGATGCAAATCAAATTTGCAACCACTAAGTAAAGCGCGGACATTGTAAACATACGAAGTTCGTCCAAAACACTCCCACTTTGTTGCACCTAAAAATTGATTTGTACTGTCAGTTTTGGGGAGTTGACTTTTTTTACTCTTATCGTCAAAGTAATTATACCGATTCCAATAAACATTCCCATGACAAAGTAGAAAGGGATGGCCATTTTGATGATGTTAAAACCCTTGCTTATACATCTGGAAACGAAAAAGTGTGTGTGAATGAGTAAACTTGTTTCGTTCTAAATTGTACTTGATGAGTAGCGAGTGTCTTCGGGCACAAATCAGCAACGCCCGATGGATTTCTTTCTGATAAGTCGCAGAATGTCTTCGTTTCCACTCCTCTAACACTTCGTGACTGCAACAAAGCTTTGCTAAATCCGAATAAATTAAAAAAGAATGCAGTTTCAGATGCTGAATTAAATACACTGCAATGAAAGAACACCTGATACAACTGTAACATATCAATATATAGGTAACGAAGTAGATATAGTTGAAAATTGTTGCGTATTGGCCGAAGTAAGTTCGAGACATTGGTACGAAGACATACAACTGGCTTTGGTCCCCAACAATTTCGAGATGCATGACCAAAACCGCTAGCCAAATTGCGAAAACTATGGAAGATGTTACTGATATGTATTTTAATTGTTTCTTAATTTTTTGGTTCAGTTGGGTGTGGTTGTGATGAACGATCGATTCCGTTGAATTTAACGTGTCAAGTGTACAGTGTACTAAATCCCTAAATGGTTTTTCAATGACAAAGTCGAAGGCTCCGCACGATGTCATCTACAAGTCAGAAAAACATAAAGAACGTTCAGAACGCGGCAACTTTCTACAGCTCCTACAGAAAACGTAAGAAGCATCCCGGGACTGTATTTGATGAGCAGTTTCGTGGCAGCGTTCGCGTTGGCGATTAAATAAAGCATTTGTAAAAGCCACATAATCGCCTGGAATATGACAGCCGAAGAAATGAAGTGTCTTGTGATTTTTTTATGTATCAAGTCCAACGTGAGAAATCGTATCGTTTCGAAGTAATCGTCTAAAAAATATTTTTCTGTTAATAAAACTAAAGAAGTCTTACCTACCTCTAAGGTAGTTGCCGGTCATGATTGAAATACAAGAGGACAGATAATTTGGAAAACACGCAACATATAAAAAAAGAAATTAGTCTGTTGTTTATGTCAATTTGATGACAACATTAAGTGAAACCTGTATATTTGGTTCATGTTTTATTAATTATAATTATTATATTGCCAACAAATTAAATATTAAACAAATCACCATAATATCTTGTGGTCCGTTTGAATTATTCATTATAAATACCTAAAGAAGTAAATTAAGTAAGTACCTGTCTAGTATACTTGTATTTAAATTATCGACGTTTCGATGTGGTTGGAACCTCCACTTCATACTGTTTAAAGTTTGAAGTGTTGCAATGTCTCGTCTTTGATTTCTAGTTTTTATCTTTGACAAATAAGTAGTGACTGTTAATAAAAATCCGCTATTTACAGAAAATATTAGATGTAAAATTTTAATTATGATCGATTTTAGCGAAAGAATACAAACCAAATTTAAGAAATAAATAAATAAAAAAAATTATGAAAGATGGAAATAAATAGAATCATTAAAATTTAAAAAATTATAAAAAGATAAAATAAGAAAATAAATAAAAAAATTAAAATAAATAAAAATTTGAAAAATAAATACATCGTTTCCCCCCTAAGGAAATAGAAGACAGTTAACAAACCAAAAGCTTGTTTACAGAGTAATTTTTAGAGTACCATTTTTCTATCTAAAAGAAATCTAAACGAGTTATGGCCCTATTAAACATTTCTTGGCTTCTACTGATTTTTGTGCCGATATTTGGTATTAATTTTGAAAATGGAGTGTAAAGTTTTTAAAAACCTTTGGTTTTTACGCATACGTTATTTGACTGAAATACGGAAAATACTTTCAATGAATTCAATGAGCAAGACTGATTTAATTGTGTGTAATTTAATAACAATTTAACAAAATCTAAAGAAGCCATGTCCCTTTTATACATTTCATGGCTACTTTTTTTTGACGTTGATATTTGTTTGATTTTTTAAAATGAGTGCAAAGTTTATAAAAACGTTCGATTTGTTCGGGTTCATTAATTGACTGAAATATGGAAACTATTTCAAAGAATTCAATAAGCAAGATTGATTTCATAGTATGAAATTAAAAAAAAAAATTGCAAAATTTATACAAGCCATTCATGGCTTCCATTTGTTTTTGTGTCTATATTTGTTATTAATTCTGTAAAATACGTGAAAATTATTTTAAAATGTTCGAATTGTACACGTTCATTATCTGACTGAAATACAAAAATTGCTTTCAGAGAATTTTTTTTTGTGTGCCGAAATGTGTGAAAAGTTTTGAAAAATTTCACTACACCCCACCTAATGGAACTTCAAATGGAGCACGGTCCAAAATCCCGAAGAAGATCGTTATAATTAATAACACCGACCGTGAAAGCCTACATACTTTCATAAGTTTTGAAAAATGTTTGATTCGTTAATTACTTTCACAGAATTTTTTTTGTGCGATATTTGTTATTAATTTTGAATAATGAGTGAAAAGTTTAGAAATATGTTCGGTTTGATCGCTGTATCGTCACATTCGTGGAGTTTTCTGCGCTTTGTTGCACGAGGATATGAACGATGAGTTTTTACCGATTCAGGGGTAAAATGAGAACACACACGGAATAAACTACACTTTTATATTAATAAACAAGTACAACGGTGTGGTTGAACGTATATACAAAGTAAAAAGTAAAAACGTGGAAAAAGATTATGTTGGTTAAGTCGATTATTTAGAAAGATCTCTGTAAGAGAGCGGTGCAGGGTTTTTATGTCGTTCCTACCCCCTAACAGCCCCCTACCAATTAGTCTTTGCCCGTAAGCTCCCTGCTTCGGGGTGGGCAGACTCGGTACTACAAGCGTGTCTGCAAAATCGCGTTCGTTATTTCTTGTTTTCTGTGTTAAAATTTGTTATTAATTTTGAAAAATGAATACAAAATTTTTAAAAATCTTCGGTTAATACGCGTTTGTTATTTGACACAAATATAGAAAATACTAAAATAATTTAGCAAAATCTAAAGAATTCATGGCCCTTTTCTAAATTTCCTTGTTTCCATTTTTTTTGTGTCGATATTTGTTATTATTTTGAAAAATGAATGCAAAGTTTTTAAAATCGCTTCAATTGTACGCGTTCGTTATTTGATTGAAAAAATTACTTTCAAAGAATTCAATGAGCAACATTTCATCGTATGAAAATTCATGGCCTTTTATATACGTTTCATGGCTTCTAAATTGCTGTGTGTCGACATTTTATTAATGAATGCAATGTTTTTAAAAACGTTCGATTTGTTTGCGTTATGTTATGTAAAACTCTTACCACCATCTCCTACCTGAAACGAAAATATACATTTCAATCTTGAATCTAGAATATTTTTTGGATTGTAGAAAACGAAAGAAATTGAATGGAAACAAAGCATTAATCATTAAGGAATAATAGACATCACAAACCTTAATTCCTCCCGAAAAGAGCAGTCGTCGTCTTCGTTTCCAAAAGGACTCCGAAGAACTGCAGCCACTTCACTCACTTTACATTTTATGTAAAACTCTGACCACCACCCCCAGATCTTACCTGAAACAAAAATATACATTTCAATCTTGAATCTAGAATATTTTGTGGATTGTAGAAAACGAAAGAAATTGAATGGAAACAAAGCATTAATCATTAAGGAATAATAGACATCACAAACCTTAATTCCTCCCGAAAAGAGCAGTCGTCGTCTTCGTTTCCAAAAGGACTCCGAAGAACTGCAGCCACTTCACTCACTTTACATTTTATGTAAAACTCTGACCACCACCCCCAGATCTTACCTGAAACAAAAATATACATTTCAATCTTGAATCTAGAATATTTTGTGGATTGTAGAAAACGAAAGAAATTGAATGGAAACAAAGCATTAATTATTAAGGAATAATAGATATCACAAACCTTAATTCCTCCCGAAAAGAGCAGTCGTCGTCTTCGTTTCCAAAAGGACTCCGAAGAACTGCAGCCACTTCACTCACTTTACATTTTATGTAAAACTCTGACCACCACCGCCCAGATCTTACCTGAAACAAAAATATACATTTCAATCTTGAATCTAGAATATTTTGTGGATTGTAGAAAACGAAAGAAATTGAATGGAAACAAAGCATTAATTATTAAGGAATAATAGATATCACAAACCTTAATTCCTCCCGAAAAGAGCAGTCGTCGTCTTCGTTTCCAAAAGGACTCCGAAGAACTGCAGCCACTTCACTCACTTTACATTTTATGTAAAACTCTGACCACCACCCCCAGATCTTACCTGAAACAAAAATATACATTTCAATCTTGAATCTAGAATATTTTGTGGATTGTAGAAAACGAAAGAAATTGAATGGAAACAAAGCATTAATTATTAAGGAATAATAGATATCACAAACCTTAATTCCTCCCGAAAAGAGCAGTCGTCGTCTTCGTTTCCAAAAGGACTCCGAAGAACTGCAGCCACTTCACTCACTTTACATTTTATGTAAAACTCTGACCACCACCCCCAGATCTTACCTGAAACAAAAATATACATTTCAATCTTGAATCTAGAATATTTTGTGGATTGTAGAAAACGAAAGAAATTGAATGGAAACAAAGCATTAATTATTAAGGAATAATAGATATCACAAACCTTAATTCCTCCCGAAAAGAGCAGTCGTCGTCTTCGTTTCCAAAAGGACTCCGAAGAACTGCAGCCACTTCACTCACTTTACATTTTATGTAAAACTCTGACCACCACCCCCAGATCTTACCTGAAACAAAAATATACATTTCAATCTTGAATCTAGAATATTTTGTGGATTGTAGAAAACGAAAGAAATTGAATGGAAACAAAGCATTAATTATTAAGAAATAATAGATATCACAAACCTTAATTCCTCCCGAAAAGAGCAGTCGTCGTCTTCGTTTCCAAAAGGACTCCGAAGAACTGCAGCCACTTCACTCACTTTACATTTTATGTAAAACTCTGACCACCACCCCCAGATCTTACCTGAAACAAAAATATACATTTCAATCTTGAATCTAGAATATTTTGTGGATTGTAGAAAACGAAAGAAATTGAATGGAAACAAAGCATTAATTATTAAGAAATAATAGATATCACAAACCTTAATTCCTCCCGAAAAGAGCAGTCGTCGTCTTCGTTTCCAAAAGGACTCCGAAGAACTGCAGCCACTTCACTCACTTTACATTTTATGTAAAACTCTGACCACCACCCCCAGATCTTACCTGAAACAAAAATATACATTTCAATCTTGAATCTAGAATATTTTGTGGATTGTAGAAAACGAAAGAAATTGAATGGAAACAAAGCATTAATCATTAAGGAATAATAGACATCACAAACCTTAATTCCTCCCGAAAAGAGCAGTCGTCGTCTTCGTTTCCAAAAGGACTCCGAAGAACTGCAGCCACTTCACTCACTTTACATTTTATGTAAAACTCTGACCACCACCCCCAGATCTTACCTGAAACAAAAATATACATTTCAATCTTGAATCTAGAATATTTTGTGGATTGTAGAAAACGAAAGAAATTGAATGGAAACAAAGCATTAATTATTAAGGAATAATAGATATCACAAACCTTAATTCCTCCCGAAAAGAGCAGTCGTCGTCTTCGTTTCCAAAAGGACTCCGAAGAACTGCAGCCACTTCACTCACTTTACATTTTATGTAAAACTCTGACCACCACCCCCAGATCTTACCTGAAACAAAAATATACATTTCAATCTTGAATCTAGAATATTTTGTGGATTGTAGAAAACGAAAGAAATTGAATGGAAACAAAGCATTAATCATTAAGGAATAATAGACATCACAAACCTTAATTCCTCCCGAAAAGAGCAGTCGTCGTCTTCGTTTCCAAAAGGACTCCGAAGAACTGCAGCCACTTCACTCACTTTACATTTTATGTAAAACTCTGACCACCACCCCCAGATCTTACCTGAAACAAAAATATACATTTCAATCTTGAATCTAGAATATTTTGTGGATTGTAGAAAACGAAAGAAATTGAATGGAAACAAAGCATTAATTATTAAGGAATAATAGATATCACAAACCTTAATTCCTCCCGAAAAGAGCAGTCGTCGTCTTCGTTTCCAAAAGGACTCCGAAGAACTGCAGCCACTTCACTCACTTTACATTTTATGTAAAACTCTGACCACCACCCCCAGATCTTACCTGAAACAAAAATATACATTTCAATCTTGAATCTAGAATATTTTGTGGATTGTAGAAAACGAAAGAAATTGAATGGAAACAAAGCATTAATTATTAAGGAATAATAGATATCACAAACCTTAATTCCTCCCGAAAAGAGCAGTCGTCGTCTTCGTTTCCAAAAGGACTCCGAAGAACTGCAGCCACTTCACTCACTTTACATTTTATGTAAAACTCTGACCACCACCCCCAGATCTTACCTGAAACAAAAATATACATTTCAATCTTGAATCTAGAATATTTTGTGGATTGTAGAAAACGAAAGAAATTGAATGGAAACAAAGCATTAATTATTAAGGAATAATAGATATCACAAACCTTAATTCCTCCCGAAAAGAGCAGTCGTCGTCTTCGTTTCCAAAAGGACTCCGAAGAACTGCAGCCACTTCACTCACTTTACATTTTATGTAAAACTCTGACCACCACCCCCAGATCTTACCTGAAACAAAAATATACATTTCAATCTTGAATCTAGAATATTTTGTGGATTGTAGAAAACGAAAGAAATTGAATGGAAACAAAGCATTAATTATTAAGAAATAATAGATATCACAAACCTTAATTCCTCCCGAAAAGAGCAGTCGTCGTCTTCGTTTCCAAAAGGACTCCGAAGAACTGCAGCCACTTCACTCACTTTACATTTTATGTAAAACTCTGACCACCACCCCCAGATCTTACCTGAAACAAAAATATACATTTCAATCTTGAATCTAGAATATTTTGTGGATTGTAGAAAACGAAAGAAATTGAATGGAAACAAAGCATTAATCATTAAGGAATAATAGACATCACAAACCTTAATTCCTCCCGAAAAGAGCAGTCGTCGTCTTCGTTTCCAAAAGGACTCCGAAGAACTGCAGCCACTTCACTCACTTTACATTTTATGTAAAACTCTGACCACCACCCCCAGATCTTACCTGAAACAAAAATATACATTTCAATCTTGAATCTAGAATATTTTGTGGATTGTAGAAAACGAAAGAAATTGAATGGAAACAAAGCATTAATTATTAAGAAATAATAGATATCACAAACCTTAATTCCTCCCGAAAAGAGCAGTCGTCGTCTTCGTTTCCAAAAGGACTCCGAAGAACTGCAGCCACTTCACTCACTTTACATTTTATGTAAAACTCTGACCACCACCCCCAGATCTTACCTGAAACAAAAATATACATTTCAATCTTGAATCTAGAATATTTTGTGGATTGTAGAAAACGAAAGAAATTGAATGGAAACAAAGCATTAATTATTAAGAAATAATAAATATCACAAACCTTAATTCCTCCCGAAAAGAGCAGTCGTCGTCTTCGTTTCCAAAAGGACTCCGAAGAACTGCAGCCACTTCACTCACTTTACATTTTATGTAAAACTCTGACCACCACCCCCAGATCTTACCTGAAACAAAAATATACATTTCAATCTTGAATCTAGAATATTTTGTGGATTGTAGAAAACGAAAGAAATTGAATGGAAACAAAGCATTAATTATTAAGAAATAATAGATATCACAAACCTTAATTCCTCCCGAAAAGAGCAGTCGTCGTCTTCGTTTCCAAAAGGACTCCGAAGAACTGCAGCCACTTCACTCACTTTACATTTTATGTAAAACTCTGACCACCACCCCCAGATCTTACCTGAAACAAAAATATACATTTCAATCTTGAATCTAGAATATTTTGTGGATTGTAGAAAACGAAAGAAATTGAATGGAAACAAAGCATTAATTATTAAGAAATAATAGATATCACAAACCTTAATTCCTCCCGAAAAGAGCAGTCGTCGTCTTCGTTTCCAAAAGGACTCCGAAGAACTGCAGCCACTTCACTCACTTTACATTTTATGTAAAACTCTGACCACCACCCCCAGATCTTACCTGAAACAAAAATATACATTTCAATCTTGAATCTAGAATATTTTGTGGATTGTAGAAAACGAAAGAAATTGAATGGAAACAAAGCATTAATTATTAAGAAATAATAAATATCACAAACCTTAATTCCTCCCGAAAAGAGCAGTCGTCGTCTTCGTTTCCAAAAGGACTCCGAAGAACTGCAGCCACTTCACTCACTTTACATTTTATGTAAAACTCTGACCACCACCCCCAGATCTTACCTGAAACAAAAATATACATTTCAATCTTGAATCTAGAATATTTTGTGGATTGTAGAAAACGAAAGAAATTGAATGGAAACAAAGCATTAATTATTAAGAAATAATAGATATCACAAACCTTAATTCCTCCCGAAAAGAGCAGTCGTCGTCTTCGTTTCCAAAAGGACTCCGAAGAACTGCAGCCACTTCACTCACTTTACATTTTATGTAAAACTCTGACCACCACCCCCAGATCTTACCTGAAACAAAAATATACATTTCAATCTTGAATCTAGAATATTTTGTGGATTGTAGAAAACGAAAGAAATTGAATGGAAACAAAGCATTAATTATTAAGAAATAATAGATATCACAAACCTTAATTCCTCCCGAAAAGAGCAGTCGTCGTCTTCGTTTCCAAAAGGACTCCGAAGAACTGCAGCCACTTCACTCACTTTACATTTTATGTAAAACTCTGACCACCACCCCCAGATCTTACCTGAAACAAAAATATACATTTCAATCTTGAATCTAGAATATTTTGTGGATTGTAGAAAACGAAAGAAATTGAATGGAAACAAAGCATTAATTATTAAGAAATAATAAATATCACAAACCTTAATTCCTCCCGAAAAGAGCAGTCGTCGTCTTCGTTTCCAAAAGGACTCCGAAGAACTGCAGCCACTTCACTCACTTTACATTTTATGTAAAACTCTGACCACCACCCCCAGATCTTACCTGAAACAAAAATATACATTTCAATCTTGAATCTAGAATATTTTGTGGATTGTAGAAAACGAAAGAAATTGAATGGAAACAAAGCATTAATTATTAAGAAATAATAGATATCACAAACCTTAATTCCTCCCGAAAAGAGCAGTCGTCGTCTTCGTTTCCAAAAGGACTCCGAAGAACTGCAGCCACTTCACTCACTTTACATTTTATGTAAAACTCTGACCACCACCCCCAGATCTTACCTGAAACAAAAATATACATTTCAATCTTGAATCTAGAATATTTTGTGGATTGTAGAAAACGAAAGAAATTGAATGGAAACAAAGCATTAATCATTAAGGAATAATAGACATCACAAACCTTAATTCCTCCCGAAAAGAGCAGTCGTCGTCTTCGTTTCCAAAAGGACTCCGAAGAACTGCAGCCACTTCACTCACTTTACATTTTATGTAAAACTCTGACCACCACCCCCAGATCTTACCTGAAACAAAAATATACATTTCAATCTTGAATCTAGAATATTTTGTGGATTGTAGAAAACGAAAGAAATTGAATGGAAACAAAGCATTAATTATTAAGAAATAATAGATATCACAAACCTTAATTCCTCCCGAAAAGAGCAGTCGTCGTCTTCGTTTCCAAAAGGACTCCGAAGAACTGCAGCCACTTCACTCACTTTACATTTTATGTAAAACTCTGACCACCACCCCCAGATCTTACCTGAAACAAAAATATACATTTCAATCTTGAATCTAGAATATTTTGTGGATTGTAGAAAACGAAAGAAATTGAATGGAAACAAAGCATTAATCATTAAGGAATAATAGACATCACAAACCTTAATTCCTCCCGAAAAGAGCAGTCGTCGTCTTCGTTTCCAAAAGGACTCCGAAGAACTGCAGCCACTTCACTCACTTTACATTTTATGTAAAACTCTGACCACCACCCCCAGATCTTACCTGAAACAAAAATATACATTTCAATCTTGAATCTAGAATATTTTGTGGATTGTAGAAAACGAAAGAAATTGAATGGAAACAAAGCATTAATTATTAAGAAATAATAGATATCACAAACCTTAATTCCTCCCGAAAAGAGCAGTCGTCGTCTTCGTTTCCAAAAGGACTCCGAAGAACTGCAGCCACTTCACTCACTTTACATTTTATGTAAAACTCTGACCACCACCCCCAGATCTTACCTGAAACAAAAATATACATTTCAATCTTGAATCTAGAATATTTTGTGGATTGTAGAAAACGAAAGAAATTGAATGGAAACAAAGCATTAATTATTAAGAAATAATAGATATCACAAACCTTAATTCCTCCCGAAAAGAGCAGTCGTCGTCTTCGTTTCCAAAAGGACTCCGAAGAACTGCAGCCACTTCACTCACTTTACATTTTATGTAAAACTCTGACCACCACCCCCAGATCTTACCTGAAACAAAAATATACATTTCAATCTTGAATCTAGAATATTTTGTGGATTGTAGAAAACGAAAGAAATTGAATGGAAACAAAGCATTAATTATTAAGAAATAATAAATATCACAAACCTTAATTCCTCCCGAAAAGAGCAGTCGTCGTCTTCGTTTCCAAAAGGACTCCGAAGAACTGCAGCCACTTCACTCACTTTACATTTTATGTAAAACTCTGACCACCACCCCCAGATCTTACCTGAAACAAAAATATACATTTCAATCTTGAATCTAGAATATTTTGTGGATTGTAGAAAACGAAAGAAATTGAATGGAAACAAAGCATTAATTATTAAGAAATAATAGATATCACAAACCTTAATTCCTCCCGAAAAGAGCAGTCGTCGTCTTCGTTTCCAAAAGGACTCCGAAGAACTGCAGCCACTTCACTCACTTTACATTTTATGTAAAACTCTGACCACCACCCCCAGATCTTACCTGAAACAAAAATATACATTTCAATCTTGAATCTAGAATATTTTGTGGATTGTAGAAAACGAAAGAAATTGAATGGAAACAAAGCATTAATTATTAAGAAATAATAGATATCACAAACCTTAATTCCTCCCGAAAAGAGCAGTCGTCGTCTTCGTTTCCAAAAGGACTCCGAAGAACTGCAGCCACTTCACTCACTTTACATTTTATGTAAAACTCTGACCACCACCCCCAGATCTTACCTGATACAAAAATATACATTTCAATCTTAAATCTAGAATATTTTGTGGATTGTAGAAAACGAAAGAAATTGAATGGAAACAAAGCATTAATTATTAAGGAATAATAGATATCACAAACCTTAATTCCTCCCGAAAAGAGCAGTCGTCGTCTTCGTTTCCAAAAGGACTCCGAAGAACTGCAGCCACTTCACTCACTTTACATTTTATGTAAAACTCTGACCACCACCCCCAGATCTTACCTGAAACAAAAATATACATTTCAATCTTAATTCTAGAATATTTTGTGGATTGTAGAAAACGAAAGAAATTGAATGGAAACAAAGCATTAATTATTAAGGAATAATAGATATCACAAACCTTAATTCCTCCCGAAAAGAGCAGTCGTCGTCTTCGTTTCCAAAAGGACTCCGAAGAACTGCAGCCACTTCACTCACTTTACATTTTATGTAAAACTCTGACCACCACCGCCCAGATCTTACCTGAAACAAAAATATACATTTCAATCTTAAATCTAGAATATTTTGTGGATTGTAGAAAACGAAAGAAATTGAATGGAAACAAAGCATTAATTATTAAGGAATAATAGATATCACAAACCTTAATTCCTCCCGAAAAGAGCAGTCGTCGTCTTCGTTTCCAAAAGGACTCCGAAGAACTGCAGCCACTTTACTTACTTTACACTTCACTCACTTTACATTTGTTGCTGTGTTCCCTTGCAGTCCTAGAAAAGTGACCAAAAAAATTAAAAAAAAAATTAAAAAAATTATTATAGTAAAAAAAATAGAAAAAAAAATAGAAAAAAAATTGACAAATAAAAAATTGAAATAGAAAAAAAAAAAAAATTGAAATAAAAAATTAAAAAATAAAAAAATGGATAAATAAAAATAAATAAATAAAAATGAATAAAATTAAATAAAATTTAAAAATTAATAAATAAATAAACAAATAAATAAATAACCAAATAAATAAATAAACAAATAAATAAACAAATAAATAAACAAATAAATAAATAAATAAATAAATAAATAAATAAATCAACAAATAAATAATAATAAATAAATAATTAATAATTATTTATATTATAGCAATTATATTTATTTATTTTTATTTATTTATTTATTTTTATTTATTTATTTATTTTTATTTATTTATTTTTATATATTTATTTATTTATTAATAAATAAAAAAATAAAAATAAATAAATAATAAATTTTTAGAGCTGATACCTGTTGGTTGATTCCAACAGGGGCGAGCGCTCAAGGGCCCCCGGGGGGCTCCCAGACGTTTCGTCCACGACTACGGTGGACATCGTCAGTGGCCACGTGGTCCAGACCGAAGTGTACTCGAGCCGGTCTCACTTCCGACTGATTTTGGATCTGATGTGCGCCGCTATTTATAGTGGCGTTTGGTGCCGGTTGAAACCGGTTCTTGCCGACGTCATTTCCGGTGGTGTAATTCTCCGATCTCACGATGCTATTTTAAGATTTTATTGAATATTTAAAATATTCATAAAATTCGCTTTGCAACGATATAAATTCGATATTTATGTAAACAATATTTTAGACAATTAATAATAGTTTTCAATAATAGAAAAAAAATAAAATTTAAATAATTAAGTAAGCTATTATGGTCTCATTTGTTATTTAGGGCTAGTTTAATAAATATCCATAAAATTCACTTTTCAACCATATACATTCGCTATTTAAGCAAATAATATTTTAGGTAATTAATACTAGTTTCCAATAATATATAAAAAAAATTAATATATAAATAATTATGTAAGCTATTATTGTTATTTACGGCTAGTCTAATAAATATCCATAAAATTTGGTTTTCAACGATTTACATTCGATATTTATGCAAACAATATTTTCGACAATTAATAATACTTTGTAATAATATTAAATATTACTTACTTAAATAGCGAATGAATATCGTTGAAAAGCGAGTTTTATTGTTATTAGACTAGCCGTAAAAGTAACAAATTAATCTATAGCTTATTTAATTATTTATATTTTAATTTTTTTTAATATTATTAAAAACTATTATTAATTGTCTAATATATTGTTTGCATAAATATCGAATGTATATCGTTGAAAACCGAAATTTATGGATATTTATTAGACTAGCCGTAAATAACAAATGAGTCCATAGCTTACATAATTATTTATATATTAAACTTTTTTATATATTATTGGAAACTAGTATCAATTATCTAGAATATTATTTGCTTAAATAGCGAATGTATATGGTTGAAAATTGAATTTTATTCATATTTTAAATATTCAATAAAATTTTAAAATACGCATCGTGAGATCGCAGAATGACATCACCGGAAACGACGTCAGCAAGAACCGGTTTCAACCGGCACCAAACGCCACTATAAATAGCGGCGCACATCAGATCCAAAATCAGTTGGAAGTGAGACCGGCTCGAATACAATTCGATCTGGACCACGTGGCCACTGACGATGACCATCGTAGTCGTGGACGAAACGTCTGGGAGCCCCCCGGGGGCCCTTGAGCGCTCGCCCCTGTTGGAATCAACCCCAATTGTTACAGGTATCTGAGCTCTAAAAATGTATTATTTATTTTTATTTTTTTATTTATTAATGTATAAATAAATTTATAAATAAATAAATAAATTTATTAATAAATAAATAAATTTATTAATAAATAAATATATTTATTAATAAATAAATATATTTATTAATAAATAAATATATTTATTAATAAATAAATAAAAACATTTATTTATTAATAAATAAATAAAATAATTTTATTTATTTATTTATTTTTATTAATTTATTTATTTATTTTATTTTTTTTTATTTTAAATTTTTTTTTTATTTTTTTTTATTTTTTATTTTTTTTGGTTTCTTTTGTAGGACTTCCAATGGACCACAGTAACAGATTAAATTTTATTCGTTGTTTACAACGCTCAAATATTCTTTAAAACAATGGCTTAGCTTCAAATTTTTTCTTCTTTTTTAAAAATGTTAATTTAAAATTTTCTTTTGTTCTTTAGGTATGCAAGGCAAGGTGGAATCCAATTGACAGTAAAATCGTAAGTAAAAAATAACAATTCAGGTCGTATGAAACTGTACTACATTTTAATGCAGTGTTGTCATAGGATTTTTGAGCATTAACATTATTTATTTATTTTTATTTGGATTAAATTGTTTAAAGATTTTACTTAGAAAGTGAGATCTTGCCGTTTGGTTATTTATTTATTTTAATTAATTAATTTATTTGTTTATTTTAATTTTTTAATTTATTTTATTGTTTTTATTTATCCTTAGACCTGGACCACGTGGCCACTGACGATGTCCACCGTAGTCGTGGACGAAACGTCTGGGAGCCCCTCGGGGGTATTGAGCGCTCGCCCTTGTTGGAATCAACCCCAATTGCAACAGGTATCTGAGCTCTGAAATGTATTTATTTATTTTTATTTATTTATTTATTTCAATTTTTTGTTTATTTATTTTTTTAAATTTATTTCGGAATCAACCCTTATTGCAACAGGTACTAATCCGGATCTTGCTGACGAATTGGGGGATCAGGCAGCCCAAATACGGGGAACACGCGCCAAAGGGGTGAGTTTTATTATGCTTTTCACTATTTTGCTCACTCATTGTCATCGTTTCCGTTGCGGATTTATGCGTATTGAGCGTTTTAAAGTGCGCTCCAACTGATTAATTATGCATTTTATTATTATTATCTGATTTTTTCTGTTGATATAAAAATGTTATATAAAAATGTTTGTTTGTATGTTTGCACAGTATAGACCCGGAAACTACTGAACCGATAGCGCTCAAATTATAAGGTAAGTATGTTTTGATGCCGGGAAGGTGAATAACATAGTTTGGACATGCAACTAAATCTTTGCGGTTTATTTTGGTGTTTTGAATGTTGACTTTTTTATACTGCTCGTGAACATCGGGGATGTTGCAGTTTATCTATATAAAAATGAATATTTGTTTGTTTACCTGTAATTTTTTCTCTGTTTATTTTATTTTTTAATGACACATTGATGTGTTGGAACTATTTGGTTTTAATTTTTTTAATAGGTCTTTAAATAAACGGTATTTTAATCTGAGTGTTGAATAGTCGTCATACAATAAATCTGGCTGATTTTAGTTAGTTTTATGCAAATTCAACTTTCAACTAACGGGGGCAAAGGAAGGCAGGGGGGAGCAAAATGAAAAAAAAATTACAGGTAGATTGAGCCATCATTTTGAAGATTACCTTCACCGCTTATGGGGAAAAATAAACAAATAATTCAAAATGTTTTTAACCGTATTTTATCATAGCCGCGCCATCTACATGTTGAATTTAAAACTGGATTTTGGTTATGGCGTCATCGATTGAGTTTAGTTAAAAGCTTTAGTTGATATCTCCCACTCACCGAGAGTATTCTATTCGCATGGGTCATTTTAATCTAGCGCCCCAAGCGTATTCTCTTCGAATTATTCGCACGGGCCAACTAGTTTGTTTATGAAAGTCAATCATATTACAATGATATTACGATACGGATTTCTGCAAAATATTTTTTACCCATTCTAGGAAACTGTAATGGGTTATGGTAACGCCTGTCAGCTGTTCGTGACGTTTGAATGACATTTCAAATTAAGTACGAATTGAAATTAGTAAATCGACTTTTTTACTAAAATTTGACGAAATGGCGGGCTGCATTCCGTGTTTCATAATACCGTTGGTATTATTCATATTTCACCGTTACCTCCAACCCATTCTACTAAAATTCTGGAACCCTTGGGAAAACAAACAGTTGAAACCACAGGCGGAAGGACGCACTGAAACAAATCGGGAACAAGATGTGATTGACAAGAAGGACACCTAAACAATTGTGAGTGTGTTCGGGATGATTAATTCCAGTGTTTTGTTATTGGTTATATTTTGGCAGTTATAAAAAACATATTTACAAATGTACATTGCTAGAATAAAAACCGTCGTGAACTTAAAACTAATGCTTTACAAACGAATTTAACTACTTGCCGTGTAGCGTGTCCAAAAACAAATCAATGTCAACTCTTTGAAGCAAACTAATTTTTTCTTTCTTACTCCTACTGTCGGGGTTCTCCTCACTTGGAGACTCGATTTTTCGCTTCTTTCCCCTGTTAACGCATTCGATATGATTCAACACTTGCAAAATGAGTTCATTTTACTACTTACACTTTACCGGGTGTTTGATTTGACTGGGTCTCGACGTCGGCCATTAGCGCAAAATCCATTAGTTCGTCGTCGTCGACTGGAGTGGGCGCCGTCTCCACAGGTACGAAACTGAACAGCGACTCGAACGAAGTCCACTTTATCAATCTCGTCATTTCTTCGCTCAAATCCTCCATGAAAACGTTCGCCTGCATAGACCTTGCCAACACGCTCAAGTCGTATTCCTTCGTCTTGTGTTTGTTATCATGTATAACAATCTCGAACTCGCCGAACGTTTTCGTGGCAAACACGTCCTCGTCCTTTGTCTTATCTTTGTGCGACGCCGGCACCAGATGAATGCCTCGCTCCGCCAAATCCTTCACCAGCTTATTGCTCTCCTCGCCGTCTCCACTTTCGGTTAAATCCTTCACCAGCCCGCTGATCTCGTGTTTTTCGCACTTGTCGCTTTTTTTCTTTTGCGTCTGTTTGGTTCTCCGCGCCTCCTGCGACGTCTTTGCGTTCTTGCGCGCGCTCTTCTTCGCCTCCGGCGGATTTTTAATCTTTTTAACGGTGCGTTGCCGCACTTCTTCCAAGTGCGATTTGAAGTTTTCCGTGGTCTTCGGCGCCGTTGGTAGGGTTTCTGTGGTGGCTACGCTGTTGATGATCTCGTTGATGATTTTCTCGTCGGTCGTTTTCCGCCGCGTCTTTGCCGGTTTCTTCACATCCTCCGGACACTTCTCGTCGATTGTCTTGCGACGCGCTTTCGTCGCGTTCTTCTTGATCACCGTCCTGTTCTCTATACCCCAGTCGCTCCCCGAGGAGTCGCTGTCCGTCGAGGAACCTAGTGCTTCCTTCAACAGCGTCAAATTCTTCCTGGCTACGACGCCGGTGTTGAAGCGTTTCAATTGTTCTCTGCATTTGTTAGTCGGGGACGAGTCTTTGTTCTTGTGCGCGTGTTTCAGTGACGACGACGAGGACGACTGATCTTCCAGTCTTTTGCACTCCTCGATCAACTGCTCCAAGGATTTGTTCTGTTCGGTGTCCGAGGGTTGGTAGTAGGAACTGGAGGTGGAGTAATCGGTGGCGCGCTGATTCATCATTACTCCGGGAGTCAGCGAAAAACCCGGAGTTATCGGGAGAGGTGTGTCGATCGACCCCAAATCGACACCGATTAGCTGCGCCTCGAGGACGTCGTTGAAGGGGGTGCACTCGACGCTCGTCTTAATCTCACCTTCTTCGAGTTGTGGAGTTCGCGGGACGGAAAAGTCGCCCGGAAATATCTTCAACGGCGTCACCAGGTTGATGATTTCCTGGTCGGGTATTTGTTTCTTTGTCGGTTCTTGTAAAATCGCACTCGTGTCTTGTTGCGGCTTTGGCGCGGTGTTTGCTGGTTCTTGCAAAATCGTATTGTCTTGGGGCTTATCCGACGGTTTCGTTTTTTGTGTTATTTCTAGCTTTGACTCCGCTTTGTTCGTTTTCTTTTGCTGCTTCTCGTTTTTCGGTTTGCGCTTATTCGATTCTTTTTGTCTCGCCGGCGTCCGTTTCGTTTTTACCGTCGTCGGAGTTGACTCGTCGCTCTCTTTCGCCTTCTTCGCCTCGTCTTTCTTTATTTCTTCTTTCGGTTTGCGTTTTCGGGGCGACCGCTTCGGCGCCGGCTTCACCTCCTTGTTCTTCTCTTCCTCCTTCTCGTTCTTTATCTTCGCCAATTCGTTCTTCTTGTTCTCTCTGGTTATCCTCCACTTGTTCGGCTCGGGTTTCTTATCGTAGCAGTCTGTGGTGAGCTTGCGCAGAGTCTCGTCCCAAGTTTCTTTGCTTCGGCTTGTCTTCGTAACGGCGGGACTGGAGAAGTCGAGGTTGCGAACGTGCGTAGCGTGCAACTCGCTTCGAGTTTTTGCGGTGAGCGGGGACCTGGTGATTTTGAGCAGGGGAAGGATGGGTGTGGTGGGTTTGGCATTCGGCAGGACTGTAATTTCTATGCTTTGGTTCGGCGCGGCGCTCTTGTTATCCTCTTTGACGATGACCGTAGGCATCGTCAGAATATCGTTCACGGGGTAGTATTGATTCGGCAGCTCCGTGTTAACATATACGGGTCCGGTGGTGCTATTTTTTAAAAACGAATCCAGGGTGCCGTTGTAGACGACCACTTCGTTGTCCGCGTCGGGTGGAGAGTTGTGTGACGCTTCCATTATCGAACGCACGGCGGCGTTGTTGTAATAGTCTATTATGTTGGCTTCGGTGGTGGTCGCTTCTCCTTTTTGTTGAATCTGAGTAGTCTCCACGGTATTAAACACGTGCAGGTTGTGATCGGGGACGTCCATTCCGCAGTAGGTTTTAACATTGCCGCAGGCGCTACTATTTAAAATCACAGGGTTTGCAATGCAAATGTTCTCGAGGATTTGTATTTGGTTCGTTCCGTTTTTAATACTTGCACTAATACTATTATTTGGTGGCGGAGTGTCGTCCTGGATTCGGCCGACACTTGTGTCATTTTTCACCTCACCAAGATCAAGTTTGGTGATTTGTGGTGACTTACTTTTCGGTCGTTGGTCTGCGGGACTAACATCGGAAGGATACTCACTGCACAACACAAAAACATATTAAAAATGTGGCGGACGAAAAAAATGCTACTCACTAATATTGGACGAACTTTTTAGAACATTGTGTCTCGGTCGAGGTACCTGAAAAAAACGAAGTAAAGCATGAAATTGTTAAACGTCCATTCCAAACTATTGCGTTTAGCCAACAGTGATTTAGTTTGGAATGGGTGTAAAATCAGAACTAACCAATTATTTCATCGAGCAGTTTGTTAAAGCTCGGATCCTGCTCGGTCCTTTGCACTACAGTTTTGATGACCGCGTCCAACTCCTTGGAGGCTTCGATTCCCTCGTCGGGCGTTTGTTTGTTCCGAACGCTGTTTATAGTTTGGGCGATCTTTTCGTGCAGCTCGTGGCTCTCGAGCAGCGTTTGTGTGAGATTTTCAGGTACCACGACGACGTCATCGCTCTCCGAACTCGAGCTTTGAATTTCCACCACTGTTTCGTTGTCCTTGCCGAGATAATTCCCGGGGAGCGAGCTCATGGGCGTGGCCTCGACGTCGCTCTCCACGGGCGTCGAGCTCCGTATGCTTCTCGCGTCTATGTCTAGCAGGTACAGGAGCTGCTCCACTAAGGTACTTTGGTGCTTTTTGTCGAAATAATCGGTCTCGTCGAGCTTGGCTTGTACTACAAACTGAATTTGATCGAGCTGCCTCACAATATGTAAAAGTACCGATTTTGTAGATGGTCCCGTACTCTTTAAGAAAGTCGACCAATTGCATTCCACCAACCCGTGTGATTAGTAACTTCCCCACTTTAACCTTATTTCCTAAGAAATGCGGAGACGAGTGGAGAAACTGGTCGGCCACCTCGTCCAGTTTCTCTCTTCTTAGGTATCCTAAACGTACGAAACCGTTAAAGACGCCAACAAACTATAATCCCGCCAATTTTCTTACCTAATATCAAGGCGGCTATCTGCGCCTTCGTAAAATGCATATCGAACGCTAGTCTAACTCTTCCAATCGCAAACGTTCTTAAATTAAATTCACGCTTAACTAAACAAAAACATTGAGAACAATAACAGTTTTAAACAAAACGACATAACCTCACATTCAAAGACGCCGATTGTTTTTAGATTTTTAAGTGTCGGGGGCCACGCAGCCCGAACATAACACAACTACAGACACAAAGTCGATGGCTTATTAATTTAAGCGTGTCCAAGCTAACTAAACTACATATTTATTGTTGTAAAACACAAATTTGCGACAAAGACTTAAATTTATGACAGAAGTTTGAATGACGCGCCGTGCGACCTCTAGGGGATGTAACACATAAAACGTCGGTTTTTTTAATAGACAAAAAAAATTATTACACCGACTGCGTGAATTTATTTTCTTTTCTTTAACGCATACACGCACTTTGCGGAAATAATACATGTCAAGTATGAACTGCATATGGGAAACACGTAACAACTGTCGGTAATGATGTGTTCTGTAATTTGAAATTTTCCCGGACGTAGCCATCCGGAACTGTAAACCGATTGCAGTTGTTATTAGTCGGCAGGCAACCAACAATACAACAAACAATTAGTGACAGACGAGTGGCAATTACCGAACATAACCTCGCTCGACGGACAAATTCTCGTGTTGTAACTGAAACAATTCGTAAAATGTCCAGTTTCGGCAATTGCGAGACTCCCGGTTGTGAAAACACCGCCAAGTTGCAATGTCCCACGTGTTTAAAACTGGGAATACAAGGCTCGTTCTTTTGTACGCAGGAGTGCTTCAAAAGCAACTGGAAAAACCACAAAATCATTCATTCTTTAGCCAGTAAGTGAGGATTGACGACCTTATCTTGCCCACCGGTTACCGCCCGACTTTTTGCTTATCGTTTATCAATTTCAGAAGGTGAAAACCCGGACGAAGTGAAGGAAACTTCGTACAACCCCTGGCCTTATTACAGCTTTACAGGGCGCTTGCGTCCCTTCCCGCAGACACCCAAACGCACCGTGAAGCCGTCGATCGGCCGCCCGGACTACGCCGACCATCCCATGGGGCTTCCGCTGAGCGAACAAGCCGTCAAGGGTTCGGGCCAGATTAAAATCCTCGACGATGAGGAGATCGAGGGAATGCGGGTGGCGTGCAAGCTTGGCCGCGAGGTCCTCGACGAAGCCGCGAGAGTGTGCGATGTGGCAGTCACGACAGACGAGATCGATCGCATAGTGCACGAGGCGTGCATCGAGCGGGACTGCTATCCGTCCCCGTTGAACTATTACGAGTTCCCTGCTTCGTGCTGCACGTCCGTCAACGAAGTCATCTGCCACGGAATTCCCGACACTAGACCGCTGAAAGATGGCGACTTGTGCAACGTCGATATCACGGTCTACCATCGCGGTTTTCACGGCGATTTAAATGAAACGTTCTTTGTGGGAAACGTCAGTGACAAGCACAAGGATCTAGTAAAGGTGACGTACGAGTGTCTTATGAAAGCTATCGCGATTGTCAAGCCGGGAGAGAAGTATCGCGAGATCGGGAACGTTATACAGAAGCACGCCCAAACTCATGGGTATTCGGTGGTGAGGAGTTATTGCGGACACGGCATCCATCGCCTGTTCCACACGGCACCCAACGTGCCCCACTACGCCAGTTAATCTACTCATTTCGTTTATTGGTTGTTTGTATTTTCAGTTCGGTTTGCAGAGAACCGAGCAGTGGGAGTGATGAAACCCGGACACTGCTTTACGATCGAGCCGATGATCTCGATGGGGACGTGGCGCGACGAAATGTGGCCGGATAAGTGGACCGCGGTCACGGCAGACGGTCAGTGGTCGGCCCAGTTCGAACAGACGCTCCTCGTAAACGAGACGGGTTGTGAAATCCTGACCAGACGACGCAACTCGGATGCCACGCCGCACTTCATGGATAAGATGTAAATTCCCAACTGATAATTCTCTATTAAAGTGTTTAAATACGTAACTAGTTGGGGCCGTAAGGTAGTTCGATTTTGCCCTCGTGATTATTTACAGCCTCCCAACAACTGCAAGCGAACGATTTGCGGTGCATGGCGTCCGTGTATATCCTACCCTCGAGATGGTCGGTTTCGTGCTGGACGATGCGCGCCGACCAACCCACAAAATCCTTCTCAGTCCTACGGGCTTGCTCGTCGTAACTCGTAAGTCGTATACCTCGATAGCGGGGCACCTCGGCTTGAAAACCCCTAACGCTCTCGCACCCTTCAACAAACACGAGTTTGGTGTAGTCGCTAACTTTCACGACGGGATTTATCACCACCTGCAAACATAACAATCAAAATTTTTTCCAATTATTTTACGACGCACGTTACCTCAAACGGTTCCACCCGCATCTCGCGGACTTCGCGTTCGTGCTCCGCGAATTCCCTCAAGTAGCTATCGCTCACTTCCACGAGGAACAAACGCAGAGGTATTCCGATCTGCGGAGCGGCAAGTCCAACCGACTTGTACTTTTTCATTACTTTCTTCATGCGGTTGATTAGAAATTGTATTTCCGGTGATTTGATTAGGTCGGGCGGGATTTCGTCGGCGACGGTTCGTAATCTGGGGTCTCCGATTTGAACGATGTGGGTGTAGGGGGCTTCCGGTGGTGGACGTTTCACTAGACCCGCGTACCAGCTCAAAATGCTTTTGTAGCTCAGGCGTCTGATGTGATTTGTGATGCAAACACGCGGCGTTATCATTTTAATGTGTTTTCACGCACGAATTCCTCGAGATAAAACGGTGGTGACTCTGACATAACCTCAAAATCGGTGTGACATAACCTCAAAGTGGTTTACTTTATTGGTACATTGTTTTCAAATTCCAACAAATTCATTCAATTATTCGCCTATATTTATAAGTTTATCGATATATGATTATTTAACTGTCTGGACGAACAACTTGCTTCGTCGAATTTTTCAAATGAAATTTTTGAAAACTGAAAAAGTTGGTTGCCTACTTTTGACATCTTGACTGATATGATTGCACCTCAACGATAATCAGTTGAATTAAATTAAATTAATCGGATTTTAACTGATCGTATGTATTTCCATAACCGCTCACACGCAAATATCAAATGTATTTGGAAAAATGCGGGAGAAAGTGATGATAACCACTATCGGTAATGCTGTTTTCTGTAATTTAACAGTTGTCCGGATGATCAAAGACCTCCTCGTTTTCATGTGTTCCTAATACAAATTCGGATTTTAGCCGTCCCCAACTGTTCACAGTAAGTTTGCAACGACGTCACAATTGATAAAACACTGCAGCCACCGTAAAAAACTAAAATTTCCCGAGATGAAATTTGTCGAAAAGGACACAAAAGATACCTTATGCTTTGTGTCCGAGTCAGTTATGAACAAGCGACTTAATTAATTTTAAATGTCTCCACCTCAAGGTCCAAAATTTGCCACACTCTTTCGAACGTCAAAGTTATTCCATTGCCTACGCAGCCTCGTTTTATTTTTCTAGCCACGTTACATTGACTTATTTGACCCCCTTGTGTTCGTCATTATTCAATAATTTAATCCGTTTAAATTTGAAAATGAGTATACGCAATGTAAGAACTAGAAAACATTGCCAATTTAACAAAAATCATTTGGTTAATGTTCGTGTGGTGGCTACAGTGACTTAACCTAACTTGTCACATTTGACACATGACAGCTGTTTAACAACAAATGCCAAAAACAAATCGTGCCCATGCCGTCAGAAGAGGAAAAACCTGTAGTGGACGTTCCTACAAAATCCTCGATGGAAATCCTGTCCGAACTCTTCAACAGCTTCGACGCCGAACCGCCCCTCATCATCAAAAAGGAGAAAAGCGACTCGTCCGGCAAGAAGGCGAAAAAAAGCAAAAAAAAGCACAAACATAAAGAGAAGAAGCACAAGAAAAAGGAGAAGAAACGAAACGACAAGTCCGAGCTGGACCTGGCCGAAATACTAATCAAGCAGGAGAAGGAAGTTTCGGAAAAGAAAATAAAAATCGAGGGAACCGATTTGAGTGCAAGCGTCGCCGCGGTTAAACGTGAAACAAACGAGGACACTAATTGTGAAGTGAGTGCAAAAAATGTCGTTGAGGACGGAGAAGTCACGGACGAGTCGTCCGGCAGGAAACGTAAGCACAAGTCGTCGCACGAAAAGAGCAAAAAGCGAAAGAAAGAAGAGCGTTCTAAGCTGAGCGAAGAGCGCGAGTTGCAGTTGCGAATCGACGACTTGAGGAACAAAATTAAAGATGGCAGAAGAAGGGATCGTCAGAGTAGGGACAGGCGAAGCAAGTCCAGGTCCAGGAGTCGGGAGCGTCGACAGAAAGACGACGCGAAAACGAGTAAACGGAACACTCGCGACGACGACTTCTGGGGCAGACTCAGGTAAAATCGAAAAAACACCCCACCGTACGTTACTGTTTGAAATTCAGACACAGGACGCGTCCCTACGACTACGAACGAAGGCGCCGCTCGCGCACCCCCCCACGAGACCCTTCGCACATCGACAAGAAGAAACTGTTGGAAATCGCGCGAAGAAACGCCATTCAAATGATGAAGTCCGGAAGCTTGCCGGGCGCCCTGACGCTGGGTCCACAGGCGCAGGAAAAAGTGATCGCGGCGATTAAAGCCGGCGGGAAAACCATCGAAGAGCTGACGGACTTTTGCAAGACCTTGTCCAAGCAGGAGGAGTTGGGCGAGCTGTCGAGCAATCCGGAAAACAGCGACAGCGACACGGACAAGCCGTTCCATCATCCGTTTCAGATCAAAGACCGACCCACGTCCATCACCATGAACATTAAAGTACGCCTTGTCTTTTAAAATAATTTTCCCGACTGTGTGTGTGTGTAGAATTCGGTGCCGTTGCCGATCAAGTCGACTCAGGAGCGTACGAGCGAGCTACGACTGCAATTTCCCGTCAGCAGCGGCCAATTGCACAGAAAAACAGAAAGCGAGTGGGTTCCCGTCTCGGCCAAGAAGACGCAAGAAACGCCGCCTTCCGTAAGCAACGACGCTACCACGACCAACAAGGAAACGAAGCAAGAAAGCGGTACGGAAGCAGCACCAGGTCCACAGATATTTCCGCAACCTGCTCAAGACGCCGTACGGAATCCCGCCAATGAAAACGCGCACGTTTCACTTACAATTCGCATTTTAGAACGCCGTCAATATCGGTTCCATAGTTTCGCAACGGCTGACGGCAATGAGGAAGCTGCAGGAAAACCCGAACGACGTCCAAGCACTAACGCAGATCTACAAATCCGACAAAGAAGTAACCGCAAACATTCAGTGTGCGTTTTATTTCATTTTGCGCTTACAGATGCAGTCGTGGGCGCAGAGCAAACAGCAACCCGGACAATTCACCGGGACGACCGGCGCCCAACTTCTTTCGCCCGCCGAATTATCCGCCGGCTACCAAGCGTGGGCTAAAAAGGTACAATCCTTGCCCCCACAAACCCGTACGCCCCCGTTGATCCCCCAGTCCGCTTGCCTCCGACAAATTTTCAGGTGCGGCAGGCACAGACCATTTCTTTTACAAACGAGAGATGGAATCTGTGCCTGCTCTCTCTCTTTCGAGCCGCGCGAAAGAGAGAGTCAGTCCACGCGTCGATTTGTGCACCTGAGGATTTGTTTCAGGCAACTTTAAGGTTACTAAATCAGGGCTCCGAGTGCGGGAAGCGATTGCTCGTTCGGTTCGGCCGACTCTTGTGGTAAGTCCAAGTCACGGGAGCGGTGAGTGGTGAATTGTGAGATCGGAACGCGTCCGCAACGGAGTCGCTGATTTGGGTGTGTCGGTTAGGATCAGCTGACGTCCGCCACTCCCGTGTCCGGCGGTATGGGAATGCACCTCCTCCAGAAGATGGGTTGGAAGCCGGGCGAGGGTTTAGGCAAGGAGAAGAGCGGCGCCTTGGAGCCGCTTCTGTTGGAAGTCAAGCTGGACAAAAAGGGACTGGTGGCGAACGAGGAGCAGAAGAAGAAAAAGAAAACGCAACAGACCCAATGGAACAACTACACCATCCAGAACAAGCATCCGGTCTCGTTGCTGGGCGAGTACGCCTCCAAGAAGAAGCTGGGGGCGCCCCAGTACGATCTGTGCTTCGAATGCGGTCCCGATCACAAGAAAAACTTCCTCTTCAAGGTACGAATCGCTTCTCCGACAGCGACCACTATTGTACCGTGCCGGTTTCAGGTGATTTTGAACGGGATCGAATACAAACCGACCGTGGCCAGTCCAAACAAGAAGGAGGCGAAGGCGGCGGCCGCCACGGTTTGCCTCCATAACCTGGGGCTCGTTCTACCGTGATGAGGTGTTGTGTAAATAACACGCGTGAGCTTAGAAAATAAATTTAAGGTTGAAAATATAATGATGACTTGACGCGACACCAACTCAAACTTAGCCTAGAAATTAACAATGAAATGCGCTCTCGAAATAAATATGCAATAGGTGAACGTATGAGTCAGTTGGGAGGGGGGGCCTCTTTTATTCGAGAGGAATGTCGATTTCAACAAAGTCCTGTTTCAGTTTGGCCAACTGCAAGTAGAAGACAACGATGGAGGATACAGGTCTGAAATCTGAGTGCGATACTGACCTGTGACTTTTTGACGCGGTTGCACTTGATCACGTCCATTATTTTAAGGAAGGGAAGCGAAAGGGCCGCCTCGCGACAACTCCGGATCGTTATGTTGAGGCCTCGGAGGTCCAATTCGCGCAGGTTCGTACACACATGAAGTATCGGCATCATGTGGTCGTCGTTTATCTCCTTCCACCCATAAATGATCAGTCTGAAACGCAAATTCCGCCTTTACCATTTTTATTTGTGTTGTTTATAAAAGCTCTGAAGGAATTAAAATGGATGACGTACAGAGCCTACTACAAAAAAAAAACAATGGGTAAAATCTCCAGTTTCTTTCATTTCTAGGTCGAAGAAAATTATTAAATAACTATTTCAGGCGCAGATTTTAACTAGTCCATTATCCATTTTAAGTAGAATTAAAAAAAAATTGTAAAAACGAGGTTAAAATGACATAACCTCAAATAAAGTGGTTGACGTACAGAGCCTACTAAAAAAAAACAAATGGGTAAAATCTCGTTTCTTTCATTTCTAGGTCGAAGAAAATTATTAAAAAACTATTTCAGGCGCAGGTTTGATAATGAGACATTTTAACTAGTCCGTTACCCATTTGAGGTAGAATTTAAAAAAATTGTAAAAACGAGGTTAGAATGACATAACCTCAAAATCTCTACTTTTCCTTTTTCACAATTTCTTGTTTAAAATCCCAAAGTCGCCGACAATTGCGCAATGGGACCGACCCCGGTAATTCCAGTTTAGAAAGCAATCATTCAATCAGGGCTCCACTACTTAACCAAATCAACCAAAACTATGGGCACCTTTCCAGTTTGTCGCATCCCGCCGCTATCTGTTCCAACGAATCCTCAGGATCGCACTCGAACCCCGTGCCCGAAACCAGCGCCAAACTCCTGAGCTGCGTCAACCGCCCCAGCGTCCTCAAACTCTTCGCTCTCAGCTTCTTCCGTTCGCTGAAGAAAATCTCGCGCATTTGTTCGTTACACTTGGACAGATTCTCACAAATCTCGTTCACGTTGACGTTGGTATTGTCGGCTGAAACAAACGATCAATCGGGCGGAGAGGGGGTCGTACCGCACTCACATAGATATAATTTGCGGAGCGCTTCATTATTTTTAATGGCTTCGCTTGCAATCTTCTGGGGGAAGTGACACGAGACGCATTTTATACTAGTCAGCGTCGTTATGGAGGTCAGACTTTGGAAGGAACTCCTACATCTGTACAACGTGAGCTCTGTAACGAATCGAGAGTAGAATGAAAGGTGTGTGCGTGCGTCTGGTTACCTTTCAGGTTTACGCATTCGGCGAGGAGGAGGAGGATGTTGTCATTACGGCAGTTATCTATTCTAATCGACTGTACACATTCTCCGCACTTAGTCAGAGCTCTTGAAACACACATTTTGCACTGACTCATACAAATGACAGCTTTACTTACATGCGCACATATTTATCAAACTCTGAATAATCCTCACAGTCACTATTGTCGGAATACTTGTATTCTATGCACAACTCTTTGGGATACGATATTTTGGAAACAAACGACTCGAGAAACTCTCTGTTCATGTTGTACTGAAAGAAGGAAACTTTAAGTTATTCGTGGGCAAGTGGGACGAACCTTTAGGGTGACTTTTTGGTACAGCGAGCTATCCTTGGATACGTTATTGAATGTTGAACACAGGGTAGCACACAACGCGATGGTTTTCAAGTCGAGATTTCTGAAAATATTCACTAGGATGTTGTGCTGAAACGATTTGTCAAGCCATTGTAAAATTAACTTTCTTGGGCTTACGGGGAGCGAGGTGAGGTTGTATTTGGCCGGGGCCTGATCCGACGTCTTGGATTTCTTCCGCGGAGGTCCGTCGCTATGTTGATTCACTCCCATTTTCGCTTCCATCTGCGTTTCGTAAGATTTTCCAAGATGAACACTGCGAATGTTAGGAAACCGTCTCGAGAGTGGGACTTGTGGAATTGGAACTTGCCGACACTTCAACTCGAGCTAATGTGCACAGATTTAATGATAACATTAATTGTTTGATTGATAAATAAATAAATGATAACAGCACAAGAACAAGAAATCAACACTGGCAGCTGATGGAAAATCCAACATGGCGGCGGTAAGTGACAGTTTGCACAACATATAAATCCCATTGCTTCGAAATTTGTATTATGATGCAATCAAGCTGCACATCGAATAGATCGAGATTGAACGAAATATGGAGCAAGATGTAATAAGTTTAAATTTGGTAAAATGTAAATGGAACGGAATGCGGTAATTTAATAAAAATCGAGAAAAAAGTGGTTTTAGATGGTTAGTGTTTTTAGGTTTGCACAACTGCGCTTAAATCATCACACGTCAATAATCAAACCAACACCAAAATTCCCTAGTTAATAGTTAAGAATTTTGCGTTATTTTGCAGTTCGTTCTGAACATTTTCGCCAGCTACACATTTTATCTCATCAGTGAACCTAAAGTTTAGCTTCAAAATGGTCCTGGAAAGTACCATGATATGGTGAGCAATCGCTTCTAACTCCATGAATACAAAAATTTAGTCAAGTCGCGACATAACCTCAATCTTTGATGACTGTGCATTATCTTTGTTTTTTGCAAATTGTGTTCCAGCGTCGATAACAGCGACTATATGCGTAACGGAGACTTTCTTCCGACTCGTTTGCAAGCCCAACAAGATGCTGTCAACTTAGTTTGCCACTCCAAGACGAGATCGAATCCCGAAAACAATGTCGGACTCCTCACTCTGGCCAAGTACGTTTCCCTCTCAGTTGAATCGTCTAATACTGTTGCGTTGTAGTGTTGAGGTGTTGGCGACGCTCACAAGCGACGTAGGGCGTATTTTATCGAAACTGCACCAAGTCCAGCCCAATGGCAACATCAATCTCCACACTGGCATCCGCATTGCTCATGTACGCAACAAAATTGTTAAATCTGGTTGAATTGAAGCTCGGTTTCAGCTGGCACTAAAGCATCGCCAAGGCAAGAACCACAAAATGCGCATTGTGGTGTTTGTCGGCAGCCCCGTGGCGTCCGAAGAAAAGGAACTGGTGAAACTGGCCAAGAAACTGAAGAAGGAGAAGGTCAACGTGGACATTGTCAGCTTTGGTGAGGACTACGTCAACAACGACGTCCTCACCAGTTTCGTCAACACTTTAAACGGCAAAGTAAGCCGACAGCCGTGAACCCTTTACATTTTAAGTTGTTAAATCAAGCAGGACGGGGCCAGTAGCCATCTCGTGACGGTTCCTCCGGGCCCCCACCTCTCCGACGCTCTCATTTCGTCGCCCATCATCCAGGGCGAGGACGGGACTGGCGGTGCAGGTCTGGGTGGGTCCGGGTTCGAATTCGGCGTCGATCCCAACGAGGACCCCGAGCTGGCGCTCGCGCTGCGCGTCTCTATGGAGGAGCAGCGACAAAGGCAGGAGGACGACGCGAGACGCGCCAAGGAAGCGTCCTCGGCCGAGACGGGCGTGAAAGCGTCGCCGATTAAAGAGGAGCCGAGCGAGGAGGCCATGCTCGAACGCGCGCTGGCCATGTCAATGGAGGAAGACGTGGAAAGTGCCGCCTCCGAAATGCCCACCGTCGATTTCGCAAATATGACGGAAGAGGAGCAAATCGCCTTCGCTATGCAGATGTCCATGCAAGATGCTCGTAAGTTTGCAAATTGGTCAATGACTATAATGACTATAGAAGGCGCTTGCGGAGTGGTAGACTTTATTTAAACAGGTTGTCAATAGATGGCGCGTGCGAATAATTCTATTTATTAGAGGGAGAGTGAAATTCTTCAGTTTTTTCCCAACTTGCATATGACTTGATATTTTATTTTTGTACATATTTACCAAAAACTAAAATTAACCATGCACGATGCCTAAAAACATCTTATTTAACAGATTATTTCCAGGCAGTGTATGGTACACCCGTGGACAGTCAAAAATAACACTCGTGTCAGGCAAATACCGACTCTATGAGATATTGTCATTGAGTCGGTATTTGCATCACACCCGCCGGCTAAAATGCAGGCAATTACCGACTGAATGACAATATATCATAGAGTCGGTATTTGCATGACACGAGTGTTATGCTTGACTGTCCACGGGTGTACAGCCTTAAGAAAGACATGGCGTTCTGACCAAAAAAAAAACACCTTTGAGAAATAATATACATGTAGGGAATGCATTGTTGGGTAAATATTGCAGAGGAGTCGTCCACTTCGGGCAAGAAAGACGAACCGATGGAAGTGGAGGGCGACGAGGACTATTCGGAAGTAATGAACGATCCGGCTTTCCTGCAAAGTGTCTTGGAGAATTTGCCCGGGGTCGATCCACAATCGGAGGCGGTGCGTCAAGCGGTGGGCAGCTTGAAAGACAAGAAAAAGGACGAAAAGGACGACAAGAAGAAGTAAACCATTAAATACACGTTTTTTTTATATTTAATATTCTGAGCTTCAAAGTGATTAATTGATGACGATGATAGTCTCATTTCCAACCTCTCTTCATCATTTCCGACAGTCTGTTTACTAGCGTTAATTATCTTTATATTAATACAATTGCACAACTCTACCCTAGAAATAATTTAACACCACAAATCAATGAATTTACAATAAATACGTCTTTCGAAATGAAGCTATCGCTCGGAGATAGTTTCACTTCAAACCAGCTATATACAAGTAAAGTAGTCAAGTGCACTTATGGCAGTAGTCGGGGATGAAATCTCCCCATGTGCAGGATGAGTCCGCTCGGGTTGTGTCTGACGATGTACAAAAACGGACGGTCGAAACGTAGTCGTGGCGTTTCGGGCAGTCTCGCCTGTCGCGGTCGTTGCGAGAGCGGCAACGATAAATGATTGGGGTCGTGGAGGGGATCGTGGAACGCTCGCTGATAGTCGCGCGGCTCCTCCCACTCCAGCATCCGGTTCTTGCGTTCGGCGCTCGCCGGATACAGTTCCCTGTGGTGCGCCTCTCCTCCTATCCTCTTCTCGCCGCACGTGGCGAACTCGTTAACTTGCAGGACGTCGCTCAGATAGAAGTCGTGCGCGGCGCCGTTCAAACCCTTCAAATCGGCCTTCTTCGAGTCGAAGAGGTCGTGCAGGCCCATGCGGCGAAGCGACTGCGTGGCGTTGATGAGGGATCGGTGCTGGAAGCGCGGGACTTGGAGTTCGAGGCCCGGACGCGGGATCAGAGAGCGGAGGAGGCGGGACCACGCCCCCTTCTTGAACGCGCTCTCCACCAGGCGTTTCTCTAAGCGGGAGAGGCCGTCGCCGGGTGCCGACGATCCTTGCTGGCCGGGGATTACGAAGATGGTGCTGATGGTTTGGTCTTTGGTGCCTAGAGAAGCGGCGGTTGCGTCTAAACTCGGCTCGTAACCGGCGAGGAAGCCCGAGCGGTAGACGGTGGCCGGGATCGGGACTAATCGGCGTTGACGCATCGACGGCAACACCACGAAGTGGAGTTCACCGTCGCGACCTTCCGTGGATGACTGCGAGCAGTCCGTCTGCAAGTCATAACATGTAAAATGTCTGGAATACAAAAATAAAAAAAATAAAAAACATACGTGAAAGACACTAGCGCTGACTCCGGCCAGAGGCGGTCTCGGTTTAATACTCCCGTCCCTCACGAACTCCACAACTTTTCCGTTGGTGTTCTTCTTCACTAAGAGATTAGTGCGGCGCCTCACCACGTCCCCGATTTCACGAAAACTCGCCTCTTCCACGTGCCCGTCGTAGAACTGCCTCACGCGCTCCTTGTAGAAGCTCAACAATTTCCCTTTGCTTCTATCGCTGTACAATTCGCGCACGATCGCCGAAGTCGCCACCCCCGAATCGGGCGTGGCTTCGATCGACTCGGACACGTTCTTGAAGATGAGATGGGGGTTGAACGTCACCATGTCGTCCAACTTGAGAATTTCGTTCATTTCGCCCGAAGTCCCGCCTCGAGCGCCCAAGAACACCATCGCCAGGAGGGAAGTGGCGGCGAAGGGCGACACCACGACACTTCTTGCAGCGCTTAGACCCGTCGTCGCCGACTTCCAGAATCCGAACGCGAGTTCGTTGCACAACTGAACGAACTGGAAGATGTCGGTGTCGAGTTTGGCGGTGCTGTCTTCCAGTCCGAAACCCTGCATGGGTTTCGGCACCAAATCTACAGGAGGTGGCGCTAGTGTGGTGGTAGTCACCGTTGTTTCAGTCGTCGACTCTTTAACGATTTCGTTGTGTGGAGAAATGGTAGAAACCAAAGTCCAAGTGTAGTCCGAATCGGTTTTGTTGCTTTCGTTAATCGTCACTACGACATCCAAATTCGTTTCATCATCGGTCGTGGTGCTAGTTTCCGTCGTGGTCGCCTCTTCAGCGAAACTCGCATTCTTCCGCAGTTCTTGTACCAACTCCTCGTAGTCCATTTCGAGGCTCAAGTCGCTCTTTGCGGGTTTGCTCTGATTGCGCCCGATTATCGTAATATTGATGATGTGTGGCGCGTACTCTTCGGTTGTTGTTGTTGTTGTGGTGGTGTCAACTTCTTGCGTCGTTTGACCTTGCCAATAGACTTGCGACAACAACGAACCCACAGACTCGCTCAACAAATCCGCGTCATCGGTTGTGGAAGCCACCGTCGACGTTTCCTCAACAACACCCACGAGATTCGACGCCAGCGTTGCACTTTCCTCCACAAGCTCCGGCATCGTTTTATTTCCGCTGCGTTCCATCATTTCTTGTACCATCGCCGCCTGGTGGTCGTCTTCAACAGCCGGACCCGGAGTACCGGAAGCTTGTTGGATTAGTTGTTCGATGTTGTCGACGAACGTTGTAGTTGTGGAGGGAGTGTCGGTGGGGTTTGTAAATTTGGTGGTGGTGCCCTCGAGTTCCGAATTGATTTCGTAGATGTTTGTCGAAGTCAACAGGTATTGGTCCAGAAGAGTCGTTTGCGAGTCTTTGTTTATAGTCGTTGTGGTCAAGTCCGGGTATTTGTCATTAATCAGGAAGAACGTACTGAAGGGTGCGTACGTCGATGAGGATTCAAGAACGTCGGTGGTGCTTGTCGGAAATTCAGTGGTTGATTCGGGGAAGTCGCTAGTTGGGGCTGTAACTGTCGAAGTTGTCGGAAAGTCGGTTGTTGTTGTTGTTGAAGGTGTGTCTGTTGTTGATTCAACTAGTGCAACGATTTTCTCGTATTGTGTTGATTCTTGAGGTGTCGAGTCTTTCAACGAACTATTTACAGTGGTTGTGAAAATAGTTGCTGTCGGAGCTGTTGAGGTCGCTGCGGGAGTTTGTGCAGAAGTTGACAAGAAAGTGGTTTGTGTACTAATTGTTGTTGACTTGAAAGCCTCGTTAGGAGTTGTTGAAATTTGTGTTGAAGTTGTTGAAATTTGTGCAGGTGTTGTCGTTGATGTTTGTGTAGGAGTTGTCGTCGTTGGAGTTAAGGTACCTGTAGAAGTCGTTGAGTTTGGGGCAAGAGTTGTTGTTGGAACATTTCTTGTGGTTGTGGGTGTTGTTGGAACAGTTCTTGTGATTGTGGGTGTTGTAGTCGTAGTTTTGGGTCTTGTTGTGACCTTAACAGGACGTTTGGTACCTTTACTAACTAAACCCGGCTTGACGTTCTCTTTGGTCGAGGGAATGTCGTTGTCGTCTGCTTCCTCCACACTCGTGATGGTCGTCGTCGTCGTCTGTTTAGTTATAAAGTTCGTGGCAGGCTCCATCATGATAGTATCTGGAGTGACGTGACTCGCAGGAGCCTCCGGCTTGATATCCTCCCCTGAGTTTCCAAAAACCGCCGGCAGGATCATGCTCCACGAATCGGAGACGTCGGGCGTGTCCAACAGCGGCTTCTCCGGATTCTTGTGCATTTTAATCTCCTCCTTGAGGACGTTCTGCACGTTGTTAACGACATCGTTGACCCGTTTCTCGGGCACGAAGCCGTTGGAGGTGAGTGCGTCGATCGTAAAGCCGTCCCCGTCACCCGTGGCGATGATGTCGTGGATCTCTTCGAGCGTCATCAGGCGTTTCACCAGATCCCCGTCGTCGTTAAATGTATAAAACTCGTACCGGTCCGGGTTAAGAAGTTCGATGGGGCTGGCGATGTCTCCGGATTTGTGCGGTTTGTTCATGGGTTTTCCGGCGGCGTCCGCGTATATTTTGGAGCCGTTGCCGGCGTCCATGATCACCGAAACGGAAGTGACGACGCTGGAACGAAGAATAAATGTGCTTTACTTTACTTTTGACCCGGATTGGGACACCGGGCTAACTGTTAGTGTCGCGAGTGCATAAATCATCGTCGTGCACTTGTTTTTTCGCGATTCGGCGACGTGTTGCAGGAAAAATTAAAATTACCGTTAAAAATAACAGGCGACCGTATCGTTATCGTTAGATGAGCAATTAATCTTGTTTGGACGTTCTTGGTCGAGAATAACGGAAAAAATCGACTTGCTCACCTGGATCCTAAGACTTTTCGCGAAGCTTCGCCGTCGGTTTCGGTGGTCTCCTCTGCGGAGGCTGCCACCAAGACCAGGAGGAGGATGTGCCACATGTTGTATCTCTCGAACGAATTCGGTTTCATAAGTTGCCCGACCAACTACGAAAAGACAGTCATTTGAACAAAAAAAAGGTGCTTTGACATGCGTTAGAGGGTGGAAACACTCCTCGAAGTAAAGAAATTAATTCCTACATTTTGAAGCTGCCCAGATTTCTTTTTATCCCATTTTCAATTGCTTACATTTTTGGGGCGTAAGAAATTTTTATGCCAAAAAGTCTTAAGTAAGCGACCGATCCGTTACTCAAGTTCACTTCGCTAGTAGAGCATGCAACATTTCTAATGGTCGACTCTATTGATCATTTTATTGCGTGTGTTTTGTGCGCTTTGCGAGGTTTATATTTCTAAGCCTTACGTATTTCAAATACTCTCATAATTGTGAATTGCAGAAAAAGACTAATGATTTTAAAATAAATTAGTCTTATTAAATCAAAAATAATTGGGTACCTACAATTATTAACAACAAGATTAAAAAACAGGTAATACGTTTCTTAAACAAAAGATAAAAAATATTTTTATAATACATTACATATACATATAATATGCACATATAATGTATTATACAACATTTTTAACATACCAAACTTATTAAATTCAAAAATTAGGAAAAATTATAAAATACATGGTTATTTTTTTATTTTTATATTATATTTCCTTAATATCCTTATCATCACAAGCATCTTTTTCATAAATAAGTGCAAAATAGCAGAAATCTTTACCAGTAACGTGTACTTGAAAATAATGATTGTGTTTTTTTCAAAAGAATTTCTCCAGAATTTAATTCCATATAAGCATTTTTTTTTGGCTGAATTGCTTGAAATGAGGTAACATTTTACGACTAAACGGACCCCTTACTTCCTACCAATAATCCAAAAGGCCCTATCTCTTGTTGAAAAAGTTCAAACATTTCCTTGAGAGCCGACGAAAAAGTTTTGAACATTTGTCGTGCTGGATCAGTCCTGTACGTAAATCTTTTTGTTTAATTGGAGCCTTTCAAGAAAATCATTTTTCTGTCGAGATAATTTTTCATCTTCGATGATTTCTTCACCATAATCTTCATGTGCTCCTTGACTAGCCATTTTGTAAGGTTTTTGGGTCAGTTTGTTTGCAGATAATTTTCTTCTGCATGAAAGACAGCTGCTTTCGCTTCTTTATAAATTTTTTTATAATCTCCAGGACTTTTGCCACAATTATGATAAGAACCCTTCTATAGACAAACGTTCGATAATTTACGCAAATTCCACGAAACAATAAAGATCAAATATTTTATTCAGAGTCGATCAATTTTGGCGGATTTTGCAATTTTTTTAGAAAAACCTGGTTCAGTTTCAGAAATTCTGAATATCAAAGTACCCTAACATTTACTAAATTTATGTCACACATTTTATTCAGAAAAATGTTTTATTCACTTAGAAGAATCCGAAGACAACCAAGATTCATTTATATGCCCGTGTCTTTTTTAACTAATTCCATCTCCATAAGTGGCGGTTTAAACGTCGTTTGAGCCAATTTTGCAAAGACAGCTCATGTCAAATGTCACGATATGTCAATGTCAAAGGTGTACACTGAAAAAATGAAACAAAAGCCAGTTTCCATGGCCTCCCAAGCCTCGGTTTTTATTTGTACGTTCTACACATTTAACTGGTGCAAATCTTGGAGCCGTTAAATGTTATTTAAGCAAAAAACAAAGTCTGTAAGTTCTGGCCGTTGGAGCTTAAAAAATGGGGCGGGAGCGCAGGAAAAAGAAGAGTTACAACAGTCGATGAGAACTTGAATCCTCCCATTACCAAATTATTGTACAATAGAACAAGACTGTAACGCAACGAGTGATATAATCCCGTTACGTAACGAAATGTATCGACCCTCGTCTCGTGGGAATTGTTGTTTCATTCGAACCGCTCCAAATTGCTCCAGAACAATTAGCATAGTATTTAGAGATCTGGGTTTGTGGGTATCCAGCTAAGAGCAACAATTCAGCCCGCGGCTGTTGATTATTTTCAATACTGTTAGATGGTTTTGTTTGCGGACGAAGATCGGCGTATATATTTGAGTGCTTTCACTCCGTCTCATTAATTGCAGTACTTGCTACAGTTCGCTGTACTGGTTAACGTGGTTAACGATCGTGTGGGAATGGTAAGTAGGTGAAGAAGAAGGTGTGCTGGTGCAGTTTGCCGGACTGCACCCACGCCTCCAAGTCATGGATTGTTAATTTCACACAACCCCAAATAATAATTGTAATTCCTCTTGCGGTCGCATGTATCTTTAGCACTTTATGTTTGAGGATTCGTACGGAATCCGCGTGGGACTGTGCGTTCTTGCGTTTATAATTGTTTTGCGTGCAGACACCGGAAGCGCAATTAAAACCAGCACAAGAAAGTGTCCTAACATTATGTTATTGGTGAGATTCAGACATTTCTGATTAGCTGACTCAATAACTCATTGTGAGGTTCATTGCTCCCACACCGGATATTTGTTTCAGGCAATTGGGTGAATGACTGGGAAAAAATAGAACAAAAAATATGCACAAATAGTAAGATTTAAAATTAAATCAAAAAATATAAGTGCAAATTGACAATTTTTACACCCGTTCTAGCTTTACTTGTAATGCATTTTGTATTTCTAGAATTGAGGGCGCTATAGAAATAAATATAGGGCGAAAAAAAAACTTAAAATCACTTTGGAATTCGATAGTGCAGAAAAATTTTCAACTTGAAATGAAGAAATTTGAAATTAAGTTTTTGAGTGTCAAATCGTTTCGGATGCGACAATATAAGATATATGTAGGGTCTTTTTTAACAAGTCAGTTTGAGCATTTTTTTATTTACAGTTTCTGCACTTCTGCACTATGAAAAACAAAACAAGCCAGATTCTATGGCCCATTGCAAATTTTTTGTACGTTCTATAATTACAAGCGTACAAAAATAATCGGAGGCTGCGTTGGCCATGGAATAACTTTGACTTTCGAAAGAGTGTGGTAAAATTTCGGCCTTGGAGTTGGAGAAATTTGAAATTAAGTTCTTTGTTAATAACCGTCTAGGACACAATTCCTGCGATACATTTAATTTTTTCTTCGACAAATTCCATCGCCTGGTCTGGGTGTAGACAGCACAAATGTCATGATTTGACTTTTCAGGCGTCTACATTGGAATAAATTAAACAAAAGCTAGATTTCATAACCTCCTGAGTCTCTGTTTTTTAACGCTTGTTATTTGTGGAAGGGCCTAGAGTCAAAATGCGCAATCAGCACATGGACCAAATTTAGACAAATTGTAAAAAACGGGCCATATAAATTTATGACGATGATTGGAGCAGGTTCAAAATTCACATTGTAACCAAGTAGCAAACTTGGAAAAATAAAAAATAATTTGGAGAAACTTTAAATTTACCAAATTAGATTTGAGAGGGCTGATTTTGATTTTAGGCCCCTCAATAATAATGCAAAGAAAATTGACAAAAATTTAATGGTAACGGAAACTACAAAAAAAATTCGAAAATTAAAAGAGTCACATGAAATTTCTTATTCTTATATTTTAAAAAATATGTGTTTTACTATATCCGACCATTCACACAGGTATGAATAATGGACAAAAATTTTGTGTTCTTTTTATGTTGAATTTAGTTCTTCGAAAACACAGATCATTTTTCTCTCTTGCATACCTGACTGATTCTTCAAAATCGAATGTTTTACGTATCCGCGGCCACTTTCGACTGCTTAGCTGATCTTCACCTCACGGAGTCAATGGCACAACTGGCGAAGAGTCGGCCGCTGTGGTCAGGTGCTCGACCTTGACCGCTGGACCACCATCGACTGGGGGCAGACGTTCTGCCTCCAGAAGCCACCACCGAAGCTGCCTCCTCATTATCTCGCTATTTTTAGACGGCGCAGATTCGCGAATGCTCGCCAAACTCGCCTCTGCTCCACTGACAGATATTTCCGAATTTGCTAACGCTGTCTCTACACTGTTCCCAATTTCGATAAATTTTGTTTTTGACTATTCAAACTTCCGTTACCCAATTCCCATTTGAATTTTTTAAAATGAAAAAAATTGTACCTCTCTAAGAAAAATCTTAGCGACCGCTTTAAACGAACGTTTCACCATCCGTGCATCGCACATTATTATGTCGAATGTTAATTCGCATTTATGCAATATGGCAATGTTTACTTTCTAACATAATTACCGAATCCTCATTATCCTTTGTTAATCCGATCGTCAATGCTTGACCCGGAATGTGAACGGACTCGCATCCTGCATAATCGATACGTGATTGTTAGTTTTGTTGTTTTATTGTTGCTTGCTTGATGGATTCATCACTGTCTCTTCGAGGCGATTAAGAGCGCACAGGAGCGAGTTTTTCCGCAACCGCAATCTTAATCTCGTCCGATTTGAATTATTTTCGCATTTGCTGCCTCCGAATTGATGATGAAAATTAGTGCAAAGCGAATGCAATGGAAACGGAAATGGACTCATTTTTATTTCTATTTTATTACCTACGAATTGACAAAGACATATTCAGATGATCGACAGAGACGAGAAAATCTACAAAATTAAGGGAATCATGATACATTTTAAGACATATTCAAAACGTCACGAAATTACTTGTGAAAGAATTTTGAGAAGCGACAGAGATACGAAAAAATCTATAAAATCATGCAACATGATTAAGTATGAGAATGAAGAGAATCTAAATATTGGATAGATGCGAAAGAATCGAATGAATCGAGTGATGCAATTACATTAGGAAAAAAGCAAGGGTAAAAAGCAAAAATAATTTGTAGTCATAAAAATTATATCAAAAATAAAGCCAGTCGAGGAAATCTAAGAAAAAATAATTCATTGAGAGAGCAAAGATGAAGAATTTAAGGAATCGATTAAATACTCGAGCTGTTAAAATTATAAACCAAGATGCGTAGTGGAAGCACGACAATTGTAATTTAACACGACGAAGACATTTCATTTGAATACATTTACATAATAGTTAGATGACAATACTTGCATACTTTGTTCAGATTACCAATTACAGTTACTCGGGTGACGAAGCAAAGAAGAAATATTATTCTAAAACGCACTCGTGTTCATTCACTTTT
Source organism: Eledona agricola (assembly GCA_964023215.1). Lineage (NCBI taxonomy): Eukaryota > Metazoa > Arthropoda > Insecta > Coleoptera > Tenebrionidae > Eledona > Eledona agricola. Next base: position 556,463 of record OZ026861.1, read on the forward strand.
CCACGTTTTTAGGCCGGTTCTACATAATCGATTTTTTCAATGACCAATCTTCCAACTCGTTCTTTGTAACTGTAAAGTCCAGTGATTTACCATCGACACATATCTTTGGAACATTTGCATATTCGATCATAAATTCAGGTGTTTACTTTCGTCATCAGACACACAAATCGCTCATTAAAAGAAAAATACGACCGATCCATCATTGCGGTACTTTTTCCCTTGACATTTCCTCGTCCGATTTTCGTTGCTTTCCGGACCGCGCGTTGAAGTCTCCGTTAGGTGCTGGAATATTTGCTCCGGCAGCGATTTCCTCTTGGAAAAAATCGCATGTTGGAACGAGGTTTTTAACTGTGCGGAATGTTCGTCTTTGAATACGTAATAACATTTTGTCTGGCCGCTACGTTTTTGCTCTATTTGTGTGCGTTTTTTCAGTGTACTTTACTCGGAACGGGCCGCAGACGAGGCGCCATCGACGCTGCGCTTATTCATTATTTCGAAAAACTAGTTGTTAATTGGCGCTAGTTCTTCGACGGTTGGCAACTGGTAATCGATCGAAACACGCAAGCGATACTTAGAAATAGATAAACAAATTGACAGACGAAAAGGTTCGTTGAATATTGTGAGCGTGGTTTATGCACACAACACAGGACGAAAGAGGAATAATTCTCAAAGCTCAACCGTTAACTATCCGAAAATCGAAGCCGTAAAATCGCCTTTTTACACCTCCAACCGAGCGTAAATTTCGTCTTATTTCCATGCAAATCGCGCAGCATCTTTTCCAATTACCACGACTTTACAACGCATTGTCAATTTTCTATTACCATCTTCACCGTTCTCCACTACTGTTAGTTCCACAAAAGCGCCATTTACCTCTAATTAAATAACCGATGTAATGCATGTCAAACATGTCGTCTTTGTTGTTATCGGGAGATAACAGAACAACAGCTGACGCCGGAAACGCCGCAAATCGCATTCGGTATGAATTTTTTTCTTGTACGTACCTTTCTAGCGGTGATGGTGATGAGTCGTTATATAAGTCCGTGCAAGTTTTATAGTTCATGTGAATGCACTCTCACTACGACGAGGAGGACATGGACCACTGATCACCTGTTACCAGCTGCAAGAAGACACTGATTCCCTTCTAGTTTGTTCCGGAGATTTATAATGCAGACGTCTTGGGGTCAGCGGGTAACGGGAAGATTGGATTTTAACAGTGGACCTCGACAACCGCGGACGACGACGGTTTTCTTGCGTTTGCACTCTTGCACGAAGAAATGATGAGACGGCTCGTGTAGTTTCCGGAAACTCGTCGATTTTTATTAGCAATTGCGGCAACTCGCTTCGTTTGCTATTTTTTTGTCCAATTTACACAAAACACGTTCGATGGATTTTCCGGCGTTGTCTGCGATGTAAAAGCAAGGTCCGCTCATTTGCCAAGAACAAAACCAATTAATGATTGACTGCAAACCGCAAGTGAATGTCCAACTTGAATACATTTTCCACATTTTTCCTCCGTCTTGTCACAATCTTTCTTCGTTCCGAATCGCTCATCGATGGTTCATTGATTCTTTTGTCGGTTCTAAACGCTTCGCTACGCCCCGGAACCGACTCCGAGTGCATCATCAATTTCTTCACTCTTTTTTTACAAACCCGCCAGTTCCCATCCATTCAAATTTTAGCGATTTCTCCGGACGACGTCTCTTAATTAGAACGCACTTTTAACAAACGTTAGATAAGTCGACTCGGAAATCTACTTTTTAGTGCAACGAATAGCATTTCCCACAAAGTTTTATTAACGTTTTAGTGCTCTGCCAATTAACTGTAAAAATGTATTGAGAGCGCGAGTGTCTTTGCACATTTTACGAGCGCCTATTTAAGGTGTTAATTGTGCGCGAAGAAGTTTAAATAAATTCTACACGAATTAATAAATTGCAAAATGATTAAGATTAGGGTCTTCCTTAAAGAGCTTCCGTTTGAAGTTTGAATAAACATTTTTTGACTATACAAGAGCTAAAATATCTGCTTATTATAAAAATTTCTTAGACCGGCCGACACAAATTTTACAATTTTTGGGAAAAAATTGGCCATTTTTAGTCACAATTTGACTATTTTTGGTCAAAATGTTGACATTTTTTGAGCATTTTTTCTCAACATTTTAGAATTTATGCCCATTGCGAGTCTAAATATTCTAATTTTCACTACAAATTTTACCCTTTTGTAGCGAAAAATTTGCCATTTTTAGTCGAAATAGTCAATTGGTCAAAATTTTGACATTTTTCACAAAATACTAGGATTTTTTCTAAAATTTTAGCATTTTTAGTCTTTGCTAGTCTGAATATTGTAATTTTCGGTTAAAATTTTGACATTTTTAGTCTAAATCAAAATTTCCGAACCGAAATGAACAGAACCGCGAATCGAACCGCATCACAAACCGAACCGCGAACCGAACCGAACATAGCTGATATACATAATTAAATACTGACAATTTTTACTACTAGTAAGATTCCTTCAGCACACAACACAAGGATTATTACGTTTTAAAAAGCAAATATATCAATGATTTAAATAACGATTTTACCCTGTTTTTAAGGTAACCTTCACAGGTAATCCAAATTTTAAAGATTCTTCCTGTTTTAAAATTTGATTTCGACAAAAAAAACCTGCAGAAAAGCAGTTAAAATTAAATTCTACCCTGTTTTTAAAGGTGCAAGAACATCTTGAAAATTTGGTGAATTCTTCCTATTTTCCATTATATCAGATATTTCTATATTACTTAAGCCTGACTTTTTCCTATAAATTTTATTCTTTGTTCATGTCTTCGACTTATTTGGAGTTCGCCTTTGGCTGATGAGGCTTTGCTACGTCTTTTTTCATTTTTTTATACCATCTCCAAAGGCGTTTTGTGTTAATTTAGTACATATCTACTTATTTAGAATCATGGGCGAATAATCGAATTAATACTTGCAATTTATGCAACTATTTATACATCCCGCTGCAAGCTACAATACAATCTGAGCAGCGTTGCTAGTTTAGAAGTTTTTACTCAAAACTAGGATATTTCAAAAATAACTTTTTTTTCAAATTTTTGTTTATTTTCATAGATAGCCTGCAATTATAAATAGCAAAATATCTAGGTCGGGTAATTCCAACTTAACCTGAAACAGCAACAAGTTCATGAAAAAACTAATGACTTTGGAAAGGACTCTAAATATTGTAATTTTCGAACCGAACCGATCCGATTTGAACCGTACCGCGAACCAAACCGCAAGCCTAACCGCCAACCCAACTGCATACTGAACCGAACTTAGAATGACGTAGAAAAAAACTGGCATATTTTTTTTCAATATTTTAACATTTATATTCGTTGCGAGTTTAAATATTGTAATTTTTGAACCGAACTGCAAACTGCACCGCGAACCCAACCGCACACCGAACCGAAGGTAGAATGACCTAGAAAAATATTGGCAATTCAATTCAATATTTTAAAATTAATATTCGTTGCGAGTCAAAATATTGTAATTTCGATTCGACACGCACCGCGAACCGAACCGCACCGCAAGCCGAACCGCGAACCGCACACCGAACCGAAGGTAGAATGACGTAGAAAAATATTGGCTATTTAACTTTAACATTAATATTCATTGCGAGTCCAAATATTGTAAAATCCGAACCGATTCAATTCGAAACGAACCGCAAATCGAACCGCAAACCGCACCGCAATCCGAAACGCGAACCGAACCGCACCGCAATCCGAACCTCCAATCAAACCGCGAAGCGCACACCGAACCGTGAACCGAACGGCAATTTCCGAACCAACTCAATTCGAAACGAGCCGAACCGCAAATCGCACCGCAAGCCGAACCGAACCGCACACCGAACCGAAGGTAGAATGACGTAGAAAAATATTGGCAAACCGCACCGCGAATCGAAACGCGAACCGAACCGCAATCTGAACCTTTACTCAAACCGCGAACCGCACACCGAACCGTGAACCGAACGGCAATTTCCGAACCAACTCAATTCGAAACGAACCGTACCGCACCGCAAGCTGAACCGCGAAAGCTGAATCAAATATTGTTATTTCCGAACCGATTCGATTCGAAACGAACCGCAAACCGCACCGCAAGCCGAAACGCGAACCGAACCGCACCGCAATCCGAACCCTTACTCAAACCGCGAACCGCACACCGCACCGTGAACCGAACGTCAATTTCCGAACCAACTCAATTCGAAACGAACCGTACCGCACCGCAAGCTGAACCGCGAAAGCTGAATCAAATATTGTTATTTCCGAACCGATTCGATTCGAAACGAACCGCAAACCGCACCGCACCGCAATCCGAACCTTTACTTAAACCGCGAACCGCACACCGAACCGTGAACCGAACGGCAATTTCGGAATCAACTCAATTCGAAACGTACCGTACCGCACCGCAAACTGAACCGCGAAAGCTGAATCAAATATTGTTATTTCCGAACCGAATCGATTCGAAACGAACCGCAAACCGCACCGCAAGCCGAAACGCGAACCGAACCGCACCGCAATCCGAACCTTTACTCAAACCGCGAACCGCACACAACCGCACAATTTTTTCAAAATATTCACATTCATTGTATAAGTATAGTAATTTCCACGTACCAATGACAAGTTGTTTTGAGAGTTGCACAAAGTAGCTAAATCAAGACGTCTTATTCGCATTATTGACTTCTGAGAATTGTTTACGTTTCAAACTTCCAAACATGGAAGAAAACGGAGGCGAACGCAAATCCCCGGATCTTCGCCAATCGGTATTTCATAAACACATTTTGTTGATCAAGTCCCAATGCGTCCCTAGTCTAAAATTGGCGCGGATTTCGGCACCTCCTTCGCAAAGAAACGAAGCAGATCGCTGAGCTTTTCTCTGGACTGGGACAACATAATTAAAGACGGCGACGAATACGCGAAAAGCTCCAAAGTTTCGCTCGCGGACTTGATCACCTACGACAGGGACACCGTCGACTTTTGTACCGGAAGTTCTTATACCGGAAAGTGGAACAGTTTGGGGATGTCCGGATACGGGGTTTATACATTTCCTCACGGTGAAACAATGAAACGCTCCACGTGGAATACATTTCGATCGATTCTCTCTTTTACTTTTTGCAGGTTGCAGATACGAGGGTTTGTTCGAAGACGGCGTCTTCCACGGCGAGGGCGCCCTGATTTATCCCATGGGCCAAAAACTGGAGGGCGTCTGGGACAAGGGCAAACTGATGAATTACAGATTTTCGAACGTCGACGGTCTCGAATACAGCGACAACTGGAACTATTGCGTGATGCCGGATCGGCGCTTCCACGTTTCCATCCGCGAAGGACTTCAGCCCGGAGGACGCGAGTTCCTCACCAATCAGCAACCGACGCGCGACATCGAACCGGAATTTTACGACACCGGCGATGGATTCTACAACCCGAGGACCAGAAGCATCTTCATAGCGCGCGATCCCGAGGACTACGCGCTTTTGCAGGAAGATCAAAAGGTGGCGGTGGATGTTGAAAGCGACGCCGATTTCTGGGTGAAAGCTGTCACGTAAACGCCGTTGCGGCTTTCTTAAGCACCAGTGAAATGTCAGTGCATTGCAGAGTGGTCCCCGACGAGAGGCATACGTGGATTATTAACAACTGTAGAAAGGGACACGACGAACCAACAGGCTATCGTCCAGATTTGTACGAAAACTGGGTAACGGGACGAAGGAGGGAGTTGGAGGACCTGGAGCAGAAGTGCACGCACGAGTCGACGTCCTTCCTGAGTTGTAACAGCGCCGGCGATAGACGATTCTCGCTTCCTTCGCCCAACGTGGTCACTGAAAAGAAGTCCTTCGACTATGGAGAAACCGAAAAGAAAATCAGTCTGAGCTCGGCGAGGAACGTACGCTTCCACTGACTGATTAGAACATTAAATAAATTACAACGTGTACGATCCTTCATCAGCTCCGACATGTGCATAAATTTGTTGGTCGCTGCTTTGATCTCGAAATAGAAGTGTCCAGGACTATCCCATCAATTGATGGCGTCGAGGACGCAAACGCCATCTGTTTGTCAATTATTATCGATCATCAAAGGTGGGCAACAATAAATAAAATTCCTCGCTCTACTTTAATCCAATTATTGCATCCCTCACGACCAATTTCATTCGACTGCGGTAATCTTCATTGCTCGCCTCGAACAATACCGTTTCAGCTGAACTCCAAACAAACTTTGCTATTTAGATAAGACGATATCCGCGTGGTCATCACCATTCACAACGACGACTTCTTTGTGTACTTTGCGAACAACTACGAACTTGCAGCGCCGCTGATTCGTTTCAGGCATTTGTATTTTTCACTATTATTTGTTTTGCGCCTCGTCCCGAATCGGATTAAATTATCGGCTTAATGACTTAACGAGGGTATTAATAATCGAGGCACATGAGGAGGATGCGCGCTTCGACGTCGGTGGTCCTGAAAGCTGAAACCGCTGAAAACCGCCAGCCTCAAATTCAGTTGCGCTTCAGACTCGTTCGGTGGTTGTGCTTCGGAGATGGTGCGCTTCAAGTCGTGAATATTTCACTCGATTTTAAGTAAGTTTCAATCAACTTGTAGTTTATTTGGAACGTTATTATTGCTGATTTGAATCTGTTTAAAAATAGATTGTATTCGTTCGGTTTGCATGTTGCACAGAAACTAATTACTTTCATTAAAGTGCAATTCGTTTATCGGTAATGGAAATTGTTTTGACATGAAAGCTTCGACTCTTCTCGTTTCTGATAGACTAACAAAACGCATTGTAAGTGAATTAAAATATATCAATCCGTAACAAAACTAAAAACACGAATCATCCAGGTAATTATTAATTGTTGAAATTGTATGTATTTCAAATCTCCCTCGATAATTAAAACAGTTAACCATATAAACGTAATAGTAAATAAAGAACAAACGGAGCAATTTTAATTAAAACACGGGTACAAATAAAAACCGTGGCTCGCTAGACATGGGGTCTGGTCACTTAAAAATTATGCTCACACGCCTCAAAACCGAGACCTGTAGATGGAATTTGTCGAAGAAGATGATAAAAAAGTAATTGCGGTGTCGCAATTCTGCTACACTGTTTCAAACGTCAAACAGCAGTCTCATCATTTTATTTTTGTACACACGTTACCTACACAAATTGCCACAAAATCGTTTTTTCGCAAAGTAAATTACACGCACTAAATTTACGAAAACATTTATTTGTCTTTCATCGGCAAATCGCTGATTTTCCGGCCGACTTTATAATACGAATCGAAAAAACAAACAAACACTTTTACGACCATTTGAAATGTTTTGCGCGTCAAATCAAACAACAAATCATTAATTTGCTGGAACACGATTGTCGTCAAACTCGGATTGAAATCTTCTTTACCCGTCAACACAAACCATCATTAATAACCACCATCGGGGAAGGTGCACGCGTCCAAAAATAACCTCCGAAAATATTTTGACCCAGTTTGGTAGTTCCGGGGATGATGGACGATGTCTGGAGATGTGCGGAACGAGATTGATGAACCGAAACATTCAATTAGGGGATCGTACAGCTCCATCGGCGTCTTAACAGATACAGAACGAACGATTTCTGATTTATTTTGTACTATTTCAACAATTTGTCGTCGTTTGTATGCAGCTGCGACCGTCATTTTGTTCTTTACTATGGTTATGAGTAAGCTTTGATGAGTGATTGTCTTGAAATAACTGTTACAAACATTATAAATATTATGGCTTGTTTGGGTGAGAGCGTTTTGGTGTTGGGATTGCTTCTTAGTTTGAAAAAGTCGTCCCCGACTTGAAGGATTGTATCCAATCGGCGATATAAAAAGAACGGATGATTGATTGCGTTTGTTTACAAACTTGATGGAAGTGTTTGTGTTGCAATAAAAATATCAACATCAGCGCCGATTCGATACATTTAAAACAAGCTTTGAAAAAATGAATTGAAAAGTGAAGGGGAGGTGGCTTGCCGCAAGAGATCGACAATGACCAAGCGACGACGAAAAGTTTAATCGACAGCGATCTGTGAACTAAACCGCGCGGAAAATTGCAGGCATTCCTTAAATAACGAAATTTCGGTTAGAACATTTTCATCGGCGCTCTTCTTAAGGAAATTCTAGAAAAGCAATGTTGGTTTTTTTTCTTCTCTATAATTGTTCCCCTAATAAATAATACGAGGCTGCGTAGGCATGGAATAATTTTGACGCTCAGACGAGTGTAGCAAAATTTCGACCTCGAGTTGGAGATATTCGAAATTAAGACCCAATACCTAAGCTACCTTTACTGCATTTTTCGACAAATTTCATCTCCATGTCTTAGTTTAGACGTTTGAGCAAATATTTAAATGACAGCTCCTGTCAAATGTCATGAATTGACAGTTTCAAATGCTCACAATGGAAAAAATAAAAACAAAAACTAGATTCCATGGCCTCCTGAGCCTCCGTTTCTATTTGTACACGCGTTAAAACAAAAGCTCGATATCATGGCCTCCCGAGCCTCGGTTTTTATTTGTACGTTATTTATTATTATAACAATTTGAGCGTTTTTTTACGGATAATACGCTCGACCATAAATATAACGATTTGCACAACTTTAGTGGAAATAAAACAAACAGCGAACAATAAAAAAGCCGGAAACGCTCATCAATAAAAATATTTATTATTTATGTTTCTATTTGTTGTCGGATTGAATGAAGGGACGAGCGACAACAGTCCTGAAAATATTTTCAGCGATTTGCCAGTGTCGTAACCGCGCACAAACGATTTGCGTCATATTTGCGTAATTACATTTCAGTGGAACTCTTTGTAGTGGTGAAGTGATGAAAAAAATGCGCGAGTTGTCATCCCGAACCGCTTTTTTTCCGTTTTATTAGTTTTCCTAATAAGCGTCTGGACGGCTTGAAAATTTCACGATTTGTAGCTCGTGCAAGTTTGAATACATGTATTGCGTAAAATTGCATTTTAATTGCAAATTTACGAATTTTTGCATTCGTACGATTCGTCGGTGGAAAAACAGGAAACGTCGACCGCGATTTAAAAAATCATCCAGGAACTCGTAACTTCCAACTTGTTTACGAAACCTCCAATATCCGTTTTTATTTAATTCCTTGTTTTGACACAATCAGGTCAGATATTAGGTGGTGAAAAGCCGAGACGCAGAAAGCGATTGAAATTTTTAAACACTCTAGATTCCATCAATGGCGCCCTGGACTTGAAGAAAGCATACATAGGCGAGTGCATGCATCAAATTTTTACAATGGCACGTGTAATTTTAGTTGCTTGCAGTTGTGTGTGGTCAATGCACAGTTGAGAGCCGGGGAATGTTTTGTTTCAGAAATGAACGCAAGTGATGCTTTGAAGATGGATTCGTCCTGGCAGTCCTCCTACGTTTTGGCGTTCGACAACGACAGCGGCTGGGGCGAAAGATACTTCTTTACTTATTTCTCCCAATTCGACGGACGGCCATCGAATACAGTCGCACTGGAAGTCGCCATATTCGTCGCCATATTTGTCGTGTCAGTTTTCACCAACGTCTCCATCATTGTCTGCGTGCTCAGGTAAAAAATTCCAAGAATAAAGAAACTTTTAACAAGCGCCGTTGCGCATCGCACATCAAACAACTTTTCGGTCCATAAAACTCGCCCGACTTAACACTTCTAGATCGAGCTCCGGCTCCCGGAATTGATCGCACAGTGCAGATAATACGTTTTTATTAAAATACTATCGCCGTTATCGGTATGTTAATTTGTTAAACACATCCTGGGCCACAATCAGAATTTCCTGCACGCTCTATCGCCTCTTAGGAAGCGGCGGTTTTGCGGATTTCAGTTGCGGGACTGCATCCATCTATAATTAGAAGCTCTCTCCCCGGAAGAGAATCCAAGGAAGTCGGCGGTTCGAACCGGAAATATTAACGAAGCCGGTGCGTTTGACGCGCGCCATTTTTTGCCACAAACAAATCGATCGCGTGTCGCGAAAAATACAAAATTGATCATCAATAATCCGCGCGATTAACTGTCGGAGGTATTTTTAGGCTGAAATTTGTTCGGAGGACGTGGACGACTTTGCAAGGAATTTTTCGCGTCCTGTGCTCGATATCTCAATTGGAAAATTTGAATTTTCCAGCACTTGGAGGCGAAGTGACCCGAATCGAAATCGCGCAAGGCGTTTCGGTAACTATTGCGAGGGAAATCGCCCGCGTCTAATTACTCTTCCTCGTCGTTGTCTCTGAAGGGTGGCCTACATTTCAGGACCGCTTCCTGCTTTCTGCTTTTCGTCAATCTTCTAAATTTTTCAACCTCCGGCGGCTGGCTTATTTTTCATAAATCCGAGTAATTCGAGTCGTGCTGAGGTCAGTATATGAGCAAAGCAATGTTCGTTCGGAAGTTGTTTAGTTTGGTTCGAGGTTGTGTGTTTGAGATGCACTTGAATTGTGTCAAGGAATTGTTGTTTTTGTTATTTTGTATAAAATGCTAAACTTATATATTTATGGATCGTAAAAATCGTTACAGAACGCGCAATATCATAACGTGCGTGTAAATAAAAAAGAATTTAGAGTAAGCCATGGAAGCTCGCTTTTGTTTTATTTTTTACAGTGTGTACAGTGACATAATAATGACATTTGCAAGGAACTGCAAAAACAGTTGCCCAAAAAACTAGTAAACCGACGCCCGGAAATGGAATTTGTTAAAAAAAGACATTAAATATTATCTTATGTGTCGTGTTTGTCTAACATTTTCTACCCTGTAACTAATGCCAAAGTGATTCCAAGGCCCACTCTGAATCCTTTTGTATTTGTACGCGAGTTAAAGCAAACGAGGCACAAATCCGAACTTAAACAAATTGGAAAAAAAAACTTTCTCACTTGTTTTCCACGCACTTACCTCCAAGTTCGGTGCCGGAGCAATTTCAATTGTTTGCGTTCACAAAAACGTTAGAGCAAAACAACAAATTTCAAATTTTGCAAATTGATTTATGGAAACGGATTAAAAACGCGTTGACCGAGTGAAATCCGAAGATTATAAAGTACTTTTACCGGTTGGCTTTTTTGCTTCCTGAAAGCACAAATACTGTTCCAAGGGAGGCGTGTTTCGTGTTTGGTACAAATCGCTGCAAAAACGCGGAATCGTTCCATTAAGGCCCACATAAATCATATCAGAGTAACGTTCATCCTCCAAAATTCTAATCTCGTTCCAGGTTTCCAGACATGAGGACAGTGACGAATTACTTCGTTCTGAATCTCGCAGCCGCAGATCTCATTTTTGCTTCGACCATTCCTGCGGTGGCTTACTCAAGGATCGTGACTTCCTGGAAACTGGGAGATTTTCCCTGCAGGTGCATACCTTACGTCCAGGTGGGTCTTCAAAGAAATTGTGGTGCTTGGGCGTCCTTACCATTCACGCACTGTTTATTTACTTATTTATTTAAAATATTTACACAGTTTTAAAGGACAATTTAATGATGTGGAGTCGATTGGCAGCGCTCCAAATTGCTAATCGGAGCTTGCATAAAGCGTAAAAAAAGGAATTTGCAGTAGCATGTGGAAGCTAGATTTTGTTTTATTTTTTACAGTGTAGAAGTTTGACATTGGCATACCACGACTTTTGTCAATAAAAAAAATGCTCAATCGACGCCTGGATATGTAATTTGTTGAAAAGGTACTGAATGTATTTTATGTAGCTGAGCTTCTAATTTATTACAAGTTGACGATTTTTGAATTTATCAAAGGCCATGGTATTATTTCCTAATTTATAATTTTCCAATTTAACATTTTCTGATTTATTATTTTCTAATTTATAATTTTCCAATTAAAATTTTCTAATTTAAAATTTTCTAATTAAAATTTTCTAATTTATAATTTTCTAATTTCAAATTTTCTAATTTATAATTTTCTAATTTATAATTTTCTAATTTATAATTTTCTAATTTATAATTTTCTAATTTATAATTTTCTAATTTATAATTTTCTAATTTATAATTTTCTAATTTATAACTTTCTAATTTCAAATTTTCTAATTTCAAATTTTCTAATTTCAAATTTTCTATTTTCAAATTTTCTATTTGACAATTTTCTAAATTAAAATTTTCTAATTAAACATTTTCTTATTTAAAATTTATTAATCTAAAATTGGGAACCGCATGTTTTTTTACATAATTTGAAAGATTTTATTTTTCTTGATACATAGGTACGTATACAATTTGATTATTTTTACTTAGAACTAATTTTTAACACATAAATTAAGAAATATTGAATAAATTTTAACAAAATCTAGTTGCATGGTGACAATACAAATCGTCGACGTCGTCACTCGACTGAGTAAATTTTATGAAAATTTTTTAAAAAATCTTGTTAAAATTCATTTTATTTGCCGATTCTGACGGCATCGTCTTATTATACTCGTAGTGACCCTATGCACTTAGATTTTAACTTTTATAATTTTTTTTCAACTGAAATTTTTTTAAACCACAGTTCTACTTATTTTTTAACATATTACATATGATTCTAACAAGAAAGATGTGTCATAATTTAAAATAAGAAAGTTGAATATCGCACAAAATATATTAAAAAATTGTCGGCTTGTAGTGATTTAATAAATCCTGTATCTCGACGACTTCATTCCAAATTTCTCTAATGACCAAACATTTTCTACACTACAACGAACTCCAAATTGTGACCATGTCCTACTCTGAATCCTTTTTGTTGTATGTCCTATGTAACCATGCAAAAAATAATTGAATTAAAAAAATTCTATTATGTGGACATTTGACTACAAACAGAATATTTTACAATACAAATTGAATCGTCACCGAAACGAAACGTCACCATTTGTTTAGCGCAGTTTCGTATAATTAATTGGCATCAGTGCAAGACATTAATTAACAAATTCAATCTATTGCATTTAAACGCACTCCGGGGACAATTAGATAAAATGCAACATTGCGTGCAGCCACCAATGCGAACCCGTTCAATTAAAACATCCCAGATTTAGTCGCACGTCCCTTTCATTTTACCCTATGGGACTTTATGTGTTTTGCCACGTTAATGGCATTGAAAATCGTTAGTGTGCGGGGGATATAAATAGCGGCAAAGTGTGCGGCTTTGTAATGAGCGTGATAAAGCGGACATAACCAAACATTTCAAACTTCAAGCGCCATGTTTAAACATGGAGGCCACACGGTGAGAGGGGAGTCAAGGACGCGCGTACGCGATTTATTTTCTTTAGGCGCCAAAATAAACTACGACGATTTACAGATGGGTGTAATTTACACGTAAACAGAAGGAGAGGTCGTCGCTGTAATTATCGCTTCCAAACAGACGATATTCTTTGTGGCGGGAGGAAACATTTATTTATCATCCCACGCGCCGACGGACCATCGATCAGTTTTTCAAGTGCGTACATATTTGCCGAATGATAATTCACTTAGTGATAACAAGCACCGAAAAGAGTGGAAAACATCGGGAGAACACGTGTTTACCACTTTTCCTCGATTATTGTCTCGATTGTTTTGATGAGTCCTGCTGAACTGGGATGGGGGATAAACAACTTAATAAAAAATCCATCAAAACGGACGTTGTCAGTTTGTCCGCGTCATCCGTGCACTTTTGCTCCGTGCACAGCTAAAAATGCTAAGTATAACAAAGCTTTGTTATATTTTAAATGTTTTGCATAATTGCAACACGAAACTTTGCATTGCTGCATCTGCATATTTGAAGATAAACTTGAGCTCCCGGCGACCATCGCAAAAAGGAAATTCTAATCTTATGCTTTCTGGAATGTTGCCGAAAAATCTGTAAATCGCTGAATATTGTGGGATTTAAGTAACGTCTCGGTTCGGTCTTATTACTATCGCTTCCTTTTAGTGCGGACTAATTTGGGTCAAAGCAAGTTGAAGATGTGTTGCGGTATTTTTTTATTACATAATTACATATAAAATATAATCTCATATGTATATTTTTTGTCAAAGGTGTTTTTTGTCGGTACGTATCTCCAATGACTATGATTTTGACCTTACCTTCAGTGCTATTTGCGAAAAATAAACTAACGTTGCAAAATGTTAATGTTTTTTTTTAATTTTAAAAACCGTATTTAGTCACAGTCATAGCGCCATCTATGGACCATTTGATAAATTAAAAACGTATATTGGTAATAGCGCCATCTGTTGACAATCTGTTTAACTAACATCTCCAACTTTTCCTCCAGGCGCTTTTCTTGATAACGATGTACATATTTTAGTTTGTGTCCGCCATCGTTCTTCTGTGGACGCTGGCCCTCATCAGTATGGACCGCCACCGCTGCATTGTAATCCCTCCTTACCGCTCCGGCATGTCCCCAAAACAAGCGGTCTTCTTTTCGGCCGTCACTTGGTTGTGCAGCTCCGTCGTCTTCAGCCCTGTTCCCTTCTGGTTCCGCGAAGTCACCCTCGAGGAGGACCGCACCGTCTGCACTCTTGTATTTCCACGTTCCAACCACATCCACATTTCCGCTTGTTTCGTCATGCCAGTGGTGGTGCTCGCATGTCTCCTTCCGATGGCGATGCTCGTCTACCATTACCAGCGCATCTTCCGGAAGATCATCTCTACGCGTAACACTTGGGCCTCGTCTTGTGTGATGGTCAGCGACGCCAAAGAGTGCTCCAGAACGCAGAACCGGCGCCAGAGCGAGTTGAGCATGAGCGACATCTTCGTCCCTTGGCCGCGTCGCTTCTCGGCACAGGCCCCCAGCAGCCGCCACGGCTCTCTTTCACAGCACGAAGAGATCCGCTTGAACAAGCACATAAAAGTCGTGCGGGTCATCTTCTTGAACGTGGTGGTGGTGCTGCTGATGTGGCTGCCTATCACTTTGGTCATGCTTCTTATTTATATCGACGGAAGGAGGCCGACGGAAGACAAAAACTTCTTCTTGAGGTCGCATCATTTCATCGCCGCGCTCATTGTTGCATTCCTGAACACGCTCGTGAATCCAGTGGTGTATGGGGTGCTCTCCGATAATTTTAGGTCGTGTTTGGTGAAGATGTGGTGCAATAGAAGCGCGGAGGACGAGCTGAATACAGAACCCTCCAGCGGGAGGAATTGCGCCACCAAAACGACGAGGAAGCAGAGTTTTATCAATTCGGTTAGTGAAAATTAAGCGGTTGTTAGTGCCGTGGCGAGGTGGCTGTGTTTTTGCAAGGTACAATAGTGCAATAGTACGTAGGAAGTTACGGTGATGATGTGTGTTAATTTTGTATTGAAGTCAATGTTTTCCAGAAGATCTATTTTTAATATTGTCGTATTGTGGTGTAAAAAAACTCCTAAATTATGAAACTGTGTCGATGTCCAAGTGTTAAAATATATGACAAAAAGAGTACTTTTTTCCCCAGACTCCACCAACCATTCTATATCCTTTAAACAATTAATAACAAGCGTTCAAAAAAAATTGAGGCTTCGTAATTTTTTTGAATCTAGCTTTTGTTATATTTTTTCCAATTTTGACTAAAAATTACAATATTTTGACTCAAAATTACTATAAGTGACCATATTTTTACTACAAATGGCAAAAAATTGACTAAATGAGTATTGGTGGCCATATTTTGACCAAAAAAGATAAAATTTTGACTAAAAATTATAAAATCATAATTAAACATTTTATTTATTATATTATTACATAAAATGCAAGATGGTTATAGTTTGGCTAAGCATGGAAAAATTTTGATAAAATATGGAAACATTTTGGCTAAAAATGGTAAAATTTTGACAAAAGATTCGTAAAAATTTTAAAAATGTAACTATAAATTGTCAAATTTTGACAATAAATGACTGACAAAAAATTTTAATTATAAATTGTACAATTTTGACAATATTTGAAATAGTCCTATTTTAACTAGAAATTAAAAAAAATTGACTAAAATATCAAAAAAGAAAATTTTGAATAAAAATTATAAAATCGTTAGGTACTAAAAATAAAAATATCTACACAAAATGACATAGATGGTCACATTTTGGCTAAGCATGGAAAAAAGTTTGATTAAAAGGGAAAAATTTTAGTTAAAAATGGTAAGATTTTGCCAAAAAAATTGTAAAAGTTTGACTCTTGTGTTTGACTAAAAAACGTAACATTTTGACTAAAAATTGTAAAATTTTGATAAAAAATTACACTATTTTGACTCGAAATGACAATAAACATGACAACATTTTTAAAATTATAATTAAAAATAGAAAAATAAATGGTCATATTTAGCTAGAATTAGAAAAAATAGATTAAATGAGTATCAGTGTCATAACTTGACCCAACAAGATATAATTTTGACTAAAAATTGCAAAATTGTAACAGAATGACAATATTTTTACATATTATGCCATAGATATTGTGGCAAAGCATGAAAAAAATTGGAAAAATTGTGTCTAAAAATAAAAAAAAATTAAATTTAAACTGAAAATGTTAAAATTTTAACAACAGATATGTTGTTTTCAAATGATTATTAATCATCGTATTTTAACTAGAAATAGAAAAAATTGACTAAATTAGTATCAGCTAATGGTCATATCTTAATCAAATAATTTTATTTTAAATAAAAATTAAATCGTTACTAAAAAATAACAATATTTTTACACAAAATGACATAAATGGTCATATTTTGGCTAAGCATGGAGAAAGTTTGACCACAGGTTTGACTAAAAATGAAAAGAAATGAAAAACAAAAGAATCGTAAAATTATGACTAAAAATGACAATTTTTTTTGCCCTGTGGTATGGCTAAAAATGGTAAAATTTTGACACAAGATGTCTTTCAAAAATATCTTCAAACGACGTCTAAACCAACACCAGTAGAAGGAATTTGTCGAAGAAGCCATTAAAGGTATTTTTTGTGTCCGAGACGGTTATGAACAAAAACCTTTAGGTTCAAGATAACTCGAGATTGAATTTTTGCCACACTTTTTCGAACGTCAAAGTTATCCAATGGCTTCCGCAGCCTAGTTTTTTTAACTTTCGATAATTGGTGAGGGGTTTCTTAAGAAATCACGTAAATCGCTCAAAACTCTATTATTGAAGCTACAATTACAACTTCTAAGCACACTGGTTGACCACATCTAAAATTTTGGCGTACTCCTTCTGAATCTCGCTTTCCTTGCTGGCCGACACCAAACCAGTTGCCGAATCCTTGAACAACAAATCCTTCTTTCCATTAAACGAACCGAACAACTTGAACAAATCCGGTCGTTGCGTATATTGCGTGCTGGCAGAAATCAGAAGGTTACGAATCTCCTCCACTTCTCCGTCGCTCTTGGAGTTGCTCGTCACCACCTGAAAACACCCTTAAATCGCGTTTTAACACTTCTTCACCTCACCATATGAGGCGGGGCGTGTGCCAAGTGGCACCTCTCGTATTGGTCCACAGCAACTCTTCCGCCGTTGGGACACAACAACTCGTACTCTTCAGATTTCAAATTTTCAGCCCACGTTTCCTTGTTGTTGCCATCTGAAAGCTCCAGTCACTCGAAGAAGTCCAACAATTCTTACAATACCTGTATTTCCGGGAACTGTTACGTGTTTAACGAACGCAACATCACCTCCACCTTGCACCAAACACCTGAAGGCCCCCGTGTATCCACTGTAGGCTTCTGAAGCGTCAAAATTGCACTTGGTGCTCGTGTCGTTTCTGTCCACGTCTCCCACACACAACTTGCACAATTCGCTGCTTTTGGAACCGGGCAAGCAGCTTTCGGTGAAAAACTCAGACAGTGCTTTCGTGTAAGGACAGTTCGTTTTGTTGATAAGATTCTGTTGGAGAAGAGTGTACAAGGGGGCGTTGTAGCCGGCGGTGCGTCCGATTCCCGTATGACAGGACTTGGAGCCTTTCAAATCTGCAAACGAATTAAAGGGGGAGTTTTTCTTAACCACGGCCACGGCATAATAGGACCCTCCCTGGGGTCCGTATTGCTCCTCAACAATCGGTACCAAGTTGTAGTCGCTCTGGGCTTTCGCCACGAGGCCTCCGTCGAGTGTTATAACATCCGCACCGTTGTCCCGGATCGTTTTCAGACAATCCGATACGGATCGTTCTTGGACGCAACCGAGTCTAGGTCGGATGTCGCGCGAGAATGCAGACCTGGACAGCGCCTCGCATTTCTCCAACTCGTCTTTGTGGGTGACGCAAAATCTGACGGTTTTAAAAGGGGGGCCGTAGTCGCGCTCGATGACGTCGGTGTAGTTGGCTTTGTCCAAGTAGTCCCCAGGTCGTATCACTTTGTTCTCTTTGGGAACGGTCTTGTCGTTCAGCTCCAGCACCTTCACCAACCACGGAGCGTGCTTTTTCTGTCCCACGGCGTCGAGGTTTTCGATTTTACGACGCAACTCGTCGACGGTTTTCACCACGTCTGTGTTTGCGATGTAGCCTTGCCATGGACGCGCCGCCCAACGACAGGGAGGCCCCGTGATGGGCACGCGACTGCCGTCAGGGCACAAGTAAGCAAAATCTTCCGGTTTTTCGTTGCTGGCTTGGGCTGGAGTGGTCCCAACCGACAACTGAAACAAATCCTTTTCGAAACAATTTTTTACAACACTAATATTACCCCGAAGAATTTGCGCACGTAGATGACTTTAGTCCACGCCACTTGCCCCCCGTTGTGGGCTAAACACCGCAAGGCACCGTCGTAGCCGGAGAAGTTGTCGGGATAGTCGCAGATGTCGGGGTGTTCGCAAAGCGCGCACAAATTCGAGTACTTCTTCTCTACAAAAACACATTCACAACAAACCGGTGCACTTGAAAAGGTCTTACTCCAGCTGAGATCGATTTTCGGGTCCGGTGACCATTTGCCAACAATGCACGCTTGGCGGAAAAGAGTCGAAAACGCTTTCAGCTCGTTTTCGCGCGGGCTCAATTCCGGTTCGTTCAAGCTCCCGATGATTCCTTTTTGTTTCAGTTTGGTGAGGGGGATTTTGTAGCCGACGTTGCGTCCCACGCCCGTGTGGCAGGAGTTGAGACCTTTTAGTCCTTCGATCGAGGATATGTTGAGGTCTTTGTGGACGACGGCGACGGCCTCGTAGCGGAATTCAGCTGCCGGTTGTAAATATATAGTCATACGGGGTAAGTGAAGTGAAAGACTCACCGTCGGGTTCCTCGCGAGTTCTGATCTCTTCGAACACCGCAAAGTCTCCGTTTGGTGTTTTGGCGGCGATGTACATGTCTTCGGGGTCCACCGTGCCGAAATCCGCCACTTTTTGTTCGATTTTTTCGATACATTGCAAGCTGGAGGAACATTTGTAAGATTGAGTTATTTCAGTTAAATTAAATTGAATTTACCGGTCTCGGGCGGGGATGCAGATGATTTTCGCTGCGCTTTTTGTCTCTTGTGTTGACATTTCTCGACACGCGTCCAGGAGTTCCTCCGGAACGCACATTTTGTCTATAACAAATCGTTTTTTTACTCCGCGTCTATGACAAAGCTGTTAACGCACCCAATTGAGTGCGTTAATAGCTTTTTGAGTTTCGTAATGGAACTAGTGTGATTTAGTTTTTCTAGGGTGGTATGTCATGATCTGAAATGACATGACAAACGTCAAAGTAAACACTAACACAAAACGTTACAATATTTTTAATTTAAATTAGCTTTTCCCAATTATTATAAACATTAATTTTAAATAAAAATTGCATAAAAGATGCGAAATAGAAAAAATGGTATCAAAAACTCGTTAGGCTATTATGGCACTTGTCGTTTTGTAAACTTGGACTCATGCAATAAAATATGCCTTATGGAACTCGTTTTTTGCAAACTGTCTGAGCTTCCAACAATTTTGTCAATCGACGTTTCAGCAACAACAAAGTCAAAGAGTTTTTTCCGAACACTTCAACTGCGACATTAGAACGAATTCAAACGACCTTCCCATGGAAATTGTAGTTACATATGCAATAACATGCAAATGACTCGCTACTTCTCATGTAAACAATTTTCTCTCGTCTTAAATATCAGGTCGATGCACTTTATTCTTGAACCGTATTGATTACAATTAAATTTAAATTACTCAATGGACTTACATTCGTGCTGAGCATTTCTGGTAAATCTTGGTAGGGCAGCGAGTGGTCCGGCCAGAACGGCCGCCACAAGAACAAATCCGGCGATTTTCAACATCGCCTTTCACCTTCTGCTCAAGACTGCGAAGTGGTTCTTGGTTTTCCCTTTTTATATCCTAGTCATATGTGCAAGATTGTAAACAGATCAGTGGCGGACTCGTTTTTATTTCACTTGATCTTATCTTAAATTGGTGGCGAACCATCGACGTCGTCCACGAAGAATTTGCCTGGTTCCTTTGGGTTTCAGGTTTCTTATTTGCATGGGCGTCAAATTTTGAAGCAAACAATCGTGTACGAGATGGACACCATTGGTTGATGTTTATTGAAATTAATTCTTATCGCGTTTGATTAGGAATAATGAGGTGTTGCGAACTGTTCGATCGATGGGAAATCCCTTTCTTATTTCCAGATTATTTTTGTTGTTTTTGTTGGGAGAGGTCGCGACCCACGGACATTCCCTGATTTAAATTCCACTGATGCATCAATCATAACTTGTTGACGTAATAAAACTGATTTTAGAAAATATTGTTAAAAACATGTTATTAAAAAAATATATTATAATAAATTTGTTGTTGCATTCGTTTCCTGATTGCGTGCATGTGTGATGAAAACACTTTTACGGAGCAATTAAGTGTGAAGACAATGAAACCATCGCCGAGAAGAAACCAATAAAAAATTTAATTAAAAGGCTGGTGTTTGTGTCGAGGCCAGTTATGCAAATTTTTGATCTTCTTAAAATGCAAATTTCAGCGTTTTTGACCGGACGAACGGGTCCTGGACTTTTAACTTTTTCTAAAAGAAATCAATACGACAATATATTTGTTTGAATTGTTCTTCTGACGTTGACACGGGTGTGACATTTTTTTGTATTAAATCCTACACTAACATGTAAAAGTGCAAATACTAAAACTAACAGTTTAAATACACATGCCACTCCATACGAGACATTTCTTTTGCAACTAAACTGTCAATTGCTCACTTTTCGTACTTCTGTTTTGTCGTTTTTTTTTTCATTTATTATGGTCTTTTGTTTTTTTTTTTGGCGGTCTATCTTAAAAATATCAGTTTTTTTCTTCAGTGGCACGTAAAAATATTACATTAGGTTCCACAGCACTACAATAATTTATAATGACTATATACGTGGAAGTACAGGGGAAATGTTATTTTATTTTTGAGTTTTCAGAAAAATGTGTTCTTGATTTCGATTCCTACAAGTCGACGATTTTTGAATTAATTTAAGTGTCATAGTATACATTATGTCCACGGATGTTTTTTTTATTTCTCAACCCCCAATGAACAGTTCAGTTTCATTAAAATAATCGTACCACGTGTACCATTTGGGGACCATACAAGTATAAAACGTCTTTTCCGACTGAAATTTTTTTCATGAAACACTGATCGGTAAAGGAAATCGTTCGTTACCTCGCTTTCCACACGTGTAATTTTTACATTTTTTTTTCTTATTGCAAATTAATATTAGTACCAGTAAGCGAAACTATTTTGTTTGTTTGTTTAAACGACAATGAAATATGGTTTTTAGGGGTTTGAGAGTAATCAGGCCTTATTATCAAGAATTTTTTTTTTGAAAATTAAACAATAGAAAAACATACGTGGACATACTGAATATGTACTCACAATTCAAGAACGGTGTTTCTTGGTAAAACAATATTGTCTAAAACTGGCTTAAAATTTTTTTTAATTTAAATTTCAGTATATACATTAAAACCAACCACTCACTGTATTTGTTTGTTTTGTTCTTCTGACACGAGTGTGAATTTTTTTCTACTTAAATCGTACACCAAAACGTACAGGTGCAAATACTAAAAAATGCGAATGATCGTATATAATATTTTTTGGTTGGCAGGTATGTAAGGTTTTATGTTGGCAGATTGTCTCAATTAATGTGTCGCTTGTCGGTAAAAAAACAAACAATTCGTGCTTACATAAATCGTTTACTAAAAAGTAAAAGTATAAATACACAAATAAATACGAATAAATTAATAAGTCACTAAATGGCACAGTCACTGTTCACCGTTCACGTACAGCTTAGCCAACCTGAAACAAACAAATTATTATTTCAAGCTCGTGCCGCAACTTTACCGCCTACTTTGCATAGCTCAACTTGTCATCGATTCCCTTCACGGTTTCGTGAGTTTTGCAGAAAACTCCGTCGCAATTTCCATCTCGCGTGTAATTTCTGGAAAAGTTGTCGATCGCCTCCAGGACATATTTGGCGACGTTGTTTAGAGCCTCCTCTCCACCTGCAACCCATACATAATTTTTAAGAAAAAACTCACACAACCGCACCTTTGTATTTTTTCGGGCCGTAACCTCTCATGGCAGCGTCGTCATCGTCTCCATCTCCATCGGGCATCGCGTCGTCTACTTTGTTCTTCAACGTCGGAAGAAACAGTAACAAACAGATGATGGCCACAAAACTAACAAATTTCTTGAAGAGGACCAGTTTCAACAGTATTTTTCCCACAGTAAACAGGTCGAGCTTGTGCTTGAATTTGTCGAGGAGTCCAAGGAAAGCGTGGGGCTTTTCGTAGATCGGGGCACCGTAGATAGGGGTCAAAGGGGGTCCGTAACTGAAACGCAACATAAAAATTGTGGGGCACAAAAAAAAATCATAAATACTTGTGAATTGCGTTCGGTGGACCATACTGAGGTTTTGGAGGTCCGTATTGAGGTCTGGGGGGTCCATATTGAGGAGTAGGTCCTCCAGCACTGGGCCCGCTAGGTCCGCTAGGCGGTCCATACTGATATCCAGGCTGCGAGGCAGGATAAGGAAACTGCTCCACATATTCCCGATCACTTTTCACTGTAGTCCCGTGAGATTCCTGATAAGCGTCCAGGTAGGAGTCTCCTGCGACCACTCCTGCACAAAATACCACAACTGCCACATGTAACATGTTGTAAAACTGCCGATGGCTGGAGGAAGAATGATTGAAAAAATTTTCGTTGTAATATAAGTCGTGTCCTACTCTGATTTCGGCGTTTTTCCTTTTATATTCAAGACAAACAGTTGATGGCACATTTACGTACGAACAATGCGGACGGACGTGGTGGTCATTTCAATGCGTTCTTTTCCGTTTTGTTAGCTCGAAGTGGTTTAACGGGGTTATTGGGAATCGTTGCTTGTAGGGTGTTGAGGGTGTGGTGGTTTTGTGGTCGGATTAATACAATGCAAGTGTTTTGGTGAAAATTGGAGTGATGAGTAACGCACAGCGGATGTATTAAATGAGGTTTGACAAATGCGGCTTTTCGAAAATTTCATAGTCCGTTGGAATAGTAGATGTTTCGTCTGCACCTGCGATAGACATCTTCAGTGGTGAACATTACAGGGTCTTCATTGGAACCGGGTTAATATGTTCAAAACTTGAAATTTGGCATGTGCATTCTACTGATTAATATTTATGTCACCTAATTTTTTCACCCGTTATGCATTGTTACTTTACGATATACACAGCTAAATTCAAGGGATCAAATTTGACATCATTTGAGTACCATTAGATAATGTTGGTGTCAAATATTATGAAAAAAATCAAGCAAACATGTTTTATCTCCAAATTATAAAACCGGATGTATTTTAATATCACATTAAAAGTCGTGTAACCGGGGAACACTAAATCCTGCAATTTTTTCTTGGAACATGTAACTACAACTTTTTTGAAATCAAGGACGAATGAAAAAAATGCACATTTCTGTCAAAAATATATATAAAAATAAAATTATTGATGAGAAAAATGACGGAATCGTCTCGTCTGCTTCCATTCAAAGTGTTACTTGTAGGTATACAAGAATTAAAGGAAAAAGTAGAGAGCGTTTTTAATTTTTTTCTATTTTAGCATTTGAAATATTAACGGTTACTTTTTTATTTATGAATACTTTTTATTTGTGTTTTAATTTTTTTAGGGTTTTTGGCCTGGTCGGTTATTTTTTAAAGTGTACATTTTTCTTGCGTGTTTCTAAAAAATCACGTAAAGCTGCAATAAGTAATTTAAAAATCTCAATTTTAATAGGATACATGTACTTGGTGATCTTTGCAGATTTCAGCAGTTTTAGGAATAATAGATAAAGCCACTCCCATCTACTATTTTAATTTTCCCGGGTTCTGGCAGGCCTTTGTTTCAAATTTTTTCATTGTATAATATTTGCAACAATTTTTATTGGGTGTTTGATTTTTTCACAGAACGGACCACAGATTGTCGATCACGGCTTTAAGAAGTGCAAGGAATGAAAACTGAATAAAGAATGTCTAATTTGTATTACTTAAAAATAGAAAAAAAAATAAAAAACGAAAAATAACCAAACATAAGTAAACTTGAAATAAATTTGGCAGCATTTGGTGTTATTTTTCTAAACATAATGATTAATTTCCTGCCCAACGGCTCAATTTTGCCAATCCTGCCCTGTTTTTCGGTGCAATATTGTTGTACATTTCCGCTCTAATTCAGTTTTTTATATCTTTCATGACATATTTTAATTTTTAATTTATTTAACACTTGTGATAATATTGTGACAAAAGTGCCATAGCTTCAAAATCAGAAAAAATTAGCTTTCGAATAATGTTTGCTCCCTTTTGCTAAATAAAAAAAAATTAAGTTTTATAACGCTCCTACAAAAAAAACAAACGAATCACCTAGCTTTTGTTACATTTTTACAGTGTAAACTTTTGAAACTGTCAAATCATGACATTTGTCAGGAGATATTATTCAAAAATTTGTTCAAACGACAAGACCTGAAGATTAAATTTGTTGAAGAAGACATTAAATGTATCATATTATGCAAGGTGTTCGAAACGATTGAGGAGTTAATTTCGACTCAAGGTGAAAATTTTGCTACACTCTAACAAATATCAAATTATTCCCTGGCCTCTAAACCTCTGTTTTTATTTGTACGCTCTATAAAGGAATTGAACGTAACGAGCTTCGTATAAAAATAAAATTGTAACATTTTTCTTCGTTCAACCTGACAAATTGTTATGATATTTTAATAAGGGTCGTATTATTTTCATTTCGGTGTCATTTACAAGCCGACCTCGACACCGACACAATGAAATTGAAATTTTCTACCGTCATACATTTAAATTCGCTTTTCGCTAATATTTTAGCTAAATCCACACAGCGCTGCCTACAAGACGCTATAAACAAGTTTGCAAATTTTGGAGAGACTCTTGTTTTAGAGATGACCCACGAAAACGAAGACATTTTCAAACGGCTTTGTTCGCAACTAAATCTACTTTGCATCTGCACCAACTATCACGAGTTTAAAAACAAAGATATCACCAATGAAGGGCACGAAGTGTACATTGTTGATATTGAGGATGCTTCTGGAATTAACAGCACCATGACACGACTCAAATCATTCCACTTCTTTAACTACAAGTCCAAGCTGGTGCTGCTCGTAAACACAACAAATCCCGCCCTAAGAATCAAATATTTCTTTAACAGTTTGTGGTCGTTGAAAATTTACAAGCTAATGGTGGTAGTGTTGACTGGTAACGCCACACAAATCTTCTTCTGGTATCCGTATTTTACCAAATTAACCCTTATAACTAATTGTGTTGTTCCAAACCTGGTGCCAGTGAAACGAAAACAAGTACCCAGACTCCTAATCCCTAATCCTTTGAATGTACAAATAATTACAAGTCCGCCGTTCGTACTGAACGCCAAACAAGGACTTGATATTTTAGTAGTGAAGGAAATTTCACGTCTCTTTAACACAACTATACTGCTGCATGAAAGCTCGACGCCCTTTGACTATGGACTCGTGTTTGAAAACAGCACAGCGACAGGAATGACCTCAGAAATCATCAACGATAAAGTCGATATGGGCGTTGGTGCGTTCATAATGCAAGAGCAACGCTACAAGAAGTTGGACTCGAGCGGAACGTACACCATCGTAAAATTAATATGGTGCGTTCCTCGAGCCCGACGGACAGTTTCTTGGCGACAGATTATTGAAGCACTGACGCTTCCTACGTGGTTACTGATCATCGCGGCGTTTCTTCTCGCCAGTGTTTTGATTCGCACGTCCAACTTTAACATCTTCAAGAACTTTGCAATCCTTTTGGGAGTTTCAACAAACCTGCGCGGAGAGTCGGATGGCTTTGTTCTCTTCTGGATCGTCATGAGTTTCTTCCTGAATATCGCTTATCAAACCGCTTTTATCAGCTTGCTTCAGACCGGAATCGCCGAACATCAAATCGCGTCGTTTGAAGACCTTATCGACTCCAAGCTCGAGCTTCAAATGAAGCCTTCGACTCTTAGTTTGATTGGTGACGAAGAAATGTTGGCAAACGTTATCCGTCGTTATAGAGAATGTAAGGATGTGCTTGAGTGCTTGAAGAAGGTGGCAATGTTCAAAAATACATCGTTTCTCGATATGGAGTCGGTCGTTTCGTTCAACCACAACCTCTTCGTTCACGACAAAAAGCAAGAACTCTACTGTTTTGATGGTAGAATTGGTTTGTTTTTGATATTCATCGGGATGAAGAAAGGGTTCGTGTTGAAGGACTTTGTCGATGATATTTTGATGGGTTTGGTTGAGGGTGGCTTTATCGATTTGTGGAAAAAACAATTCTTGTACAGAGTAAAAGGGAGTCGAGAACCTCTCGTCGAACAGAAAGCATTGGACTTGGAGTTTTTTCAAGCACCATTGTTTGCATGGGTGGTGGGAATCGTATTATCAATTTGTGCACTTGTTGGTGAATTTGTTGTATTCAGCTGTAAGAAAAAAGTTAGACTCTTTAAAATTTCCAAATAATTGTACCGGATGTCTATAAATTATTCAAAGAAATTTGGTTGATTGGCATTGAGAAAGTGGTCCAGATTAAATGTCCTCACAAGTTACGCAATTGCTTTCAATTTTTTGCCGTTCCTCGTCTAAATTTTTTGGTCTATTAAAATAATAGACCTTCGAACCTTCGAATCCAAGCAAACCCGAACCTTTTTTTTCTAATGTATATTGTGTAATACAACTCCCTAACGGTCGACGTCCGTGTTAAACTATATATAACAACTATATATACAACAATTTTTGAAATATCAATATCAATATCAATATCGATATCGATATCAATATCAATATCGATATCGATATCGATATCGATATCAATATCAATATCAATATCAATATCAATATCAATATCAATATCAATATCAATATCAATATCAATATCAATATCAATATCAATATCAATATCAATATCAATATCAATATCAATATCAATATCAATATCAATATCAATATCAATATCAATATCAATATCAATATCAATATCAATATCAATATCAATATCAATATCAATATCAATATCAATATCAATATCAATATCAATATCAATATCAATATCAATATCAATATCAATATCAATATCAATATCAATATCAATATCAATATCAATATCAATATCAATATCAATATCAATATCAATATCAATATCAATATCAATATCAATATCAATATCAATATCAATATCAATATCAATATCAATATCAATATCAATATCAATATCAATATCAATATCAATATCAATATCAATATCAATATCAATATCAATATCAATATCAATATCAATATCAATATCAATATCAATATCAATATCAATATCAATATCAATATCAATATCAATATCAATATCAATATCAATATCAATATCAATATCAATATCAATATCAATATCAATATCAATATCAATATCAATATCAATATCAATATCAATATCAATATCAATATCAATATCAATATCAATATCAATATCAATATCAATATCAATATCAATATCAATATCAATATCAATATCAATATCAATATCAATATCAATATCAATATCAATATCAATATCAATATCAATATCAATATCAATATCAATATCAATATCAATATCAATATCAATATCAATATCAATATCAATATCAATATCAATATCAATATCAATATCAATATCAATATCAATATCAATATCAATATCAATATCAATATCAATATCAATATCAATATCAATATCAATATCAATATCAATATCAATATCAATATCAATATCAATATCAATATCAATATCAATATCAATATCAATATCAATATCAATATCAATATCAATATCAATATCAATATCAATATCAATATCAATATCAATATCAATATCAATATCAATATCAATATCAATATCAATATCAATATCAATATCAATATCAATATCAATATCAATATCAATATCAATATCAATATCAATATCAATATCAATATCAATATCAAAATCAAAATCAGCTGTAACAATGAATAGATTGATGTTTGGATTCACAAAGATACCGGGAAATGTTTTGCACTATTTTATCCCATAATATCATCATCATCATATCATTATCATTATCATTATCAATCAGCCTTATTCTCTAAATGTTGACTCGAGTCAACCTTTTTTTTCTAATGTATATTGTTTAATTTATAACTCAGTAGTAGTGGTCAACGTTCGTGTTTAACGATTGGTAGGTCACAAACATATTATTTTTAAATTAATATTATTATTATTACTTAAATGATGGGGTAAAAAAATTGGAAATAAAATGTAAACGTGTAAAAAATATTAATGTAAACTTTAATGAAAGACAATCCATAATTAAACTCCAAAAACAAACAACATTTATCGCAATTGCTTTCGATTTTTTGCCGTAACTCGTCTAAATTTTTTGGCCTACTAAAATAATAAACCTTTGAACCTTCGAATCCAAGCAAACCCGAACCTTTTTTTTCCAATGTATATTGTGTAATACAACTCCCTAACGGTCGACGTCCGTGTTTAACTATATATACAACGATTTTTGAAATATTAATTGAGAATGCAGTTGCTCTTAAACTGAATTGGTAGGTCTCGAGTTGCGCATAGAGACTGATGACCCATGAAGGTTGACGGGACAAACTGAGTGGTGCCCAAATATTCTCAAGACATTTTTCGGTTTTGAGACTGATTCTTCTTCATCGATCTATTCACGACTTACAGTCATATCAAATTAATGACCGTCCTGGTCGTGCCGATATTCTCCTCAACAGAGGAGAAGCTGTAACAATGAATAGATTGATGTTTGGATTCACAACGATACCTAGAAATGTTTTGCACTTTTTTTTTATCCTATAATGATTTATGGCGTTTTAAGCTATATTGCTGTTGTCATATTGT
Organism: Eledona agricola; assembly: GCA_964023215.1. Classification (NCBI taxonomy): domain Eukaryota; kingdom Metazoa; phylum Arthropoda; class Insecta; order Coleoptera; family Tenebrionidae; genus Eledona; species Eledona agricola. Next base: position 585,727 of record OZ026861.1, read on the forward strand.
CATTATTGTGAATAATAAAAAAGTAATTTACTGAATAATGACGAACAAAACGGGGGACCGGCAATTAACAAACGAAAGTTATTTATTATAATAAATGTATTGTGCTCAGGCTTGCTCCTTGCAAAACTAATTTTTTTGTAATTTCACATGATGGAATCAGTCTTACTCTTTAATTTTTAGAGAGTAATTTTCGTATTTTATTTTATTCAAACAATGAACGCGAACAACTCGCAAGTTTTTCAATTATTTTTCCATCATTTTTCAAAGTTAATAACAAATCTCGACATAAAAAATAATTATAGGTAGATGCCATGAAAGGTAGGAACGCCATTTATCTGATTTATTTATGTATGTGCAAAGAATATGATATGTCAATGATATTTTGCAAAATTATTTTACTTAAATTATACACCAGATGGGAATAAGTCCTGCTCATTCAATGTTTAGAAATTCATTTTCGTATTTTATTTCAATCAAACAACGGTCGCAAACAAGTTGAAAATTTTTCAACATTATTTTTTTCCATCATTTTTTAAAGTTAAAAACAAATCTCGACATAAATAAAAAATAATTATAGGTAGAAGCCATGAAAGATAGGAGTGCTATTTATCTGATTTAGTTATTTATTTATGTGCAAAGAATATGATGAGATTTTGCAAAATGATTTTATTTAAATTACACATGATGGAATCAGTCTTGCTCTTTCAATTTTTAGAAAATAATTTTCGTATTTTATGTCAATCAAACAATGAACGCAAACAAGTCGAAAATTTTTCAACATTAATTTTTCCATCATCTTTTAAAATTAATAACAAATCTCGACATAAAAAAAAGAATTACAGGTAGAAGCCACGAAATATAGGAGCGCCATTTATCGGATTTATTTATTTACATATGTGCATAAAATGAAATTTTTGCAAAACAATTTTTTTAAATTACACCCAATGGAATTGGTCTTGCTCTTTCAATTTCTACAAATTCATTTGCGTATTTTGTTTCAATTAAACAATGAACGCGATCAAGGCGAAAATTTTTCAACATTTATTTTTCCATGTTTTCAAAGTTAATTTTATTTTTTTTAAATTAAAAAAAAAATTAAAATTTTTAAATGTAACAACCTTCTTTCTCTTGAAGATGGCGTAAAGCCGAAAGCGCTCTGCAACAATTAAAATAAAATAAAAACTACACGCAATACAAATTTTCCTAATTTATATATTTTTTTTAATTACACCTTATGGAATCAGTTTTGACCTTTTAATTATTAGAAAATCATTTTCGTAATTTATTCAATTAAACAATAAACGCAAACAGTTGAAAATTTTACAACATTAATTTTTCCATCAATTTTCAATGTTAATGACCAATCATGAAAATATTCTGCTAGTTTTCAATACCACCAACTGTAAAGTACTCGACAACCGCTTTTACAAGCCGTTCTGTATATAATCCCGCCAGTCCGAATTCCCACCGCTCAAAAAACATATGATCATTAACAACAATCTGTTCTTTGCTAAACATGGATGGTTTAGCCGACAAAAATTTAACAAAAACTGAAACTGTTACAAGATTTTCAGACCGTGAACTAGTCCAAACCCTCTAAATTCATCGTCTTACAAAAAATGGTAAAGCCACGCTCTTATGATATTCACTTATGTAACGACAATATTGTTTTGGAAATCGAAGAGTTCCCAAACTGGAAAGACTGGAAATGGACCCAATCAGTCCTCGACCGAGGCCGCGGTTGATGGTGAGGATCAAGACGAACCGTCTTCTTCCTCCAACGAGGTAACAAATCACAATTCAATTGTGAAATTTTAATAATCTTTATTATCGTGAAGGAGCTGAACGTTGAAGACGTTCTGAACAACTTTCGCGAAAAGTGGCAAAACGAACTTAAAATCACCACGCAGACACACAACTCCAACAATTATGCGGCTGCGGAACAAAACAATGACTATGAAAATGTAAAAATCAACTTGCAACAGCGATTGCCTAACGATTGTTTTAAGGCCAAAACACTGTTCCTAAACGGTATCGAAATGGAAAAGACGGGAAAACTGTACGAGGCCATCCACTTTTATCGCAGAGCTGTACAACTAGTCCCCGACATAGAATTCCGCCTAGACAGCGCACTAAGACTTAAACCAACAAACGAGCGTCAAATATCCGAACCGGACGAAGATTTTGATTTAAAAAATGTGGAACGCGAGGAATGCACCAGCGACGATGAGGACATCAAAGACGGCGACCTCCTGCAACACATTCAGCGTAAATTGAGCAAAACTCGCGCTATTTGCATTCCAAAAACCGAACCCAAAGTACGGTTAGTTGTTTAGTGTTGTCGGGTTGGTACTGGTACTGGTGATTTTATAGGGCACTCACATTTCGGTGTTGCCAACCGAAATGATTTTACATATTTTGCGGTGGGTGGTGAGCTCGGACCTCGACTTACGCTCGCTGGAGATGTTTTCGATGGTTTGTCGAGGTTTTTATCTGTGCGCGCGCGACTCCGAAGCGTGGAGGTTGGCATGTTTGAGGTGACGATTCGCAAGCACTGTTGCCAACTTAAAATGTTGTACGTTATACAGGGTCTGGGGGTTGAGTTGTGGCGACTCGCCCTACAACTACTTGTCTTGGAGGCAAATGTTTGTAGAGCGCACCCGACTCCAGTTCAACGGCTGTTATATCGGAAAGACTACTTATATAAGACACGGGGAGAACAGCTTTCAGGATCAGTTCTACCGACCCTGGCACCTGGTGGCCTATTATCGCTATTTGCGTTTCTTTCCAGAAGGTGTGGTTTTGGTGCTGACTTCGTCCGAAGAGCCGGCGCAGTGCGTGGCGCAGATGAAGAGTCGCAACGCTCGCACTCCCGTCTTGCGCGGCTTCTACAGACTCAAGGACGACAAGGTCACGCTGGTGGTGACGAGGCAAGACACCGCCAAACATCTTCAGTATAAAAAGACGAAACGTCGCGGGGAGATGCGCGACGCCGCCGAGCAGACGTTCCACATGGTACAGATCGATATTACTAAATTTAACGGTGATGTGTTGCTTGTAGGAGTTGCAGATTAAGAGCACCATGAAGAAGAGACACGTGCAGCTGGTGTGGACGCATTATTCCGTCTTCACGAGGACGACGAAGGGTGACGAGAGTACCTGCAATTTCGACTTGGTGGGCAACAGATTTCCGCCGTTTTGGTTCTCAAGAGTGAAGAGTTACACCACCGAGTCGGAGACTCCGCTTCAGTGATTTTGATTCGTCAGAGAAATTGTAATTATTTATTTAAATTCTTTACAGAAGATGTACATATTTTATGGAAACAATAGAGGATTTTATTTTACAAAGCCCTATTTACATGATAATCCCATAATCCTTTTTTCGAATTGGTAAAACGAGTTTTTTGGAAAAAATAGGAAGTTCAGTAAAAAGTACAAGTTGGCTTTGAAATTTGCAAACTGTTCGACTTACGTCAAGACAAGTAACAGTTGGACATGCATATTTAAAATTTCTTTTAAAACTCGAGGGACACATAAACAAAACTAAACCAAAATAAAAATCCCGAAGAAGATCGTTATAATTAAAACTAAACCAAATCAATTTTCGTGCGGGCTTCATCTATCGAAAAATCGCAGCCAACTTGAACTCTACAATCAAACACAAAACAAAATTGAAGCAAACTTGATGTGGCGAGTTGCACCAAATTAATAGGAAATGATTCAAGTTAGGGGAAGCACTGGGTCTGTACCGGATTTAGTACGTTATTATTGCAGATTTGGTGTTTGGATGTTGTGTTAGCCACGAAAACGCCAACCGAATTCGAATAAACTCAATCTATCTAAAAACGTAAGGTATGTAATTGTATTTCGTGCTTTCGTACATTTTGAAATCATCAACTGTCTAGGAAGTGTCACCACAGCGTAATTACGTAAGTATCGTTAATGGAGAGATTTGACTAGCCTGAGTAGAAATAAAAGATGTTTCAGGCTAGGCCATGTAATCCATCTTAACTAGCTTTTGTTCAATTTTTTCAGTGTAGACGTTTGACATTGACATATTATGACAATTGATTTGTCTTATCAACGAAAAACTGGCTCAAAAAACGATCAATCAAAGGGGATTCAGAGTAGGCCATGTAATCTAGCGTAACTAGCTTATGTTCAATTTTTTCGGTGCACACGTTTGACATTGACATATTATGACATTTGCTCAAAAAACGTATAAGAGGACGCCCGGAGATGAAATTTGTTAAAAAAACATTAAACGTATCTTATATGTGGTGCCCGAAACCGTTGTCAACAAAAAACTTAATTTTAAATTCATTCATCTCCAGTCCAAACATTTTCTTCTCTCAAACGATTTCCAAAGTGATTCCATGGCCCACTCTGAATCCTTTTTTATTGTATTTGACAATAATTTCTTAATGTGTGAACACTTTCACTTTGTCATAATTTCCTCAACAACTTAAAAGGAAAACCGACAAAATTCGTTAAAACACAATGTAAAATTGATGTAAAATTCTTTTTAATTTTTAGCAACTTGGACAACTGTAGTTTAATTGATCCCTGATAAATTTGTAAATGTCAGCTTCTTTAGAAAAGTAACAGAAAAACGGCCGTGGCGTTCGGTGCAACTCAACTCCTAGCAGTAACTAGCAAAGATAAAAATTACCTAGTTAGTAGTCAGTGCTGGTTGAAGTCTCCAACAAGAAAAATGTGCAAAAATACTGACACAACTAAATTAAATAACGTTGGATATGAAACTGCAGAAAATCGAAAGAGATGATAAATTAAAAACCATCGCTCGATTCACAATTTGCATCAAAATATCGTTCGTCTCAGTTCGGAAAATTTGTTTTCTGAATTATAACAAATGGATTAGTGCCGACGACCTATTTTTTAAATTGGAACAGTAAAATCCTTTGCCTTGGACTTTGATTGGTCGGATCGATACATCTCCAGTCTTCATTAGAAGTCCCTCCCGAAAAACCGTCAAGTTTTCAATAGAATAACGTATTAAATCTCATTCTTCTGGTTGAAGACTTGTTAATCTGAATTACCAGCACCGCTTCCACAACACTACAACCTACGATCGCTATCACAAGAACTCTGGAACGAAGAATTGAACGCGGAAGAATCCATTTGTGCGTAAGCGAATTTCCATTCTATCACATCTCAAGATCAGAGCGCCGCACTACACTCGACTCTGGACATCCATGCGAGATCCCTCATCGTCGCCACGTGCATGGAGTAGACGGCCGCCACGACCAGGACGTGCATAATGTTGTGCGAGTTCATGTAAAAGTCGACGGCGCCTGGGAACCACTTCTCGGGGATGTGGAGGGCGCCGACGGCGCCGCCGAAAATTGAAACCACGTCCTGGAGGATGACGTGCTGGAAGGCTGCGGGATCGCCTCCTCCGTGGCTCGACACCCGCAGGAACCACAGCCCGAGGCGCATTATGAAAGGCAGGAGGAAGCAGAGGCGACGCTGCCATGGAGACCACGCCGTCATCGCCTTCAACAAAGTGAAACATTCATCCAGATCTTGAGCGACTACATAACTACATAACAACCATTTTTAGATCAAGATCTGGACTTGCTTTCAATTATTGGTTTAAGTCTACTTAATGAGTGAACGAACTAGATTCTGGATCAAGATCTGGACGAACAGTTTACTTTTGCATAAATAAGATGATAATAAATCAATGGGTTTGATACCAAACAATGAGTTAATGAAGGAGATTCTGAATCAAGATCTGAGTCTGAAATCAGACCAAAGATTTAATACGTACTTTGTACAGTCCCCACAGGCTCAGAAGGCAATATGACGATATGCAAAACCAACGAATCGTCTTCGGAAGGCAATAAGTCGTCGCAATGACCATCGGCATCGCACCTGCAGCGACACAAAATCTGCGTTATTAATTTTATTTAAATAAATCGTTACGGAATTAGGAAAAAGAAGATGAAGAGTGGCATCCCTTAATCAGTTTATCAATTCATAAAGTTTGGACGCTATTCTTCATTACCGAAACTTTGACTGATCCAAATCCCCAACATGTCCAGCTGTAACAGTCGATGATAGACGATCTCGCTCCTGTCCAGATTCATGAAAAGATGATAGACGAAGCTCCCAATCCACGGACACAAAATTCCGAGGAAGTGGCACCAGGCGAGGAAGCGTAGCTCGACTTGTGACCATGGAAGAAGCGCAGGCACCGTGAGAAGGATGTAGAGTATCGGGATCGCTGAAAAAGCGATTTATTAGTTAAGTCTTTGTTAAATCACGCACTTCCGCTCGCCGACAAGCCAATAAAAAACCTAGTTGTATTGTTGAGAAGACACAAAGAGAGATTACGTACCGTGCGTGACGATGTTGACGGTTTCGTTATGAAGATAAAAGAGACTGTTGACGCTTCCCCAGGCCGTGAGCAGAGGGCGATAGCCCGTGTGGATGTAGGGATTGAACTGGAGGTGCTTCGGCATGTCCCTCCAACGCAGGAGGACGCTCTTCCTGGCCGGCGTCCAGGAGTCGTTGCGCGGCCGACGCTGACCCGGTGAAGACATCGCCGACAAGAGCTTCAGGACCCGCGGCACCACATGCTTTCGCTATCACCGCGACATCGTGAATGACACGCGCTCGACGATTTCGCGCAAGGATTTTAAGGCACTGGGTCTTGGAAGTGATATTGATTGAAGGCGGGTGGCGGGAGTTGGGGGATTTCAAATAGTTATTCGAGGAATGCCGAGGAAAATCGACGCGCTAAGAGGATTTAAAAACGCCGAGAGTTAACGCCTTAAAATATCGTTGGGGAATCCAAGAGTTTCCTTGAAAAATAATGGAAATTGAACAAATGATCAGAATTAAATTTGTGTTGCTCGTGGCATAAAGAAACGGAGTCTCTGCGATACAAAAACTAGATAAAGAGTAATTTATTTAACTTTGAACGTGTTGTGGTAATTACCACGTATTACATGTATTTAATAATGGAGCAACATTAAGGAATAAGGAACAGTAATGAAACGAAAAAATACAAACAGTATTTTATTTAATTTCATACACTAACAAGGTGTCTTAAATATATTTAAAGACAACGTCGCGTTTGTCGGCTATCGTCTGCAACTCCAATTTTACAGGACACTGCAGCCAGAAACTCAACAACTCCTCTGTATACCCTATTAAAAAGTACATTTTCCGCGCCCCTATGCTCCTACTGATAATTCCCGCGATTCGTATGATGTTATGCTGTCGCTTAATTATGATTTCGCTGGCAAATAAACCGTGCCAAGTACCGGTCATGAATTTCCTGATAAAAATGTCCTCGACTGCTATCTCAGAGGCACGCAATCCTCCTTCGAGATTCGCTGTAACAATTCACGTTTCGTTCGATAACGACAAGTCAAGTGGACGCTTACAGGTGTTCCATGAGTTCCAAGACTTGCGGTGAGCTATCTGATGGGGCGGATTTGCCATTTCATAAGTCAACGGAAAGTCGCGTCTTGGGGTGATGCGGTATCGCCCGGATTGTGATTTTAGGCATGCCGACGACGTTTTAATAAAACGTACCAAGTTGTGGGTCTTAATCGATGGAAAAACGACCTATAAACAAAAAAAATCCTAATAAGAACCAAGTGAGGTTATGTCAGTAAAACGGTAGTAATTTCATAAAATTGTTACGACGAACACGTTTATTGCATGCAATTTTGTGTTTATTAGTCGAGTGTAACAGTGAAACGTATAATTTTCATTTATAGTAGTCATACGACGAAACTATTTATCAGAGAAAAAAGTAAGGTTGTGTAATTGAAATAATCGTACAGGAATGACCTAAGAGTTGTGCGTACGTTTTTTAGATGCGGGAGCGACATTACGAGCTGGTCGTGTGTAATTTATTCGACTAAAACAGAAAAACGCCTAATTTTTAATATATTTTTTTAAACACACATAACCTCAAATTGGGTCATTTATAAACGTTGATTGAATCGGTAAAACAGTCATCTGTGTTTTCTACATCCGATACAGAACTCTAGGCGATTACAAAAACTAATAAGAAAAATTAAAAAATATCTGATATCACCAGTTCGCCAGTTTTTAATTGTAATAAACACGTAATTTTAAATTGTGTTTGTTGTGTTTAAATGAAAACTAATTGATTTAGTCGGTAAAATAATTAATTATATTGTGCAATTGACGCAACCGACAGAGGACGCGACGAGCTTACAAAATTTAAATTAAAAATTACGCGCCGGGCCGTGTGTAATTTATGCAATTATAAAAACAAAACGTCTAGTTTTTAATATTAATTATTTCATGCACACATACACTAAAATTACAAAAATTGTTGTCAAAATTAATAATTGAATTGGTAAAACAGGTATCTGTTTATTCTACATCCAATACAGGACTGATTCCGAAAAATAAGAATAAAATTAAAAATGAAATCACTCGACTATAATAGCATAACGCCAGTTTTTAATTGTAATAATTACTTGAGAAACACATGATTTCAAATTGTGTTTGTAACGTTCGAATGGAAGCTGTCATTGATTGATTTAGTCGGTAAAACAGTTAATTGTAGAGTGCAGTTGATGGTAATCGAAAGAGGACGCGACGAGTTTACAAAAAAAACAACAAAAATGTTATTTAATAATGGAATCAAATGTGCACATTACTTCAGTCGCGTAATTTCCGTTCGATAATGTTCCTTTTTTTAATAGTGTCCTCGGATCAGCTGTTTTTGGTGTGTTTTTTTGGGTTCGTCGGGTTGGTGGTCGTGTCGAGTTTTTAGTAGTTTTTTGTTTGTGATGTTGGCAGCGTGCGGGAGTGGCATTTCTTTTATCTATGGTGGTACCGTTGCGGGTCGTGATGAAAGACGCAAGAGGTTTTTTAAATGTTGAATGTTTTAATTTAAATTAAGTTTTGAGTGTTCCGCGTGGACCAGGGGTGCAAAGTGTTGATTACATTATGTGTAGACGTAGTGATTAAAACGAAAATGTTTCGTTGTATACCGATTTTCAAGGGTTGCAACCGACAAGTGGAGTTTGTTGACAAGAGGCACTGCTCGTTGCCCAACGTTCCCGAGGATATTCTGCGGTACTCGAGGAGTTTAGAGGAGCTCCTTCTTGACGCCAACCACATTCGGGATCTTCCAAAGGTGGCGAGTTTTGCGCCCGATACTCGAGACGGAGCGTGACACGAGTTTTGATGTTTCAGAACTTCTTCCGTCTTCATCGTCTCAGGAAACTCGGTTTGAGCGACAATGAAATACACAGGTTGCCGCCAGACATACAGAATTTTGAAAATCTGGTCGAGTTGGACGTCTCCCGGAATGGTAAATTCAAACGTATAACTTTCAATCATGCGTATGGGGGCTCTGTCAAACACAACAAAACTCACCATTTGTTCACGCTAGTGGTGTGAAAATTAAATTTGCGATGTGTTTTTGTTTTGTTGTTTGTTGAACTTGAGCCAATCAATCAGCAATTGTCATCTTCATAAATGACTTAAGCAATTAAAATAATAAACTGCCTTTCACCGCTTGCCATTTAATGTTTTCATTCGCACCTTCAAAAATACAACAAACTATTTTATTTGAGCTTAATTGAAGCGGTTTGAAGGTTAATTTGTAATAATCAAATAAACGGATTTGCAACACTTGTTAGAATATCAAAGGTACATTTGCTGCTTTAACACTTTTAGCGATAGACATCTGCATTCCGCATTCCCCAATCGCTGTTAATAATCAGACTGGACTAGAAAGTACCGAGTCTGCTAATATGAATAATTCAACTGTCAAACGTTATGAATTTCATTACATTTTGCCGCGTCCACTGATTTGTATTTATTATTTGCTCCTCGTTGTTTGAATCTTTTCCGCGTTTTGTGTACTTGTTTATATTGAATCTCATCATTTTTTCCAGATTGCATTATCTTATAACTCATTTTTGTGTTATTGTAATGGTTCATTTTTTCTCTCGATTAGTTTTATGTCGTATCGAATTTGTACAAAGTTCCGTTCACAACACAAACGACGTGTTTGTCAATATTATTAATCTTCGTTCATCTTTCACAATAGCGCAACAGAGTTTCGAAAATATCAATGTTTGCGCCGATAATAGTTGTTTAATATGTGGAACGAGCGTTTCCTGTCGATTCCTAAAATGTCTTTGTTGTTTGAAAAAAAGTGGGACACGTGTACTGAATTTGCTACAAAATTGGAGTTGGGGATCGAATTTCATGTCGTTGATTGATTGATAAAATTGAACAACCAAAATTGCCACAAACCGGAGATAAACTATTCGCGGTTTCGATTCATTGTTTGTTACAACTTTGCAGCAATTTCAGCGTTTTGTGTACAATTTCGTTCGGTTTTTCGCTTTTTTGGTATTTCGGGCAATTTTTTTCTTACATTTTAGTAAAAAAACGAGAGGCAAGTCGTTCATAATTTGATTGTTACAATTTCACACATTCTACTTACACAACACAAGAATGGTTGTCTTCATTTCGATCATTTTTTCTCTCGTTTTTATGCGTTTGCTTCTTTTATTTAGTCCCGCTTGTTGTTTATTGTTTCATCATTTTTATGTTGTATATTCTTTAATTATATTTTTTAATGACCAAAATTGAATTTGTTACAATTTTTCCCTGACTTTTTGAAGACACAGTTGGACCGCAATTTTTGGGAGAATCTGTATTAAAAATAATGAATATATACAGTTGTAAAATCGAAGAAAATAAATTTTTATTTGTTTAAAATAAATAAATGAAAATGTGTCTAAAACACAAACAAAACATAATTATTCTTTTATTGCACGAGGAGAGGGCTTTTTGCCTTCGATGGTCCTTTTTCCTTTTTTGCCCCACCCGGTTTGCCTTTGCTTTTTAAAGTCTTATGGATAACCCAATTAAGTGTTTGCATAATATATTTTTTTAAATTGAAGGACAACCTCATATTTCATTACGATAATTTTGATGGAATTTTAACAGTCTTAACAGGATTTTTTTTTTAATTTCTGATGTGTTGCGTACATCTCTTGGTAGTTGGTGCCATAAAGTTACATAATTTTGAAGCTCGTATGCTCTTTTTTTTGTATGTAGATGAAACAAGCAAAGATGTATTCAAATCAATTCCGATCGTTGCCATCCTGATAAAAAATACGATATACATTTTTTTTGGTGTCTTTATTTTTCCAAAAATAATGTCTATGCTTTGGATTTACTTAATTGTAACTGTTCGATATCATCAATAACATTTTTTCTATCCGATTGAGCTTGAATGAATGTGTTAGGGACCTATACCTGCTCAACGTCAATTATTTAGACTAGCAATGGCCACAAATGCAAACATTTTGAGAAAAAATTGCCAAATTTTTCTGCGTCATGCTACGTTCGGTTCGGTTCGCGGTTTGTTGTCAACATTTTGACCAAAATGGTTGACTAAAAATAGTCTGAATAGACTAAAAATGAATAATATTGTACCGGAATATTTACTCTCGCAAAGACTACAAATGCTAAAAACTTGAGAAAAAATTGCCAATATTTATCTACGTTCGGTTCGGTTCGAAAATTACAATATTTAGGCTCGCAATCACTACAAATGCTAAAATTTCGATAAAAAAAATGTCGTAATTTTGACCAAAAACTGCCAATTTGTTTCTAAAAATGATAAAGGGTTCGGTTTGCGGTTTGGTTGGGAACCTATTTAGACTCGCCATGACTATAAATGCTAAAATTATAATAAAAAATTGTAAAATTTTGGCTGTAAATGTCAACATTTTGACTGAAAACGGTCAAATTTTGACTAAAAATGGCAATTTTTTTCCGAAAATGTTAAAATTTATTATTGTCTCCAGTTTTGAGTTGGTTTGGTTCTTTCACGCGTCCAGCTTCTATTTGCTCATGCCTTCTGATTTTTTTATTACATTGTACAGCCATGGACAGTCAAGAATAACACCCGTGTTATGCAAATACCGACTCTATGGGATATTGTCATTGAGTCGGTATTTGCATCACACCCACCGGCTAAAGTGTTATTCTTGACTGTCCACGGTTGTACAGTGTGGAACAAAATGATTTTCATCTAGTCACCTTTGGAATCTTTTCACATGTAAATTTTTCTGCGCCGCTCTACTATTTTTACTGCTCATAGTTCTGTCAATAAATGACATCAATCAAATTGACAGTTATTACAATTTATTGAAGTGAATTGAATTAACACAGTTTAAAAATGTACACCGTGCAAGAGAATACTTTCATCATTGAGGCGTATTTTCTATCTGGGCGCATAATATTGAACTTTTAATGTATATTTGGGGTTAGGATACCGCCCTATTTTTTTGTAGAGCGGCACTTCGTATTTTTACAAGGGTAATGCAAAGGTAACTAAATGAAAATCATTTTGTTCCATACTGTAGTTTACAGTATCATCGTCCTCGGGTTTATTTTAGTTACACATTATTTATTATTTACATAATTATGTACATATGTGTTTATGTCGCTAGAAGTCCATCATTTAACATATCGGTAATCGTTAATTAAATTGCACAACGTTAGTGTAAATAAAACACGAGCGGATGTTCTAAGTGGAAAGAGGAGGCGGTTTTGTTTGAATCATTTCTCGGCCTCTGTTGAAACAATTTTGTAAATCTTTCCCGGTTTGTTTTTGCCATTTTATTTTGAATGTTTTTTTATGTTTCCGGTTGTATTTCTTGCAGATATTCCCGACATTCCGGAGAGCATCGGTGCACTCCGCGCCCTCCAAGTCGCCGACTTCAGTTCGAATCCCATCCCTCGCCTGCCTCCCGCCTTCAGCCAGCTCAAATCCCTAACAGTCCTCGGTCTGAACGACATGTCCCTCACCTCCCTCCCGGCCGATTTTGGCATGCTCACCGCATTGACCTCTTTAGAATTAAGGGAAAACTTGCTCAAAGAGCTGCCCATTTCGCTGTCGCTTCTCACAAGGTTGGAACGACTCGACCTCGGCGACAACGAAATCGAATATTTGGTAAGCACTCTCTTCGGCTAAGTGAAGGAATCGCGCGTAATGACCTCCTCCCAATTGCAGCCACCCCACATCGGCCAACTTCCAGCCTTACAAGAACTCTGGCTCGACCACAACCAACTGCAGAATCTTCCACCCGAAATCGGTCAGCTGCGCAACTTGACCTGTCTAGATCTGTCCGAGAACCGTCTCGAGTATCTCCCCGACGAGATCGCCGGCCTGGAGAGCCTCACCGACCTCCACCTCTCCCAGAACGTGCTGGAGACGCTCCCCGACGGCATCGGAAAGCTCGACAAGCTCACCATCCTCAAGGTGGACCAAAACCGGCTCACCTCCCTCAACGCGAACATCGGCTTCTGTCACAACCTGCAGGAGCTCATCCTCACCGAGAACTTCCTCAGCGAGCTGCCGAAGGAGGTCGGCAAGCTGGTCAAGTTGACGAATCTGAACGCGGACAGGAACAGTCTGACGACGATTCCGGAACAGCTGGGGAACCTCCACGAGCTGGGGGTGTTGAGTTTGCGCGACAACAGACTGACTTCCATTCCGGACTCGCTGGGCAACTGCAAGCGGCTCCACGTGCTCGACGTTTCGGGGAACAGACTTCCCCATCTGCCCTACAGTTTGCTGCAGCTTAACCTGAAGGCTGTATGGCTCAGCGAGAACCAGGCGCAGCCGCTTCTCACCTTTCAAACGGACACGGACGAGGCCGGGAACGAGGTGCTGACGTGCTTCCTGCTGCCCCAACAGGAGTACCAACCGACGATAGGTAAGCGTGCGAGTTTGCGGTGCTATCAAAATAGCCGGGGTTTGTGTTTGGGTGTTGATCAAGTAGTAAACGCGGGCAGTATTGTTTGGGGAGATTGAGTTTTTGCGATTTTTTGTGCGAGGATGAGTTTGATGTTGCGGTTGGTTGAATCCTTGTTTCATTCAAAACGCGGCTCTTTCAATTCGTTAATACTGTGCATTTCCAAGCAGAGCAATCCCACGAACAGAATACAAATAAAATTGGCGCGGAAATATTGATGAAAGTCGCACGAAATACAGTACGAAATATTTGAGCTATGAATTATCATGGACTGCAATAATTTCAGTCTCGATATTTCTAATGTCTTGTTCAATATCACGAGCAAACGAGGAAGTTTTAATTATTAATTTTAATTTAAAGTTGGATTCGGGGTTAGTCGAATTTATATCTCGTCGAGACAAATTCTGCTTCACAAACTAATTGCCTACATTTTTGTATTTTCTAGTAAAATCCGTGTAAATGCTCGGTATTTTATTCACACGCAAAGTGTATTGTTCCGTGATTTTATTCGGTTTTTTTAGTAAAACACTAAACGCCCAATGAAGTAATAAATGTTCGCAAAAAATCTGAATGCAAGGTAAAAATACTAAACCGAGTGAAATACCGAATGTTTTGTAAATAATATGTAATACACGTTATACGTGCTAAACGCTCCGTAAAAATGCTAAATGCTCAGTAAATTTACCAATCCAATAATATACGCATCAGTAAAATAAAACATTTGGTAACAAAATTGAACATTCCGTAATTTATCTGTAGTATAAATAAAAATTAAATGATGTTCGTTGGTATCACTTGAAACCGGCTGGACCGATTTGACGATTTTTTTAAATGTTTGTGATAGTCCGAATAAGATTTTTAGGGAAATAAAAATATGAAAATTGAAGTGAAACGTAGATAATTTGGGAAAAAGTGAAAGAGCTTTTTTCTAGGGCATTTTTGTATAAACTCAAGACCATAACTCACGATTCGAACGATGGATATGCGTAATTATATTTTTTTTTGTTCGTTATGATCCTGAAAAAAAAAATCGGAAGTCGGTCACAAACAAATTTATTGAAGTTCGGACAGGACAACGCCTGTCGGATCAGCTAGTAAATAATAAATTGGAAAATAAATCCAATGAGTGATAAACTAGGTTTATACATGGATGTATGTATATGTACTCATGAAGAATATTTAAACATGTACCTGAACGTATAAGTAAAAAATAAATTTGTTGTAGTAGGTACACCTAACATAACATTGAACAAAACAAAATAAAAAAGTGTGAAACAACGATAATTATTATTAACTAAAGCACACAGACAGAACCACAAAAAACTATTTTTAACATAAATGATAATTTCTTTTTTAAAATTAATTATTATTAATAATGAAATTTTAATATTAATTAAATAAAAAAAAATACTATTTACAAATCTTGTTTCTTCTATTTTGGCGGTTCAAACAAAGGGGCGTTAAAATCTATAACAATGGAGTAAAGTAAATTATAGTAAATATCGTGTTAAATATTATACAGAACGCCAATTTTATTAATCTATTGTAATAGAAGGGCTTTTTTCGATTTTGAGAACCCCAATTCACTTACTGAAAATTTGATATTTTTGTAAAATTAAGCAAAATTAAAAAATAAATCGAGTATAAATTACTTAGTAAATTTAATATTTCATCCTGCAAAACTACAAAAAATACTTTTTCTGCATTTAATACTCATGTTTTTTACCGTACAAAATGATATAAAATAATCAGCATTTCAAATACTACTCTTTATATTATTAAAAATATTGTGATTCAAATAATGGGACGTAGAAGTATATGAGATTTGTAGTCGGCGATAATAACGTATCGGAGCATTTTTCCTCGATGAATCATCGTTGAATTCAGTGATGCAACACGAAAATTGTTGTGCGATGGTAAACGATGTCGTCAATAGGAAACGATTCATAAATAAAATCCAAGTCGTTGATCCCGTTTTCGACATTTATTCGAAAGTAAAGAGTCCCGACTTGGCAACTAATACAAATAAAAGGACGTTTGATCACAGTTAGTTTGTAATTGAATTTGAGTTCGTTTATACTGAGTAAAAGGCCGAGAAATCGATGATGTATACAACTGGAACTGAGTGGATAAATAAATCGAGTTATTGGGGCAATGTCGGAGCGGACACGATCCTGTTATCTATTATTATAATCTGGATGGGATTTATTTCATTTATTGAGAGCGTTTAAATAAACGTGTGACATTCATTAATGCGTGCGTAAATTTTACTGAAATTCGTTGGATTGCAGTCTGGCGTTGCGTTAAAATCACTTACGGGTTAGTGGGGCGGTATTTGATTCGCCGCTTCATATTTAGGTCACTGTTTACTCGGTTTCCACACTGTTCTTATCAAAAAACAAGAAGTAGGACATTTATGATGCATTTTGTAATTTCGCTGCAGTCACAGATTGTGGAATATAAAACACGATTATAAGTTGTGTTGTAACAATTTTTTTTTAAGAAGAATGTCTATTTTTGCCCGCTTGCTTAATTCATGTTGTTGTGCGCTTCCTGTCGTTTTATTTTTATGACTTAACGCTTCCTCTTTTTTTGTTTTTGCTATACGTTTCTTTTTGTTTTTGCTATGAGTGTTTTTTTTTTCGTTGCATTGAGCACCGTTCTTGTTTTGTGTTGCACTTGTTAGCTTCTGATGGGCGCTTGTTCCGTTGTGACGTCACCTCGACTCTTTCTAACGGTGCTCTAGCTGCAGCAGACGACGCCGTCAGCGACGAGGACTGGGAAGAGAAAGAGGCGAGCAGGACTCATTCCGTCAAGTTCACGGATCCCCAAGAGCAGGACAACAAAGAGGTAATCGAGGGTCGCGTTTCCCGTTTTTTCCACCCGACACTGTTTGATTGTGCAGACGCCGTTCGTGCGCCAAAACACTCCGCATCCGCGCGAACTCAAAGCCAAAGCACACAAGCTCTTCAGCAGCAAGGGACAGAACTCGCTGGAGGACAGCGACGTCCTTCCGCAGTCGGATTCTTCCGTGGCGGAGGCGGTGAATCCTATCGTTCAGAGGCCGAGCGTTGAACCGCCGTCGCCGCCGTGCAGCGTCCAGGAGCACCAGGTCTTGGGTAACGGCGAGGACAACGGCGAACCGAGCGCCGAAGAAGAGACGATTGACGTGAGTGTTTGGAATTGCGAGAGGTTTGTTTGCAAGTGGGGCGCGTGGGTGTGCAGGAGTTGGCTCCCAAACGCGTGGGTTTCGCCGGTAGTATACCCGCCGGAGATGATGTCGATCCAGGCGCACGTCCAAGTCGGTTACATCGTCGCGACACGCCCCACCATCTTAAGAACAAACGCATCACCACGACCGTTGACAAAGATAAGGTCGCTTCCATCATCGCACAGGTCTCTCCTATCTATCTGGGAGCACGTGGGAATTTGATAAGGGGATGCACCTGCCGGCGGTTTCGGTTGTAATAATTGGCGCGATTTAATTACGTCCAGGTGCATTCTTCAGATTCCTCCGGCTCTATTTTTAGTTTTTATGGTCGTTTGCTGATAGTGTGTGGACGCTTGCCTTGCGCATGTTTTGGGCGATTAAAAAAAACACACGTGGACGTTTCGTTAATTGCCCATTTCTAATTGTTGCCAATTAGCGTTGTTTTTGTCTGTTGTTTTGTGACAGTCGGCGACGTAACGGTTGTTACTGTGAAATGCGAGAGTCATTTTTTCGTCGCTTTTTATCTGGAACGACGATCTGATGCACTTTTGTGTCGTTTGCGATCGTCGAAGAACAAAGCGAACCTTTACCGAACGGGACACGTGAGGCACTTGTACTTTCTCTTCAGTTTCACGTTCACACGTTGCTCTCGAATGACGTAATGTTGGGGATCGTGGTAATTGCAGTTTGTTTGAATCGTAGTACCGTTTTCGCTTTAACTGTCTCGTTAAATTGTTAACGTTTTTCATATTCTTCTAATTGTAAATTTACGTTGAATAACCACCAAAGACGATTTTTGGATTGAAGTCGACAAATGTGCGGTTTCTGAGAAAATAACTTGAAATTAGATATTTTTTAGGACAATTTCATGTTGCAAATGATTGCAGTATGCAGAAGGCGTTGCAAAATTCACACAAGAATTTTGCCGCTTCATATTTATAGTATAGTTACTAATGTGTCATTTGCTTTGAGTGTTTGTTCGTTTTTTCGAGTTTTGATCGCAATATTCGCTTTTCTCAGTAGTTTTATAATTTCCGTGACATTAAAAACAGTTTTTTTACAAACTACGCAATTCAGTATAGTTCATTTTAAGATTAGCTATAAAAAGCATCTATTTCTATGAGTTGTATTTCAGGTACAATATAACAATGCTTTTTTAAAGTCAGTTAGCAAATTTAGAAGAACTACGGGCGGAAATTACTCGTTCTTGCAGTATTATCAGTCAACAAATGTTTTCATAATAAAAAAAAAGAAGTCATAAAATGTCTGGAGAGAAATGGGTATTTTGATAATTTCTTCTAACATTATTATGATTTTGCAATAAAAATTTAGAAATTTCCACTTGACAAATTAATTATTTATGTAAACTCGATATATAAATTGTACCTAATTTTTTCAATTTGTTTTGCACTGTTACTTTGCGACATACACAATAAAGTTGATTTAAAATAATAGCAATAGCAATCATGTAGTGTTGGCTTCGAATCATTTTGACAAAAACCGTCAAAAAATTAGATATAACCAAATATGTTTTATCGACAAAATGACAGAACTAGCTGTATTTTAACACCTTAAGAAGTCCAACTGAATGAAAATTTGGCTAATTAAATTTATTGCTTAAAAAGGTTTAATGCCAAAAAGAAAAATAACAAAATATACGTCACTTGAAATAAATTTGGCAGCATTTGGTGTTTTTTTTTGTGCCCTCCACTAACTTCCTAACAAAATTTTGCTCTGCCCTTTTTAAAATTTTCCATGTATTATTGTTCGTTTCTGTTCTAATTCGGTTTTTTATATCTTTAGATATTTTAATTAACAACACAAAACAGATGAAAAAATAACGTCCAACAGATATAAATCAGTAGAATGCACATCCCAGATTTCAAGTTATTCCAGTTAGTAGTTTTGAAGATATTAAGCCGGTTCCATACTTAATGCAGACTATATATTTTACATAAACACAACATAATCACAAAAGTGACGCGAATTTTAAAAAATCGTTCAAGATGTAAACTTTGTGTTTGTCCAAGAAAACGACTGATCTCAGAAGCCCACGTAATTATTTATTTAATTAATTATTTCAAATAAAATTATACATTCTACCACGGATGCTGAAAATATTATTTCCACCCAGCCTTTCCCGGAAGACGCGTTCGTTGTAATAATAATAAATAAAACTTCGTTCCGGTCGGCTTCATAAAATACCATCCCGACAAATCGTTCCATTGAGAACTCGTCGGGTGATGATAATTGTGGCGGATTCGTCTCATTGCGTTCGCATCTCTCAACAAATAAATCGTGACGTTTTTTTCCGTTTCACGCGAGCCGTAATCGTTCGTGAACCTTCTGGAAGTTCGGTGCATTCGTTTTACAAATTAGTCATCCCGCAAGCATTCGCGGTTTTCAAATCGCACCTTTTCTCGTGCTTGAAATGTACGATTCATGTTTCATTGTCGGGTTCAAGAGCGCGGGGCCATCAATTAAATAATTATCAGCGTTGTGCTGGAAACGACCGAGAAAATTGCGCCGGAATGTGGACCGAGCCCCGATTTCCGCTTCCTTTTCCCGACGACCGGATATTGTAGTATTGTTGGCGTTAATCTCGTTTTGAAAAATATTTTTCGTCGAGAGTTGCGGTTGAGTTTATCGTCGACGACCGTACCACATCGAAATTGCATGTCTCTGCATTGTTGTAATTTAATTAAAAGCCTGTTAGAAGAGACGGTCATTTTGAAGGAATTAAGGCATGCATGCGATAAGTCAATAAACCGACGTCGGTTGCGGTCATTCGTGCAGGGCGCGTGCTAAATAAAAGGTGAAGGGTTGAAAAATGAAAGGGAAAGTTTGGGGGCGGAATAAGACGAGGGTGAGTCGCATTCGTCTTTTTTACAATTAATTACAACAATTATTGTATCTGATAACATCGAAGCGAGTTGCATCACATTACTCGCTCACTTATTTATATGTTATATATGATTTTTTGTTTGCATTTCGATTTGTCGTATTTGTTCAGTTCCGATTAAAAAATTTCTTGATTTTGTAATTGTATTTCTGTTGTGGTGGCTTTTTAAGGCTGTCGCAGCGGTTTACGTGAAGTTTGATACAGTGTGGAACAAAATGATTGTCATCACTCTTGTAAAAATAGGAAGTGCCGCTCCACAAAAAAAATAGGGCGGTATACTAACCTCAAAAAATACATAAAAATTTCAAACTATGCGTCCAGATCAAAAATACGGCACAATGATGAAAGTGTTCTCTTGCACGGTATACATTTTTAGTCTTTGTTAATTCAATTCACTTCAATAAATTGTAATGACTGTCAATTTGATTGATGTCATTTATTGACAGAACTATGAGCAGTAAAAATAGTAGAGCGGCGCAGGAAAATTTACATGTGAAAAGATTCCAAAGGTAACTAGATGATAATGATTTTGTTCCGCACTGTATAAGTAAGATGTTTTGCTTGCTGCATGCGTGCCCCCGCTTCGAACTCCTGACCGACTTTGTGCCTTTTTTAGGCGCTGAAGCGTCGCGACGACGACAGCACCGACCGACTGAGCGTTTCGACGCCTCCGGAGTCTGAACGCAGCGCCAGCAGTCAAGGTAAGTACCACCACGTTTTACCTGAACCGCGTAGGCGAAGTCGCGCTCTTGCACTGTCGTCGATGTTGTTCGTCCGCATTGCGTTCGTGTCTCCGGCGCCGCGATACAGTCCGTGCAACGTAAATGTATTTCGTCACACGGTTATCAGTTGATAGAGGCACACGGCGCCGATTACATTTTATGTGTGATGTTGTGTGAGCGTTGCGGAGAATGATGAGCGGCACGCTGCCGAAAATCCGGCTAAAGTCCGGCGGTGCGAAGATTGATATCGTGTCCAGGACGATTCCTCACAGGTTGGCATATTTGAGTTTGAACGGGGGACGGAAACACGCACCGGGAACGGCGACCAGGAGAATCCTTAAATATTCAGGTTAGGAGGGATTAGGTTAATTAGATTTGAGGAGAACACCGTTCGTGGAGGGTGACGAACAGACGGACGGCGGTTTTGCGGTTGTAAAGCGACGCCGCCCGAGGCGCGGATCAGTGTAAATAATAAACAAATTGCGACGTTTTTTTAAATTTTTTATTTCACTCCTATTTAAAGTTTAGCTAATGCGATTGAATTAGTCATCGACGAGTGTGATAAGCGTCTTATCGTTTGTGTGAACAACTCGAAGGGGTAGATAAAAAATGCCTGTTTTATACAGGTTGAGTCATTAGTGCGGGATCGGTCCATAACTCCTAAACCGTGTAAGATACAAAAAAAAATTAAATACAATTTGTAGTGTCCGGCCGAAACCGAAACCGAAATTTCATGTTTTCGTGGGAAAAACAAAGTAAAAATTATCATAATCAGTTTTTATGATTATTTTTTTAACCAACCACTTATTAATCGTTCAGCATCTGATATTTTAAGTAATCATTAACTTATCATATGATTACCACAAATAAATATACTTTTTTTTTAATATTACGAAATAAAATAAAAGCTACAAAACAAAATTAATGCATTTCATGTAAAAAGAAGTTGCCTAATAAATATGTGTAGGTAGGTAGACAAAAAAAACACTCTTTCATCTTAACAAAATTATTTTTTCTAAACTTTGGTCATTTTGTATGATACTCTTGTTAACGAACTTCAATAAAATTCCAATTAATAAGTACCTACCTACCACATACAACAACTAAATAAATATTTTTGATGCAAATAATACTTCAATCGAATGTATAAAAATAAAAAATAAATTGCGAAACCTCCCGAACGTAGTTTCGGCCGTATGGCAGCCGAAACCGAAACTAAGCCGAAACCACTTTTTTGCCGAAACTAGGCCGAAACCGAAAGTTCGGTCGTACACTAACAATTTGTATACCGGCTTTCACGGTCGGTGTTATTAATTATAACGTTCTTCTTTGGGATTTTGGACCGTGTTCCATTTGAAGTTCCATTAGGGGGGGTGTAGTGAACGCTCCGAGGAGCTAATTCAACAAGTGACCCCAATGAATCTCCAGACGTTTCATCAAATCAAATCAAGCAAACACTGCAAATAATAACAAAAATTATGCAACGCCGCCGCAGAAAATAAATGTGACAGTCGCGAATGTGACAGCGAAGAGAACACTTCGAGCTCTTCCACATCGCAACTTAAACCACTGATGAAATCCGCCGCAGTTGTGGATGAAACGTCTGGAGATTCATTGGGGTCACTTGTTGAATTAGCTCTTCGGAGCGTTCACTACACCCCCCCTAATGGAACTTCAAATGGAACACGGTCCAAAATCCCAAAGAAGAACGTTATAATTAATTTGTATACCATTTGTCAGGCTGGCTGCACAACCTAAAAATATTTTAAGGTATACTAATGTATACGTTAAAACACAACTGTGTTTTCTCAAATACAACCACCTCTATTTTATTTTACTGTTTGAACCCATTTTGACATTTTGGATCACAGCTATCAAATTACAAAATTTTTTTCACATTTTTTGTCATTTGCGAAGGTTCACTTAAAAATTTACTGAGAGGCCGTTTTAGCAGCTGGAAGGCTGAAAGTTGGGAGAAATATGAAGAAAGGATCGCTCTTTAAGCCCCATATGCAAAATATCATTTTTACTATACAGGGCCTGCAATAATGCGTGTCAAATTATACTATATATAAATAAGCCTAACTTTATATTTTGGTATACCATCGAATGCGCCTGGCTACGTTTTTTATTAAGGTTGTTCTATACTGAAATTCATAATTTGAGAGATATTTGATATTTTTGGCTGTGATGCAGATTGAGCCAGGATAAATAGATAATGTGTCATGGAAATCATTATAATTCATTTTAACACTGCACAGTTGTATTATCATTGACTTGTTATTTGATTATCCATTTCATTATCCACAATGAATTTTGTTTTACAAGAACAAATCGATATAATTTATTGTCTGGGAGAAGGCGACAGAAATTGTTTGCTTGCGGCAATAAATAAATTAACAAATAAGCGTTTACACAAATAAATTTAAAAATTCAATAAAGTAAGCTAAACTAAATAATATATTCAATGTGGCGGCCACCTTTCTGAGCACACACTTTCACGCGGTGGATAAATGATCTTCCAATATTTCGTAACAGACAATAAAACATATCGATTTGTTTTTGTAAAATTGAAATAATTGTGGATAATGGAATGGATAATCAAACGATAAGTCGGTAATGACACAACTGTGCAATGTTGAAGTGTGAGTTAAAATGATTTTCATGGTTTCCATGGCACACTACTACCTACCACTACGTTATCCTGGCTCAATCTGGATCACAGCCAAAAATATCAAATATCTCGTAAATTATGGATTTTAGGTATAGATCAACCTTTATAAAAAAGGTAGCCAGACTCCAGACCCATTCTAAAAAATTATAATAAAAACTGATTATGATAATTTTTACTTTGTTTTTCCCACGAAAACATGAAATTTCGGTTTCGGCCGTAAAAACTACTAGTTTCGGTCGGACACTACAAATTGTATTTAAATTTTTTTTTGTATCTTACATAGTTCAGAAGTTATGGACCGATCCCACACTAATGACTCAGCCTGTAGATTTGATTGCATTTGAAATTGGTAAAAATGTAGAATGGTACGTCGTCGCTTTCCGACCGCAAAAACCGCTCGCTTCCGCCGCCGGAACGAACGTCTTGTGACTGTTTTGTCTTGCAGCAGGCGAATCGGACGCCGCGGCGGCCGTCGAGCTGCGCGAAGAGAAATACGAGATACACATCGAACGCTCTAACGCCGGCCTCGGCCTGTCAATAGCCGGGGGCCGGGGTTCCACCCCTTTCAAGGGCGACGACGAGGGCATCTTCATATCGCGCGTCACCGAGAACGGCCCCGCCGACCTCGCGGGGCTGCGCGTCGGCGACAAGGTGCTCGCGGTGAACGGCGTCTCCGTGGTCCACGTCAGCCATTACGACGCCGTCGAGGTGCTGAAGGAGTCCGGCCCGAACCTAGTCCTGGAGATCGCGCGCGAAGTGACCAAGTTCGTGGGGACGGCGCGTCCTCCCGCCCCGACGCCCCCGCCCCCCGAAGAGGAGGACGCGGTCGTCGTCAGCAAAGTGCCGATTCACACGACGCTCATCCGCGACTCGCGCGGCCTCGGCTTCAGCATAGCGGGGGGCAAGGGTTCGCAGCCGTTCAAAGCGGACTCGGACGCCGTCTTCGTGTCGCGCATCACGGAAGGCGGGGTGGCGCACAAGGACGGGAAGCTGTGCGTGGGGGACAGGGTGGTCTCGATAAACGGCGTCGATTTGACTGAAGCGACGCACGATCAGGCCGTCGCGATGCTGACGGGACTGGAGCGCTTCGTCCGTTTGACGGTCGAAAGGGACGTTCCGGTGACGAAAAACAGCAGCAACGGTTCGCCGTCGCCCGGACCCCAGCAGTCACCGAAAGTGTTCGGGTTACCGAAACCCTATACGGGCCTGTACTCGGCCAACAGTTATATGGCGAACAGGCCGGGATACACGGGCTTCAGGAGGTCGCAGGAGGCTGAGAAAAAGGTAATATTTGAAAAAGTTCGTGGTCGGTCCAGGTCTCATAATGGTCTCGAGTCGATTTCTACGTAAAAAATTAATTCATTTGAATGGTGCGAATCGCCAAAAAATGTTGCGTAAATAAAAACGTAAACGAGTGTCAGTGTGAGCCAAAAGTAAAGAAACATTATTAATTGTTTAAGAAATTTATAAAGTCTGACGTATGAGAAATAAATGTACTTTTACTATAGCAGTCGGCAAGTGTTTTAAAAGAAATGGCACTATAACGACAATATACAGTGTGGATAAAAAGGTTGGAACTAATTCGATAACTTTTTTATAGGGAGCGACAGAAAAAATCGCTTGGACACGTGAATTTTTAATTTTAAATGCGCCAATTCTGACATAAAAATTTGCTTCGTGATGTCATCTCTCTCAAGGTTATGACGTCATTAATTTTTTATTGCGTCATTTTAAAGAGCATTTTTTTGCATATAAAACGATAAAATTTGTAATAGGTTACATAACAATATTTTTGAGAAGTTTAGTTTCGACCGAAAGCGAAATTTCATGTTTTCGTGGGAAAAATAAAGGAAAGATTATTATAATCAGTTTTTTTTTATTTTTAAATCAATCACATACTAATCATTCAGTCTCTGATATTTTAAATAATCATTAACTTATCATATAATATTAATAACCCGCTTACTTCAAAACGCACAAATAAATATACTTTTTTTTTAATATTATGAAATAGAATAAAAGCCACAAAACAAAATAACTTTTTAGTAAGAAGTATTTACCTGCTTAGGTAGGTACACAAAAAAACCTTTCATCTTAAGAAAATAATTATTTCTTCGAAACTTTGGTCATTTTTTATGGTACTCTTGTTAACGAACTACAATGCATACCTACCAAATACAACAACTAATAAATCGGTTAATATCTTATTTAGTCTGAAAAAAAATACAACCCAACTTTGAAGACTCGGTCAAATTTTTAGGTTTTACGTTTTGATTCTAAATTATGTTGGAATATTCATGGTAATATGCTGGCGAATAAGTTATGCAAAAATATTTTTTTCTACTGTGCGTCTATAATAAAGCTGTTAAAGCACACAATTTGGTGCGTTAATAGCTTTTGAGTTTCGTAATGGAACTAGTGTAATTTAGTTTTTCTAGGGTGGTAACATGAAAATAAACACCAAAACAAAACGTTTTAAATTAAATTAGCTTTCCTCAATTATTATAAACTTTAATCGTTACGTTGCATGTGTTTCGAGCACTTAAATTAATCTCAGGTAGATTTCTTGCCCCAATATTTTGCTGAAAATTATTTTCAGCGCCGACTCTTGTGCGTCTAATTGCATTTGAAAATTGATATTGATATCAATTTTGACAAATGTAATACAACCCAGGCAAAAGTTCCCAAATTTTCAAATAGCAAATTTTGAATTACAATTTATGTTTGTAGCGCTTGAGACTGAAAAAGTTTCAAATCGGTTGTGGCTATGGTATAATATTTTATAATAACTTAACAAGCATCTTTAAAAATGTAAATTTTGTAACGTTTAGGACAATGTTAAAAAAAAATGTTTAACAAAGGGTACTACAGCTAGGAGGAGTTTTTAAATAATAAAAATTTGTTATGATTGATAATGGTTTATTTCATGTGACTTGTACAAAAATACTACGTATTAAATATATAAAACATAAAATAAAAATTATTAAACCTCCATTTTTGTTGAAAACATTAAGCCATAATTTCTAATGCATAATAATTTTTTATTAATAAATTAAATTTGTCGTTGCTCCGCCACCAATTTTCCCTGAAGTAGTATGACGACAAAGTCTCCTAATCATATATTGAAACATTTTTTTATTAAGGTTCAAACTCGAGAATATTCGGCAGAAGTTTGCAAATTTTGTGTTTAAAACATTTTAATTTTCAATGTTTAAATTTCATTTTATTAATCATTAAACATTGGACACATGCGCGTAATTGTTTATGATGAACGCATTAGCTCACTTCGGTGTTCTAATATGATCAGAACCGAACTATTATCGTACTTTTTTTTTATGCAATTTTTATCGCGGCAAGAGATCGACTCGTGACATCTTCAGACCATAATTTACCGTATTTATCTAGCTCAGTCCGACAACTGAGAACATTGTGAATCCGGTGCCTTTTACACGAAATGACCTTTTTACCAAACGCGATACTCACAAGACCCCCACCGTCTTTCTTAAGAGCGCTGTTCACCCAAGAATTTCGTAATTTTTGTCCCATTTAAATATGGCTCAATATTTTTGAAAACGGTTTTTAAATTCTGATTTGAGATTATATAACGCATAGTGCATGCCTAATTATATTTTACAATTAAAAAAATAACAATAAAAAAAAACGCTATTTATGATAATTTAATAATTTAAACAAGCATGCACTCTTCTGGAGATATTTGTATACCGATCAACGCAACTTGCGATGTGAAATTCCATCACTGATCAATAGGGGATGAAAAATTAGTTTTGCTCCGTACGAAGCGTTACGGCGTTACGTTTAGATGGACAGACTCTCCCACTGAGCGACGTAAGTAACAGCGTGTGTCTTTGATATGTGTATTTCATCATCGTGCACTTGCTTTTAGTCACGCGGTGTTCAGCGCTCTTAAGAGCAAGAGAGATAAGGAAAGTGTAACGGTTCCGACTCTTATATTTCCGTACATTAATCACGACGTTTAAATAAATTACCATTGCAAATGCAAGAGGTGAATTTGTTGGATGGAAGTTGAAGGCCAACGAAACTAAAACGGTGGATGTGGAGTCGTTGCAAAATTGTCAATAAATTCCTTGACACCGTTCGTTGTTTATATTTTTTGTTGATGTGAGTCGTAGTGCGCGAATGTGACGGAGATGATGTAACGAAGCGATGAATTATTATCACCTGGAGCGCGTTTGTGGCGATGATGTCATTAATGTTAACGAGTAGGGGGCGTTTCATTATCACGGGCAACTGTTGCATTCGATAAAAAACCTATTAAATAAATAGCAAAATAAATTTAAAAAAAATGTTTTGAGGACATCCGACTTAAAAACCGCACCTAATACATGTTTTATGGTCCAGTGATTTAACACAATTTGTAATTTTTTTATTTTATAAATCATCTCCAAATTCGAGCACATTATTGACTTTAAAATTGTTTTTGACGCTCGTTTACCTCGCTTTTATGACATCACGTAAACGCAACGAGCTGTAATGATAATAAAAGTTTAGTGGGCGGTCATTGTCGAGAACCCTTGAATTTTTTTGGAAATATTTGTTCGGTGCCGAACGCGGAGCGCAAATATTTATCGAAAACACTTGGAGAAGGTCGTTTCGCGTGGGCGTCCCGATGAAAACCCCGATTATTTTCTCTTCAATCGTGCGTTTTGTTTACAGGCAGACCAAGTGCACGAATCGCCAAAAAGCAATGGCATCGTTCCGTCGGAGGCGCCGCCGAAACCGGCACCCAGACGCCTGCCGTCCGCAGGCGAGGCCGTCCAAGCGCCGCCACAAGCCCAACAAGCAGCGACGGCCAATCACAAAAAGGCCGTCCCGACGCTGTCTCTCGACGGAGACGACGCACAGGTACTGCCGAAGCCAATCACGAACGAAGAGTTCCAAGCCATGATCCCAGCCCATTTCCTCAAAGACTCCTCCGCCAAATCAAATAAAACAAACAATCCCTCCGACTGTGTAAATGCCGTTACCGTTACGATAAGGAAGCCAGATCCGATCGAATTGCCGCCCGCGCCCACGGGGCCAGGCCGCGTCACTGAGACCATCACCAAGAGTACCTTCACAGAGACGGTGGTCACTCGGATCACCGATAATCAGCTGGTCGTGCCCGTTATTGCCGAGGTATGATGATGGGGGCCGCTGCGGCCGATGATGATGATGATGATGAATTTCAAATATTATTCTTTTTTATTGATTCTGTTGTTGTGCACCAAGGTTAAGGTCTGACTACTGCTACTTTCTACCGCTGCTGCTGCTGCTGATGCTGTTACTTACCACTGGTTTCTTTTTTAATTTATTTTAAGTGTGTGTGTGTGTGTGTAAACTAACTCCGCCGCACTTCATAGTCTTGACATGGAATGAATATCGTGGGATTTGTGTCGTGGAGGTTTGCGTTCCGGAGCGGATTGGATGTTAGTTTGCACGCTTTTTTTCGAACGCTTCGACAGCACACGGCTTCCGTGTCAATCAGTTCACCTGGTTTTTAATAATGTTACAGCCGGGTTGAGGTAGGTCACGGAACTGACCATCTCATTTTTTATCAACATATTTGCAAAACTGCTCCAAAAATACATTTATGAATTCAGTCAGTTACAAATTTATGAACTGAACTCATATGAAATTCCTTTCATTTATGATAGTAATCAGAACGAAAAAACGAAAGTTGTGGGAGTGAAAAACGCAATACTTTACGAATTGTCTTGTGCAATTTTATTGGTTTGGTTTTTGGGTTTTTTAAATTTTGCAACACTCGTGCTATGACGATAAATATTTTGAATTTCGTGTTTTGTGCTTCAAAGTTATTTAACTGAAGATTTCTTTTGAAGCACATTCCGTTTTCTTCGTCTTTAACATTTGTTTTTTGACTATTTATTGTATTGTTGATTTTTCGTTTTTGTCGGTCGGTGGACTGTTTTTATAATTTTATTTTTATGGTATTTTTTGGTGTTTATTTGTTCATTTTCAACGTGTCTGTAAATTCAATTCTTTCATTCATTTTTTGCGACTGCCGAAGGTGTGGGCGTTTAAAAATAACAAATTTAACTAGTCGCCATAAAGCTGCAAATTGTTTTGTTTTTATTTTTACGTTATAATTTGTTTTCGTTCTATCTTTTTTAATTTTTATGTTGATCGATAGTTTGTGTCTTTTAAAATGTTTATTACTCACATCTTTAACAACTATTTAAATATTCTGCATTCTGAAAATTGTTTAAACTATTTCTTAGATTGTGATTTATCAAATCTTTTTCGCATTTGTACAATGAAAGCCAGATCGAAGAAACGATTATGTGAAAGTGTAACCTCTCACGGTCGATTATGAAAAGAGTGATGAGAGAAAAATGGTATATTTTTTACCGCAGTGGCAATGATTAAAATATGCTAAAATTTTGAACAAAAATAATGGCCAATTCGATCGCTTTACTTTTTCCCAAAAATGGCCAATTTTTTTCTAAAATTATTATTAAAAATACAATATTTATATAAAAATGACAAAATTGTGACAAAAAACAACTCAGTTCCTCCAATCATATCGTTCCCGTTTTTTCTAAAATTAGTAAAATTTTTACCGGAAATTATAATATTTAGACTCACAATAAATGTCAACATTTTTACAAAAATTGTAAAATTTTGACTAAAATAATTTTTTTTTTGTTTAAAAATGGAAAAAATTCTGCCAAAAATGACATTTAAGTTTGCAATGACTATAAAAAATGGTAAAATTTTGTCATGAATGGCGAGGTCAATCGCTCCGCTTTTTTCTAAAAATGCCAATATATTTATCGGGAATTAAAATATATAGCCTTATATACACTTTAAACAAAATTTGTCAAATTTTGATTAAAATCGCCTTTTTGGTCTAAAAATGGCTCAATTTTTACCAAAAATCACAATATTTAAATTCGCAATGGCCAACTCAATCGCTCCGCTTTTCTCTAAAAGTGGTAACATTTTTACCGGAATTTAAAATGATTATAAATGCAAAAATTTAGAGAAAATTTTTAAAAATTTTGACAGTCAACATTTTGATCACAAGGCTAAAAATTGCCAAATTTTACCACAAATTACAATATTTAGACTAGCAGTGACCATAAATGGCAAAATTTTGAAAAAAATGTAAAATTGTCATACGCTATTATGGTCAATACAATAATATTTTTCGGGCTCAGAGTAGAAATCACTCGAAAGGCTAACGAAGTATTTCCACACTTACTTTTTATGGATCTTTGTTTATTTTGTTATACTGCATGCTTTAATGATGGTCGGTAGTTTGTGATTCTTTTTATTGCAAATATTTGCGAATATAATGCGATATCTAATGCTAACGAGCCAAGGTTATTAAAGATTTGTTGAAAACTGAAATTTTAACAATAATAGTGACACAACTACTATTCATTATTTTACATAATATACTCTTCACAGATCATGCAAGTAACTGTTTGGCCACAAAAATGGTCGTGGGAATTAAAATAAGTCTTCAAAATAGAACATGTCTGAGACTGCATACATCTAATATGCAAAATAATAAAAAATCTTACAAGTGACAGAATTACAGACTCACTTAACTTACCATTTATAATGTTATTACAAGTCATACCACCACAGCTTTTTTTATAGAATATATTTTAACAAATGATTTTGCCATCTGTTTTCATTTTGCAATCGGTTTTTAGCATATTTTATTTGAAAATTCTATCAGTTTAGTAGTGAAAAAACCAATAAAAACTAGAATAGATTCTAACGTAACTATTTTGAGGGGCACTGCTCTCATCCAAGCGAATTAGCATGAGTTCGCATTCGAAAAGAATGAAATTCCGAGCAGTTAAGAGAAACACATTCCGTGCCACATCAGACACATTTACATCTTTCCTCTGTAAAACGTACATACAAACATAACTAAATTTCAACGCTGCAACTGTAACCACTTTTTACTTCTGATCGTATATGAAGTTATCGATGCATTTTTATACTTGTCTCGTACGGTTTATTACTGTTATTATGGAAAGCTGTTAATTTTTTTTTTGTGGTTGTTTTCAACATTATAAATACATAAATATTCAAGTGGCTTTTAACATCGATTCCGATGCATAATTGGCGGTGGACTGATGGGACTTCTGCGGAATTCAGATCAGGAAGTGTGTTTATTGTTAGTGGGTCTTAACGCGTTTAGTGTGGGTTTTGGGGTGGTGCGGTTCGCCCACGATTTAAATTTAAGACGATTGATAATGTGGTGGGTGTGTGTAGTGGGTATAATTTATAAAAAATCCACAACCAAGGAATCAGGTTGCCGACTATTTTTTAAACGGGCACATTTTCGTCAAATTATACAATACCGGATTTAATACAATATAATTTAATTTTATAATGACTGGAATAGGGGTGAAATGTTCTTGAATACTTCAAGGATATTGCACAATGAAAGGGAAAAATCATGGTTGTCGCAACATTTAATTAGATTCAAAGACTAACGAAGTCAATTATGTTTGGATTTTAACTAAATAAGAAATTGTTTGAAAAAACCACCTCAGTTTGTAACATAAATCAATTGCAATTGCACACACAATCCGAAAATTAGTACGATTGATTATTATTATTATTTATTAATGAGAAATATACAGAGTTGGCCAAATGTGTGGCAAAGGTCGAATAACTTTGTTATCAAAAAATAAAATAAAAATGGATCCGAAGAATTAAATTCACAGAAACTAAGAAACTACTTTCGGAAATATAAACATAACATAATTATTTATGTTAAATAAGCCAAACAAAAAAATTAAAAAACGCAAAACCACGATATCTTTTAAATACATTGGCAGTGATATAATCGATCAATACGTCTTAGTGATTTCTGTAGCGTTTAACACAATTTCAATATTTTTTGTAGTCTTAAAATACTATTCAGAAATTTTAATTTTTAAGAATTAAAAAAATATATTTCTGAAATATGTTATTAAAAAAACATAAGTAGGAAGCATTTCCTGTTAAATTGAAAGTGAAAAAAAATATTAAAAATAGTTATATGCAATTAGTTATTTGCAAATATTCATTTAAAGCAGCGAACGTATAAAAACATTTCTTGGAGTTCAAATAAATAAAACAAAGTTCGACAAAATCATAAACTTTGTATCAACTTGAAAAAGCACTTTCAAACAATTTAACTAAGGAAGCAAATTGCTTGAGCTACACATTTTCCGCGTTTTTAACAACTCCGCTAATGACTCTTTGCATTATAATAAGACATTAATTTTATTTCACTTGCATTATCATTAACATAATAATCGTGAATCTGCTTAAGTACTTCCTCTTGGACTGGATATGCATGATTTCGTTAAGGCGTTTTTTTTTCATTTACAATTATTTTCGTTAAATTCGCTCGCTCTTGTCGAGTTAGAAGACCGTGTCTTATGGTGGCCGTTCCACGAGATCTTAATCGTCTTAGATGGTATCTTAAGCCACTTTTTTGTTGGAGTACAGTTAAGGTCAGCGGTTAAACGGTTTGAAAATTTTTTGGCGTTTGTATTGTTTGCTGCACTGCTGCGACGCCCACGGTCAGGGAAGTGATTGTACAATGTTAAGGTTGTGCTTTGATTAATGCGTTCTATTTCTGCGAGATGACTTATGAGGTGAAAGTGTGGACAGAGTTATGGAAAACATTTGCATCGTACAAAGTAGAAAATCTAGTAATGCCACAATTTCGCAATAGCGATTTAAAAAATACAATCGGTCATTGCAAAAAAAAAAGTAAAAAAAAGGCAGATGCAATAAAGATTGTTGTGTCTGTATATTACGCTATCTTCGGATTCCTTATCAAAAAATAATTATGATTTGTATAACCTTTTATCGACCTAACTTAAACGAAAACAAAGGCTCTTTTTTGAAAAATTGCTGCTCCTAAACCAATTTTGACAGAAAACTTTTAATATCGTCTAGTTTATATTGGTCAAATTAAATTTTGAATTTTAATAATTTAGTATACAGGCTGCCACATGTAAATTGATAATTTAATTTAATTTTGTATATTTTGGTATCAATCGATTACTTTTTTGCTAAGATTTCTAATTCAAATTATTGATTCCACTATTTAATCATGTCAATAAAAACGTCATCAAAAATATAATCGATTGATAGCAAAATATGCAGATGTTCCATTTGAAAAATACGATTAAATTAAACATTTTGCGTCCATGAGCAAGCCTGTATATTAAAATACTATAATATAAAATTTGAATTGATTATTATAATCTAGAAGATATTTGATACTTTTCTGTAAAAATTCAAGCCACCATTTTCATTGATTTGGTAGCATCGATTAAAAAAAAGCGGTTTTGTTGGCTTAAACGTAAAAAAACAACTGAAGTTAGGTCCATAAAAGATTATACAAAATATAATAATTTTTTGACAAGAAAGCCGCAAGTAGTGTGATATACTGGGTGTTCCATTAAAAAAAAAAACATCACTTTGATGCGCCATTCTGTACGTGGGCCTACTCTATATAAGAAGATATTTTCGAGTGTTCATTTAAATTCATTGTAACTTTTGTCGAAAAGCGCATCTTCATCTGTTTTCATTTGAGAGTAATCTTACTTCCCCGCAGCACATGTAACATTTTTTATTTTTGCGATTTGAAACGGATTCAGTAGATTTTAATGAGTTTCAATGTACAAGATACCGTTGACACATTGACACAAGACATTTTTTAGTTAACTCACGAGAAATACAGTAAAGAATGCGTTCTTTGTTTTAGACAAAGTTTCAAAAATAATAAGTTTCAAAATATAAAATAGTAAAATGTGTCGGATTGAACACATCTTAGTTGTAACTTGACAGTGGCAAAGAAAGAAAGGGGTTGTATAAACCGCGAAACATTACCTAATATTTTTTGCCTTGTTTTTATAATGCGCACTGTTAATTAATTCTTTTTTGCGCCTACTAAAAAGTTGTGTCACTTCTGTATTACATGTGCGATATGTAAAAAAAACAATTTCTAAATAAAACTTTTTCTTATTTTCCTCTTGAAAAGACATTGCACATTGGAATCATCCCGACCGAGAGCTGAACGAAGAATGGAGTGGGAATTTTATAAAAAATTGTTTCTTGCTTCCAGTTCCGTGTTGGACTAACCCATGTTTAGTCCTCAAATCAAATTTTATGCAATTCAAATTGTCACTTATAGTATACAATTTATAACAATGAAAGATTTTTGGAAGTTGTCCTTGATGTGAACTCGATCGTCACCGACAACAACCGCACCAATTTATTTCTCATTCATAATTTTATTC
Organism: Eledona agricola; assembly: GCA_964023215.1. Classification (NCBI taxonomy): domain Eukaryota; kingdom Metazoa; phylum Arthropoda; class Insecta; order Coleoptera; family Tenebrionidae; genus Eledona; species Eledona agricola. Next base: position 620,359 of record OZ026861.1, read on the forward strand.
GCTTGACTTCCCCGACGAAGATTTTGTACATTTATTATGGGATTGTGGCTTTAATCCTTATAGTCTGTAGAAATCGGTAGTGGCACTTGTTATTTATTTTTTGGGCAAGAATCCCGTAGATGGCCAGTCAGGAAGCAGGCAGGTAACATTCCCTTTCTTATCCTTACTCTCCCCACTTCCGGCTTTCGAACATCATTTCGTACACTTCCACCTCTCGAACTCTCTTAGTCTTAGTTAATCTCTTAAAAAACACGCACCCCGCATTAATTAGACGACATTATCTAATCTTTGCAATAAGTAAACAAGCGCCGGATTTTTTGCAGGACGTCACTTTGAGCAAGGCGCACGGTTCGCTAGGATTTAGCATAATAGGCGGGACCGACCATTCCAGCATCCCGTTCGGCGTAAAGGAACCCGGAATATTTATTTCTCACGTTAGTAGAACCGTCGGCGATGTGTTCGTTTAATAAATCCTCCACCTCTCTGTAGATGGTGCCGGGAGGCACCGCCGCCAATTGCGGGAAGCTGCGCGTGGGTGATCGCATTTTGAAGGTGAACGGCACCGATGTCACCCAAGCCACGCACCAGGAGGCGGTGATGGAGTTGCTGCGACCCGGAGATAAAATCACGCTCACCGTACGACACGATCCACTGCCCGAGGGATATCAGGTTCGTACCGAAATGTTAGGCTTCGATTACGCAGTATAGTTTGTAAAGAAAAAAAATCGTCGCGACTCTAGTGAACTGATTACATGTTCTATTTCAAGCAACTTATGATTTCATACGTAGACGCCAAGGTGAGTGGAGTTGTCACACCGCGTCGGAGGTTGTAAGCGACTGGAGGATTTATTCGGTTGTGTTTTTCTAGGAGCTGGTGATCGAAAAGGGCGAGAACGAGAAGCTGGGGATGCACATCAAGGGTGGGCTCCAGGGCCAGCGCGGCAATCCGCTCGACAAATCCGACGAGGGAGTGTTCGTGTCGAAGATCAACTCTGTGGGGGCGGCGCGTCGAGACGGACGTCTGCGCGCCGGTATGCGCCTCCTGGAGGTGAACGGCAAGTCGCTGCTCGGGGCGACGCACCAGGAGGCCGTGAACACGCTGCGGGCGTGCGGCGACGTCATACGTCTGGTCGTGTGCAAGGGATACGACCGCGCCGACGTCGACAGGGCCATCGCCGAGGGTCGACTGACGAGGGGCGGGTCGGTGAGCAGCAGGTCGCAGAGCGTCAGCTCGTTGGACATCCCCGACGAGGATATCCGGCAGGAGCAGGACATGAAGTCCGAACTCGTCCAGTTCGAGAGGGAGGAGGCGGAGAAGCGGCTGAAAGTGGCCGACCTGTCGGACGACGACTTGCACCTGGTGGAGGCCAAGGCGACGACGCCCGCCGATATGGTGCTGGACGTGGTGCGGGCCGTGGAGACGTTGGCGCACAGTCCCGCCGAGAATTCAGTGCCGCCCAAATCGCCGGGCGGACCCAATTCGGAGCTGAAGACCACGACCGTCGTCATGAGCAAACACACGCTGGCCCCACAAGCTAACACGGTGAGTGGCGGTTTGTTGTCGTGAGGGGTGTTTTTGTGTCGCTCCGTTGTAGTGTTTTGTCGCCAGCCGTCGAATGTTTTTTTGTCGTTCGCTTCTTAGTGCTTTTGTGGCGTCTGCGTCGTTTCAAAAAAATACCAAACGTTTTTATTTGCCGAGTTGATTCGTTTCCTGTTTTACGTCCAGTTGACCATTAATTTCCTCTTTTTTCCCTCTGATTTTTGTAAAGTGCGTAAAAAAAAGGATTCAGAGTGGGCTGTGTAATACTTTTGTAATTCGTTCGAGTGTTAAGGTGGGAAAAAAGCATGCAAATTTTCCCAATAGTAGTTATTTAAGAAAAAAACATGCAATTTTTCCATAGGAGGGTTTTGAGGGTTTAATTACCTAATTTTCCAACAGAATCGTCTGATTTTTTGGTATTGCGTTCACTGAACATTGCAATTTAAATTAACTACATATGAGATTCATCGTAATAGTAGTAATTTAATAATTAATTAATTAAACGGCCCTTACATAACGCCGAAAAAGATGATCCCAAAGCAGATTATTTTGGAATGTGATTATGATGAAGATGCCTCAGTTTACCAAAAGATGAATGCCCTAAATTGCCTAATAACTGAGATTAAGCATTATCTTTTAACGTGTTTCATGTAAAACCTACGTTCTGTAGTTGAGAATGAGATGTCGCTGCCGATCAACTTTTCGTTTCTAAATGAAATGTCGGCAAAATTTATTTCCAAAACTACTTTTCACAATGAATCGTAGTCATCGTAATCTTTGAGGCAAAAAAACTAGGGAAAATGCTAAAAATTTTCTTGCCTGCCTTTGATGGTGAATAATCGATCTTTGCGGCATCTAGCGGCCGTGAATCGTAACAAATGAAAAATTTCCCACCTTAAGGCGCGTATACATCAGAGCACGAACGGGAACGAGGCAAACCGAGGCAAAAAAAAACAAAAAGCGATTATGAGCGGAAAGAGGCCTTATTGAAACGCAAATGTTGTCTACATTTAATCGAATTTTCCTTTTATGTACCGATTTCGATCGAATTCCCCGTGCTTCGCACAACTGAATTCTGTTTGCCGCGCTTCGATGACACGTCTACATCACTATGCTCGTTCGGCCTCGGTCTGCCTCGTTCCCGTTCGTGCTTAGATGTATACGCGCCTTAACGAATGAAGTCGACCGAGGCAACGAACGAGGCAGCGATCTGCCCGTGCGGAATGTATGTGGGAAAATGGCGGACGGCGACCCTCTCAATGTAGCCAGTGCGGCATTTGTTGTTATATCAGGATTATTACAAAAAAAGAGACAAATGAGACGCTAGTGGACGACACTGGGACTAGTTCACAGACATAATTGTCTTTAAAAAGACTGTTATTTATTGATAATTTTGACAATTAACAACAAATAAATAGCAGGGAACGATGTGCACGAACCTCCAACCATCCTCTGAACGCAAACGAAAACACCATAACTATTTTCAAAACCGACATTAAATTAAAATACGACGTATTTTAACCTTTGCGCCGCTTAAGGTCTTCAAATGATGAATAACCCATATATCTGCTATAATTTTAGAAATTAAAGCCATTGATGTACGTAGTTAAATGTATATATTTTTTTGGAACAGATTGATATTTATTTACATTAAAACCATATTCATTAGTTGTTAGACATGAAGATCATGACCATTTTTATATTCACTGTGATCACAGAAATGACGAGTCAGAAGTAATTATTAGTCCACCTTTCAAAGAAAGCAAAAACGAATATGAGCGAGGCGAGGCAAAACGCAGCACAAATGCTGTTTGCCGCGCTTCGATGACACGTCCACATCAGTATGCTCGTTGTGCCTCGGTCTGCCTCGTTCCTGTTCGTGCTCAGATGTGTACGCGCCTTAAAAAATGTTCGATATTGACATGGAGAAATTTGAAATTAAGATTTCTGTTGACAATTACACATTGACAATACAAATAAAACGTTGAGAAAATAAAACACAAGCTAGATTACATAGCCTATCCTGATTCCTTTTTTAATTGTACGTTCTATACAGGCTGATTCGCACGTGAACGGTCCACGTGCATTATCCTGTACGCAGAGAATGATCATAAAGTTCGGAACAAATACATAATTTATTATGCACTGTTTTTGCGAAAAACGCTTGAACACGTGGGTTTTGTTTTTTAATCGCCACCTTTTTACGTAAAATTGTGTTGACGTTATCTGTTTTTGAACTATGACATCATCAATTTTATTAAATTGCAACTCCCAACTTTTTTTTTCGATACACCTCTCTCAATTCAACAATAATAAAAGAGTGACATCTTGCCTACAAATGTTTTGAGATGTACAGAAAGTAGTTTAATTTTGGGGCACACATTTTATTAATTGGAATTTTTTAAAATTAAATTTGTTTTTTTTATCAACGTACCTGGTTTATTCTCCCCTAGATTTTTCTTGTGGGGTTACTTACAATCGAGGGTCTATTTTAATAAACCAGGTAATTTAAACCATTTCCGACTACGAATTCGTGGTGAAATGGTCCAGATTAATCCCGAAATGATTGAACGAAAAGTTCAAAGCGCTTATACATATCTGGGGCTGTGTAAAATATTTGGCGGGTGGCAATTTGAGCACTTGCGTTAAATTTTATTGAAGAGCATCATTTTATATCGTTTGTTCTCCAAATTTATCGTTATTTTATATTTTTTCTTTAAGGAATAAAATTTATATTTTTTGACGTAAAACTTGTAATTATCTGAAAAAATGCTATGCAAGATATAATTTTTTTATTATTGTTGAATGGGGCAATTGAAATGTCTATCGCCAAAAAAAGTTGGGTGTTGATATTTAAAAAATTAATGTCATAAAAAACACATGACGTTATCATCAAAATTTGTACGTCAAAAGATGGCAATTTAAAAACAAAAATCGACGTGATTTTCGCAAAAACATTACATAACTAAATTATGAATTTTCTAAGTTGTAATTAAATTATAAATTATTATTAATTAATAATTAATTTTAATTAATTAATAATTAATTTTAATTAATTAATAATTAATTTTAATTAATTAATAATTAATTTTAATTAATTAATAATTAATTTTAATTAATTAATTATTTAATTTTAATTATTAATTTTAATTAATAGTAATATTATTAATTTTATTTTTGGTTTATTTAATTTTTGCACTTCCCTTTAATTCCTGTCTCGACATATCGCAGTTACAGGCAGCATGCATTTGCGTTGTAAAACAGCGGCATGTTGCATGGCCCCCAAAGTATATAAGAGCAAATCTTCTAGCATAATATTTCTATTTCCAGAAACAGAAACGGAATGCCCCATAACAAATACTGACGAATGAGATTTTACTGTAACAGTAGGAATTTGAACGTAAAAAACTGTACAATTTGTTCTAAAAAAGGTGCAAAAGAATAAAAATAGAGATAAGTGTGAGAACTCTGACGCAAGAAATGGTGAGAGGAAAATCGTGGTGCTCATAATTTAATAATAATAATAATAATAATAACATAATAAATAGATTAATAAGCGAATCTAACGAAGACGCGGTTCGGTGTAACGTGTCCGATCGCTTATATCGTTTTCTCAATAAAATATTATCGTTACCGTGTCGAGATATTTGTAATTCGTCATATCAAATTTGAACCAATCGTGTGTCTTCTTTAATATGGAACGTGTCACGTTGTCTCCGGTTTGAATTTTCGCGCTGTAACCCGAAACGCATCCACTCCGCTAGCCTGTTCATTTTTATTCGAATTTTTAAACACTAACCAGTAACAGACGACAACTGCCATTTTTCTTGCGTCACGTTTCGGGCTCGCAGCTCCGAGAAGTCGGCAAGTTCCTCGCCAAAGAGACACTTTGTTTTGAACCAAATATAGCGCGTGTTCGTTGTCAAATTGCCTTATTACAGAAATATTTGTACGTTTCGTGTGCTTTGCGTTTTCTCTCAGAAATTGCGCATTTTTATGAACCCTCTCGGGACCGGGAAGTGGTCGAATTCGACGTTTTGTTTCTTAATTCTTCCGGACCGGATTTGTATTTTAAACACATTCCTTTCGTTACGTCGATTTTACATGTTTGCACTTTAAATTTTTTGTTCGTTATCTAAGAAATGGACCGATTTTTTTCTATTTGTTTTTGGACGTTAGCATATCGTAACGTGCGCACGAATTAAAAATGATTCAGAGTAGGCCGGGGAATATTACTGGAATTCGTTTAAGTGTAGAAAATGTTAGACTTTGAGAAATTTGAAATTAACATATGCGTTGACAAGCACTGTTTTTTTTAACAAATTACATGTCCGATCGTTGGTTTAGACGACATTTGAGCAAGTTTTTGCTTGGCAGTTTTTGTCAAATGTCATAAAATGTCAAACGTCGCAATGAAGTAAATGAAACAAAAAACTAGATTCAAATGGCGTATAGTGAATCCTTTTTTATTTGTACGCTCTGTACTTGCGCAATAAGTTTGTTTCCTCTTTCAAGCTTTTTCCAAGTCCGATTAACTTTTTGTGAAATATTTGTAATCGTCGCGATTCGTTTGCTTATTGATATTACCCACAATTAATTATTTACTCTTTTACTATCTATTTATATTATTAATTATATTAGTTTATAATGTGTGTGTACTACATCAGTGTTGTCTGTACCAAATTGTTGATTAGGGTAGATGGATTCGATTGTTGACTGTTCATTTGACTTTACGTTGAGTGGTGGGTTCACACGAGCGCAAAAGAAATTTTCTGTTGGAGTAATTGCGGGGGAGTTTGCTTGTCGATGAAGATTAAATAACACATAAGCAATTTACGGATTGATTCTGTATGTTTATTGACTTCTCTCACATCTCGTGTGCGTCCATCGTTTCTTTCCGTTGTCTTGTATTAACCTTCGAACCTTCCAAAAACAATTAGCCGCATAGATTTTATATTGTTGTTACGACTCGGTACATATGTCTATTTATTTACGTGTCAGGTTTTCGAACTGAAAATATTTATTAATGTGATTTTCAATGGCAAATATATTTTTGGTATAACGTGCTTGTGTTTTCCTGTGAGGGGGCCGGTTTGGCTGCTGTTGTAGCGATAGAGTTTCGTGTCTCTGATGAGCGCTTGATCTGCAGGAGGACAAGTTCAAATCGGCGACGCTGCCCAAAGCGAACAAACCCCAAACGATACCCGTCACTTCGACGAACCTTCGTCGCCAGAATCCGCCTCCCACACCTCCATCCTCTCCCCTTTTAAATTCGTATCCGCCGCCGAAAGTCGCGGACACTCTCGAAGAAGTCTCGCACAGTATTGAGAACCTGGTTATTCGTCCGCCGTCGGCTTACGACGACGACGACGTCGACGATATTATTCCACCGGCTTTGCCCACAACACCGATTCCCTCGCTCGATTTATTAAAACGTACAGATTTCGTTCCTCCACCACCCGAAAAGCACGTACGATTTTCAGACACGCAGACTACGCAACGTGACAAGGTAATTTTTTATTAATGGTACGCGTCCAAATTTAGAGCACGAGATGGTCGGCACAAAACACTGCGGTTGTTGGCGATTTTTGTGTGATTGTTTTTTGTTGCCCCAAACAGCCTCCGCAGTCTCCGAAAAGTGGGACCGTCAAGTCTTCGGTAAGCGACCGGAAAAAATTCTTCGAGTCGGCGATGGAGGAAAGTCAGAAGACACCGAAGCCAGGTAAATGTTTTTAAGCCAGTTATGCCTGAGTTTTTTTACGAATTTTTTGTCGCACATTTATTTACAATTTTAAACTGCAACTTCCATGTTTTATTTTATCAGTGTATTGTGCATTTAATTCTGAGTAGAAAACAGTCGGGTTGTCTATGTCCATCGCCCATAGCTTTTGAAAGATGGTAATTTTTGTGAAACAAAATTTAGATGCGGAGGTTTATTTAAAAAATAATATCTTGTAAACAGTCAAAGATAACTCAATGGTCGTTTATGTTTTTAGTGACGTAAGGGTCCAGAAATGGTGAAAATAAAATACTATTCTGATAACGTAACTAACATTAAATTTATTTTTTTTACACAATTTGTTACCATCAATTAAAAAACAATTAATTAAGTTGTCATATTTCAGAAGCCAGAATTTGCAAAGCAGGTTATTTATTTCAAAAAAAAAATTTTGGATTTGTTAATAAACTAAGAAATAAAACAAAACAAAATTGTACATGCAGTTTTATTCAGCCGAACTAATTTGTACAAATAACACAAGCACATCTTATGATGGTTTGATTTGGGCTAAACATTCGCCTTATCTTTGCAATGTAAAAAGATTTACCTGGCAAGTCGAAAATCGTAATATCTGCCTTGAATTCAAAATTTTCTTACAAAAAAAGGTGTCTCACTACCATTAAAAATATTCAAAGTAAATTGTAAAACATTTGTCTTATTTATAGGACAAACAGAGTTTAAATCTGCTAAATCGGTTTTTGTAATTTTACAGTGGAGCCCAAAACTTAAAATAAATGAATCCGTTCATTTATAGTCAAAAATATAGATGGTTGGGTTTTAAAATTTTGCGCAAGACTAAATACAAAATAAGACCTGAAATAAGCTTTGGCCTAATTTTGGGATTTAGCAGGTTTTCTGGATGTATAAAATTTGAAATTATGGATTTAAATAAAAGTAAATAAGCATTTATTGTGCCTCGCAACATGTACAATAACAAAATAAATACAATATACAGTACAAAAATAAAACAGTAATAAAACAAAATAAAATAAAACTGAGACATAAAAATAGAACAAAGACCTGAATTACATAAACTTGTCTAGAGACACAAAGGGGGGGGATGTTTGGCTCTGAGCCATTCTTCCACTACCCCTGTAAGAAATACGACATATATAATTTTTTAGCATGATTTCCAAGAAGATAAATTCAAATATTGCAAATCTTCGTTGATTTTTCTTCTACTTTGATGCGGATTTCCCAAGTCTGAAAACGTCAAGGGCACTACTAATAATTAATTTCTTTGATGTATTATGACTGTGATATAATGTTCCACTCATCATTTGCGTGGTTCTTTTGGAATTTCATAATAATTCAAACTGTCATTTTTTTTCCTTCCCTAGTAGCAATCCAATTCGACTTTTGCATTTGTGTCCGTTTCTACCGTTTTTTACTTTTTGCTAGAGAAGTGTAATCAAAGTCTGAGTCAGAATAGAGTCTCGTATGGCACTAAGCTACAAGTTTAAATTTTAAATTCTGGAACTTACTTTTGCCATTATTTAACGTTAAATGTTCAAAATCAAGTAGAATTTATTTTAATCGGGCGCCGCTCCACCGTTAAAAGCAAAAAGTGACAGATTTACCCGCCAATTTGAAATCATGGATTTAGCTATGATAATGTATTTTGTCTTTCTCTTTCGAAATGCATACAGTGTGGATCAAAAGGTTGGATCTAATTCGATAACTTTTTTATAGGGAGCGACAGAAAAAATCGCGTGAACACGTGAATTTTTAATTTTAAATGCGCTAATTCTGACATAAAAATTTGCTTTGTTATGTCATTTCTCTCCAGGTTATGACGTCATTTCAATTTTTTTTTAATGGCAACCCAAATTTTTTATTGCGTCATTTTAAGGAGCTTGTTTTTTTGCACATATAACAATAAAATTTGTAATAGGTTACATATTTTTGAAAAAAAATGAAAATTTAAAAATTAGAATTGCTCAGGAAATTTTGCTAATCACCCCACAAATTTTAAATAATGTCATAATAGAATTTGAACATCGTCTCAGTCATTGTCAACTTGAAGAAGGTAGGCAGTTTGAACATTTAATCTGATTATTTTGTAAATGTTACATGTTACTTAAATAAACTGCTATTGTTAAAATCATTAAATTACTAAATAACAAACAATAAAAAAATTTTTTTCTCAAAACTATTGTCATGTAACACAATATAAATTTTATTGTTTTTTATGCACAAAACATGCTCTTTAAAAGTGACGCAATCATGATTTTTTCCGTCGGTCCCTATAAAAAAGTTATCGAATTAGTTTAGTTCCAACCTTTTCATCCACACTGTATAAATGTCACATCGCACATGTAATACAAAAGTGATACAACTCAAAAATATTTACTTTTCAGTAGGCGCAAGAGTAAAAATGTTTTATTAGAATGAATTAGCAGTGCGCATTATTAAAACAAGACAAAAAATAATACCCATTGTTTCGCAGTTTATACAACCCTTTTTTTTGTCACTGCCATGTTATAACTAATATTTCTTACTTTTGCCTGTTCAATCCGACACATTTTACTCTTCAGAGAAAATTACACTTGAGCTCCAATTCGTACAGATATATTTTTGAAACTTGTCCAGAACAAATCACGCACTTTTTACACTGTATTTCTAATGAGTTAACTAAAAAATTACCCTTTTTCAGTTGTGTCACTTCTGTATTACATTGTAAATATCTTTTTTTAAATATTTTATCGTGTTTAGAAAAAATCTTCAGCTATCTCAGCTCGGACGAGTTGGAGAAGCTGAAGGCCGAGGAAGAGCGCAAGATCGCCAACTTGTCCGCCGCGGAGATGCTCGACGACCATTCCGACGCCGAGTCCGTCGACTCTCAACGTCCCAAGTAGGAAACCGCCGCCGCTTTCGCACTTTCCCTTCTAACTGTTTTTTCAGCTCCGTGCTTTCGGGGAGCGTGGGGATCGTGCGAACGGCCAAGGCCGAGCGGCGTCTGAAAGACAAACTCCGCGAGGAGGGCTTGCTGACCGACGACGACGAAACGGCGCTGTCTCCCGCCGAGGAGCGCGCTTTGAAGGCGGAAAAACGCGCGGCTTGGAGGGCGGCCAGGTTGAAATCGCTGGAACAGGACGCGATCCAGGCGCAAATGGTCATAAAATCGATGACGGACATGGTGGGGATCGGAGATGCGCCTTTGGAGAGCACCAAAGAAGAGGTGGGTTGGGTGTAGAGTAGTGTAAAATGTATTTGTTGTCTGCGCTAACCAAAGAGGAGTGTCGTCCACTAACCGACTAACCTTACTGGATTCGGTACTTGTCCAGGGCTACTACAGTACTAACAGCATTGCATGTGTTCAGCTGCGGCCCTCTAGTGCCGATTTCCCCAAGCTGGCCGTGCGCACTAAGCCAGGCAATACGACGGTGAGGGAGAGCGAGAAGGTGTTGGGGGAGACGGTGACGCAGAGGACTGAAGAGTACGTTGACGAGAGGACGGGCGAGAAACGGGTCAGGACTATCGAATATGTAGAGAAGCTGATCGAGAGAGAGGTATAAACAGACCACCACAACACCACCAATCAGCATGATTCACTCACACCCCTGGTTAGTCTTAACGCTTCTCTTCTAGACACGCCTAAGCACACCGTTCTTCTTCATTTCCGTCGTTGTTGTTGTTGTTGCTTGCGGTTGTTTCGTTTCTTGTCGGTGAGGTGTCTGTTCTTCGTCCGCGTTCGCGCGATGGCTCGTCCGTTATAAGAACGCTGTGTCTGTGTTCGGAAAACAGGTAGAAACGCTTCAGGAAAAAATCGTATCGCTGGAGCTGACCCAGCCCGAGTCGCCGCCGCCGCCGCCGCCGCTCAACGGACAAGACCTGGACCGGCACTCGGAGAAGACGACGTCCGAACCGCCGACTCCGACCGGCGACGAGAAGACTTTCGAGGAGGATATCACGGGCAACAACAACAATAAAAAAAAGAAACGGAAACGCTCGAAAAAAGGCAAACACTAGTAGTGGCGACATCACGGCAGTTTCTACAAGGTGGATGGGTTTTTAATGTATTTTTAGTAAGATTATAAATTATTGTTATCGCCTGTACAAAGTATTTAATAATTTTGCGGTTTTTAAAGTATTATTATGTATTATGTAATCGATCATTTCCAGAGCTTAAGTCTAACACACGTGAGTATTTTATTAAAAGTGGTGGTAATCTGAGCGTCGCTTTGGAACGAATTTTCAATTTTAATAACGAACGAATGTTTTAATAAAAATTTGTAAAAAGTACCACGCCCGACTTTCTTTTCTTATCATTTGTCCTTGAGCGGTTTGAACGCCCATTCCAATGTTGCTAAAACACGACTACTTCTTCGGAGCGATGATTCCCTCCAGCTGCGTCTTCAGCTGCTGATTGGTCTTTGTTAAAAAGGTGATTTCTTCGGTATGTTTCCGTTCTTCGGCGAGGCGCGTCTCGGCCGCGCGTCTGTCCGCCTGTTCCGCGCGTTGCTTCAACTCGACGATCTGGTGCTCAAGTTCCGTTTTTTCCTTCTTCAACTCCTCGACGTCCTGCTGCAAGTCCGACTTTCCCTGCTCCGCCTGTAGAGCCTTCCGCATGCCGAACGCGATACTGCTGCAGTACAGTGCTTGGTACGCTTCGATGGTCATCCGCATCTCGTCCCGGACTCGAAGAAGGAGCAGTCCGCGTTCGGCGCAGTTGATCGTGACTTGTCTGATGATCTCGTCGAAGCATTGCGTGTAGAGTTCGCGTCGGACGGGGCAGATGCCGGTTTCTCTCGCCTGAAACGCACAAGATGTAGTGGAAATTGCGCGCGCGTGTCAATGATGGACTTGTTGCTGTTGCAATCTCATGTCGAGTTGTTCCTGCAAATTGATGACGTCGAGGCGCGTGGCGGGCGTGGTGGACACGTTTTGACGCCACAGTTGGCCCTCTTCGTCCCATTCTTTCGGCGGAAGGATGGTGTTGAGGATTTCTTCGGTTTCTTTGCGGGCGTCGGTGAGGACGGCCGATTTAACACGCGTCGAACCGTCGTCTGATTTTTCCTACGAATCCCATTTTACAAACACTGAACCTAGTGAAAGCGATTACGATACTTTAATTGGCGGTGGCGGTTTTTTTTCTTCGTGCTTTGTCACGAGGACGGGGTTGTCGTATTTGACAAGGGTTGTGCTTAGAGGGATTACTCGTTCGGCCATTTCGTTGTAAACAAGTTTGAGACAGCGCGGAATCCATGACGACAAATATTTTATTGGCATTTCGTTACAAGAAAAACATAGGACGATCTTTTTTTGTCTTCGCTTCGCTTTGTGGATCCCGGATAAAGGCAGATTAAAATTAATTCAGATCAATTTTAAACAAAGCAATTTATAAACAATTTACCCGAATGTACATATAACAAATAAAAATATAATTTTTTATCGGACAAAAATATGCAAGCAATTGAAGGAGTCAGAAGCAAAAGGGTTCAAGTAGCAAAAAAAGAAAAAATAATCTAAAATAACCTGTTTACCAAAAACTATGAATTCGTTCAAACGGGTATAAAACACCGCTTTAAAAATAACTTATCTTAATTGGGAAAATTGAATCAATTTTTATACCTCCAATTTATTATGAATTTTGTAGGTTTTTGTCGCACAAGTAAAGAATCTCAAAATAAAAAAAAACAAGATAAAACTCAAAAGTTGAAGACAATTTTGATTAGACTGACTCGAGACTTAAATTATATTCTGACGATAATAGACAATGTTTTTCATAAATAAAATATTCTTTCATCCTAAAATGATGCAAGCGATTTTTTGTTTAAGTGATTTTAAATTTTATGGAGACAAAAAGTGCAGTTTTATTAAAAATGTAAAATGATGCAAGCGATTTTTTGTTTGTTATTTTAAATTTTTTGGAGACAAAAAGTGCAGTTTTAATGAATTTTTCAATAAATATCGTGCGGTTGAAAAGGAGGAGTTATTCAATACATTTGCGAAGCAAAAAAATAAATCGCTCAGACCCGTCAATTTTAAATGCGCAAGTTTTCACATAAAAATCACCTTTGTTATGTCATCTCTGACAAAGATACGACGCCATTTTAATTTTTTTTTGAATGGCATTCCTAATTATCGATTGCGATTGCATTTAAATGATCAATATTTAATAGGTTCCATAATATTTTTGAGAATTTTTTGTATTTGTTTGAATTTGGAAACTTATTCACTTTAACTGCATACATAAGTTGGATCTACTCTTGATTATTTTTTAATTTTTTTACGTTATTTAGATACACTGCTTTTGTTAAAATCATTAAATTACAAAATAACAAACAAATACATTGAACCAGCGACGATCCACTGCACAAAAATACACAAAAACTTTTTATTTCAAAAATATGTGACCTATTGAAATTTTTCTTTCATATGCAAGTAACATGCTCTATCAAATGACGCAATGAACAATATAAAAAATAGAAATGACATCTTTCACAGAGATGAAAATCAAAGCTGGTTTTTATGTCAAATTTTGCGGGTCGAAACGATTTTTTTTCGTTCCCATTTTGTCGTCCACCTTCTCATCCGCGGTGTAAACTAATATGTTGCACACCAGACATTTATATTTTTCAAACTAATTTTCCAATTTTGGGTCACGCCGCATAAAAAATGAGACTTTAGCTCCACTTCTGCAATTTCGCCCTGAACCCTTCAACTGTATTCTCTAAATAAATTTCCATTTGTTCCTGGACCAAAATAAATAATTTTTATACACAACTTTAACATTTTCACTTTTATTCGCTTCTTTTGCCGTTTTAAAATTTTAACACGCACAAAAACAGGAATCAATTGTCTTGGCGTAATCCCAACACAAACTCGGATTTATGCCAATCATGTCAAAGGTGACTTTTTTCATACCCATTTTCAATACCTTCACTTCTTTAGCGCCTGTAAATGTATTCTATGTTCCATGGAAAAATAATGGACGCAGGAAATTGGTAAGAGGATTGCAAAAAGTACAACACAAACGCGCACCTCAGACACCAAAATTTAATGGATTAAGTGCATTGATATTTACCCCACCTACATGCAATAAAATCAGTGAAGTCACATTATGAAACATCAAAGCAATAATCATGTACACCCAAAATACAAGTGACCTAATAATAAATCTAAGACGGGGGCGGCGGCGGCGGAGTCGTCAACAAACTATTGACATCGATTCCTGGAGGCGGGGGCGGGGGACAACTCCCCGGGGGCCACGTGAACGCCGCCGTTTGCCACGGCATGCTCCCGTTTGTGGTCGTTGCTCCAGGCGGCGGCGGCTGATTGTTCGCCGCCCCCATCCACGACATCATCTGCGGCGGGCTCGACGCCCCAGGAGGTGGAGGCGGCGGCATGATTCCCGGCGGCCCCGGTTGCCAGCTCATGTTCTGCATACCCCAAGGCGGCGCCGCCATTCCGTTCATGCACGGTATGGCGGCGGCGGGGGTGGGCATAGGGGGCGGCATCAGCGGGCGCGGCGTCATCTGCGCCTCAAACAGATTGAAGCTCGTCTTGCGGAAGCTCGACGTCGTCGAGGTCGTGGTCTCGGTCTTGGCGGCTTCCGGCGGTGGTCCTTCGCCCAGTTCGGCCATCAGCGACATGTATTCCTCGTCGATCTTCGCCTTGTCCCCGGGGACTGGGGGACCGCCGGCGCCGGGACGCTTCTGGCGACAGTCGCGGGCGATGTGTCCTGCCGCGCCACAGCTGGAGCACACGATGTTGTTGGTGACGTTCGGCTTGTCGGGGCACTGAAAAAAGCGACTCGAAATGTTCAGTTTTTGTCCACGAAATCGTCGAAATTAAGAGGAAAAAGAACGGCACTCACCAACCAAGACTTGTGATCCGAGGCGCCGCAGTTGTTGCAGCGCATTCCATCATTTTCCCTCAGAGTCCCGTTGAGTTGTGCCAGCTCTCTCAGCTGCATCCGTCTCAAATCGTTCTGGTTCTCGGGAACCTCGACACCTTGCCTGATCACTTCCTTAATCTGGCAAAAAGAAACAAAACTGAATTAAATCGATCTATGATTGCACAATATCCAGTGCAAAATAATAATAAGGTGGACAAAAATGGTCTGTTTTCGTCACATCTGCCTTTTTCACTCGACTCAAATTCAAACAAATTTTTTTTCATCACCTAAATTTTAATAACCACTAAAAATGATATTAGATTATATTTTCAAATTACATAATTTTGAATTACAGAAAAAGATTCTAATGATGATCGTTCTGGTTCTCGGGAACCTCGACACCTTGCCTGATCACTTCTTTAATCTGACAAAAAGAAACAAAACTAAATTACATCGATCTGTGATTGCACAATATCCAGTGCAAAATAATAATGAGGTGGACAAAAATGTGGTCTGTTTTCGTCATATCTGCCTTTTTTCACTCGACTCGAATTCAATCAATATTTTTTGCATCACCTAAATTTGCCTACATTTTTGTGGCGTAAAAAATTATATTTTCAAATTACATAATTCTGAATTACAGAAAAAAAGACTGATGATTTAAAATGAAGCACTCGTATTATTAAACACAAAAATTACCTACAATTAACGACAAAATTAAAAAACAGGTAATACACAGATTGGTAATAGTAAGTTTTTAAACAGAAGACAATCTAATATACAGTGTGGATCAAAAGGTTGGAACTAATTCGCTAACTTTTTTATAGGGAGCGATAGAAAAAATCGCTTGGACACGTGAATTTTTAATTATAAATGCGCTAATTCTGACATAAAAATTTGCTTTATGTCTATCTCTTTCAAGGCCATGACGTCATTTCAATTTTTTTTAAATGGCAACCCGAATTTTATATTGCGTCATTTTAAAGAGCATGTTTTTTGCATATAAAACAATAAAATGTGTAATAGGTTACATAACAATATTTTTGAGAAAAAAATGAAAATTTAAAAATTAGTATTACTCAGGAAATTTTGCTAATCACCCCACAAATTTTAAATAATGTCATAAAATAATTTGAACATCGTCTTAGTCATTGTCAACTTGAAGAAGGTAGGCAGTTTGAACATTTAATATGATTTTTTGTAAATTTTACATGTTATTTAAATAAACCCTAAATTTTCACCCTTCTACCACCAACCCCTATTTTTTAATAGCGATATTAGTATTTTTACTTTCATCCACAGATGCGTTTATATGTACGCCCGGGCAACGTAGGGTACATTCAGCAAATAAATATAATACAAACTATTTAAAAAAAATTTAATACAAAAATCAGGACAACTTATTAAATTAAAAAATTTCAAAATATTATTATTAACAACTATTTGTATTATTATTTCAAAATTTCTAACTGTTGTTTGTTTTCCCTTATCTCTCCCTTCGAACGGTATGGAATGGAAATTTCCTCCTTTTTAATATTATTAATTATTATAAATTTTTAAAATGATTTTTAAAAGTTGATAATGACGAAACCGGTCGTCCAATAAATAAAATTAAAAAGGAGGAAATTTTGATTCCATACCTTTTGAAGGGAGAGATAAGGGAAAACAAACAAGCATTTTCAAAATCAAAATTTCTGGTAAATAAAGCGAAAATAAGTGTTTAATTTTTCCTTCACATTCCTTATCATCACAAGCAACTTTTTCATAAATAAGTCCTTTTGACATCCAGACAGCGAAATCAGTAACATGTAATTGGCCTTGTATTTGAAAATAACGATTGGGTCTTTTTCAAACGAAATTCTCCGGAATCTAATTGCATATAAAGCGATTTTTTTGACTGAATTGTTTCCAATGTGGTAACAAACATTTTTACGACTAAACGGACCCTACTTCCACTATTTCCTTTGAACCAATTCCGCCTTTATAAACGTGCAAAACCCGAGCAATTTCGGCGGATTTTACTATTTTTTAAGAAAAACCTGGTTCAGTTTGAGAAATTCCGAATATCCAGCGACCACAACCTCTTCTAGATTTATCGCATATTTTTTTCAGAAAATTTTATCGGATAAATTACACATTTTCTCGACAAAAACTCGACCGAGATTCCCTTAATTATTTAAGGTCCTATTTAAGTCGTCAAAACGTAACAAAAAAACAAATAATAAAAAAATAGTAAAACTCACCCTTTCGACGGCCTTCTTCACGCACTCTGGATTCGTGGCCGTAATATAAGCGTGCAGGGGTTCGTCCTCACCGGGCAAGGGTTGGCCGTCCTTGCGTCCGACTTTCCCCTCCTTCACGCTACCTTTACCCCTAATTATGATCTTTGCTCCCGTTTCTTTTTCCATTGCTGCGAAAACGAACATTTTTACATCGAAATCGCCGATTCACAAACAACTCACTTTTCAGCGTATTGCCGCGCGGACCAATAAGCAAACCTACAAAATTAATTTCAGGATGCTCCTCTTGGGGAATCATTACTTTGTCACTTACGCGGACCACGGGCGGTCTGCAACTGAACGAAACAAAGACAAGTTTGAACAAAGACCGTCGACGCGACAACTAACTACTCACTTATAGTCCATTGGCGGCTTGAAGTCCGGATTTATGGATTGCATCTTCAAAACTAACGCGTGACGTTCTTCCTCCAGCTTCCTTCTGGTGCGAAACTCGCGCGTGTTCAGACGCTTGCCGTCGCTGCTGTAAATCGGCTCCGGCGAAGGCGATCTGCACACAAGATAGACGACGCGAATTAATTACGCACGAATCGGGCGCCGTTTTCGCTTCGGACGGGGAAGCGAAACGGCATTTCGTTATTACTTAATCTACCTAAGTTTTTTCATCTTTTGAATGCGTACATGACAATCATGAACGTCGCCGTTTAGTAAGAAAATAAGAAAAACTACAGAGAACTTAAAAACCGACCGCTTTTTTAAATTGTATCAATCGGTTGCATTGTTTTCACCACTTGTCGTCTTTAAAATGAAAAAAATTAAACTGGAATTTAGTGCAATGCAACTTTAGATTCGTAACCTAAAGAGAGAGAATAAAATTGATTAGTTGCTGCAACAGTAAAACGATTAATAGATCAATTATTATTCAATTGCGCCTTCTCGTTTATGGCTGAAAGTAAATGTTTAGGTTATTGCTATTTGTGTCCTGTAGTCACTTATCAATTCCTGCAACAAATCGATTGTAAATTTCCTACAAATTCCTCACAAGCGCTCGTTGTTTGTTTATTTATTGATTTATTTCAGTGCTCGAATTGGACGTCAAAAAAACAAAAACCGACAATTCCAATTTACACGTTTCCACAATTAAGAACTGGTTGGCCGTGTTCAAATTTTGTTATGTTATGTTATGTAAAAAATAAAGAAAACACCTGTATACCGGCGAATTAAATTCAGAATAAAATTTAATTTAAAAGAAATACTGTCAAAAATATTAAGGAGAATACTATGAAATATACGGAGCGTTTTTAAAAACACGTAAGCACGTGCGTAAAAATCGAATTATCGAAAACACCCCGTATACCAAACGTACTCTTGAATCGAACGAACGCGGCGAAATCGTTTTAGGACCTAAATTAATTAAAGAATAAATACTGCAAAAGAACATATTGACTGGTAACCGGTGCCGAACCGCCCCCGATGGTCTGATGTTGATAATTAAGGTTGGTAACACTTCACCTTTCCTCTGGATTGGCGGAAATCCCCAGGTCGCCGCAACGAAGCTTTCTACTGACTTCCTCAATCTGGAGTTGAACTGTAATAAAACGGGTTAGAGGAGGGCAAAAGCCCAAGAGTTAGAGACATTGTTCAATAAAATAAAAAATGTGTGCTACACTTCACAAATCATCCAAATTTATCATCTAAATATTACTCGAGTTTATCAATTTTTTGTCGCCGGTTACCCACCCATGCTCGACGAAAGACGAGCCTCTTGAACTATACTTACAAATCCGTGTATTGATAGAATCCACACGAATCCGATAAAATTGCGCCCGCCACTACTTACCACTTTCTACGATTTTTTACAAATCTCACCACAATTCAATACTACTTAATGTACGCCGTAAAATATAATCGGACTTACGCAAGTATGCTTGTTCCTGATTCTTGTCGAGATTGGAGGGCAGAATGGTGGGCATTCCAGGAATGAAAATCTTGTCGTGTTCGCCTCCGACCCAGCGGGTTCTTCTCCGCTTCTTTTTCGAACCATCGTCGTCGTCATCTGATTGAAGCAAAAACGATACCCGAAAATGTACAATCATACCAAATGGCAAATAACAAAAAATGTAGAAATACATATTGATCTTGAAAAATTTGAAAATAAGTTAAAAAAATTCCATCTGCAAGCGTCCGTTTAGACGTCGTTTGAACAATTTTTTGCTTGACAGTTTTTGTCAAATGTGATATGACAATGCCAAACTGTAAAAAATTAAACAAATGTTAAATTCGATGTCTCCCGAGCCTCGGTTTTTATTTGCACGCTCGATATTTTAACGTTTTTACATTGCGCTTTTTATATTAAATTTTATAAAGCGAACTCCCTGTTTTTTGGAAACCCAAACTGGCGCAATTGTACAGTTTTCTTTTATTTAAAAAGCAGTTACCTACTTTATGATTTGGATCATATCATTTTTAAACCAAAAAAAAACAACTGATGTGCCGCTCGCAGTTAACATGACTCGAATTATTGTCAGCGGCGCACACTAATATTTTATTGCCACTTGCAGTAAACCGAAGCAGCAATAGTAAAATGTCGACACGTTCTAAAAATTAGTTGCAGAGAGGACGGTCGTGGATTTGTAAAAGTCCTTTTAGCGATTTGAAGAAATTGTGACACAAAATGTTTATTTATAAAATCTCATATTTGCATGTGCGCCACTGGCTCACGTCAATTTTCTGTCAAATGTCAAAATGTGCCAAAACTCTTTCTAATGGAAATCAGTTTTGGAAAACGATCTCTAATCATTTTAGAACGACGCACTTACCGTTTGATTGGTTCAGGTTGGCTTCCGCCTCCTTCTGCACCACTAAATTGGTAAAATTCCTCGTGGCCGCGATCGTTGCCAACGTATCAGCGATGAGTTTCTCGCCGTCGGGTTCTGGGGGCGTTTTCTCTCTCCGCTTGTCTCTGCTACGACTCCGGTCCCTATCGCGGCGATCGCGGTCTCGATCGCGATCCCTGTCACGGTGTCTTTCGTGATCGCGACTCTTCCTTCGGTCCCTTCTTTCCCGGTCCCGATCTCTGTCCCTGTCGCGGTCTCGGTCGCGATCCCTTCGATCGCGATCGCGGCTCCTGTCCCTGTGCCTGGACGAACCCATTTTCACAAAATCACTGATAACACGTTATCAAAATGCCGACACTGGAATTGATAATATCGGGACAAAAAATTGTCACGACGCAGGATGGAAACAAATGGCTGCCGGCCAGCCAGATTAACATAGCTGTTACCAACATGAAAACACAACTAAAATAAATGAAAAGATTAAGTTACTAAACTGTTGCTCGATTTATAGGAAAATTCGCATGGAAGTGAGTACTTGGCGATTAATAATAATCCAGCGATATGAGCTGTGGTCGTTACAATAAATTAAATAATTATGTGTGCTTTTTTTGCCATTTCTTTGTAATGTTGGCACGGAATGTCCCCAACTCGATCTATGCAATAATTTACTTGATGGGTGGGCTAGATCAGAGATAACAACACAACTCGCCCAAAAAAACTTACTAAACATTTTTTTAATGTAACGAAAGGAACATGCAAATGAAATACCGGGTGACTATAAACGATTGACAATTATTTTATGATGTCGGTGACATATTTAAAAACTTAGTTGGCAACATTGTTGACATAGCCCGATTTAATTTCAAAAATTTTAAGCAATAGAGTTCAACGTTGTTTACAGCTAGGAGGCCAACACTTCGAACAAATTCTTTAAATTTATTTGTAATTCGTGTTATTTTGTAAAATTTGTTGATTATTTTGAGATCTATTTAACATTGTCAATTAACCTAACCTAGAAAATTTTATGACAAGTGACAATAGCAGTACCGTGTTGCGCCAATTACTCAGTGTTGCCAATCCACTTAATTTCGGTCATTTATTTATAGTCACTCGGTATATTGGCGCTTAATAATAAATAAATTACTAACGTTGTTGTTGTATAAATAACGATAATCACAAATATCAATTCAATGCTTTGTTTCGTTGACACAAAAGTCACTATCCAATCTAGTCGATAGGATGATTTATGGATTATAAGAAAAAAATTTAGCGGTTCTGTGCGCGGTTTGTGTCGATTTGATTCGGTTTGGGAATTACAATATTTAAATTCGCAAAAATAAATGCTAAAATTTTGAGAAAATATTGTCTATATTTTTCTTGTTTGGTTCGGTTTGCTGTTCAGTTTTGCGGTTTGATTTGCGGTGCGATTCGCGGTGCGGTTTGCGGTTTGATTCGGTTCGGTTCGTAAATTTCAATATTTAGACTCGCAATGAATACGATTGCTAAAATTTTGACAAATAATGGCAACAACAAATGGCAAAATTTTTTTTCTAAGAATATTAAAATTTGTACCGGAAATTATAATAATCACACTCGCAATGAATATACATAAATGCTAAAATTTTAAGAAAAATTTGCCAATATTTTTCATCTGCTACGTTTGGTTCAATTCGCGGTTCGGTCTGCGGTGCGGTTTGCGGTTTAGCGGAAAAAAATTTTTTTAGAGGGCAACGGTGCTGGCTGTAGTGGAAATCGGTCTCATGCATATCCAACCAACTAAACCGCTGCCACGAGTAAGCCAAGGAAATCGAATTTCAAGCGAAATCCATTCGTTTCCAGGACTTACAACTTTTCTTGGACGAAGCAGTCGATAGAAGGTAGGAAGGAGGGGAAGGTTAAAAGTAGCGGAAAGTAGGAAGGAGGGGAAGTTAAAAAGTAGGGGAAGGTAGGAAAAAGGGGAAGGCAGAAAGTAAGGGAAAGTAGGAAGGAGGGTAAGAAGAAAACAGGGGAAGAAAGTAAGGAATGAAGGAAGGTAAGAAGGAGGGGAAGGTAAGAAAGAAGTTAAGAAAGTAAGGGGAAGGAGGGGAAGGTAAAAAGTAGGGGAATATAGGAAGGAGGGGAAGGTAGGAAATAGGGGAAGGTAGGAAGGAGGGGAAGGCAGAAAGTAGGGGAAGTTAGAAAGGAGGGAAAGGTAAAAAGTAGGGGAAGGTAAGAAAGGGGGAAAGGTAAAAAGTAGGGGAAGGTAGGAAGGGGGGAAGGCAAAAAGAATGGGAAGATAGAAAGAAGGGGAAGGTAAAAAGTAGGGCAGAACGCTCAGAATTCTCAGTCTCTCAGCAGTCAGTCAATCATTCAGTTAACTCTCAGGCGCCCAGGATACTCACGATGCTCAAGACGTTCACAATACTCAGGACATTTCCAAAAATGCATTTTTCAAAAAAACCTCAAAGATTTTTCAGATTGAAAATATTTTCAAAATACCTTGAATTAAAAAAATTTTTTTTACAAAAATCCTTTAAAATAATGTTTTTGGGCAAAGTAATTTCAAGAATACATTTTTCAAAAAGTAGGGGAAGATAGTGAGGAGGGGAAGGTAGAAAAGAGGGGAAGGTAAAAAGTAGGGGAAGGTAGGAAGGAGGGGAAGTTTGGAAGCAGGGGAAAGTAGTAAGGAGGGGAAATTAAAAAGTAGGGGAAGGTAGGAAGGAGGGAAAGGTAGGAAGGAGGGGAAAGCAAAAAGTAGGGGAAGGTAGAAAGGAGGGGAAGTTTGGAAGTACGGGAAGGTAGGAAGGAGGGGAAGTTAAAAAGTAGGGGAAGGTAGGAAAGAGGGAAGGCAAAAAGTAGGAGAAGGTAGAAAAGAGGGGAAGGTAAAAAGTAGGGGAAGGTATGAAGAAGAGGAAGGTAAAAAGTTGGGGAAGATAAGAAAGAGGGGAAGGTAAAAAGTAGGGGAAGGTAAGAAGTGGGGCAAGGCAAAAAGTAGGGGAAAGTAAAAAGTAGGGGAAGGTATGAAGAAAGGAAAGGTAAAAAGTAGGGGAAGGTAGGAAAAAGGGGAAGGTAATAAGTAGGGGAAGGTAGGAAAGAGGGGAAGGTAAAAACGTTCAGAATACTCAGGACGCTAAGGATACTCGGGATAATCAAGTCATTTCAAAAATATATTTTTTAAAAAGTTGGGGAAGATAGTGAGGAGGGGAAGGTAGAATAGAGGGGAAGGTAAAAAGTAGGGGAAGGTAGGAAGGAGGGGAAGTTTGGAAGTATGGGAAGGAATGAAGGAGAGGAAGGTAAAAAGAAGGAGAAGGTAGAAAAGAGGGGAAGTTAAAAAGTAGGGGAAGGTAGGTAGGAGGGAAAGTAGAAAATGGTAAAATCTCAAACTCAGGATACTCAGGATTTTCAGGATGTTCAGGATACTCAGGATGCTCAGGATACTCAGGACGCTCAGGATACTCAGGACGCTCAGGATACTCAAGATAATCAAGTCATTTCAAAAATACATTTTTCAAAAAGTAGGGGAAGATAGTGAGGAGGGGAAGGTACGAAATAGGGGAAGTTTGGAAGTACGGGAAAGTAGGAAGGAGGGGAAGTTAAAAAGTAGGGGAAGGCCGGAAGGGGGCGAAGGCAAAAAGTAGGAGAAGGTAAAAAGTAGGGGAAGGTATGAAGAAGGGGAAGGTAAAAAGCAGGGGAAGGTAGGATTGAAAATATTTTCAAAATACCATGAATTTAAAAATTTTTTTTTACAAAAATCCTTGAAAATAATTTTAAAATGTTTTTGGGCAGAGTAATTTCAAGAATACATTTTTCAAAAAGTAGGGAAAGATAGTGAGGAGGGGAAGGTAGAAAAGAGGGGAAGGTAAAAAGTTGGGGAAGGCAGGAAAGTGGGGAAGTTTGGAAGTAGGAGAAAATAGTAAGGAGGGGAAGTTAAAATGTAGGGGAAGGTAGGAAGAGGGCAAGGCAAAAAGTAGGGGAAGGTAGAAAGGAGGGGAAGGTAAAAAGTAGGGGAAGGTAGGAAGGAGGGGAAGGTAAAAAGTAGGGGAAGGTAGGAAGGAGGGGAAGTTTGGAAGTAGGGGAAAGTAGGAAGGAGGGGAAGTTAAAAAGTAGGGGAAGGTAGGAAGGAGGGGAAGGCAAAAAATAGGGAAGGTAAAAAGTAGGGGAAGGTAAGAAAGAGGGGAAGGTAAAAAGTAGGGGAAGGTAGGAAGAGGGCAAGGCAAAAAGTAGGGGAAGGTAGAAAGGAGGGGAAGGTAAAAAGTAGGGGAAGGTAGGAAGGAGGGGAAGGTAAAAAGTAGGGGAAGGTAGAAAGGAGGGGAAGGTAAAAAGTAGGGGAAGGTAAAAAGTAGGGGAAGGTAGGAAGGAGGGGAAGGTAAAAAGTAGGGGAAGGTAAGAAAGAGGGGAAGCTAAAAAGTAGGGGAAGGTAGAAAGGAGGGGAAGGTAAAAAGTAGGGGAAGGTAGGAAGGAGGGGAAGGTAAAAAGTAGGGGAAGGTAAGAAAGAGGGGAAGCTAAAAAGTAGGGGAAGGTAGAAAGGAGGGGAAGGTAAAAAGTAGGGAAAGGTAGGAAGGAGGGGAAGGTAAAAAGTAGGGGAATGTAGGAAGAGGGCAAGGCAAAAAGTAGGGGAAGGTAGAAAGGAGGGGAAGGTAAAAAGTAGGGAAATAGTAAAGAGGGGAAGGTAAAAAGTGGGGGAGGGAAGAAAGGAGGAGAAGTTTGGAAGTAGGAGAAAGTAGGAAGGAGGGGAAGTAGAAAATCTCAAAATCAGGATACTCAGGACGCTCAGGACGCTCAGGATTCTCAGGATTCTCAGGACGCTAAGGGTGCTCAGGATACTCAGGATTCTCAGGAGGCTCAGGATTCTCAGGATACTCAGGATTCTCAGGACGCTCAGGATTCTCAGGATACTCAGGATTCTCAGGACGCTCAGGATTCGCAGGACGCTCAGGATTCTCAGGATACTCAGGATTCTCAGGACGCTCAGGATTCTCAGGATACTCAGGACGCTAAGGGTGCTCAGGACGCTCAGGATTCTCAGGATACTCAGGATTCTCAGGACGCTCAGGATTCGCAGGACGCTCAGGATTCGCAGGACGCTCAGGATTCTCAGGATACTCAGGATTCTTAGGACGCTCAGGATTCTCAGGATACTCAGGACACTAAGGGTGCTCAGGATACTCAGGATTCTCAGGACGTTCAGGATTCTTAGGATACTTAGGATTCTCAGGACGCTCAGGATTCGCAGGATGTTCAGGATAGGTTCAGGGAAAGGTACGAAATAGGGGAAGTTTGGAAGTACGTGAAAGTAGGAAGGAGGGGAAGTTAAAAAGTAGGGGAAGGCCGGAAGTGGGCGAAGGCAAAAAGTAGGGGAAGGTAAAAAGTAGGGGAAGGTATGAAGAAGGGGAAGGTAAAAAGTAGGGGAAGGTAGGATTGAAAATATTTTCAAAATACCATGAATTTAAAAAATTTTTTTTACAAAAATCTTTGAAAATAATTTTAAAATGTTTTTGGGCAGAGTAATTTCAAGAATACATTTTTCAAAAAGTAAGGAAAGATAGTGAGGAGGGGAAGGTAGAAAAGAGGGGAAGGTAAAAAGTTGGGGAAGGTAGGAAAGTGGGGAAGTTTGGAAGTAGGAGAAAATAGTAAGGAGGGGAAGTTAAAATGTAGGGAAATGTAGGAAGAGGGCAAGGCAAAAAGTAGGGGAAGGTAGAAAGGAGGGGAAGGTAAAAAGTAGGGGAAGGTAGGAAGGAGGGGAAGGTAAAAAGTAGGGGAAGGTAGAAAGGAGGGGAAGGTAAAAAGTAGGGGAAGGTAAAAAGTAGGGGAAGGTAGGAAGGAGGGGAAGGTAAAAAGTAGGGGAAGGTAAGAAAGAGGGGAAGCTAAAAAGTAGGGGAAGGTAGAAAGGAGGGGAAGGTAAAAAGTAGGGGAAGGTAGGAAGGAGGGGAAGCTAAAAAGTAGGGGAATCTAGAAAGGAGGGGAAGGTAAAAAGTAGGGGAAGGAAAGAAAGAGGGGAAGCTAAAAAGTAGGGGAAGGTAGAAAGGAGGGGAAGGTAAAAAGTAGGGGAAGGTAGGAAGGAGGGGAAGGTAAAAAGTAGGGGAAGGTAGGAAGGAGGGGAAGGTAAAAAGTAGGGGAAGGTAAGAAAGAGGGGAAGGTAAAAAGTAGGGGAAGGTAAGAAAGAGGGGAAGGTAAAAAGTAGGGGAAGGTAGGAAGGAGGGGAAGGTAAAAAGTAGGGGAAGGTAAGAAAGAGGGGAAGTTTGGAAGTATGGGAAGGAATGAAGAAGAGGAAGGTAAAAAGTTGGGGAAGGCAGGAAAGTGGGGAAGTTTGGAAGTAGGAGAAAATAGTAAGGAGGGGAAGTTAAAATGTAGGGGAAGGTAGGAAGAGGGCAAGGCAAAATACCATGAATTTAAAAAATTTTTTTTACAAAAATCCTTGAAAATAATTATTTTAAAATGTTTTTGGGCAGAGTAATTTCAAGAATACATTTTTCAAAAAGTAGGGAAAGATAGTGAGGAGGGGAAGGTAGAAAAGAGGGGAAGGTAAAAAGTTGGGGAAGGCAGGAAAGTGGGGAAGTTTGGAAGTAGGAGAAAATAGTAAGGAGGGGAAGTTAAAATGTAGGGGAAGGTAGGAAGAGGGCAAGGCAAAAAGTAGGGGAAGGTAGAAAGGAGGGGAAGGTAAGAAAAAGGGGAAGGTAGAAAGTAGGGGAAGGTAGGAAGGAGGGGAAGGTAAGAAAAAGGGGAAGGTAGAAAGTCGGGGAAGGTAGGAAGGAGGGGAAGGTAGGAAGGAGGGGAAGTTTGGAAGTAGGGGAAAGTAGGAAGGAGGGGAAGTTAAAAAGTAGGGGAAGGTAGGAAGGAGGGGAAGGCAAAAAATAGGGAAGGTAAAAAGTAGGGGAAGGTAAGAAAGAGGTGAAGGTAAAAAGTAGGGGAAGGTAGGAAGAGGGCAAGGCAAAAAGTAGGGGAAGGTAGAAAAGAGGGGAAGGTAAAAAGTAGGGGAAGGTAGGAAGGAGGGGAAGGCAAAAAATAGGGAAGGTAAAAAGTAGGGGAAGGTAAGAAAGAGGGGAAGGTAAAAAGTAGGGGAAGGTAGGAAGAGGGCAAGGCAAAAAGTAGGGGAAGGTAGAAAAGAGGGGAAGGTAAAAAGTAGGGGAAGGTAGGAAGGAGGGGAAGGTAAAAAGTAGGGGAAGGTAGAAAGGAGGGGAAGGTAAAAAGTAGGGGAAGTTAAGAAAGAGGGGAAGGTAAAAAGTAGGGGAAGGTAGGAAGGAGGGGAAGGTAAAAAGTAGGGGAAGGTAGGTAGGAGGGGAAGTAGAAAATGGTAAAATCTCAAACTCAGGATACTCAGGATTTTCATGATGTTCAGGATACTCAGGATGCTCAGGATACTCAGGACGCTCAGGATACTCAGGACGCTCAGGATACTCAAGATAATCAAGTCATTTCAAAAATACATTTTTCAAAAAGTAGGGGAAGATAGTGAGGAGGGGAAGGTACGAAATAGGGGAAGTTTGGAAGTACGGGAAAGTAGGAAGGAGGGGAAGTTAAAAAGTAGGGGAAGGCCGGAAGGGGGCGAAGGCAAAAAGTAGGGGAAGGTAAAAAGTAGGGGAAGGTATGAAGAAGGGGAAGGTAAAAAGTAGGGGAAGGTAGGATTGAAAATATTTTTAAAATACCATGAATTTAAAAAATTTTTTTTACAAAAATCCTTGAAAATAATTATTTTAAAATGTTTTTGGGCAGAGTAATTTCAAGAATACATTTTTCAAAAAGTAGGGAAAGATAGTGAGGAGGGGAAGGTAGAAAAGAGGGGAAGGTAAAAAGTTGGGGAAGGCAGGAAACTGGGGAAGTTTGGAAGTAGGAGAAAATAGTAAGGAGGAGAAGTTAAAATGTAGGGGAAGGTAGGAAGAGGGCAAGGCAAAAAGTAGGGGAAGGTAGAAAGGAGGGGAAGGTAAAAAAAAGGGGAAGGTAGAAAGTAGGGGAAGGTAGGAAGGAGGGGAAGGTAGGAAGGAGGGGAAGTTTGGAAGTAGGGGAAAGTAGGAAAAAGGGGAAGTTAAAAAGTAGGGGAAGGTAGGAAGGAGGGGAAGGCAAAAAATAGGGAAGGTAAAAAGTAGGGGAAGGTAAGAAAGAGGGGAAGGTAGGAAGATGGCAAGGCAAAAAGTAGGGGAAGGTAGAAAGGAGGGGAAGGTAAAAAGTAGGGAAATAGTAAAGAGGGGAAGGTAAAAAGTAGGGGAAGGTAGGAAGGAGGGGAAGTTTGGAAGCAGGAAAAAGTAGTAAGGAGGGGAAGTTAAAAAGTAGGGGAAGGTAGGAAGGAGGGGAAGGCAAAAAGTAGGGGAAGGTAGAAAGGAGGGGAAGGTAAAAAGTAGGGGAAGGTAGGAAGGAGGGAAAGGTAAAAAGTAGGGGAAGGTAGAAAGGAGGGGAAGGTAAAAAGTAGGGGAAGGTAAGAAAGAGGGGAAGGTAAAAAGTAGGGGAAGGTAGGAAGGAGGGGAAGGTAAAAAGTAGGGGAAGGTAAGAAAGAGGGGAAGCTAAAAAGTAGGGGAATCTAGGAAGGAGGGGAAGGTAAAAAGTAGGGGAAAGTAGTAAAGAGGGGAAGTTAAAAAGTAGGGAAAGGTAGAAAGGAGGGAAAGGCAAAAAATAGGGGAAGGTAGAAAGGAGGGGAAGGTAAAAAGTAGGGGAAGGTAAGAAAGAGGGGAAGGTAAAAAGTAGGGGAAGGTAGGAAGAGGGCAAGGCAAAAAGTAGGGGAAGATAGAAAGGAGGAGAAGGTAAAAAGTAGGGAAATAGTAAAGAGGGGAAGGTAAAAAGTGGGGGAGGGAAGAAAGGAGGAGAAGTTTGGAAGTAGGAGAAAGTAGGAAGGAGGGGAAGTAGAAAATCTCAAAATCAGGATACTCAGGACGCTCAGGACGCTCAGGATTCTCAGGATTTTCAGGACGCTAAGGGTGCTCAGGATACTCAGGATTCTCAGGAGGCTCAGGATTCTCAGGATACTCAGGATTCTCAGGACGCTCAGGATTCTCAGGATACTCAGGATTCTCAGGACGCTCAGGATTCGCAGGACGCTCAGGATTCTCAGGATACTCAGGATTCTCAGGACGCTCAGGATTCTCAGGATACTCAGGACGCGAAGGGTGCTCAGGACGCTCAGGATTCTCAGGATACTCAGGATTCTCAGGACGCTCAGGATTCTCAGGATACTCAGGATTCTCAGGACGCTCAGGATTCGCAGGACGCTCAGGATTCGCAGGACGCTCAGGATTCTCAGGATACTCAGGATTCTTAGGACGCTCAGGATTCTCAGGATACTCAGGACACTAAGGGTGCTCAGGATACTCAGGATTCTCAGGATTCTTAGGACGCGCCTAGGATACTCAGATTCTCAAGACGTTCAGAATTCTCAGGACGCTAAGGATACTCAGGGTAGTCAAGTCATTTCCAAAAATGCATTTTTCAAAAAAACATCAAACATTTTTCAGATTGAAAATATTTTCAAATACCATGAATTTAAAAATTTTTTTTTACAAATATCCTTTTTTCAGATTGAAAATATTTTCAAAATACCATGAATTTAAAAAATTTTTTTTACAAAAATCCTTGAAAATAATTTTAAAATGTTTTTGGGCAAAGTAATTTCAAGAATACATTTTTCAAAAAGTAGGGAAAGATAGTGAGGAGGGGAAGGTAGAAAAGAGGGGAAGGTAAAAAGTTGGGGAAGGCAGGAAAGTGGGGAAGGTAAAAAGTAGGGGAAGGTAGGAAGAGGGCAAGGCAAAAAGTAGGGGAAGATAGAAAGGAGGAGAAGGTAAAAAGTAGGGAAATAGTAAAGAGGGGAAGGTAAAAAGTGGGGGAATCTAGGAAGGAGGGGAAGTTTGGAAGTAGGGGAAAGTAGTAAAGAGGGGAAGTTAAAAAGTAGGGAAAGGTAGGAAGGGAGCAAGGCAAAAAGTAGGGGAAGATAGATAGGAGAAAAAGGTAAAAAGTAGGGGAAGGTATGAAGAACGAAAAGGTAAAAGTAGGGGAAGGTATGAAAGAGGGGAAGGTAAAAAGTAGGGGAAGGTAAAAAAGAGGGGAAGGTAAAAAGTAGGGGAAGGTATTAAGGGGCGGCAAGGCAAATAGTAGGGGAAGGTAGGAGAGAGGGAAAGATAGAAAATGGTAAAAGGAAAGGTAAAAAGTAGAGGAAGGTAGGAGAGAGGGGAATGTAGAAAATGATAAAATCTCTCAGGACGCTCAGGATTCCCAGGACGCTCATGATTCGCAAGATACTCAGGATTCTCAGGACGCTCAGGATATTCAGAATTCTCAGGACGCTCAGGATTCTCAGGATACCCAGGATTTTCAGGACGCTCAGGATTCTCAGGATGTTCAGGATACTCAGGACGCTCAGGATACTCAGAATTATCAAGTTATTTCAAAAATACATATTTCAAAAAGTAGGGGAATATAGAGAGGAGGGGAAGGTAGAAAAGAGGGAAAGGTAGGAAGGAGGGGAAGTTTGGAAGTAGGGGAAAGTAGGAAGGAGGGGAAGTTAAAATATAGGGGAAGGTAGAAAGGAGGGAAAGGTAAAAAGTAGGGCAGAACGCTCAGAATTCTCAGTCTCTCAGGCTTTTAGAAGTCAGTCAATCATTCATTTAACTCTCAGGCGCCCAGGATTCTCAGGATGCTCAAGACGTTTACAATACTCAGGACGCTAAGGATACTCAGGGTAGTCAAGTCATTTCCAAAAATGCATTTTTCAAAAAAACATCAAACATTTTTCAGATTGAAAATATTTTCAAATACCATGAATTTAAAAAAATTTTTTTACAAATATCCTTTTTTCAGATTGAAAATATTTTCAAAATACCATGAATTTAAAAATTTTTTTTACAAAAATCCTTGAAAATAATTTTAAAATGTTTTTGGGCAAAGTAATTTCAAGAATACATTTTTCAAAAAGTAGGGGAAGATAGTGAGGAGGGGAAGGTAGAAAAGAGGGGAAGGTAAAAAGTAGGGGAAGGTAGGAAAGAGGGGAAGTTTGGAAGTAGGAGAAAATAGTAAGGAGGGGAAGTTAAAAAGTAGGGGAATGTAGGAAGGAGGGAAGGCAAAAAGTAGGGGAAGGTAGAAAGGTGGGGAAGGTAAAAAGTAGGGAAATAGTATAGAGGGGAAGGTAAAAAGTAGCGGAAGGTAGGAAGGAGGGGAAGTTTGGAAGTAGGGGAAAGTAGGAAGGAGGGGAAGTTAAAAAGTAGGGGAAGGTAGGAAGGAGGGGAAAGCAAAAAATAGGGGAAGGTAGAAAGGAGGGGTAGGTAAGAAAGAGGGGAAAGTAGAAAGTAGGGAAATCTAGGAAGGAGGGGAAGTTTGGAAGTAGGGGAAAGTAGTAAAGAGGGCAAGTTAAAAAATAGGGAAGGTAGAAAGGAGGGGAATATAAGAAATAGGGGAAGCTAAAAAGTAAGGGAATCTAGGAAGGAGGGGAAGTTTGGAAGTAGGGGAAAGTAGTAAAGAGGGGAAGTTTGGAAGTAGAGGAAAGTAGTAAAGAGGGGAAGTTAAAAAGTAGGGAAAGGTAGGAAGGAGGGGAAGGCAAAAAGTAGGGGAAGGTAGAAAGGAGGGGAAGGTAAAAAGTAGGGGAAGGTAGGAAAGAGGGGAAGGTAAAAAGTAGGGGAAGGTAGGAAGAGGGCAAGGCAAAAAGTAGGGGCAGATAGAAAGGAGAAAAAGGTAAAAAGTAGGGGAAGGTATGAAGAAGGAAAAGGTAAAAGTAGGGGAAGGTTGGAAAGAGGGGAAGGTAAAAAGTAGGGGAAGGTAAGAAAGAGGGGAAGGTAAAAAGTAGGGGAAGGTATTAAGGGGCGGCAAGGCAAATATTAGGGAAAGGTAGGAGAGAGGGATAAAGTTAGAAAATGGTAAAAGGAAAGGTAAAAAGTAGGGGAAGGTAGGAGAGAGGGGAATGTAGAAAATGATAAAATCTCTCAGGACGCTCAGGATTCCCAGGACGCTCATGATTCGCAAGATACTCAGGATTCTCAGGACGCTCAGGATTCTCAGGATATTCAGGATTCTCAGGACGCTCAGGATTCTCAGGATACACAGGATTTTCAGGACGCTCAGGATTCTCAGGATGTTCAGGATACTCAGGACGCTCAGGATACTCAGAATAATCAAGTTATTTCAAAAATACATATTTCAAAAAGTAGGGGAATATAGAGAGGAGGAGAAGGTAGAAAAGAGGGGAAGGTAGGAAGGAGGGGAAGTTTGGAAGTAGGGGAAACTAGGAAGGAGGGGAAGTTAAAATATAGGGGAAGGTAGAAAGGAGGGAAAGGTAAAAAGTAGGGCAGAACGCTCAGAATTCTCAGTCTCTCAGGCTTTTAGAAGTCAGTCAATCATTCTCTCAGGCGCCCAGGATACTCAGGATGCTCAAGACGTTTACAATACTCAGGACGCTAAGGATACTCAGGGTAGTCAAGTCATTTCCAAAAATGCATTTTTCAAAAAAATGGTCATTGCCAGTCTAATAAATATTTGTAAATTCCGGTACGAAGTTATAATTTCGTTTAGAATTTTAATAATAATTTTTTTTTAATTTTACTATTATTTGTAGAAATTTGCTTAAAAGCCAATTATATTTTTTATCAATTTAAAAAATATTACACAAGAATCATACAGTAAGTCACTGTAATTATTTTGTAGGTCGCTGATTATTTGCAAATTTATTGTTCCCATTATATATCTATTTACAGTTGTTTTGTCCTTGCAATAAAAAATTGGTCACTATTGTAATTTACTACATAGAACTCAACCCAGGATGTCATCATCATACCAGCTTCTGTTCTTCCTCTCTGTTATATGCAACATCCAATGTGCGAACATATTGGGAGTGTTTATGTTTCCATCATTCAGTCACCAAATCAACTACCAACCCTTTTGGCGCGAATTATCTCTTCGCGGCCACCAAGTGACTGTGGTGACTCCAAATCCCCTCAACGACCCCACTTTAACCAACTTGTCCGAAATCGACATCGGATTCACGTACCGCATCGTCGACGAGTACAAATCCAAACTCTTCAACGCCGACATCGTTCGAAACTGGGACACAATCTTCAAGTTTATGGACGCCGTCGCCGAAGCCGAGCTAAATTTTCGCCCGGTCCAAGCATTAATCGCCGACGAAACCAAAAAATTCGACGTCGTCGTCGTGGAGTGTTTCCATCCGGTGATGTACGCACTTGGAGGCCGCTTCCGGGCACCCATCATCGCAATAACCCCCATGGAAGTGATCGCAGTCGATCATCAGCGCTTCGGCAATCCGAGTCATCCGGTTTTGAACCCGGACACGATTCTGGGCTTCGATCCCGCCCACATGACTTTGGGGCAAAGAGTCGCGAGTGTGTTATTTAACTTGCTGGGGCGTATTTATTACAAATACGTGCTCCTGGGGCGTTCGCAAGTCATGGCCGATGTCCACTTCGGACATGAGATACCACGACTCGAAGAAATTGAGCGACGAGTTAGTCTTTTGCTTCTCAATAGAAATTCTTTGATTCTTCCGCCGAGGGCAACTGTGCCTTCTGTGGTAGAGATCGGTCTCATGCATATTCAACCAACTAAACCGCTGCCACGAGTAAGCCAAAGTAATCGAATTTCAAGCAAAATCCATTCCTTTCCAGGACTTACAAGTTTTCTTGGACGAAGCAGTCGATGGCGTTGTGTATTTCAGTCTTGGTTCCAGTATTCAAAGCACGTTTCTTACTCCTGATGTTTTTAAGACGATCCTAGAGGTTTTCCACGACCTCCCCTTTAAAGTTTTATGGAAATGTGACGTTACCATTGAAGGTAAAAACAATATTATGACGAGAAAGTGGTTGCCTCAGCAGGACGTCCTCGGTAAAAATCGTTGCGGCTAAAATGTGTAATTTTTTGTGCCTCTTGAAGCCCACCCAAACGTTAAAGCTTTCTTAACGCAAGGAGGACCGCAGTCTGTGGAAGAAGCAATAGCTCATGACGTACCAATGATTGGAA
Source organism: Eledona agricola (assembly GCA_964023215.1). Classification (NCBI taxonomy): domain Eukaryota; kingdom Metazoa; phylum Arthropoda; class Insecta; order Coleoptera; family Tenebrionidae; genus Eledona; species Eledona agricola. The sequence goes on from OZ026861.1 coordinate 654,512, forward strand.
TGCCTTTTATGGCCGATCAACCCTTGAATGTTAAAAAAATAGTACAGCTTGGAATTGGAGTGAGCGTCTCGCGTAACAATCTAACGAAAGAAGTTTTGAAAGCTAGCATTGTGGAAGTCGCCACGAACCCCAAGTGAGTACAACTAAATTAGGGTTGAATCGTCTTCAGTCGTGGCCCTCAGGTATAAAGCAAAGATAAAAAAAGTTCATCAGCTCCTGTTTGATAAACCGAGATCGGCTTTGGACAACGCAATTTGGTGGACGGAATATGTGATAAGACACAAGGGAGCGAAGCACTTGAGAAGTTCCAGTGCGGATTTGTCGTGGTTCGATTATCTGATGCTTGATCTTGTATTTGTGACAATTTCAGCAACTTATTCGCTTTATTTTTTAGTTAAAAAGCGCTTCTTTGTTTTTCACTTAGGGGGATCACTCCGAGTACAAAACGCGGAACGCAGCTCTATCGAGGGACCAGAATTTTAAGCACAAATAAAACCAATTTTTTGTCTTCTTTTACGTTCGTTTTATTCACACACCTTCATGTTTAGAAAAACATAATTTGAAAATTTGAATTAGTGTCATTCGGTTACGTAAGTCGGCACCAATTCATTTGCATAATTTCGTGCCACCTAAAAATACTTATAAAAAAGCTTAAATTTAAACTCTATTAGAAACGGTGCGAGTCCCGGTTTCGTTCGTTTTTTTGTAATTTTATAATGCATTGCATATGAGTACAAAAACATTGCCATTTTTAGTCGTAATTTGACCATTTCTAGTCGAAATGTTAAGATTTTTTGTCAAACTTTAACTATTTTTCTCCAAATTTTTGCATTTCTACTCATTGCAAGTCTAAATATTATAATTTCCGAACGGAATTAAACCAAATCGCGAACTGAACCGCAAACCGAACCGCACCAAACGTAGCATAATGTTGAAAAATATAGGCAAAATATTCTTAAAATTGTAGCATTTATAGTCAATGCGAGTCTAAATATTGTATTTTCCGCTTCAAATTTTACCATTTTTAGTCAAGATTTTAATATTTTTTTTTCAAAATTTTGCCATTTACAGTCATTGCTAGCCTAAATATTGAAATTTCTGGTACTATTTTTTTATTTTTAAAGAAACGGCCATTTTTTTCAAAATTTTAGCATTTATAGCGAGTATAAATATTGTAATTTTCTAGCCGAACCGATTCGAACCAAACCGCGAACTGAACCGCAAACCGAAACAAACGTAGCATGACTTTTTTCTCAAAATTTTAGCATTTGTCATTGCGAGTCTAAATATTGTAATTTGCGGTACACCATTTTTAGAACAAAACTCGGCATTTTCAGGCAAAATTTGCCCATTTTTGATCAACTGAGCTTTATTTTATAGTTAAAAAGAGCTTCTTTGTTTTCCACTTTTATTGTCTTATTTTACGTTCGTTTTAATTACACACTTTCATATGCTGAAATTAATTCGAATATATGAATTATAGTCATTCGGTTACGTATATAGGTTGGCACCAATTAATTTGCGTAATTTTTTGCCACATAAAACACTTTATAAAAACGCTTGAATTTAAATTCTAGTAGTATCGTTGCGAGCCCTTGTTTAATTTTTCTGTAATTTTCTATTGCATTGCATGTGAATAGAAAAAATTTGCCATTTTTAGTCGAAATTTGACCATTTCTAGTCGAAATGTTAAGATTTTTTGTCAAACTTTAACCATTTTTTCTCAAAATTTTTGCATTTCTACTTTTTGCGAGTCTAAATATTGTAATTTCCGAACCGAATTGAACCAAATCCCAAACTGAACCGCAAACCGAACCGCAAACCGCACCAAACGTAGCATAATGTTGAAAAATATAGGCAAATTTTTCTTAAAATTGTAGCATTTATAGTAATTGCGAGTCTAAATATTGTATTTTCCGCTTCAAATTTTACCATTTTTAGTCAAGATTTTAACATTTTTTTTGCAAAATTTTGCCATATACAGTCGTTGCTAGCCTAAATATTGAAATTTTGGGTACCATTTTTTTTATTTTTAAAGAAACGGCCATTTTTTTTTCAAAATTTTAGCATTTGTAGCGAGTACAAATATTGTAATTTTCGAGCCGAACCGATTCGAACCGAACCGAAACGCGAACCAAACCGCGAACCGAACCGCAAACCGAAACGAACGTACCATGACTTAGAAAATATAGGCAATTTTTTCTCAAAATTTTAGCATTTGTCATTGCGAGTCTAAATATTGTAATTTCCGGTACACCATTGTTAGAACAAAATCGGACATTTTCAGTCAAAATTTGACAATTTTTGGTCAACTGCGCTTTATTTTATAGTTAAAAAGCGCTTCTTTGTTTTCCACTTTTATTGTCTTAGTTTACGTTCGTTTTAATTACACACTTTCATATGCTAAAATTAATTCGTAAATATGAATTCGGTTACTTATAGGTTGGCACCAATGAATTTGCATAATTTTTTGTCACATAAAACACTTTATGAAAACGCTTGAATTTAAATTCTAGTAGTATCGGTTCGAGCCCCTGTTTCATATTTCTGTAATTTTCTATTACATTGCATTCAAAAAATAATTTAATGCTTTATTAATTAGTAATTGTAGGTTTTTGTGCAGTTGGCTCAACTGTAACACGGTTTTTGTTTTTGTTTATATGTCAACTGTCAAAAAAATTATATCAACAACATTCACGTTTTTTATTAAATTGTGAGATATTCTCGTCGCATTGAACCCCGTTATCATTATTATCACTATTTAAACCCCACAGACCAACAAAATGGTAATGTCAATTCGTAAAATTAGAAATCCAGCACTACTCCTCGTTTCAGGCCTTGAACTTGGTCGGCAAAGTGAAACTCGCCCAGGAAATGCAAAAGCTCAAGTACGACGAGCAGCTCGAGAAGAACAAGCAGCATTTGGTGCAAAAAAATCGCTTCCGGAACTTGGAGCGGTGCATGCACTACCAGCGCCGGGAACGCGAGACCGCTGATCGTCTCCAACAGACGAAGGAGCGTGAGGCCTTCTGCGAGAAGCAAGTGGAACGCACTGAGGCTCTGGCACGCGAACTGGACAAAATCAAACGCGAGGAGCTGAAGGAACTGAAGATGAGGTTCAAACCGTTTGAAAATCTTCCGATTGCATAACGTGTTTTGTAGGCAAATTTTGCGTGAGAATTGCCACGAGTTGAGGGAGTTGGAGTCGAAGCTTCGCACCGCTTATGTTAGCAAAGAACTGGCGGCGCAGTTGGCCGAGAAAAATGCCAAGAAGCTCGAGGATAAGGTTTATTTTAATTTCAATTTGGACAAAATTATATTATAAAATGTCCATTTCAGTTGAAGCAAAAGCGGGAGTATCAAATGCTGGAAGAAGCGCAGATAAGCCTCCAGGAAATGAACAGGATCGCGTCTGAAGAGGAAATCATGAAGAAGGCGCAATACAGACAGGACTTACAAGACCAGATGATTATCAACGAGAAACGGAAGCGCTACTTGTACGAGGAGTTCTTGCGCGAGAAGAAAATGATCGACGATATCGTGCAGAGGATACACGCGGAAGATGAACGGGAACGCGAGGAGAAGATGTGCAAGATGCAGAAGACAAAAGGGGAAATGGACGCGTTCAAAAAAGCCCAACAGATTTGGAGGAACAAAGAGAAGGAGGAGATTGATAAGGAGAATCAACGGATACAGGAGTTCATCATAAACAAGGCGATAGAAATGCAGGCCAGGGAGCAGAAGAAGAGCGAGCTGGAGGCGGTCAAGGCTAAATTGACCGAAACCATCGCCCACCAGCTCCGCGAGGAAGAGGTATGGTTTTTCGCCGTTCAGGTTTTGTTAATTAAAAGGGTTGTTTGTTGTCAGATGAGGCGCAAGGAACGCGAGGAGATCATGCAAGAACTCTACCAGGAAGAGCAGAAGCAGGCCATCGAGCAGCAACACAGGCAAACCGTTGAAAAAGCACTAAGGCAAAGAATCGAAGTTCGGGAGTCTTTGAAGCATCAAATGATGGAACGCCAAGAACGAATCAAAGAAGAAGCAGCCGCCGACGCCAAATACAAGGAAGAGGTAAGGCGATTGTGGTTTTGGGGACTCGTTTGAATCGCTGTTTAGTTACTAGCGAAGATGGTGGAAGATCAGAAGTTGGAGCAGCTCTCAAACCAGAGGAAACGAATGAAGATGTTGGAGTGTAGAAGAGAAGTGGAGAAGATGATGATGGATAGAAGACAAAGACGTGCGGAGGAGATGCAGTTGTTGACGAAGCTGAAAGAGCAGGAAGAAATGGAGGCGGAAGAGAGGAAACGCATAATCGAAGAGGAACGATTGAGGCTGCTTAAAGAACACGCCAAGAATCTTATCGGGTATCTTCCTAAAGGTGTGCTGAGGGCCGACGATTGGCCTCATTTGGGTAGTGATCTAGTGGCGAATTCGGACGAAATCAAATGGTAATTTGGGTTTTTGAAAAAAACAAATTGTTTGCATTTTTATTTGTGGTGTTATACAAAAACCTACCTACGCAAGGATTAAAAGACTACGATTGCGTGACGTTGGACAAAATCGTTGAATCACTCTTTTTTGGTCTTTCTTTTAAAGACCAAGCGTAGGAGCGACGACAGAATTTTATAAATTACATAAAATGCAGCAAAAATAATAAAGGCGAGTAAGAGACTAACGTCCACCAATAAATATTTGTACAATGAAATGTCAACTCCTGGTACTCTCAAATGGGCCGTTCCCTTGTGCCTGATGACGTATTCCGACCACCAAATGGCATTTTCTAGTCCGGTGGAGGGTCGATCGAACAGAACTCGATGAACTTTGCGTATTTTCCTCCTATACCTAACACAAATCCATAATTTTTCATCAAGTTTCAAAATCGCTTGCTTACTTCTTCATCTGGACGACTTCTGTTATAACATTCTTGACGGCGGACTTTGTGATAGCGGCGGGACTAATTTTGCGCCCGATTTGCAACAAACCTATTTTTTCCGCATTGAAATCCTGTTCGGGTGTAATAGGAATTACAACCAAGGGGACCCGTCTAGAAATAGCGTCTTCGACGGATCGCAAATCTCCAAGCGTAACGAAGGCCTTGACGTTTTTATGAGCTGCAAACAATTCTTGTAATCTCCACAGTCCGCGTAAATTATGATGACGCATTATACCTACTATGGCGCCCCATTTTTACAGAAAAGACTCAAAAAATTGTTTACAATGTCAAACAAATAAAAAGTGTGTTCGAAACATTAATATTTTGTTTTAATACGGCGCCCCATTCACACAAAAAATCCTAACTAAAATTGTTTAGAACAAAAAAAATGTGCATTCGAAATTTTAATATTTTGTTTTATATACAGAGTGGAAACTTTAATTGGAATAAAATGAATACAAGTAATTTTGCAAAAAATTTCTGAAATACGCTATTTTTATTTTTTTTACTCCACCTTTAGCAACATCCTTAACTTTTTTCACGTTTTCATGTCTTACGTGAAACAAAATACCTAAAAACTCTTTAGATGCGTCAATGTTTTTTTTCCTTATGCATACGGGCAAGAAATTTAATTCCCTTTGCAAATTTTATAAGTTTCACCTTTTATTTGACAAATAAGTAGTGACTGTTAATAAAAATTCGCTATTTAACAGAAAATATTGGAACAGAAATTTTAATTATAATTGGTATTGTCAACACATGCTAAAAAAACATTAATGATAACGTGAAAAAAATACGTTATACTTTTTTTCATGAGCTTTGCTATGATGTCAGCTGGCATTTCTTTCACTTTGAAAAAACAAATATAAGGGTTACAGCCCCCTGAATAGAAAAAAAAAGAAAAACCGATTAGGCTGAAAAGTAACAAGTTAAAAATAACAATATTTTAGCGAAAAATGTTTTAGTTGTATTTACGTTTGTTTGTATTTGGCAATTTATTCACTTAACTACATAAGTTGACACTTACACTGATTATTTTTAATTATTTTCACGTTATTTAGATACATTGATCTTGTTAAAATCACTAAATTACAAAATAACAAACATTGTATTAATGACGATTCATTTAATAAAAATACAGAAAAAATTACCAAAAATATAGTTATGTATTTTATTGCTTTATATGCAAAAAACATGTTCTTTAAAATAACGCAATTAAAAATTATGGTTGCCATTTAAAACAAATAAAAACGACGTCATATTTTTGACAGATGGCATAACAGAGCTGATTTTTATGTCAAATATTAATTCAAAATTAAAAAATTACCACTTTTTTATCGCTCCTCATAAAATATCGAATTAATTCCAACCTTTTCATCCGCCCTGTATATTATTGCATTTTTAGATTCCTCGTTTCATTTTAGCTCGAGTCTTTAAAATAACGCAATTAAAAATTATGGTTGCCATTTAAAACAAATAAAAACGACGTCATATTTTTGACAGATGGCATAACAGAGCTGATTTTTATGTCAAATATTAATTCAAAATTAAAAAATTACCACTTTTTTATCGCTCCTCATAAAATATCGAATTAATTCCAACCTTTTCATCCGCACTGTATATTTATTATTGCATTTTTAGATTCCTCGTTTCATTTTAGCTCGCGTTTATTTATTATGGATATGTAAGGCTTAAAATTGACAATTTTCGACTTATTTCAGTGGAATGTACTTTCGCAGCGGCCTCACAAGATGCGAATAAACCTAAAAACATGTGGTTTGAACTTTTGATTTCAGCATAAATTGCGATTAAATTATGATTTAAAAAATGTGGTCCCATACGAGAGAGCTCTAAATACAACGTGCTCAATTTGAACAATTTCAAACGTACATAACTTAATTTTTTCAAATGGAACCTTCAATTTTTTTACGGTCTTCGTTACCTCTTTTAATTGCCTATCAAAAATTGTCACGATTAAAAAAAATTAAATCGGTAAAAAAAGATCGGTGAATAGAAATTTCATAGATAATTGAAAAAGAAAAAATCAGTAAATTTGACAAAATTGAGTTATGTACTTTTGAAACTGTTCGAATTACACGCGTTGTATTTAGCGCTCTCTAAGTATGGTACTACATTTTTTTCATTATAAGAACAATGATATGCTGATTCGCATATTGGCGTGGGTCTCATTTTGTTAAATCACGAAATAAAGCAATTTAGACTGAATTCAACAGTTCAAACCGCACCTCTCTATTTACTACAGAGATATTCGTATTATTTCAGACCGCTGCAAAGGTCCATTTCAATAAAAAAAAGTTGAATAACTCGAAAACACTCCAATTTAGTTAGTTTAATGATTTTAATCTCGAGCTAAAATGAAGCACAAAATCTACAAATGCAATAATATACTAATTTTTTATATTTCGATCCAGACCATAATTCAGAACTTATCTCACCGTAACAACTCCCTGATTTGGAGCCGAAGTATTTGATTTAGGTACTTGCGAAAAATGTCTGAAGTTTTGTAATTTTTTTCAACAACTCGTCTTTTTGTCTTCAGACTGGTAACGACTTAATTCTCAAACAAAAAAAAGTGTGTTCGAAACTTTGATAATTTGTTTTACTACGACGCCCCATTCGCACAATATATACAGAGTGGATACTTTAACTGGAATAAAATGAGTACAAATAATTTTGCAAAAAATTCCTGAAATACACTATTTTTATTTTTATATATTTCATATAACAAGACTCGGGCGTAAAACGGTGAGGTAAGATGCAAGAAGAGTACTTCAAGCAAATGTCCGTACATAAAATAGTACAATTCAATCGGTGTATCCAATTTTTTTGTTTTTTATCTTATGTTATTTTTTATATATACTTTTTTTGTTCATATTTTATTTATTAGGAGTAGAGTACGTAAATCTCACCTAGGATATCCTGCTGAGGCAGCGACTCCTTCACTACGATATTTTTCGGAAGAAATGGTAAAATTAGCGTGTCCCACTCGAGCAGGAACGTATAGGGCATCTCCGATAGGGCCTCAGTGACTTCGGCGAGCAAACCTTCGCCCACTTCGCTGGGTTCAATGCGAAACATTGGACTGAAGAAGACAACACCTTGCGGGGATTGATCAAGAATCGTTTGAAGGTCCTAGAACACAACACAGGTAAAAATGGACGGGGAAGAGTGTTTGGTTGTTACTTCTGGTAGCGATTTGGGCGGATGGATGTGGGTTTGTCTTATATCAACGACTGCAGGTACGTGGGGCCGTCTTGGTTGCATTATTAGATTCATGTTGATGAACAACAAGCTGACGTTGCGCTCCAAGTCCCCAATGTAGGAAATATCATCGCCGAAGTGTTTTTGAGCGATTTGGTGTGCGCGCGGGACGAAGACGTATTGATAGTAGCATTTGGACCACCAGAAGAAGGCGAAGCTTTGGAATTTCTGCCACAACGATATCGACTTGGTGTCGATATGGAGGACGGGATCTGGATATAGAACCGGATGGTTTGGATTGCCGACCATGTCATATCTATAACTGGGTATGTCTTCAGATGCTAGAGCGATGGTTGGAGCTTGCAGGAGTTCGGCTAAGCCGTACAGGGATGGGTGTTGGTAGTCCAGCAAAATCAAATCGTAAGCTTCCTTCTGGTGGCTTATGAACTCTTTAAATTGCGTGCTGTTCAAAACCCTCTCGGCGACGGCGTCCAGAAACTCGAAGTTGTCGATCGTGGACTGGTACGGATTGGCAGTGGAGGGTTCCGGTGCGATTTTCTTGGCGAATTCGTGCACGAAACTCAGACTGACTTCTTTGAGATGGGTTATGGATGGATCGTTGATGGGGCTGGGCGTCAGGACTGTGACTTGGTGTCCGTTGGAGGCCAATCGGTGCCAAATCGGTTGGAAGACGTTCTGGTGGACGGGTGATGGATAGAAGAAGAGTCCCAAGATTTTGGCAGTGTGTGTATGGCTGACTAGGCCCAGGAGAAGCAGACACAGGTACATACCGATCGATTTGGAAAAAATGGGTAGCGAGCACTCGACGCAAATGCGGATTATAATACAATGTCATTTCGAGTTAATTTTAATTGCAAAAAGCGGGTTTGTAGATAGTGGACGAAAAATAAATAAATAAATGAGAAATTATATGTCCGACGAGTGATAAGTTTGATAAAAATAGGTTTTGCGTGCGATATCCATACGCGTAGTATACAAAATAAATGACACAGCTTATAATTTCTGCAATAGCTGTGGTTACAACATCTCGTTCGTTTTTTTGCAGTTTGACTTGTCGATGGCAGCAAATTATTGTATTTTTCTTAACAACACTCTATTACACGTTCTTGTCCATAATTCATGTAACGCTTTTTTATGGGTCAGTTCACTTATTTCTTATTTCGATTATGCGTACTGTTTGTTTTAGTGGGCTCATTTCCAATTAAAATTTAGGCAATACACGGATGTAAATCATTATCATATATTTTTTATTATGCAAACAGCTTACTTAAGACATTTATTGCTTTGGTTGGTTTTAGTGTTTTTTATTTTATTGTTTAGCGCGCATATTTGGTTTGTATATGTTACTTTTCAGTTTTGATTTGAATAAAATATTTTTTAAACGCCAGTTTTACTCACTTGTTTTATCCCGAATACTAACAAGACACAATTACAAAAGCAAGGACCAAATAAAAAATATCCTGTTTTTGACACTTCAATTTCTAATTATCTGATTTTTGTGCAGGTGATTTCAAAAAACTGCAGCAAATTTATTAGCTTTTAATAATTTTTTTCAATTTTGATATATTTTAAACACTAATTTTAACTAAAAGTAAAACATATTGCATATGAATGTACTAAGAAAAATGATATTATTCAAATTATGCAAAAAAATTTGGGTCTCGATCTAAAATTAAAAGTTTGAATATTGCACAAAATATACTGCCACTTGGAATAATTCAAAAATGAATAAATTGACTTGCAGTAAATTCAAAGCCATTTAATTTGGTTTTAAATTTTTTTAGACCATAAATATTTTTTTTCAGGACCTGCCGCTTCTTAAAAATCTTCTGGTATTCTCGTAGCCTTGGTCGCGATTTTAATTTTGGAGTATTACATTCAAAATTATCATAAATAATTTTAAAAGCCAGTTTTAGTCACTTGTTTTACCCCGAATACTAACGATTATAAAAGCAACGACCGAATAAAAAATATCCTGTTTGTGACACAATTTTTTATGATTTCAAAAAATCAAAAACCAGGTTAAGTGGTTTCTAATTTACAAGTCGACGATTTTTTAATCTTTTAAGGGTCAACTAGTATACAGTATGTCCACGTATGTTTTTTTTATATTTTGCAAACATTTATTGTTGATAATATGACCTGCCTGCTCTCAAACCCCTAAAATGAATTTCATGTTCGATAAAACAGTAATACTGATTTTTGTATTTTTTTGAACAATTTTTACTTGATTTTTCAAAGGTTCAGACAGTTGTTGCCATAGTTTAGCTTGCTGGTACTAATATTAATTTTAGATGAAAAGAACAATAAGTCCAAATTAAAAAAAATTAAATATAAAAGTTACAATTACTATATTTGTATGAAAATGAACTGTTGTTGCTGAGTTTGAGAGCAAGCAGGCCATTTAAGTAAAAATAATAAAATAAATAAAATTTCCTCTTTCCCATGGACATACTGTATTTTGTACATTATTCAACTTTTTTATTAAATGGGAACCCATATTTTTTAGATAACTTAAAATATATTGTTTTTCGTGATACATTCATATCCAATTTGTTTAATTTTACTTAGAATTATTTTTTAATTATTAAAATTAAAAAAAATTGTATGAATTTTAACAAAATCTAATTGTATGGTGCCAGTACAAATCATTGATTAAAAGTCAATTCTTTCTTCAAAATGTATAATTTTTAGCATTAAAAAAAATTAAAAAAACATTGTCAAAATTGATTTTATTTGCTTATATATAGTGCAACTGCAACTAAAATTTATTATTAACTTTTATTAATTTTTTCAACTTTGATAATTTTAAGTAAGAGTCATTTTATGTAAAAGCAAAAAAAATTGCATATGAATGTACTAAGAAAAACAATGTCTTTCAAATTATGCAAAAAATTGGGTCCCGATTTAAAATAAAAAGTTTGAATATTGCACAAAATATACATAGCACTTGGAAAAATTCATAAATGGACTTGCAGTAAATTAGAAGTTATTTAATCTCCATTTTGATTTTTCCGCACCTGTATTTTCGTAGCCTTTGGTGCGATTTTTATTTGGAAGCGTTGCATTCAAAATTATCAAAAAAATTTATTTCTTAGGAATCCATCTCTACTATTTTATATTTAACTTTAAACGTTTTGTCTATTCTGATTTCTGTAAGTTACATTTGAGGATTTCGTAACGATTTCGATCAAGTTTAATGTTTTAATGCTTTGCTCTGTCGCATATCGTCGGCCTAATTTTAAAGCCTGGTAAGTCAAAAAAATACGAAATTGATATACGAGTTTAATATCATTCGTGATACTAAAATGTACAGTATTACATAGCGAAAACCTTATAAATCGTAAATTGATTAGTTGTCAGTTAACATTATTTATTCAATTGGTTCATTAGTTATTGAGTTTTGTTAGTTTAAGCAGTTTTTATACTCTTCTGTAAAAACACTAAAATTGACTAACGAGGTTTTGAACTAAGGCCGACGATTTCGATTTGTTTTTTTGTGTGTTGAGAGGGTTAATAACGTCTGTAACAATTTTTTAATATTTAGTTTTTTCAATATTTTCTCAACTTGACCTGACTTTACCAAACAAAGCCCCCCACTTTTTGTTAGTGCAACATAAATGCGAGAAGGCGGCAGATTCGAACCGTTTCCGACTTCACACGGTTCGGATCGAAAAATATGTAATAAAATAATAAAAACGAATAATTTCATAACGGCAACAATCGGGACCAAATCGATTTTATCTCACTAATCTAATCCGAACACAATAGAGAACATATTGGCATTGTTCCGATTGATATTTGCGCAAAATCGCGACCTTTATTTTCTTAAAAATGAGTTTTGAAAAGCGGCACCCGACTCTTTTTACATAACTCGGCACACACAATAACCTGAAGGATAATGTCGTTACAAATGCTAAATCAATTAATTTCAAATAAGCGCCTTCGTCTAATTATGACAGGACCATTACGGGTAACAATCTCTTAGCGATGAAGTGCAAGAAAGCTAGAAAATTTCAAAGAGGACGTCCTTTAAAAGCGAATCTCGAAAGCTTTGGTCAACGGTTAAATGTCACGTGTGCGAGTAATTAACATTATGGGGTATGAATCAACGCTGCTATTAAATTTTCTAAGAAAAAATCGAAGAGATCACGACTCCGAGAGTGCGGACGGAAAAATCGCTGCAAATTGCGACGTTTTGTAAGGCGGCAATTTAGACAGTGCGTGGGTCGGAATTTTTCGACTTATTTCTTCACTAATTTCCGCTTCCCGTGCTCTCAACGACTCACGATCTCCCGAGATTTATTGTTTTCAAATTTACCAAAGCGCTAGCCGCAAATTTATTACGCCAACAATAAAGCGCGATATTTATGCGCCGTGATCGTGCTTCGATGATTTTAGTACCAAGTGCAATAAATTCAGCTTTGAGTAATCGTATTACTTTGAGTCGTGAGACAAAACTTGAGAAAAATGTAAGGTGACACGGTAACGTCCTTTCTCTTCAATGGAACAACATGACAAAGTTTGAAAACTCACGGCATGGAGCTTGTAAGTGTAGAAAACAAGACGGCGTAAAGACGATGCGTGAGGGTAGAGAATAAAAATCGGTGGAAGACGTTACGTGGTAAGGAAATGCAAGACTTGGTGCACGACTCTTGCATTTTTCCATTTGGTACTTTTTCCAAAAATATATAATCTGGTTTAATACATTTTAGTTCGTCGGTTTTAACTATTGTCGACTTCTCTTCGGATGATTGATTTGCCGCACGCTTTGCAGTCTTAAAAGTTAAAAGGTTTTCTTCACGGTCCGCCGACTTGGTCATTTCGCGTTAATGGCCGACCGCACTCATCAATCCGGACGACTTAATTACGTACGTCTTCGTTTTTTCGGAAAAATCGGCGAGATTGCAGTCAAGGAAAGTGAAAGTGTCCGTTAGAAAAATGGCGATTCCTCCGATTCACAAACGAACGTGACTTATTATCTCAAGTGGGAGTATCGAGATGAGTATCTTATTACGACAAATTGTTCAGTTTCTCAAGCTGTCGGTGCCACTTGACAGGTTTCAGCTTCCATAATTTTGGCAATAATTGCGCAATCTCGCTTCTTCACGCTCACATTCACATGTCAAGAAGGGATCAATCGGAGTCTGAGGACGCGATCGATGATTTGTGAGAGACGTTTAAGGGACGTTACCTATTTGCATCGATTATGGCGTTGTCAGGAACTCGACGTGTTCGTTTATGAGATAAGCGCGCCGCTTTATCATTTTCAAAGCAAAGCAAGCATTCAAACGACTCGTCCGAGATGGAAAAAATTCTTACGATGTCTTATGAGGCGCGTTTCATAAGTTTGTAGCTCTTTGTCGGCATTCGCAGAGCTTCATAAAATGTATATGCAAACTAATAAAGCTTAAAAGTCCAACGATTGTTTTATTCATTTTCAGAATTGCAGGATTTATTTTAACTCTCAGTCAGGACGTACAATTATGAAGTAATATTTGAAGAAATATTTTAATGTTGACTATTCAGGAAAGAAATTATCTTAATAATTTTTTTCATTTCCTAAAGATTCTGACAGTTGTTGCCACAGTTTTGCTTACTGGTACTATTATTATTAATACTGAATGTCCCATAACTAATGGCGTTAATTTTAACCAGTAGTATAACGCGTCAAACCCAACAACTTTTCTTAATAACTTTTTGTTGTAAACGTTTTGGTTAACAAGTAAAATATTCTTATTTTGTTACCTGCCCATACTGAAAAGCGCAGAACAAAAAATCACTGCAAGAAAACTTTCCCTACTTTTTAGTTCTTTCGACGTAACAACTCATGAATTTGTATTATTGTCAAATTTTGGAATTTAATTTGAAAAATGTCTCCCATTGCTAAACAAAATTGCGATTTCAGTTAGAATTAATGCAATTACTTCTGGGACACCTGCATATCGATAAAAATATTTTAAAATATTAATTTTTCAGAAAAAAAAACTGTTACTGTTTAAATAAAAATTAATAATTTTTTAGAGAAATAAAAAAATTAATAAAAATCTTGTTCGTAACTCCAACCGTGGACATACTGTATAGGTATTACACTTTTTTCCATTTTTTTTCTTTCCATTTATTATTTACTAACTTTGTTATTTATTTTAGTGTTACATCCATTTTAAAAGTTTCTGCCGTTATATGATTTGTACCAGGACTTTTATTATTTTTTAGGTTTTCTATGACTTCTTTTATTACTTTTTCTTTTGGTTGCTGTTTCCACCGTGTTTGTATTTTCTTCTGTTTGCATCTTCTCACCGAGTTACTTGTTTTTTCGTTCCAAATTTTTCTACACTCGAATGAATTTCAAAGAGTTTCCATGGCCCACCCTGACTCATTTTATTTTTGTTGGCCCTTTGACGGCTCTGTTTTAATCGTAGAGCTTTACAAACTAATTACTTCTTTTTTTGAGCCTAATAAAGAATCCAACGATTGTTTCAATTATTTTCAGAAATGCAGGGAATTTAATCTTTAGCGTTTCAACGTCTAGTTTTTTTCAGTTCTCAGCTTACTAATGTATCGAATTAAAATTTTGTATCGAACACTTACAAACCAATCGCAATGTTTTCGGATCCAAATACAAAAATAATATGTGGCTGCATAGGCCATGAAATAAATAACTTCGACATTCGATAGATTTTCGATAAAATTTCGACATTGAGTTGGAAGACCGAAAGTTTTTCGGATAAGATAACTTTTATGTCTTTTTGAGCACCAGGTCTCGATTTGAGCAATTGTTTTAATGACAGCTTTTGTCAAATGTCATAATTTTTATCAGCTTCAAAAGTCTACGCTGTAAAAAATAAAACAAACGACAGTTTCCATGGCCTCCGTTTTTATTTGTACGCCTTCACGGATGATAATAAAGTTCGTAACAAAATTCATAATTTAATTATGTAATGTTTTTGCGAAAAACGCTTGAACACGTCGATTTTTGTTTCTAAATTGACATCTTTTGATGTAAACATTTTGTTGATGATGTTATCTATTTTTGAACCATATCATCACTTTTTAATGGCAACCCCAAATTTTGTTTGTTTTTTGATACACGTTTAAATTCTCTAATCAACAATTATAACAAGAATGATACTTTGAATTTTTTTAAAGATAATAACAATTACGTGAAATAATAATAATTTTATTTCTTGAAGATAAAATTTTAAATTAGCGAAAAATGATAAACCCTCGATTTTAAGTAACCCCACAAATATAATCTAAGGAAGATACATAAGTCAGGACGCGGTGGCCACTTAATAGGTCCCCGCGGTTTAAAATCTAAAATTTTTCAAGACTGCTTAAACAAACCTAACTTTTTTCTAGTTTGTCATTTGTCACTAAAAAAAGCAACAAAAACCAAGTTGATTTAAAATAAAAGACAGGTTTCAATTAAACAAATGTGCACCAAAATTAAACTACTTTCAATACATTTTCTAAAAAAAAGTTATATGCAAGGTTTATTTTTTTATTATTGTTGAATAGAGAGAATTGAAAAGTATACCGAAAATAAAAAAAAAATAATTTACAGATGGCAATTTTAAAATAAAAATTGACGTGTTCGAGCGATTTTCGCAAAAACTAAATTAAGAATTTATTTCCGAACATTGTTTTATTATTTATTATTTTTATTAATAGAGAGAATTGAAAAGTGTACCAAAAGAAAAAAGTTAGGGTTGCCATTTAAAAAAAATGATTGAAAGATGGCCATTTAAAAATAATAATCGACGTGTTCGAGCGATTTTCGCAAAAACTGAATTAAGAATTATTTTCCGAACATTTTTTTATTATTGTTAAATAGAGAGAATTGAAAAGTGTACCAAAAGAAAAAAAGATAGGGTTGCCATTTAAAAAATTGATTGAAAGATGGCAATTTAAAAATAAAAATCGACGTGTTTGAGCGATTTTCGCAAAAACCAAATTTAGCATTTTTTTCGAACTTTATGATCACTATGTAGATTTCGTTTGTTTTGAACATTTTAACGTATATTAAAGGACGGGTGCCATAATAGCCTTACGAACGAGTTTTGTAATACTCTTTTTTCTATTTCGCATTCTTTATACAACTTTTAATTAAAATTTTCCATGCGTGACCAAAATTGAAATTTCGATTTTCGAATGCAATTAAAGGGCACAACAGTTGGCGGTGAACATTATTTTTACCAAAATATTTTGGTAAACAACCTACCTGGCATTAATTTAAGTGCTCAAAACACATGCAACGTAACGGTTATTGTTTATAATAATTTAAACAAAAAATATTGTGTTGTGTTGGTTTTTACCTACTTTGACGTTTGACATGACATTTCTGATCATGCCACCCTGATCATCACCACCCTAGAAAAACTAAATTACACTACTTCTATTACGAAACTGAAAAGCTATTAACGCACTCAATCGAGTGCTTTAACAGCTTTGTTACAGACGCGAAGAAGAAAAAAATATTTTTGCGAGCCGATTGACTAACACGTAATCTCCACGCTCGATTCCGAGTAGAAATCGTAAACGCGTCCTACCATATTTGTCGCAATCCGCATCTCCCTTGAAAAAACGCGCCGCAACTCGCCTTCCTCTAATAACACCTCTTCTAGGTGTGAATTTTTTTTGCACCACGCACATCCAACAATTTTGCATCGTTTACGCCTACCAAACGCAGAAATGACTATAATCCGCTGAAAAAAGCGCCTTCACGCCTCAACTCGTCGTCCATTTCGGGCGATCCCCAGGACCTGGATGTCGACACCGCCAAGACTCGATCGACACACATCTCCACGATTATTAAAAGATACGTGAGTCCGGGATGCGCTGATTAGCCTCATGACTCAATCACGATCCTACGTGCCCGTGTTATGAAAGAAACGGCTCTTGTATCGGCCGGAGCTTAACCCCATCATCGGTTTCGAAACCCCCGCGACCTTGAGCGAGGGAATGGGGGAGCGTGTTCCGGTCCATCAAACTTATTAACTTATTGTGCGTTTTTGATTAATTGCTGTAATTAGTGGCCGATGGCCTTTAACACTTTTCGCTAATTGATGCTGCCGTTGATGATGAACCGAATGCGAAGGTCGGGAGTGAACGATCCGCGCTTGAGGACTCGCAGAAGCGAAGACAATGGTCGCGGTTCAGATTAACGGTTTCATGGTAATTAAAGACGATGGGATGCGGTTCGTTAATGGGAAATTTGCGTGAACGTCCCGAACGACCTCACCATTAGATGGGGTTCGTCATTTTACCAATCGATTCTTTCATTTCTTCCGTTCCCTTCCAGTTGTCATAACGAGATGATCTAACACATCAATTACCCGAAAAACGAATCCCGAACCGTGCAAAACACGCACGACCTCAGTGCTCTTCTCACATACTAATTAACCGAACATTAACGCTCGATTAAAACCAAGAAAAAACTGCAAAAACGTCCTTCACACCAATCAAAAAATCAAAGAGAACGTTTCTTGCGGGCCCAGAAGGAGTCGTCGGGTTCGCGCGTCTTCAGCGACATAAAATAATCGCGATCACTTTCTTCCTCAAGAGGTTTCGGCACAAAAACGCCGCCTCTGACACACTTACAAATCGCGTCGAATTTCAGCCATGAATTTTGAGCCAATTATGGGATGACATTGAGGGAAAGATGTTGACAAAAAACTGAAGAAGAGTGTTGAGGGAGGAATCCGTGCTGGTGATTGGTGCACGACGCAGGACCGAATCCCCTCTAGGTTATCTAACAAAGAGCGAATTTTTGGAGGTGGCTAACAAAAGGATGAACCCATATGGGGTTGTTTGCAATCTATATAAAATGGCGGTGATGGTGGACGTCAAACACAGTCCGTTCTTGGATTTGCTAAGGAGCAGAGGTTGGTTGTAAGTGTTAAGTGGTTTAGAACGAAGAAATGGGGTGGTGGATGACACGGGGCTTATGTAAGTAAATACCACAACGCCAACTTCTTGTTCATTTATTTTTAATTTCAGTACTTTGTGCCCTTTTTGGCTGCATCTGGGTAAGACTTTTCTTTTTAAACTGTTTATGCAATTTAATCTCTAGGCACAACAAGGATACAGTTACGAACGCCCAGAGAAACCTTTCGAGGGACCTCGCGGACCTGGAACGACACCTACACCTGGAGGTTTTCCCCAACAACCAACTACGCAAGGACGATATCCTGGAGGACCCAGTTTTCCAAAAACTCTACCATCGCAACGACCTGGAGGTTACCCGGGAGCCACACCAGGAGGAGGATTTCCAGGAGTTGTTACTGCTCAACCTCCAACCGCCGGAGGACAATTTCCCGGCTATCCTGGTCCCGGAGCTTATCCTTCTAAGCCCTCAACTCCTAGTGGACTCTATGGACCTCCGCAACGACCGGGCTATCCAGGAACTCCAGGAACCGGACCTGGTGCATATACAACACAAGCACCTACACAATTTCCAGGTGGATATCCGTCGACACCTGGATTTCCGCAAACTCCCGGACGTATACCAGGAGCTGGATTTCCATCACCTGGACGTTTTCCAGGACCTGGTGTAACAACAGGACTCCCCTCAGGCGGATATCCGACACAAACACCAAGTCCTGGTGGTTTTCCAGGACCTGGTGTAACAACAGGATTTCCGTCAGGCGGTTATCCGACACAAACACCAAGTCCTGGACGCTTTCCAGGACCTGGTGCACCCGCTGGTGGATATCCGACCCAAGGACCTGTAACAACATTACTACCATCAGGTCAATACCCAACACAACCAACTGGACGATTTCCAAGTGGACAACCTTCTGTCACTTCACCACCAGGTGCACCAGGTGGTCAAATACCGCAACTCCCCTCCGTGACATTCCCCGGAGCTCAAGGACCCTTGCAAGAAGGCCAGTACACCGGTCAGTACGAAGAAGAAGGCGACTATTCTGCGATTCCTGGTGAACCCGGCCAGGATTATCCCATCTATTCGGATATTCCGCAGACTTCGTTCAGATGCGACCAGCAGCAATTTCCAGGATATTATGCCGACGTCGACGCGAGATGTCAAGTGTTCCACATTTGCGCCAACAACAAAACGTACGACTTCCTTTGTCCGAACGGTACAATTTTCCATCAAGAGTATTTGGTGTGCGTTTGGTGGAATCAGTTCGATTGTAGCTTGGCGCCTTCACTCTTCGGCGTCAATGAACATATTTACGACTATTCAATAGCTGGAGGACCGCAGCAGACTGGTAAGACTCAAATTTAAAGTTTTGGTTCAAATCGAATTGGGGGGGTTTGTAGTAGGACCTGGAGGCGTTGCTGGTTTTCCTGGACAACCTGGCAGACCTGGAGAAGCACCACCAAGGGAAGGACCACAAGGTCCTGGTCGTTTTCCTACTAGACCAGGAGAAGAACCTCAAGCTCCTGGTGGTTATCCAACTGTTCGTCCACAAACACCTGGTGCAACGAGTGCTCCAGGTGGTTATCCTGGCAGTACTCAAGTTCCAGGTGGTTATCCTGGTAGACCTGAAGAAAGACCACAAACTCCTGGTGGTTATCCAACTGTTCGTCCACAAACACCTGGTGCAACGAGTGCTCCCGGAGGTTATCCTGGCACAACGACTGCTCCAGGTGGTTATCCTGGCAGACCTCAAGTTCCAGGTGGTTATCCTGGCAGACCTGAAGAAAGACCACAAACACCTGGCAGTTATCCAACTGGACCTCAAGCTCCCGGAGGTTATCCTGGTGCAACGACTGCGCCAGGTGGTTATCCTGGCAGACCTCAAGCTCCCGGAGGTTATCCTGGCACAACGACTACTTCAGGTGGTTATCCTGGCAGACCTCAAGTTCCAGGTGGTTATCCTGGTAGACCACAAGCTCCAGGTGGTTATCCAAGTGGTCAGCCTCAAGCTCCTGGTGGCTATCCAAGTGGCCGACCTCAAACTCCTGGTGGTTATCCTGGCAGGCCTGGAGAAACAACACAAGCTCCTGGTGGATATCCAAGTGCTCGGCCTGGAGAATTCCTCGGCACAACGACCGCTCCAGGTGGATATCCAAGCAGTCCTCAAGCTCCTTCTGGTGGATTTCCTGGCACAACATTCGCTCCTGGTGGTTATCCCAGTCAAGCTCTGGGTGGTTTTCCTGGTAGACCCGACGAAGGTTCACGAGCTCCCGGTGCCTATCCAAGTGGAGGGTTTCCAGGCACAACTACTTCAAGTGGATATCCTCAAGGTCCTGGAAGACCAGGAGCACCGAGCTATCCCGAGGGACGCCCTCAAGGTCCAGTTGGATTTCCAGGTGGTCCAAGCAGGCCTCAAGAGACACAACGACCTTATCCTACTGGTCCAGGCGCTCCAGGTCCTCGGCCTGGTGGATATCCTAGTGAAAGACCCTCAGTACCGTTTCCAGGCCCCAGCAAACCTCAACAACCCTCCCGAGAATATTTACCGCCAGACAACGGAAAATGATCAAGTACCTCATCCTCTTCAAACTGAATAATTTATGTAAATAACAGTGATAGATAATTAAATGTAAACAACAGCAAAATAAAAAAGTGTGTAAATAGAAATAAATAAATGCTTCCAGTAAATTTCAGTATTTCTTCAGGTCGTGGATTGAGTTGTGAATGTTTTGGATTGCCTTAATGTAGGCGGCAGTTCGGAGGTCCCAACTCAATTTAAACTCTTGTGCAATTTCCATCAACTCCTAAAACATATTTGACGCTTTCAATAAGAAATTGGTTTGGTGAAAAAGGTTTTACATTTCCGGTTTCGCTCATAACGTGTTCGATGGCATAAGTCAAAACATCGGGTTCCATGTCGCACCCGACGATCTTCTGCGTCGTGGCCGACGACACCACCTGCTTACTCTTCTTCGTCACGTTAAAAGTGTCCAGAATATAACTGTAGAGGTGTCTCAAAACCGGCAGTTCTTTCTTCGTGCGTCTCAAAGCGAACAGATACTCTAAATAGGAAGCCACCGAATGTCCCGAAGACACGTAAACGTCCGGAAGAACCAGCTTCAAGCGCCCCACTAAAATTCTGTGGGCCGCGGGAGTGATGGCTCCGTTAGCGGCTTCGACGACGACTTTAGCTTTAACTTTATCTGCAACGTAACAAGTTAAACTCTTCTGCTGCGCCGCCAGAATCAAAATGTCGCATTGCTCCCTCAGGATGTCGTCGTTGACCGTGGGTTTTGCTTTGTCGTGAAGTAGGATGCTTCCTTGTTGGTTCTTCTGACTCAACAATGCCTGGAAGCACGTCGTTTAAAAACAAGTTTCATTCGACTTGGACGAAAACCTGCACGTCTATGCCTTCCACGTCGTAGATGTAGCCATCGTGCTCTTTGACTCCTATGCACACGGCACCACTGTTTTGCAGATATTGGGCGAGGGTGCCGCCGACTTTACCAAGACCCTACAACCAACACATATTTTAAGGTTTTTGAGTTGGGGAATTACTTGGATTATGAAAGTTTTCTTGTCCAAGCCGCTTCGGTTCGTGTGGATGTGTTCCAATACTTTTTCGCAGTCGAAAAAGTGGTCCAAGGCAAAAAATATGCCTTGGCTCGTCATCTTCGAGTAATTTTCGAGGCCTCCCATGTCGACGGGCTTGCCCACAACCATCATTTTCTCTAAAGCGTGTCACTAATAATAATGAGTTAATAACGGATTAAAATGTTGTACCGTAGTTTTCGGGAAAGATCGATGCGATCCAGACCATCTCGCGCGAAGAACTGTTAATGTCCGGCTCTACGATGTCGGTAAGACCGTCTGGAGTATGTCTTTAATTGCTATCATCTACGAGGTAAATCTCACCGCAATAGCCTTTGGTATAAATTTCCGCGGCATATTTCTTGACGATTCTTTGAAGCTCGATGTGGGAGTACTGCTTGGGATCGATTTTAACACCTCCATGAGCCCCAGCCAGTCTAATTCCCATGCAGGAATGCTTGTAAGTGGAAACAGCCGCCAGTCCTTTCATGTGGTCGCGAGTTATGTCTTCTTTCAACCTCAAACCTCCGAGACAGGTATCAAATCCAGAGAACAATCCGTGCTGGGCTCTGAATCCGCGTACCATTTCTTTCTTCCCGTTTTCCCGTTCGATGGGAAACCTCACGTCGATGATTGAATTGCATTGGTCCAACAAATCCACGACCGTTTTAACCTTCCTAATCGCTTCTCCTTCCTTCAGAGAGGGCTCGAGGTCGCGCAGTTGGGCCACAAGTTTCGGGAAACAAATTTCGTAGGATCTGTGCAAGAACCAATTGGTTTGGTCGAAAAGCGCCGCGTTGGCCAAATAGAAAGAGTTGTTGTATCGTTCTGGAATTTCGTATGTGGAGAAATACTTGGATTTAATGGAATTTTTCAGCAACTTCACAGCCATACTGACATTGTACAAATGACACGGAGTGACGTTCGAAATTGTTGTCACACAAAAATATTGTACATCTTGTTATCTATTCGTCGTCTTAATTCTACTGCAGCTACTAATTTTTATCATAGCTAGCACCAGAAGATGTCTTTCGGGGTGAATCTGGACGCCTCCATGGACTCCATGGAGGAGACCCGCTTCAAAAAAAAGCACTCGGAACTGATCCAAAGACTGGCAAAAAAACTCCACTTCACCTACACGGAACTCGAGTGCATCTTCATAATATACTACAAGTTGCAAAAAGACAACACCGACAAAAACGCAACCGGAATTACCAAAAACCAACTCAGGGACGTCCTCCACAGTGGACTGGACATGACGGACGATGTGTTAATCGACAGAATTTTTTCGGTGTTTGAGAAGGGTCCGAGTCCCACTGTGACGATGGAAACGTGGGCCTCGATGCTGTCGTTGTGGCTGAGAGGAACTCTAGATGAAAAAATCGACTACTGCTTCTCGGTGCGCGATTTAACACAACTCTTGGTTGGTAATTTGAGACGATTTGCAGGTTTATGATCTTCTGGGCGATGGGCTGATTGGACGCGATACCATGTTTTACTTCTTGAGGACGTCGTTGATCAGTCAGAGCAGCGAAGATGACGCGGAAGAAGCAGTTAAAGTATTTTTCCCAGTATTTTGTGGTCGCTCCGACTAAGTCGAATTTGTAGGACATGATCGAAGTGATTATGAAGAAAATGGACATGGACAGAGATGGCAGGATCTCTTATAACGACTACAAAAGCACCGTTTCGCAGCAGCCGCTGATGCTTGAAGCTTTTGGACAGTGTCTTCCGACCAGGGAAGCTGTGCATACGTTCATTACGACTTTCACCCCACGAATCGGGAAAATGTGACCGATAATAAATTACAAGAGTTTTTTCTAAAATCCTCCAACTTATTCTTTTTTCATTAGAATACGCGTGGGTCATGGAATAATTTTTGACGTTCAATGGAGTGTAGGAAAGTTTCGACTTTGAGTTGAAGAAATTTGTTAACACAGTGCATAAGTACGTTTAATGTCTTGTTCAACCAATTCCATCTCCAAGTATCAGTTTTTGTCCTTTTGAACAAATTTGTGAATGTCATGTTGACAGTTTAAACGAAAAAATAAAACAAAACCTAGATTCCATAGCATCCATTTTTTAGGTTTTTTATAAAAGTTTGTAGTGTGGTGTGTAGGTTTTAATAAAAATATGATATCGTTGTTATTTTATTTGTTAATAACCATGTTGTACACGTTTGATGTCTTCTTCAACCAATTCCATCCCCAGGTTTCGGTTTAAACGTCTTTGAACAAATTTTTCAAATGCCAACTTCTGTCAAATGTCAGACAAGTTTACACTGTAAAAGCTAACGTGCGTTCAAAAAAAACGAGGCTGCGTTGGCCATGGAAAAACTTTGTGCATCAATTTAGTGTAGTAAAATTTCAAAGTGTCAGTTCGAGTCTGTTAATGTTTAGGTTGGCTTCCTTGTTGACAATGGGATTAAACATTATGGGATAAAAAAAAGTGCAAAACATTTCCCGGTATCGTTGTGAATCCAAACATCAATCTATTAATTGTTACAGCTTCTCCTCTGTTGAGGAGAATATCGGCACGACCAGGACGGTCATTAATTTGATATAACTGTAAGTCGTGAATAGATCGATGAAGAAGAATCAGTCTCAAAACCGAAAAATGTCTTGAGAATATTTGGCAGCACTCAGCTACCCGTCAACCTTCATGGGTCATCAGTCTCTATGCGCAACTCGAGACCTACCAATTCAGTTTAAGAGCAACTGCATTCTCAATTAATATTTCAAAAATCGTTGTATATATAGTTAAACACGGACGTCGACCGTTAGGGAGTTGTATTACACAATATACATTAGAAAAAAAAGGTTCGGGTTTGCTTGGATTCAAAGGTTCGAAGGTTTATTATTTTATAGACCAAAAAATGGTAGACGAGCTACGCCAAAAAATCGAAAGCAATTGCGATAAATGTTGTTTGTTTTTGGAGTTTAATTACGGATTGTCTTTCATTAAAGTTTACATTAATTTTTTTTACATGTTTACATTTTATTTAAAGTACCAATTTTTTTTTCCCCATCATTTAAGTAATAATAATAATAATAATATGTTTGTGATCGGTGTATACATAGTCACAGATTACTCCAGATGACTGACTTCATAGAGCGATTTTGTCCGGAACTATCTCTTTTCTTCACATTTAAACTAGGCGCATGACATCTTTGTCACATATACCATAAGCAAATGTAGAGGCTCTGTAGCCGTTGCTAATATTTTGTACGACTGCTAGATGTCACTACAAAAACTTTTATTTAAATTCAAATAAATGGCCCAATATTTTTACTATTTTAAATTGAACAATGTACAATTCCGTGTTTTTTATTATCATATGTGTAGGTTACACCTATCTTAGAAATGTAATTGTTAACATTTTGAGTATAATTTTGTTTAATTTAAATTATGTAAAATAATAAATTGAATTTTATAAAATTGTTTGTTTGTAGGACGTGTAAATAATGATGGAATATTTTATGATTTATTCTACAAAACAATTTTTTACATTAGTTTTGTAGAATAAATCATAAAATATTCAAAATATAATAACATTTTTTCTACCTATAAAGAGAGGAGAGACTATTTAAATTTGCCGCAAAATTTGATCGATGCGCCATCTGAAAACTGTTACATAATTTGAAGGTCGTTAAAGGTCATTCCGCCAAAATATTTGCATTGAATCTGGAGTAATCTGTGACATAGTTAAACACGAACGTTGACCACTAGTGAGTTATAAATTACACAATATACATTAGAAAAAAAGGTTTGGATTTGCTTGGATTCGAAGATTTAAAAACCAATGAATATTAAAAATGCTCATTAAAAATAAAATTAAACTGTCCTAGCGTTTGGGCCCTTTTATTTCGATGGTAAATTTTAAACTGACAGATCTTGACATTTGTCAATTCTATAGTTTCTACACTGGAAAGCCGATAAATTCCATGGCCAACGCAGCCTCGTTTTATTTTTTAACGCACATTATATCGTTGTTATTTATTTGTTAATAACCATGTTGGACACGTTTGATGTCTTCTTCAACCAATTCCATCCCCAGATCTCGGTTTAAACGCCTTTGAACAAATTTTTCAAATGCCAACTTCTGTCAAATGTCAGACAACTTTACACTGTTAAAGCTAGTTTCTATGAGGGCGCCCCCCGAAATCAAACCCAGATCGAGTTCAAAATGTTTTATTGAGACAATTCCAAGCGAACGATTCCGCAAAGTATGTACATAAAAAACCGAAATGAGTGAAGGCGTTTCAGAAATACTGTCACAGTTTAAGTATCAGCGATAAGATTAGAATGTAAGTCCGGCTTCAGAGTATGTATTGAAGATCTTCTCCACGGAGTTGATGTAGGCGGCGGTTCTCAAGTCCAAGCCCAGGTTGAACTTCATGGCGGTCTTCATAATCGCCTGAAAAAAAACACGCTCATAATTGTGCCACAACAAAAGCGCACCACTTAGGAGGGTTCCTCGCGGATTTCGTCTTCCATTTTTTGGGTCAGGTCTGGAAAAAATCGCGTCAATATTTGTGGTAACACAGTTACGTCCCACGGTCTGTAAATAACGTAAGAAGCGAAAGATAAACATCCTCACCTTGGCGGATCTTTCCATGGTGTAGTCCAGCCCGGAATGGACGATATCCTTCTCGGACGCGCCCGCTATTCTTTGCTGGAATGCCGTGGATGGAGTGACGGGAATCTTCCCTCCTACGCTTCCAAATCGTCGTTCAAGCGACTCCTGCACCGATTCTGCAAACTGACTGTTAAAACCCCCCAAAAAACACATAAAAAACTCACGTAGAAGATAATAGTTGGATTCGCGCTCGTACTTGAAGGTGAGCCTTCCATACGAGACGTGATTGATATTTTTCAACCATTCAAAGAACGAAACCGTTACACCACCGGCGTTGATGTACAAATCAGGAATTACGAGTATATTTTTTTCGATTAGAATTTGATCGGCTGCTGGAGTTGTAGGACCATTCGCCGCCTCCGCAATAATCTGCACAAACACCCGTTTTTAAATTGTACAAAAACGATGTGAAATTCACCTTTGCTCGGATTTTATGAGCGTTCTCTTTGTGGATGACTTTTTCGGTCGCCGCGGGAACCAAGATGTCGCACTCCTCGTACAACAAACTGTCACCTTCGTAGGGCGTGGACCCAGGGAATCCGACCACGGTCCCGTTGGTCATGCGATACTCTTCCAGTTCCTTGAAAACGTAAATTTAGCGAGTCGCACTTAAAAACTGGCGGGTTCCACCTTCGGATCGAAGCCGTTCTTGTTGTAGATGGAGCCGTCGTGCTCTAGAATCCCTATGCACTTGGCCCCGGCTCTGTGGAGGTAACGCATGGTGTGCAGGCCCACGTTGCCGAAGCCTTGCACGATGAACGTCTTGCCACCCCAACCTGGAGTAGTGCCGCACATTCCCATGTAGGCGGCCTCGTTGATGAAGTTGTCCAGTCCGTGGAAGACCCCACGACCGGTGGCGGACACGCGTCCGTGAATTCCGCCCTGATTGATGGGCTTTCCGGTGACGCAAGCGTGATTGTTGATGTCTTGGTAACCGACGGTTTTGGAGTAGGTGTCAGCTATCCAGGACATCTCCCGTTCGCCGGTGCCCATGTCCGGAGCTGGGACGTCGATGCTGGGACCTATGAAACCCTTCTTTGCCAGTTCCAGGGCGAAGCGGCGGGTGATCTTCTCCAGCTCGTGCTCGGAGTACTCTTTGGGATTGATTTTGATGCCGGCCTTGCCGCCGCCGAAGGGCACGTCCACGCACGCGCATTTGAACGTCATCAGAGCCGAAAGAGCTTTGACTTCGTCGCGGGTGACGTCCATGGAGAAGCGGATGCCTACAAAAAATCACTTCTTTTCAAAAATCGGTTCGTACTCTCTTTTAATCGATTTAATCGATTTTCGAAAGGCAAAATCTAATGGAATCACTTTGGAAGTCGTAAAAGTGTGACGGTTGACCTTGATATGGAAAAAAATGAAATTAAATTTTCGGTCGCAGTATTTGTTCTTATGTAAATTACAATTTTTGTTTGCTCGGTAATGAGTGTCTAAATCAAATAAAGTGCGTACAAAAATAAAAGGGTCGTAGTAATTACCTGCTATGTATTTTACAAGTAAACAATCTGATTTGTCATGTATAAAGACATAATGTTCGGAACTAAATTCATAATTTAGTTATGCAATGTTTTTGCGAAAAACGCTCAAACACGTCGATTTTTGTTATTGAATTGCCATCTTTTGAGGTAAAAATGGTGTCGATGACGTCGTCTGTTTTTGAACTATGACAGCATCCCATCACCAATTCTGTTAAACAGCAGCCTCAACTTTTTTTTAGTTTCCGATTCACTTTCCAATTCTCTAGTCAGCAATAATAAAAAAGTGATTCCTTGCATAACTTTTTTTTGAGAAAATGTATAGAAAGCGGTTTCATTTTGGGGCACATTTCATTAGTTGTAACCTTATCTTATTTTTAAATTAACGCACCTGGTTTTTATTACAGGGTTACAAATTTATTGATATTTGTTAATTTCTTCTTCCAAAAATAAAATTTTTATTATTTGACGTAAAACTTTTAATTATACCAAAAACAAATTATGCATTCAAAAAGTTATTATCAAATAATGACTTCGATACACTTTTCAATTCTCTATTCAACAATTATAACAAAAAGTGATTCCTTGCATAACTTTTTTTTTTGAGAAAATGCAGTTTCATTTTGGGGCAAATTTCATTAGTTGTAACCTATCTTTTTTTTAAATCAACGCACCTGGTTTTTTCCTTTTAAATAAATTTTATTACAAGGTTTATCATTTTTCGTTGTTTGTTCTCCACATTTATTGTTATTTTTAATTTTTACTTCCAGAAATAAAAATTTTATTGCTTAGAGTAAAACTTGTAATTATGTCAAAAAAAATATTATGCAAGGTATAACATTCAACAAGTTATTATCAAATGATGGCTTCGATACACTTTTCAATTCTCTATTCAACAATAATAAAAAAGTGATTCCTTGCATAACTTTATTTTTGAGAAAATGCAGTTTCATTTTGGGGCAAATTTCATTAGTTGTTTGTATCCTATCTTTTTTTTAAATCAACGCACCTGGTTTTTTACTTGCGCTAAATTTTATTACAGGGTTTATCATTTTTCGTTGTTTGTTCTCCACATTTATTGTTATTTTTAATTTTTACTTCCAGAAATAAAAATTTAATTTCTTGGCGTAAAACTTGTAGTTATCTAAAAAAAATATTATGCAAGGTATAACATTCAACAAGTTAGTATCAAATAATGACTTCGATACACTTTTCAAATTTCTATTCAGCAATAATAAAAAAGTGTCCTTGCATAACTTTTTTTTGAGAATATGTACAGAAGCAGTTTCATTTTGGGGCAAATTTCATTAGTTGTAACCTATCTTTTTTTTTCAATCAACGCACCTGGTTTTTTACTTTTAAATAAATTTTATTACAGGGTTTATCATTTTCCGTTGTTTATTCTCCAAATTTATTGTTATTTTTAATTTTTTCCTCCAGAAATAAAAATTTAATTTCTTGGCGTAAATTATGTCAAAAAAAAAGTTTATGCTTTGACAAGTTAGTATCAAATAGTTAGTAGCAAATAATGTTTTTTAATTTAAAAAAAATATTAATACAAAAGTTTTTGGTTTATTGTCATGTAACTATGATGCGATCTTGTTAGTTTAGTCCATTATCTGCTTTTGCTTTGTAAAATAATTTATAATAATATACTAATAAAAAAACAAACGCGTTTTTCTCTATTTTGTAGTACAATTTTTCCATTACTGAAAAAAATTAAAAAGTAAAACATAATAAAATTATTTAAAAAAAATATTTAGTACGAAGACACACCAAAACTGCCTCCAATTGTGCCAAACACCTTCTAGAAACGCTCATTGTTGCCTCCAGTAAATAATTTGGGCATATTTCCTGAACTAATAATTTTTAGCACCTGGGATAGATTTTTTATTATTTGTTTTGATCACTTGATTTTCTAATATTTTTGTTTTTCGCTCCAATTAAAGCACGTTTTTGTTTTTTGCTTAATGATTGCGTATTCGGAAGTAAATTCTCCATAAAAACGACTGAAAAAATATAAACACAGCAATTTGAAAAAAAAAGTTGGAGCGCCATTTGAAACCGAAGGCATGAATAAATTGCAAATCAGTTCAGGTTGAAGTGTTTTTCAAACGCTTTCATTTGATGTAATATTTATTCAAATCGGATCACAAATAGGCAACATATACAGCACCAAACGTTATTCTTTTGTCAGTCAGCCTAAATATAAAACACAGACAATTTAAATAAATAACTAACACATTTTGTGGGTAAAAAGATAGGTAAATAAATAATAGCTTCTACTTAGCATGTATTTAAGCCTAGCGATGACTGACCTGATTATTTTGAGCACCTGGGATACATTTTTAATTATTTATTTCAATCACTTGATTATTTATTTTAATCACTTGATCATCGAATATTTGTATTTTTTTGTCTCCAATTACAGTACTTTTTTTGTTTTTTCCTAATGATTGCGTATTCAGAAGTAAATTCACCACAAAAACGAGTGAAAAAAAATATATACTGCAATTTTAGAAAAACCAAAGGCAAGATTATATTGCAATTCAGTTCATGTTGAAATGTTTTTTAAACGATTTCATTTGATGTAATATTTATTCAAATCGGATGACAAATAGACAAGATACAGCACCAAACCTTTTTTTTTTCAATCAGCCTGAATATAATATACAAACAATTTAAAAATAAATAACACATTTTGTAGGTAAAAACCTAGGTATTTAGGTAGCATGCATTTATGTGAAATGACATAATTTGACAGTTCAACGGTTTACACTGTAAACAATAAAACACAAAGCCTCCGTTTTTATTTGTCGCTCTGTACATTCATGGCGGAAATGCGTTATCAAAATATTCGGCAAATATTTAAACACCATTTCACATATCCGAACACGTTAAATTGCAATAAACGTGTTAAGAAGACCGACAAATAACAATTTGACAAATATTTTGGCTTTGATAATTTAACAACAAATTAGGAAACTGTGTTAAAAATATTCAATCGGAAGTTTACTTTCACAATACCTTCTCTTTCATTGAAATTGGAAAAACATTTTAACACAATTACACAAATCTGCATTTGTATTGTTTGCAGCCTCGTACGCACAATAATTTGACAATGATTTAAAAATGCATAAAAGTCGTTTTGCATATTTTAAAACGCAAATCGCCACAACAATCCGCGAGCATAAAGCAACACGTATTTATCATCTGCAATTACAAACAACGCCTCGAGAACCGTTCCAAAAAATACGTTGCCTACCATCATTTCCACGTTTGCTATTTAAACGTAACCAAATTTATGTAGACGACACGTGACCCATACGTCCAATTAAATTCCGCAAAGTGTTGGAAGACTCTGAATTTTATTAATAGAACTCGTGATATCATGTGACGCTTCTTCTGTTACAGCTGAAGTCGAATCGTTCGACGACAAATCTGTGTACAGATCTAACTTCGATATGCGCTAAATTTGTTACTCGTGCACGAATTACACAAACAACAACAGTAATAGTATCGATTCAAATCGTGAAGGCAAACACGAATTTCATCACTCCAACATTATAATAATTAATGCCTCGTATCAAATGAATCGGTGACGTTGTGATAATACACAAAGAATGGCTGGCACCAAATAATTGAAATGTAAATATTACGCACGATCGACGATAATTGTATTTTTCATATCAAACGTACGGTGTGAAATTTCTGCAAAACTTGTCGGTTAGTAACAAGCCGATTTAGTATCTAATCTTTGGTATTTCGCCACGACAGACTGATTCACGTTTTAGTAAAAATACAAAACGACACCCACACGTTTTAGTCCCTGAAAAAATATTCATCCGGGCTGAGTGCTATTGTAACTCAATAAAAACGTTCAACAAATTGATTAGATGAACCACCAATTTGCTAGCTTTTTGTGTTTGATAGTTGGATGATGGCAGAAAAAACGTTGGACATTGTTAAGCTCCAGCAGATTTTCTGCTCTTCAAAATAATTATCAAACATCAAAAGTTGTAGTTTCCTCTCCATTTTCCAACGACTCAATGAGTAGTACGAATAAACAATAGTATTTGCTTTTACTTTGATAAAAAACTATAGTTTTTGCTTTGAATCATAGTAAACACGTTCTGTAGAGAGATTTACTTCAGAATGGTTTCATAAATCGAAGTCAATGCTTTAAAACAAATACTTTACGGTTTTCCTGTTAGTCGATGAATAGCTTCTTACCAAATATATATTTTTTATTAGTAGGCATTATTAAAAATGGCTTTTTTAAACTTGCAAAAAAATAGAAAGGTATTAATTTAGAAAAACAAAGATATGGCGAACCAATCAAACTGAGAAGAGGCTGGCGTTAAATTGCGGTAAAATTAAATTTAAAAATGTGACTGAACTCTATTCGTATAAGTCGCATTATCTCGTCGCAAAAAGGAAACAATAATTTTTTATCAACATTTATAACACGGTCATTCTTAATAAGAATTATTTCAAATCAGATTCATACATATAATCAACATCCAAGAATTAACTATTAACACAAAAAATATACAAATTTAGTTAAAAGATTCATATTACTTAAACTATACATGTATTTTTTTAAGGCGGCCATTAGTAAATTTTTAATTACTAGTGCTACAAACTTGAAATTTGGACCACGGTCGAAATTGACCATTCTGAATAAAAATAAATGATTTTTTAAATGGCGATGTTTTTGCTTATATCGGCTATCATTGTTATTTTAAATGGCACATTTCACTTTTTATTCCATATTCCAATCCCTTTTTTCCATCTGAGTACAGTTGGTTCGATATTTTCGATGGCCATATGGGAGATATGGGAACGTAATGGATTTAGAAAAAAAGTAGTGACACATTTTCGAGGTCGATTTTTGAAAAAGCAAAAGTAGATATTTTGGCAAAATCTTTAACCTTCCTAACATGTTTATTACTGATGTTATTAACTTGGAATAAAAACATTATACAGGCACATTTTTACGTAGAATGCAACGAACTAGTCAAACTTTATTTCAGGCTGTAAATTTAACCGTAATAAATCAAACGAAATACAATATAAACAATAGAAGATTGTTGTATTTATTAAAACCCAATTTTTCTGATTTTAAAATATTATACATTTAATATGATAGTCCTAAAAATTTATTAAAAAATTGATAATTTACATTTATTTCGCCATGTAAAATAAATTATTTATTTTGTTACATGTGCAGAAAATTGTTAAGACTTACATTTGCACCGTAAATTATTCGGTAGATTTATTTTAATAGAAAATAATGTCCTAATTTACCCAAAACACACAATTTAGTAAAATACAAATATTTTTAAGGCTGACCCAGGTTTTAGATTGTACAGAGAAGTACTTGATTCGTATGTGCTTCCCTTTAAAAGTATTTACGAACAGTAGTTACGAAGATATGCTAAAAAGTAAATACTTTTACTAAAAGTAAAAGCAAATCGTATTTTTTATTCAACCACTCAAATGTATTATTTTTATAAACCCGAACCGGGCTCGACTTGGAACAGTAAAACAGCAAAAAATCTCAAAATAATTCGCACTTTCGAATATAACCGCAACAATTTCCTATTATTTAAGACAGGAGGTGACTGGCAACAACAGACAAATTCCATATAAATTTGGTACAAAAAAACTGCTGTCGTTCGTTTATGGTGACGGATGTGCCAATAAAGAAAGCTTCCTATCAAATATCATAAAAACAACAAATTGCCTCAACTGAATAACAAAATAACGCAATCGACGTGAGTAAATGTTGATTGTTTTGACTTTTATGGGCGATAAACGGTTCGCGGTGCGCTTTATCGATTCGTGGGACTCATTTTTTGTGTTGATAGCTCAACAATTAAAGATGCAACAAGTCCGCAAAATTTTCGGTTAAATATAAACGCAGCCCGTGTCTATTTTCGTCGCAATGAAATCCCTCACCGCCTTTGCAGGGTGTCCTGTGAGTGCTATGCTGCGCCCTGTACCCCCTTATAATCTCATAATCGCCGTTATCTCTCCTGATCGGAAACGCCACTTCAAGGATATAATCGCACTGCTCCATCAGCGTCAAGATGCCCCGGACCTTCGCCTTGCGCTGCTCCAAATCCAGACGACTTCCCTTCACCTTGGCCAGATCCTCCACCAGTTTGTCTTCCACAAGCACGCAGGACCTGTGGAAGAAGTACTCCACCATGTCGAAGAACCTGGGGCTGGGGTTGGTGGGCATGTCTCTGAGACGCTCCGGGATGACATGGTCGGCGTAATTGCGATGGGTCTGCTGGGAGAGACCCGGCACCACCTTCAGAAGTGTGGAGATGTCGAGATTTTTGCGCGGTTTGAGCGTGGAGAGCGATTTGAAACTCAACATTTTGATGGTTGGCAAAGACCGGCACGAGCGCGACTCGACTGTTTAGTTAAGCGGAGATGGATGTGTACAACATTTCACGGCGAACGACAACTCAAAAGTGGAAAATTTACGTAATGCACGCCGATTAAGTTGCGAGATGACATTCGACGATTTAACCTGCAGACGTCAAAAATCGCTGTCAAAATGGCGGAATACCAACATCACCAACAATTTGTTACTAACTAATTCACCATATTAGTATACCCGGTGATTGCATAAATCAGGCAAAATTGCGTTTCAATTTATACATTCCACGACAAGGTCGAATATGCAAGGCAAATTTATTTTTCACAATTTTTTTTACTATTAATTCAAAAATAATTAATTCTAATTTTCGAATTCGTTGAGTCCATTCCTAATAAATTGCTAAACAACTTTTTATCAAATAAAAGTTTTGGCCAAACAAATTTAAATATTACAAAAATTGCAATATGCATCACAAAGTCATTTCCTAACATATTCATCTTAAAATATCATAACTTTCTTGTTGATTCTAAACATTATAATGCTTAGTAAGTCTTTGCTGCTGGGTCGTTATAATTAAGGTATAAAAAAGGTGTGAAAGTTAAAATAAGAAGAATAAATATGCAGGCTCATTAAAGTTGTAAAGTAAAAATGTTACAAACGGAGTCATGACAGTTTGTTTTCTATTTATTTATTTTTTGTCATTTCTTTATCTGAACCGATTTACAATTGAAGGGTTGTGACAAAAATAGAAAAAGTAAGCAAAGTACGTATTTGCACACCAAAAACAATGAATTTATTGGTGACAAAACAAATAAAGTGATTCTCGCACTTGGAGGGAAAAAATCGCAGTGGGAAAAACTTTAAATCAACTTTTTACCTATTGAACCTCCAATTTACCATGAATATTATAAGTCCTTGCTGTACGAAAATAAAATTGTTAGTAAAAGTCACAAAAACTACTTTGTAATATTTTAACTGCAGAAAATTTTGAATTGGATGACTCATAAGGGTTATATTCGAACTATGATGAATAAGTGCATTATTGTTTGTTATATTTTGTGCTTTTTTATGAGTTTGTATTTTGTCCCACTTTAATAGAATATTATTCTACTATCCTAAAATGATGCGTGTAATTTTGATTTATTTTATTTTTTTGAAACAAAAGGGTTCAAGCAACAAGAAAAGAAAATATAAGCAAAGTACGACCTATTTGCACACTAAAAACTATGAATTTATTGGTGACAAATGAATTAAGTGATTGCGATAAGAAAATTGCAGTGGAAAAAATTTTGATCAACTTTTTATCTTTTGAATCTCCAATTTACAGTGAGTGTTATATAAAGTCTTTGCCGCACGAAAATAAAATTGTTAATAAAAAAATCACAAAAACTAGTTGATAATATTGCAACTGAAGAAAATTTTGATTTGGATGACTCAAGGGTTGAATTACATTCTGACTATAATGAATTAGTGCACTATTGTTTTTCATATTTAGTGCATTTTTAGTTTGTATTTTGTTCTACTTTAATAAAATATTCTGCTATCGTAAAATAATGTGTGCAATTTTGTTTAATTTTTTTTTGGGGGGCAAGAAGGTTCACGTTACAAAAAAAGAAAAATTAAGCAAAGTAACGTATTTGCACACTACAAACTATAAATTTTTTGGTAACAAAACGAATTTAAGCACTTGGAGGGAAAAAAACGCACTGGGAAAAATTTTGAATCAACTCTTTACCTTTTTTACCAAGAATATTATCAATCTTTGCCGCCCGAAATTAAAATTGTTAGTAAAAAATCTCACAAACTAGTTGATAATATATTATAACTGAAGATTTATAACTGATTTGCATGACGCAAGGACTGAATTAGATTCCGACTACCATAAATAAGCGCATTATTGTGTTTATATTGTTGTGCCTTTTTATAAATTTGTAGCTTGTTCTACTTTAATAAAATATTATTCTGCTATACTAAAATGATGCGAGCAATTTTTTTATTAATGTTTTTTGGAAGCAAAAAGGTCTAAGTGCATTTTACTTATATGAAAACTTTGTATAATGACTTAATGATCATGATTAGTCAATAAATAACGTTAAAAAACGGAGACTTATTTGTTTTATTTGTCCCAATGTAGACGTTTGAAACTGTCAAAACTCAAGGTCGAGATTTTGCCAACTCTTTCGAAAGTCAAAGTTATTCCATGGCCAACGCAGTCTCCGTTACTTCGTTGCTTTTGTACTTAAATGTTGGATACCACACATTTATATTTCCAATTTTGAGCCTTGGATTTAAATCAATTTACTCTACTTTTGCAATTTTGCACTTGAACCCTTTCGCTTCTGACCCATTCGATTACGAGCGAGTGCCTGAACATACAAAATGGAAATTAGTCAACACGGGTTCTTGACTTTTACCAGCTTCCAACAATGATCGGTTTGGACCTACAACCGCCTGACCTCAAAGCACTGTAATACCAATAACCGCTCGTTAACAATTTCAAGAACTTTCACTGCTCCGGTTCTTAAGCGAGTTACATAAGTTGCATTGAGAATGCAGGAAAACATACACACATCTATAGGAAATTTGTAATTAATTTTTTATCCGGTTGGTGGCCAACACCCAGTTCGACACTGCTAAAGTGGGAACTCTCGACTTTGCGTCTTAATATATCACCAATCGCCGCGAAATATCACAGGTGAATGGTTGTTCTTGTGTGCAGCAACTTGTGGAGATTTTTGTAGAGTAGAAAGTGTTTTGGTTCGATTTCGAGGCAGTCAGTTATCAAGGATAAAGCAACATGAGAGGGATTCTGTTCGTGGCGGCTTCCATTCTTTCTGGTAAGACTTCTGCTTGAAATTTGCCTGATTATTGGACTAGAGCGAGGTGTTGATGATTTTAAAAGAGCAAGGAAATGTCGGTCGTCGTTTTCTAGACGTTTCTTTCACTTTGCTCGCTTGTTCGCCTTACCTTATGGTAACTTCCGGATCGGAGGTTAGTATTGACTGGTTAAAGGCTGACCCACATTTAAGGACCTCTTACACGAATAATAAAAAACTATTTAAGTAAGAGATAAATTGCTGAAAAACTACAACATTACGATTTTGCGACTTACGTTTCAACACGATTTATGGGAAAATTACACAATCTTTATCACGACAGTTCAATAGCAGAAGAAAAAGTTTGTTGATATTTGCTTTTATAATTCATTAAAGAAATTTTTTGGATTGGTGAAAGTTTCGTAAATTAAGCAACTGTTATAATATTATAATAAAGAAAGTTTAAAAAAATACATATTCAAGGAAAGGTAATCGATTAAAAAAAAAGGTAATCAGGTGATAACCTGCATAACAAAACCGTGAAAGAATCAGACTGAATTTAATTACTTTTATTACATTTATACATTTTTTTTGTTGATATGTTTTGTCAATGTTTTGTATTACAGTGAACGCAGGAGTTCTGGTACAGGAGGCCCCAGGTTGTCCAGAACAACATGGCGTCCAGGCATATGCCCATCCTGAATCCTGCAACTTGTTTTTCCTTTGTACCAATGGTACTTTGACTGTGGAACAATGCGAAAATGGTCTTCTTTTCGATGGTAAAGGGGCCGTCCACAACCACTGCAATTACCACTGGGCTGCGGATTGCGGCCACCGCAAAGCAGACCGTAAGCACTACACCACTTAGTTTTTTTTTTTCTTAAATAATGAAATGTTTCAGTGACGCCCATCAGTACCCCCGGTTGCGAATACCAATTTGGAATTTACCCAGAAAGCAGTGAGTGCTCCACCAACTACGTGAAGTGCGCCCATGGAGAACCTCTTCCTCAGCAGTGCGAACCTGGATTGGTCTACGACGACCGAATTCACGGCTGCAACTGGCCCGATCTCCTCCTCGAGACCTGCAATCCCGAAGGTGAGAGCCGCAATTAAAAAAGTTCTTAAAATGTTAATTTTTTGTTGTTTTTCAGCCGTGGTGGGTTTCAAGTGCCCAACTAAAGTCCCATCAAACAGTGCCGCCGCCAAATTTTGGCCCTATCCGCGTTTCGCCGTTCCTGGAGATTGCGGTCGTCTCATAACCTGCGTCAACGGTTTTCCTCGTTTGATTTCGTGCGGCGAAGGGAAAGCGTTCGACCAGAACTCTCTAACTTGCGAAGAACCGGAATTGGTACCCCACTGTGCCAACCACATTAGAAAATAACGACGTTTTTTCGTCGACATTCGGTCCGGAGATGTGTAAAAAAATTGTAAAAAATGTATCTTGTTCGGCGTTTTAAAACACTTTTGTAAATATCGTTTCAAATAAATTCCATCCAACGTGTGTACAGAAATACGTATAATAAAACCAGGCTGTGTAGGCCATGGAATAATTTTGACGTCAGTAAGAAAGCTGAAAAATTTTGAAATTAATTTTGTCTCCGAAACAATACATAAGACATTTAACGACTTTTTCAACAAATTATATTGCCAGGACGCGGTTTAGGCGCAGTTCGAGCCAATTTTGTAATGACAGCTCCTGTCAAATGTCACGTTGACACTTTCAAACGCCAAAACCCAAAAAAATTAAACAAAAGCTGGAGTCCACGGCCTCCCGAGCCCCGGTTTTTATTCGTACGCACGCTAGATTTTTCGTTGGCGTTTCTGTAAATCGAACTGAAATAAAATAAATAATGATATTTAAAAATTGTGTATTTTTACTGTTTTGTCCACAGGTTTTTTGCGTTTATTTTATTTTAAGATTTTGCTTTCTAAATTTTATATTCTTGAAATCATTTAGCTAAAAAAAGTCTGCTTGAACAAAAAACATAACTTTCATTCTTACTCGGACAAGAATAAAAGGCACGAATCCCGTAACTGCTTTTTACGCGCCGAATGCAACATTTGACCCAGCTTGGACGAACAAACAATTATAAAGAATTTTCTCCGCTATCGGTCATTTAAAATAAGAGAAGATTTGGAATTTGAACGTCTCTCCGATATATAAGTTGCTTAACTGACCTAATTGCACAGTTTTCTGTGTTTGTCTTTGACTGCAGTGCACGGAAACTTCTTCGTAGCGTTCCACATGTCCTCTGCAGGCTTCTAATATTTTCTACCAAAACCGCAATGAAGGTAAGACAAGACGTTTTAGTACAGTCGAATTTTAAACGGACTAAAATTTGTGCACGACTTAACGATTTGCGGTCGTGTTGCATCAATTGTCGCTTTTTTTTCTTTTGTGGCAGAATCAACAAAAAGTACTTGCTTTAGTAGAAATCAAATACCTGGAAATCAAATTGCGCATTTGTTGATAGTTTCGTTAATTATTCATTTTCCGGAAATAAGATACAATGACCCGGATTCCCGTAATGGGATCTCAACATTTGCACCTCGTAATATCGAGGTCATTGAATGCTCTTGAATTATGATCTGACCCAGTCCACTCTGTTCTAGCCCACTTTCTGCCTCTTCATCTTGCTCGCGATCCACTTGGCTTCATCGGAATACCCAAGACTTAAATATCGTGGCCCTCCACCTCATCCTAAGCCTCCCCCGTTTCAACAATTCGCCAAGAAATGGCAACATCCATCAATGGTACGTCCACCCATCCGATCGCGTCCAATCCCCGTACACATGCCCAACCACCATAAAATCCAAATGGGCGTCTCAGCTTCGATGAACAGACCCGTGGCCTTGCCCGTGCGTAATTTCTGGAAAAACACCCAGACCACGTTCAAGACACCCATCGAAGCGCATTACATGACTTCCGCACCCTTGCCCAACAAAAAAACGTTCCAAGGATCTCCGGCGATACTAGCCCAAGAGTACGACTTCCAAGTGCAAAACAACAACATTCCCGGAGCGATTAAAACAATTAAGCAAATCGGCGAGAAGGGCCCCATTCACACAATCCCCGCCCCTAATCTCAGTCCTGCAGATAAACCCCTCATTGTAGAAGAAGTGAAGCCGCAGAAGCAACCCCAACAACTACTGGTAGAAGAGGTAAGTACTTGAACAACTCAATCACTCTTTGTACAATTTAAACATTGCAGCGCCAACCAGACGTGGTGTCTTACGTGCAAATCCAAAAATCACATCAATATCAAGTAACCGAAGCCCCAGACTTTTCCAAGTCCAACTTGTATAATCCATACCAACCCCAAAACGAAATCTACCAATTAATCAGTGCTTTCCCACAACAACCGGTGGTGCAGGAGGTGCCTCAAGACTTCCTCCAGCACTTCCCAACGCTGGTCCCTCAACAACCTCCACCGAACTACATCGAGCAAGTGGACAAGAGCGGATTCGAAGAGAACAAAGAAGCGAAGCCGGAACCGGAAGCGAACGACGCCCAATCGCAGTACGTGCAGAACTACTTCGACGGCCAGGATGAGGTAAATTTGGTCGAGGCCGAAGCGAAAAACACCGAAAGCAACAATACCCAAGAAGGGTACTACGTGAGTTTGCCCAATAAAGAGACCGCCGAGACTTTGGCGACTTTGCAAGCTGCCGGGAAGTTGAACAGCAATTTGATGCACTTGGGCAATAAGGATTTGCCCATTTCGATTTACGTGTCTGATGATGATGGGAAACAGCAAGAAGAGGAAGAAGCAAACTACGATGATTACAACCAGGAGGATTTGATGACTGAAGAAAATCATAGCAACGAAGGGTTCGGACACAGGATAAGACCAAAGGTTTCGGCTTGATTTCACTTTACAGTATTTTTTGTATTATTTATTTATTTATGTAACCGTGAGGTTTTTGTTCTAATAAATACTCGACGATGTTATTGTTACAATAAATCGCGTTTGATTTATTTATTAATATTTTTGCACGAGTAAATCAAATTCTGCTCTGTTATAAATACGAAAATAGTGTTTAATCAAATATAATATAATAATCGAAACAAATTTAATCAATTTAATCAATAGGAAGCTTTTGCTCGGTATTCTCGGCTTGCTTAGGATTCTCGGGTTGCTCAGGATGCTTTTGCTCGGGATTTTTGGGTTGCTCAGGAAGCTTTTGCTTAAAATGTTAAGTTTGCTCAGTCGCTTTTGCTCAGGATTCTCATGTTGCTCAGAACGTTTTTACTCAGGAAGTTTTTGCTCAGAATTTTCATGTTGCTCAGGACTCTTTTGCTCAGGATTCTCAGGTTGCTCAGGAAGCTTTTGCTCGGGATTATCGGATTGCTCAGGAAGCTTTTGCTCGAGATTCTTGGGTTGCTCAGGAAGCTTTTGCTTGGGATTCTTGGACTGCTCAGGAAGTTTTTGCTCGGGATTTTTGGGCTGCTCAGGAAACTTTTGCTCGGAATTCTTGGGCTGCTCAGGAAGCTTTTGCTCGGGATTCTTGAGTTGCTCAGGAAGCTTTTGCTCGGGATTATCGGGTTACTCAGGAAGCTTTTGCTCGGGATTCTTGGGTTGCTCAGAAAGCTTTTATTCGGGATTCTTGGATTGCTCAGGAAGCTTTTGCTCAGGATTTCCGGGCTGCTCAGGAAGCTTTTGTTTGGGATTCTAGAGCTGCTAAGGAAGCTTTTGCTCGGGATTCACGGGTTGTTCAGGAAGCTTTTGCTCGGAATTTTCGGGCTGCTCAGGAAGCTTTTGCTCGGGATTTTCGGGCTGCTCAGGAAGCTTTTGCTCAGGATTTTTGGGTTGCTTAGGAAGCTTTTGCTTAGGATGTTAAGGTTGCTCAGTCGCTTTTGCTCAGGATTCTCATGTTGCTCAGAACGTTTTTACTCAGGACGTTTTTGCTAAGGGTTTTCATGTTGCTCAGGACTCTTTTGCTCAGGATTCTCAGGTTGCTCAGGAAGCTTTTGCTTGGGATTATCGGGTTGCTCAGGAAGCTTTTGCTCGGGATTCTTGAGTTGCTCAGGAAGCTTTTGCTCAGGATTTTCGGGCTGCTCAGGAAGCTTTTGCTCGGAATTCTTGGGCTGCTCAGGAAGCTTTTGCTCGGGATTTTTGGGCTGCTCAAGAAGCTTTTGCTCAGGATTTTCGGGCTGCTCAGGAAGCTTTTGCTCGGAATTCTTGGGCTGCTCAGGAAGCTTTTGCTCGGGATTCTTGGGTTGCTCAGGAAGCTTTTGCTCAGGATTTTTGGGCTGCTCAGGAAGCTTTTGCTCGGGATTCTTGAGTTGCTCAGGAAGCTTTTGCTCAGGATTTTCGGGCTGCTCAGGAAGCTTTTGCTCGGGATTCTTGAGTTGCTCAGGAAGCTTTTGCTCAGGATTTTCGGGCTGCTCAGGAAGCTTTTGCTCGGAATTCTTGGGCTGCTCAGGAAGCTTTTGCTCGGGATTTTTGGGCTGCTCAAGAAGCTTTTGCTCAGGATTTTCGGGCTGCTCAGGAAGCTTTTGCTCGGAATTCTTGGGCTGCTCAGGAAGCTTTTGCTCGGGATTCTTGGGTTGCTCAGGAAGCTTTTGCTCAGGATTTTTGGGCTGCTCAGGAAGCTTTTGCTCGGAATTCTTGGGCTGCTCAGGAAGCTTTTGCTCGGGATTATCGGGTTACTCAGGAAGCTTTTGCTCGGGATTCTTGGGTTGCTCAGAAACCTTTTATTCGGGATTCTTGGATTGCTCAGGAAGCTTTTGCTCAGGATTTCCGGGCTGCTCAGGAAGCTTTTGTTTGGGATTCTAGAGCTGCTAAGGAAGCTTTTGCTCGGGATTCAC
Organism: Eledona agricola; assembly: GCA_964023215.1. Classification (NCBI taxonomy): domain Eukaryota; kingdom Metazoa; phylum Arthropoda; class Insecta; order Coleoptera; family Tenebrionidae; genus Eledona; species Eledona agricola. Next base: position 697,310 of record OZ026861.1, read on the forward strand.
GGGTTGTTCAGGAAGCCTTTGCTCGGAATTTTCGGGCTGCTCAGGAAGCTTTTGCTCGGGATCTTCGGGCTGCTCAGGAAGCTTTTGCTCAGGATTTTCGGGTTGCTTAGGAAGCTTTTGCTTAGGATGTTAAGGTTGCTCAGTCGCTTTTGCTCAGGATTCTCATGTTGCTCAGAACGTTTTTACTCAGGACGTTTTTGCTAAGGGTTTTCATGTTGCTCAGGACTCTTTTGCTCAGGATTCTCAGGTTGCTCAGGAAGCTTTTGCTCGGGATTATCGGGTTGCTCAGGAAGCTTTTGCTCGGGATTCTTGAGTTGCTCAGGAAGCTTTTGCTCAGGATTTTCGGGCTGCTCAGGAAGCTTTTGCTCGGAATTCTTGGGCTGCTCAGGAAGCTTTTGCTCGGGATTTTTGGGCTGCTCAAGAAGCTTTTGCTCAGGATTTTCGGGCTGCTCAGGAAGCTTTTGCTCGGAATTCTTGGGCTGCTCAGGAAGCTTTTGCTCGGGATTCTTGGGTTGCTCAAGAAGCTTTTGCTCAGGATTTTTGGGCTGCTCAGGAAGCTTTTGCTCGGAATTCTTGGGCTGCTCAGGAAGCTTTTGCTCGGGATTTTTGGGCTGCTCAGAAAGCTTTTGCTCGGGATTCTTGAGTTGCTCAGGAAGCTTTTGCTCAGGATTTTCGGGCTGCTCAGGAAGCTTTTGCTCGGAATTCTTGGGCTGCTCAGGAAGCTTTTGCTCGGGATTTTTGGGCTGCTCAAGAAGCTTTTGCTCAGGATTTTCGGGCTGCTCAGGAAGCTTTTGCTCGGAATTCTTGACCTGCTCAGGAAGCTTTTGCTCGGGATTCTTGGGTTGCTCAGGAAGCTTTTGCTCGGGATTCTTGAGTTGCTCAGGAAGCTTTTGCTCAGGATTTTCGGGCTGCTCAGGAAGCTTTTGCTCGGAATTCTTGGGCTGCTCAGGAAGCTTTTGCTCAGGATTTTTGGGCTGCTCAGGAAGCTTTTGCTCGGGATTCTTGAATTGCTCAGGAAGCTTTTGCTCAGGATTTTCGGGCTGCTCAGGAAGCTTTTGCTCAGGATTTTTGGGCTGCTCAGGAAGCTTTTGCTCGGAATTCTTGGGCTGCTCAGGAAGCTTTTGCTCGGGATTTTTGGGCTGCTCAGGAAGCTTTTGCTCGGGATTCTTGAGTTGCTCAGGAAGCTTTTGCTCAGGATTTTTGGGCTGCTCAGGAAGCTTTTGCTCGGGATTCTTGAGTTGCTCAGGAAGCTTTTGCTCAGGATTTTCGGGCTGCTCAGGAAGCTTTTGCTCGGAATTTTTGGGCTGCTCAGGAAGCTTTTGCTCGGGATTCTTGGGTTGCTCAGGAAGCTTTTGCTCGGAATTCTTGGGTTGCTCAGGAAGCTTTTGCTCAGGATTTTTGGGCTGCTCAGGAAGCTTTTGCTCGGAATTCTTGGGCTGCTCAGGAAGCTTTTGCTCGGGATTTTTGGGCTGCTCAGGAAGCTTTTGCTCGGGATTCTTGAGTTGCTCAGGAAGCTTTTGCTCAGGATTTTCGGGCTGCTCAGGAAGCATTTTTGGTCGGAATTCTTGGGCTGCTCAGGAAGCTTTTGCTCGGGATTCTTGGGTTGCTCAGGAAGCTTTTGCTCAGGATTTTTGGGCTGCTCAGGAAGCTTTTGCTCGGAATTCTTGGGCTGCTCAGGAAGCTTTTGCTCGGGACTTTTGGGCTGCTCAGGAAGCTTTTGCTTGGGATTCTTGAGTTGCTCAGGAAGCTTTTGCTCGGGATTCTTGGGTTACTCAGGAAGCTTTTGCTCAGGATTTTCGGACTGCTCAGGAAGCTTTTGCTCGGAATTCTTGGGCTGCTCAGGAAGCTTTTGCTCGGGATTCTTGGGTTGCTCAGGAAGCTTTTGCTCAGGATTTTTGGGCTGCTCAGGAAGCTTTTGCTCGGAATTCTTGGGCTGCTCAGGAAGCTTTTGCTCGGGACTTTTGGGCTGCTCAGGAAGCTTTTGCTCGGAATTCTTGGGCTGCTCAGGAAGCTTTTGCTCGGGATTCTTGGGTTACTCAGGAAGCTTTTGCTCAGGATTTTCGGACTGCTCAGGAAGCTTTTGCTCGGAATTCTTGGGCTGCTCAGGAAGCTTTTGCTCGGGATTTTTGGGCTGCTCAAAAAGCTTTTGCTCAGGATTTTTGGGCTGCTCAGGAAGCTTTTGCTCGGGATTCTTGAGTTGCTCAGGAAGCTTTTGCTCAGGATTTTCGGGCTGCTCAGGAAGCTTTTGCTCGGAATTCTTGGGCTGCTCAGGAAGCTTTTGCTCGGGATTTTTGGGCTGCTCAAGAAGCTTTTGCTCAGGATTTTCGGGCTGCTCAGGAAGCTTTTGCTCGGGATTCTTGAGTTGCTCAGGAAGCTTTTGCTCAGGATTCTTGAGCTGCTCCGGAAGCTTTTGCTCGGGATTTTTGGGCTGCTCAGGAAGCTTTTGCTCGGGATTCTTGGGTTGCTCAGGAAGCTTTTTGCTCGGAATTCTTGGGCTGCTCAGGAAGTTTTTGCTCGGGATTTTTGGGCTGCTCAGGAAGCTTTTGCTCGGAATTCTTGGGCTGCTCAGGAAGCTTTTGCTCGGGACTTTTGGGCTGCTCAGGAAGCTTTTGCTCGGGATTCTTGAGTTGCTCAGGAAGCTTTTGCTCAGGATTTTCGGGCTGCTCAGGAAGCTTTTGCTCGGAATTCTTGGGCTGCTCAGGAAGCTTTTGCTCGGGATTTTTGGGTTGCTCAGGAAGCTTTTGCTCAGGATTTTTGGGCTGCTCAGGAAGCTTTTGCTCGGAATTCTTGGGCTGCTCAGGAAGCTTTTGCTCGGGACTTTTGGGCTGCTCAGGAAGCTTTTGCTCGGGATTCTTGAGTTGCTCAGGAAGCTTTTGCTCAGGATTTTCGGGCTGCTCAGGAAGCTTTTGCTCGGAATTCTTGGGCTGCTCAGGAAGCTTTTGCTCGGGATTTTTGGGCTGCTCAAGAAGCTTATGCTCGGGATTTTTGGGCTGCTCAGGAAGCTTTTGCTCAGGATTTTCGGGCTGCTCAGGAAGCTTTTGCTCGGAATTCTTGGGTTGCTCAGGAAGCTTTTGCTCAGGATTTTTGGGTTGCTCAGGAAGCTTTTGCTCAGGATTTTTGGGCTGCTCAGGAAGCTTTTGCTCGGAATTCTTGGGCTGCTCAGGAAGTTTTTGCTCGGGATTTTTGGGCTGCTCAGGAAGCTTTTGCTCAGGATTTTCGGGCTGCTCAGGAAGCTTTTGCTCGGAATTCTTGGGCTGCTCAGGAAGCTTTTGCTCGGGATTCTTGGGTTGCTCAGGAAGCTTTTGCTCGGGATTCTTGGGTTGCTCAGGAAGCTTTTGCTCGGGATTTTCGGGCTGCTCAGGAAGCTTTTGCTCGGGATTCTTGGGTTGCTCAGGAAGCTTTTGTTCGGGATTCTTGGGTTGCTCAGGATGCTTTTGCTCAGGATTTTTGGGCTGCTCAGGAAGCTTTTGCTCGGGATTCTTATGTTGCTCAGGAAGCTTTTGCTCGGGATTTTTGGGCTGCTCAAGAAGCTTTTGCTCAGGATTTTCGGGCTGCTCAGGAAGCTTTTGCTCGGAATTCTTGGGCTGCTCAGGAAGCTTTTGCTCGGGATTCTTGGGTTGCTCAGGAAGCTTTTGCTCAGGATTTTTGGGCTGCTCAGGAAGCTTTTGCTCGGGATTCTTGAGTTGCTCAGGAAGCTTTTGCTCGGTATTCTTGGGTTGCTCAGGAAGCTTTTGCTCGGGATTCTTGGGTTGCTCAGGATTTTTGGGCTGCTCAGGAAGCTTTTGCTCGGGATTCTTATGTTGCTCAGGAAGCTTTTGCTCGGTATTCTTGGGTTGCTCAGGAAGCTTTTGCTCGGGATTCTTGGGTTGCTCAGGAAGCTTTTGCTCAGGATTTTTGGGCTGCTCAGGAAGCTTTTGCTCGGGATTCTTGAGTTGCTCAGGAAGCTTTTGCTCAGGATTTTCGGGCTGCTCAGGAAGCTTTTGCTCGGGATTCTTATGTTGCTCAGGAAGCTTTTGCTCAGGATTTTCGGGCTGCTCAGGAAGCTTTTGCTCGGAATTTTTGGGCTGCTCAGGAAGCTTTTGCTCGGTATTCTTGGGTTGCTCAGGAAGCTTTTGCTCGGGATTCTTGGGTTGCTCAGGAAGCTTTTGCTCGGGATTTTCGGGCTGCTCAGGAAGCTTTTGCTCGGGATTCTTGGGTTGCTCAGGAAGCTTTTGTTCGGGATTCTTGGGTTGCTCAGGAAGCTTTTGCTCAGGATTTTTGGGCTGCTCAGGAAGCGTTTGCTCGGGATTTTTGGGCTGCTCAGGAAGCTTTTGCTCAGGATTTTCGGGCTGCTCAGGAAGCTTTTGCTCGGAATTTTTGGGTTGCTCAGGAAGCTTTTGCTCAGGATTTTTGGGCTGCTCAGGAAGCTTTTGCTCGGGATTCTTGAGTTGCTCAGGAAGCTTTTGCTCGGAATTCTTGGGCTGCTCAGGAAGCTTTTGCTCGGGATTTTTGGACTGCTCAGGAAGCTTTTGCTCGGGATTCTTGGGTTGCTCAGGAAGCTTTTGCTCGGAATTTTTGGGCTGCTCAGGAAGCTTTTGCTCGGGATTTTTGGGCTGCTCAGGAAGCTTTTGCTCGGGATTCTTGGGTTGCTCAGGAAGCTTTTGCTCGGGATTTTCGGGCTGCTCAGGAAGCTTTTGCTCGAGATTCTTGAGTTGCTCAGGAAGCTTTTGCTCGGAATTCTTGGGCTGCTCAGGAAGCTTTTGCTCGGGATTTTTGGGCTGCTCAGGAAGCTTTTGCTCGGGATTCTTGAGTTGCTCAGGAAGCTTTTGCTCAGGATTTTCGGGCTGCTCAGGAAGCTTTTGCTCGGAATTCTTGGGCTGCTCAGGAAGCTTTTGCTCGGGATTTTTGGGCTGCTCAGGAAGCTTTTGCTCAGGATTTTCGGGCTGCTCAGGAAGCTTTTGCTCGGAATTTTTGGGTTGCTCAGGAAGCTTTTGCTCAGGATTTTTGGGCTGCTCAGGAAGCTTTTGCTCGAGATTCTTGAGTTGCTCAGGAAGCTTTTGCTCGGAATTCTTGGGCTGCTCAGGAAGCTTTTGCTCGGGATTTTTGGACTGCTCAGGAAGCTTTTGCTCGGGATTCTTGGGTTGCTCAGGAAGCTTTTGCTCGGGATTTTTGGGCTGCTTAGGAAGCTTTTGCTCGGGATTCTTGAGTTGCTCAGGAAGCTTTTGCTCGGGATTTTCGGGCTGCTCAGGAAGCTTTTGCTCGGGATTCTTGAGTTGCTCAGGAAGCTTTTGCTCAGGATTTTCGGGCTGCTCAGAAAGCTTTTGCTCGGAATTCTTGGGCTGCTCAGGAAGCTTTTGCTCGGGATTTTTGGGCTGCTCAGGAAGCTTTTGCTTAGGATTTTCGGGCTGCTCAGGAAGCTTTTGCTCGGAATTTTTGGGTTGCTCAGGAAGCTTTTGCTCAGGATTTTTGGGCTGCTCAGGAAGCTTTTGCTCGGGATTCTTGAGTTGCTCAGGAAGCTTTTGCTCGGAAGTCTTGGGCTGCTCAGGAAGCTTTTGCTCGGGATTTTTGGGTTGCTCAGGAAGCTTTTGCTCGGGATTTTTGGGCTGCTCAGGAAGCTTTTGCTCGGGATTCTTGAGTTGCTCAGGAAGCTTTTGCTCGGAAGTCTTGGGCTGCTCAGGAAGCTTTTGCTCGGGATTCTTGGGTTGCTCAGGAAGCTTTTGCTCGGGATTTTTGGGCTGCTCAGGAAGCTTTTGCTCGGGATTCTTGAGTTGCTCAGGAAGCTTTTGCTCGGGATTTTCGGGCTGCTCAGGAAGCTTTTGCTCGGGATTCTTGAGTTGCTCAGGAAGCTTTTGCTCAGGATTTTCGGGCTGCTCAGAAAGCTTTTGCTCGGAATTCTTGGGCTGCTCAGGAAGCTTTTGCTCGGGATTTTTGGGCTGCTCAGGAAGCTTTTGCTTAGGATTTTCGGGCTGCTCAGGAAGCTTTTGCTCGGAATTTTTGGGTTGCTCAGGAAGCTTTTGCTCAGGATTTTTGGGCTGCTCAGGAAGCTTTTGCTCGGGATTCTTGAGTTGCTCAGGAAGCTTTTGCTCGGAAGTCTTGGGCTGCTCAGGAAGCTTTTGCTCGGGATTTTTGGGTTGCTCAGGAAGCTTTTGCTCGGGATTTTCGGGCTGCTCAGGAAGCTTTTGCTCGGGATTCTTGAGTTGCTCAGGAAGCTTTTGCTCGGGATTCTTGAGTTGCTCAGGAAGCTTTTGCTCGGGATTCTTGGGTTGCTCAGGAAGCTTTTGCTCGGGATTTTTGGGCTGCTCAGGAAGCTTTTGCTCGGGATTCTTGAGTTGCTCAGGAAGCTTTTGCTCGGGATTTTCGGGCTGCTCAGGAAGCTTTTGCTCGGGATTCTTGAGTTGCTCAGGAAGCTTTTGCTCAGGATTTTCGGGCTGCTCAGAAAGCTTTTGCTCGGAATTCTTGGGCTGCTCAGGAAGCTTTTGCTCGGGATTTTTGGGCTGCTCAGGAAGCTTTTGCTTAGGATTTTCGGGCTGCTCAGGAAGCTTTTGCTCGGAATTTTTGGGTTGCTCAGGAAGCTTTTGCTCAGGATTTTTGGGCTGCTCAGGAAGCTTTTGCTCGGGATTCTTGAGTTGCTCAGGAAGCTTTTGCTCGGAAGTCTTGGGCTGCTCAGGAAGCTTTTGCTTGGGATTTTTGGGTTGCTCAGGAAGCTTTTGCTCGGGATTTTCGGGCTGCTCAGGAAGCTTTTGCTCGGGATTCTTGAGTTGCTCAGGAAGCTTTTGCTCGGGATTCTTGAGTTGCTCAGGAAGCTTTTGCTCGGAATTCTTGGGCTGCTCAGGAAGCTTTTGCTCGGGATTTTTGGACTGCTCAGGAAGCTTTTGCTCGGGATTCTTGGGTTGCTCAGGAAGCTTTTGCTCGGAATTCTTGGGCTGCTCAGGAAGCTTTTGCTCGGGATTTTTGGGCTGCTCAGGAAGCTTTTGCTCGGGATTCTTGAGTTGCTCAGGAAGCTTTTGCTCAGGATTTTCGGGCTGCTCAGGAAGCTTTTGCTCGGAATTCTTGGGCTGCTCAGGAAGCTTTTGCTCGGGATTTTTGGGCTGCTCAGGAAGCTTTTGCTCAGGATTTTCGGGCTGCTCAGGAAGCTTTTGCTCGGAATTTTTGGGTTGCTCAGGAAGCTTTTGCTCAGGATTTTTGGGCTGCTCAGGAAGCTTTTGCTCGGGATTCTTGAGTTGCTCAGGAAGCTTTTGCTCGGAATTCTTGGGCTGCTCAGGAAGCTTTTGCTCGGGATTTTTGGACTGCTCAGGAAGCTTTTGCTCGGGATTCTTGGGTTGCTCAGGAAGCTTTTGCTCGGGATTTTTGGGCTGCTTAGGAAGCTTTTGCTCGGGATTCTTGGGTTGCTCAGGAAGCTTTTGCTCGGGATTTTTGGGCTGCTCAGGAAGCTTTTGCTCGGGATTCTTGAGTTGCTCAGGAAGCTTTTGCTCGGGATTTTCGGGCTGCTCAGGAAGCTTTTGCTCGGGATTCTTGAGTTGCTCAGGAAGCTTTTGCTCAGGATTTTCGGGCTGCTCAGAAAGCTTTTGCTCGGAATTCTTGGGCTGCTCAGGAAGCTTTTGCTCGGGATTTTTGGGCTGCTCAGGAAGCTTTTGCTTAGGATTTTCGGGCTGCTCAGGAAGCTTTTGCTCGGAATTTTTGGGTTGCTCAGGAAGCTTTTGCTCAGGATTTTTGGGCTGCTCAGGAAGCTTTTGCTCGGGATTCTTGAGTTGCTCAGGAAGCTTTTGCTCGGAATTCTTGGGCTGCTCAGGAAGCTTTTGCTCGGGATTTTTGGACTGCTCAGGAAGCTTTTGCTCGGGATTCTTGGGTTGCTCAGGAAGCTTTTGCTCGGAATTTTTGGGCTGCTCAGGAAGCTTTTGCTCGGGATTCTTGAGTTGCTCAGGAAGCTTTTGCTCAGGATTTTCGGGCTGCTCAGGAAGCTTTTGCTCGGAATTCTTGGGCTGCTCAGGAAGCTTTTGCTCGGGATTTTTGGGCTGCTCAGGAAGCTTTTGCTCAGGATTTTCGGGCTGCTCAGGAAGCTTTTGCTCGGAATTTTTGGGTTGCTCAGGAAGCTTTTGCTCAGGATTTTTGGGCTGCTCAGGAAGCTTTTGCTCGGGATTCTTGAGTTGCTCAGGAAGCTTTTGCTCGGGATTTTTGGGCTGCTCAGGAAGCTTTTGCTCGGGATTCTTGAGTTGCTCAGGAAGCTTTTGCTCGGGATTTTCGGGCTGCTCAGGAAGCTTTTGCTCGGGATTCTTGAGTTGCTCAGGAAGCTTTTGCTCAGGATTTTCGGGCTGCTCAGAAAGCTTTTGCTCGGAATTCTTGGGCTGCTCAGGAAGCTTTTGCTCGGGATTTTTGGGCTGCTCAGGAAGCTTTTGCTTAGGATTTTCGGGCTGCTCAGGAAGCTTTTGCTCGGAATTTTTGGGTTGCTCAGGAAGCTTTTGCTCAGGATTTTTGGGCTGCTCAGGAAGCTTTTGCTCGGGATTCTTGAGTTGCTCAGGAAGCTTTTGCTCGGAATTCTTGGGCTGCTCAGGAAGCTTTTGCTCGGGATTTTTGGACTGCTCAGGAAGCTTTTGCTCGGGATTCTTGGGTTGCTCAGGAAGCTTTTGCTCGGAATTTTTGGGCTGCTCAGGAAGCTTTTGCTCGGGATTTTTGGGCTGCTCAGGAAGCTTTTGCTCGGAATTTTTGGGTTGCTCAGGAAGCTTTTGCTCGGGATTTTCGGGCTGCTCAGGAAGCTTTTGCTCGGGATTCTTGAGTTGCTCAGGAAGCTTTTGCTCGGAATTCTTGGGCTGCTCAGGAAGCTTTTGCTCGGGATTTTTGGACTGCTCAGGAAGCTTTTGCTCGGGATTCTTGGGTTGCTCAGGAAGCTTTTGCTCGGGATTCTTGAGTTGCTCAGGAAGCTTTTGCTCGGAATTCTTGGGCTGCTCAGGAAGCTTTTGCTCGGGATTCTTGGGTTGCTCAGGAAGCTTTTGCTCGGGATTTTCGGGCTGCTCAGGAAGCTTTTGCTCGGGATTCTTGAGTTGCTCAGGAAGCTTTTGCTCGGAATTCTTGGGCTGCTCAGGAAGCTTTTGCTCGGGATTTTTGGGCTGCTCAGAAAGCTTTTGCTCAGGATTTTCGGGCTGCTCAGGAAGCTTTTGCTCGGAATTTTTGGGCTGCTCAGGAAGCTTATGCTCGGGATTTTTGGGCTGCTCAGGAAGCTTTTGCTCGGGATTTTTGGGCTGCTCAGAAAGCTTTTGCTCAGGATTTTCGGGCTGCTCAGGAAGCTTTTGCTCAGGATTTTTGGGCTGCTCAGGAAGCTTTTGCTCGGGATTCTTGGGCTGCTCAGGAAGCTTTTGCTCGGGATTCTTGGGTTGCTCAGGGAGCTTTTGTTCAGGATTTTTGGGCTGCTCAGGAAGCTTTTGCTCGGGATTCTTGAGTTGCTCAGGAAGCTTTTGCTCGGGATTTTCGGGCTGCTCAGGAAGCTTTTGCTCGGGATTCTTGAGTTGCTCAGGAAGCTTTTGCTCAGGATTTTCGGGCTGCTCAGGAAGCTTTTGCTCGGGATTTTCGGGCTGCTCAGGAAGCTTTTGCTCGGGATTCTTGAGTTGCTCAGGAAGCTTTTGCTCAGGATTTTCGGGCTGCTCAGGAAGCTTTTGCTCGGAATTCTTGGGCTGCTCAGGAAGCTTTTGCTCGGGATTCTTGAGTTGCTCAGGAAGCTTTTGCTCAGGATTTTCGGGCTGCTCAGGAAGCTTTTGCTCGGGATTTTCGGGCTGCTCAGGAAGCTTTTGCTCGGGATTCTTGAGTTGCTCAGGTAGCTTTTGCTCAGAATTTTCGGGCTGCTCAGGAAGCTTTTGCTCGGAATTCTTGGGCTGCTCAGGAAGCTTTTGCTCGGGATTTTCGGGCTGCTCAGGAAGCTTTTGCTCGGGATTCTTGAGTTGCTCAGGAAGCTTTTGCTCAGGATTTTCGGGCTGCTCAGGAAGCTTTTGCTCGGAATTCTTGGGCTGCTCAGGAAGCTTTTGCTCGGGATTCTTGGGTTGCTCAGGAAGCTTTTGCTCGGGATTCTTGAGTTGCTCAGGAAGCTTTTGCTCAGGATTTTCGGGCTGCTCAGGAAGCTTTTGCTCGGGATTTTCGGGCTGCTCAGGAAGCTTTTGCTCGGGATTCTTGAGTTGCTCAGGAAGCTTTTGCTCAGGATTTTCGGGCTGCTCAGGAAGCTTTTGCTCGGGATTTTCGGGCTGCTCAGGAAGCTTTTGCTCGGGATTCTTGAGTTGCTCAGGAAGCTTTTGCTCAGGATTTTCGGGCTGCTCAGGAAGCTTTTGCTCGGGATTTTCGGGCTGCTCAGGAAGCTTTTGCTCGGGATTTTCGGGCTGCTCAGGAAGCTTTTGCTCGGGATTCTTGAGTTGCTCAGGAAGCTTTTGCTCAGGATTTTCGGGCTGCTCAGGAAGCTTTTGCTCGGAATTCTTGGGCTGCTCAGGAAGCTTTTGCTCGGGATTCTTGGGTTGCTCAGGAAGCTTTTGCTCAGGATTTTCGGGCTGCTCAGGAAGCTTTTGCTCGGAATTCTTGGGCTGCTCAGGAAGCTTTTGCTCGGGATTCTTGAGTTGCTCAGGAAGCTTTTGCTCAGGATTTTCGGGCTGCTCAGGAAGCTTTTGCTCGGGATTTTCGGGCTGCTCAGGAAGCTTTTGCTCGGGATTCTTGAGTTGCTCAGGTAGCTTTTGCTCAGGATTTTCGGGCTGCTCAGGAAGCTTTTGCTCGGAATTCTTGGGCTGCTCAGGAAGCTTTTGCTCGGGATTCTTGGGTTGCTCAGGAAGCTTTTGCTCAGGATTTTCGGGCTGCTCAGGAAGCTTTTGCTGGATTATCGTGTTGCTCAGGAAGCTACAAAATAAATCCATGAAAAGGGCACATAACCACAGACATAACTAAAATAAAATGTGGAATCAGTCAATTGTTTTAAATCGCTAATGCGTTAATAATATTGTTGGTATTCTTTTATTGATAACCAATTTGTGATTTGCGAGCAGGTCGATAGTTTTTATATTTTAACATTTTTCTCGGGTGAAACTAATTAGACTATTAAAATTATTAAATTATCACGAAACTATCAAATTGTTCAATTGTTTATAAACATGGTTGACTCGGCAGTGAACTTTGTGAGTGATTTCGCTAAAAATGTGTGTTTTTAACCCTTCAAATACTTAAGTGCAAATCAACTTGTTGCAAAATGCATTTGGCACTCGCCACTTTTTCGTTATTCGCTTAGTTCAGTCGATACAATTTTACGAATATTCGTAAAAGTCCACAAAACCACAAATCCGAGCTCTTTCAATTGTTTCAAACAATGCGGTTTTGGTGACATTTGGCGGCGCTGTTGGCAGCAATGCTAACAAGTTGTTGTGTTTTAACCTCAGAATGGTTTACCTTAATGGTTAAGTTTTAAAAAAAATCTTAAGTTGGAGAGTTTCCTCAAAATTAAATTTAAGTTAAGTGAACGAAGAGTCGGTGGGTTTGTGTGAGGGGTTCAGGAAGTCGTGACCAAATCACAAAAAATCCGTCTTACGTCAGCTACATGCTGCAATCACCGCATTTTTTGCGTAAAACCCACGTAAACGGGTTGAATTCCACACAAAAATGTCTAAATTACAAATAAAGTAAATATTTTAAGACGGGGGTTGTAACAAGATGGGGGACGGTACGGTCATATACAGTGCCTCGGACGAGGCGTACGACGTTCTACAAAACGGAATTTTCATCGAGACCAATAAAGGGTGACGCATTACACCGAAGCAGCGGTATCATTTTAACCCAATGATTTTAGATTGGTCTGCATGTCTCTGAACGATGCCGTCTCCTCCGACTTGAATCTGTCAGTCGAGGACTTGAAGAACGTAGCCAACGAGTTAATCTCACAGCAGAACGTCAATGTCAAGGAGAAGGTTTGCTTGAAAAGCGTGAATTTCGACAGCGATGGCTTTTCGAGCGAGTGCAGCGACGTCAGCTTTCCTCCGATTGCAAACGTGTCCCCACCTCAACCCACAATCATTAAGAAGGCACAGGAGTCAGGTTCGATTAGTTCTTAAATTAAATGATAATGAAAATATTATGTATTTAGATGTGAGCGAATGTGTGCAGGACGCAAACGAAGTACATAAACCACCGAAACGACGTGGGGGCTGGCCTAAGGGCAGGAAGCGAAAGCCGGAGGTGCTAAACCTACCCCCGAAAGCACCTTCCACCGGTTACAACCTCTACTTAAACGAGCAGAGGAAGCTGTTCAAGGACAGCAAACTGGTATTTCACGAAATCACCAAAGTTGTAGGCAACAGGTGGTCGAATTTGAGCTTGAACGAGAAGCGGCCTTACTTGGACAAAGCCGATGAGGACAAGCGGCGATATCGGGAGGAACTGAAGCAGTACAGACAATCCGACGCTTACCGAGCGTACTTGGCAAAAAAGAGACGCAACCGGTTGCAGAATAATGTGCTTTCTGAAAGCGACATGGACGCCACCGATGAAATCGATGTAACAACACTATTCATTCCACGTCTTATGTGTAAATTGTATTGTATTTTTTTTGCAGGAGGAGGATAATGAGGAGTTGTATTGTCGCACTTGTGATCAGTGGTTCCACAACCTGCACAACAAACGCGAGCACTTGCAGGGCCGCCAACACACGCAGTCCGTGATGGGCGACATTAAACGTGAACTTAACTCGGACAGTGGGACCTTCATGACGTCGCTGGACGAGTCGAGCTTGGATGCGATGCCAACTATCGCCAATAAGCAGAAGCCCGAGCAGAAGGACGCCAATTCGGTGACGGATTGCATGGTTCAGTTGGTGTCGTCGGTCACGCGTATGTTTCAAATCTGGGACGATTCAGTGATTCAGTCGGGGTTTCAGGGCGGGAAAATGAAATTTCGAGTTTGCAAAAGCGGCTGGTGGAGACTTCGACGGCGCAGAGCGCGCTCTGTCAGCAACTGAACGCGTTGAGGCAAAGGCATGTCAAACTTAAGGGCGATTTGGGTACTTTAAAGGAGCGGGAGCGAGTTATGGAAGGTAAAGTTTCGCAGCTGTGGCAGGTACCCAGCTGGTTTGTTATAACAGATTTCAACGCGGAAAATCCGACGGAATTCGACAAATGAGATTTAATTTATGTGTTACAAGTTGTTGGGTTTTAATAATATAACTGGCGACATTCATGTTTCCTCATTCCACAAAAAAAACAACGTTCGTCCAGTCACATGTTTATAAATGCAGGCTCGTTATAAATGATTGTAGTTAAAGAAAGTGTGCTGTGAACGAACAGGTGACGCAAAAATTTGTATTTGGGGACTTTTTTTGCAAACCGTCAATTACCGTTATTCCTGTCTTAATTTTTTCGTTCCTGTGTTTTGTCGTTTGCGTGTCTTTTTGTCATTTAGTGCTTTTTTGTTGTTTCCGCCCTTCATTAAAAGTGTACGTTAAAAATATCAGTCTTTGTTTTTTGACACTTGTGCGGAGAACGATGCACAATCACAATGAAGTGGCACATAAAAATATTGCATTAGGTTTCACAGCACCCTTTGCCTACAATCAATTATAATGACCTAATATAACATAAATGGTACAAAAAAGCCTACAAATGTAAAAAAAAAGTACTGATCCTAGCGATTAGCTACTGTGACTTCCATCGCCATGATTGACGATTGTTTGTCTAATCAATTGGGGCGAGGGACTCTTCATATCGTAGGCCCATCCGATTTTGGCGAAAAAGTCCAATAGGAAAGTGGTGGCGTTTATGGTAAAATGTCCCAGTTCGGCCGCTTTGTAGTCCCATGGAAATGTGTGGTGGTAGTTGTGCCAACCTTCGCCCATAGTCGCTATCGCCACCATTTTGTTCTCAACGGGCGTAATGTTTCTGCAATAGAATTTTACCCTTTGTGCCCAAAAAAGTGGAGGTTTCGTTTACTTGTTGTAAGGTTTGTTGCCGAACATGTGTGCAGCGCTGTTTACCAGCCAAGTCATGTTGAGGCTGGTCACGTATCTTGCGTTAGAGCTCAGAAACGCCCAATAGAAAGTTTCGTTCCAGACAAAATAAGGAACGATGATTGGGAGAATGAAGCAGAAGAAGAGCTTCATAGTCCAGAAGTGTCTGAAATAATTATTCAAATAACGTGTGAAAGGGTATGAAAAAATAATTTTGTTTTTCTCATTGTAAATCTTTATTTCTATTGAATCTATTATCAATATTATTTCTGCGTTCGGTTCACGGTTCGGATCGGTTCGGTTATTAAATTACAATGTTTAGACTCGCGAGGACTACAGATGCAAAAATTTTGAGAAAAAATTCCCAATTCGGTTTGCGGTTCAGTTCGCGGTTTCGTGCGCGGATCGGTTTGCGGTGCGGTTCGCGGTTCGGATCGGATAAATGAGTCAAATTTATTTCAAATTTTGAGAAAAAAAATCCAATATTTTTCTGCGTCGTGATAACGTTCGGTTTGCGGTGCGGTTCGGTTCGCGGTTTGGTGCGCGGATCGGTTCGGTTTGCGGTATGGTTCGCGGTTCGGTACGGATCGGAAAAATGAGTCGAATTTATTTCAAATTTTGAGGAAAAAAATGCCAATATTTTTCTACGTCATGGTACGTTCGGTTTGCGGTTCAGTTCGCGGTTTGGCTCGCGGTTCGGCCTGCGGTTCGTTTCGCGGTTCGATTCGGATCGGATAAATGAGTAAATTTATTTCAAATTTTGAGAAAAAAAATCCAATATTTTTCTGCGTCATGATAACGTTCGGTTTGCGGTGCGATACGGTTCGCGGTTTGGTGCGCGGATCGGTTTGGTTTGCGGTTCAGTTCGCAGTTTGGAGGGCGGATCGGTTTGCGGTGCGGTTCGATTTGCATTTCGGATTGATTCGGGCCGAATTTATTTAAAATTTTGAGAAAAAAATGCCAATATGGTACGTTCGGTTTGCGGTGCGGTTCAGTTCGCGGTTTGGTGCGCGTCTCGGTTCGGTTTTTAAATTACAATATTTAGACTCGCAATGACTTTAAATGCTAAAATTCTGAGAAAAAATTCTAATATTTTTCTACGTCGGATAGTTCTATTTGCGGTGCGGTTTGCGGTTCAGTTCGCGGTTCGGTCTGCGGCTCGGATCGGATAAATGAGTCGAATTTATTTTAAATTTTGAGAAAAAAATTTCAATTCGGTTTGCGGTTCAGTTCGCGGTTTGGCTCGCGGTTCGGCCTGCGGTTCGTTTCGCGGTTCGATTCGGATCGGATAAATGAGTAAATTTATTTCAAATTTTGAGAAAAAAAATCCAATATTTTTCTGCGTCATGATAACGTTCGGTTTGCGGTGCGATACGGTTCGCGGTTTGGTGCGCGGATCGGTTTGGTTTGCGGTTCAGTTCGCAGTTTGGAGGGCGGATCGGTTTGCGGTGCGGTTCGATTTGCATTTCGGATTGATTCGGGCCGAATTTATTTAAAATTTTGAGAAAAAAATGCCAATATGGTACGTTCGGTTTGCGGTGCGGTTCAGTTCGCGGTTTGGTGCGCGTCTCGGTTCGGTTTTTAAATTACAATATTTAGACTCGCAATGACTTTAAATGCTAAAATTCTGAGAAAAAATTCTAATATTTTTCTACGTCGGATAGTTCTATTTGCGGTGCGGTTTGCGGTTCAGTTCGCGGTTCGGTCTGCGGCTCGGATCGGATAAATGAGTCGAATTTATTTTAAATTTTGAGAAAAAAATTTCAATTCGGTTTGCGGTTCAGTTCGCGGTTTGGTGCGCGAATCGGTTCGGTTAGCGGTTTGGCTCGCGGTTCGGCCTGAGGTTCGATTTGGATCGGATAAATGAGTCAACTTTATTTCAAATTTTGAGAAAAAAAATCCAATATTTTTCTGCCTCATGATAACGTTCGGTTTGCGGTGCGGTTCGGTTCGCGGTTCGGTGCGCGGATCGGTTTGGTTTGTGGTATGGTTCGCGGTTCGGTCTGCGGTTCGGTTCGGATCGGATAAATGAGTCAAATTTAATTCAAATTTTGAGAAAAAAATGCCGATTCTTTTCTACGCTTCGGTTCGTAAATTACAATAAATTCTAAAAATTGTATGACTGCACCGTCCCAGAATTCTGTTTCTTCATAAACAGAAAAAAGTTGTCTAAGAAAAAACGTTTTTATTATGCGTTTGCCTGCCGAAATCTCGCCTCAAACAATTCCAGCGTACTCACTTTTCAAAGAAGACGATCACCGGATCCTCGAACAAATCGGAGCAATCCACCAGCCTCCCCTTAGCCAAAACTTGCGGATGTTTCCTCATCATCAGCCATCCCACGTGCGCGAAGAAAAAACCCCGGTTCGCATTGTGCGGATCCGCATCGGTTTCACTGTATTTATGATGCACTCTGTGATCTCTGACCCACTCTTTCATCCTATTCTAAATGAAAATATGCAACGATCCAATCAAGCAGACGAAAGCAATTTAAGTACAAATACCTGGCCAGCCATGGCGTAACAAACAATTAATACAATCCTCAGTGGAAGTTTCGCTTTGTACGATTTGTGAGTCCATAATCTGTGCGCTCCCCCTGTAACCCCGAAACCGGCGCACCACCCAAGCAACACACCTGAAATTAATTGAATATGAAAAATTAACGACAAACTGTGGGGGCTTACTCCAAAGGAAGGTGGCTTTGTGGTCGGCGTAAGGAAACGTGACGTATCCCCAAATGCATAGAATGTGGACGAGGGTGATGCTGATGATGTTGCTCCAAATGAGCGGTGTTGTAAAACCGCCCCAATATTTAGAGGGTGGGTCCTCGGGTTTGGGGTAGGCAGGTGTCACCACCTTCTCCACGTGAATTGTTTTGGTGAAGGTGTTGGGTGACATTGTCTAAAACACGATTCGCACTGACGCTTGTTACCGTTTGCACTAGGTACTAATGAGCAAATGAAGACGATTGTTGCAATTCTCGATCGTCATATAAGTCCCCAAGTTTAAAATGCGGTGAAGAAACACAAGACATGCGCCGCCTCTCGTCCATTCTTAACCTGGATAATTTTACGAGGACGTTAAAGAAGCGCGGACCGAAGAAATCACGCGTGAAATATGCGGCGCTTCCGTGCTTTTTTGGCGTGGCGATGGACCAGCCTTTTCGCATTTTTTCATGGATGAATCGCAGACGGATGCAGTTTTTGTGCGTTTGCAATAATTAATACCTACGCCTGATTTTCGTTGATGTAATTGCTGACATCCATAGCGCTTTATTTGGTGTTACACAACTTCTTATGAAACGGAGGTATGTATTTAAACAATCGTTTTGAGTCTTATTGTTTTGTGTACACAATTAACACACACTCGGCAAAAATAAATATTATACAAATTTGTTTGCCAAATTGTGCGTTTCAATGTGTATTGAGTGCGACGAGAATAAATATACAGGCTTAATATAAACCTTTAACAGGAAATACTTCCTACTTATGTTTTTTAAATGGGACTCACCATATATTTTTACACTTTCGTTTGCAGAATAAAAAACTACCTTCAGAAATATTAAGACAATTTTTTTTTGTCATACAAAACACTTTAAATACGCAAAGGCAAGACATGTTTGAAAACCATTTTGAAACTACAAAAAATTAATAATAACGTTTTTAATCAGGTTTTTAATGTTGAAATTGTGCTAAATGCCAGAGAATTCACTAAAGAAAAATTGTCAAATTTTCACTAAAAAAGGCCAATTTTTTCCTACGTCATGCTACGTTTGGTTCGGTTCGCGGTTCGGTTCTTAAATGATAATATTTGGACTCTCAATGACTATAAATGCTAAAATTTGAACAAATAATGTCAACATTTTGAACAAGAAATGAAAACATTGTGACTAAAAAATTTTTTGTTAAATGTTATCAAATTTTTATTGAAAATGGCCCATTTTTTCTAAAATTGGTAGTTTGTAGCGGAAATTACAACATTTAGATTGACTATAAATGCTAAAATTTTGAGAAAATAAGTTTCGGTTCGCGGTTAGGTTAGCGGTTCGGTTCTAGACTCGCAATTACTATAAATGATAAAATTTTGACAAATAATGCCAACATTTTGACTAAAAATTATAAAAGGTGTAACGGAATTTCCAATATGTATTTAGATTCGCAATGGCAATGTAAAATTTATAACTCGTAATTCGAACGTTCCAGGACTTTATGCTAACTTTGTATAACTTGAATTGAAACTGAAAAGAAATTTTAAAAGTTTGTAAACTAAGGCGTTTGTAAGTTTTTATTTCCCCAACGGTAACGCAAATAAAGAAAATATTTATAAGCCGTGTTTTTCTCGGTTTGCATAATTTTGACTCGTGCTCGTTTGACCACGCACTATAGCACGAATTTCGTAAATTTGTTAAAAATGATCACCGTTGCACACAGATGTCGTAAAACTCTGTTCGCCTCAATTTAATTCGAAATCGTCGAATCGCTTAATTAAGTTGAACGAGTTCGGACACCTTTACACGATTCGTTATTTTTTCCTAGGAAAAGTCCTCGCTAACACACAAACAATGACCAATTTGTGCGATCTTTCTCAATCCTAAGAGGATAACAAAACAAATCAAATGTCATGAGTGTTACTTGCATCAAGTACAGACGCAGAACAATACCCGAAGAAAGTGTCGATTTCAACACACTAATAAAGAAGCGTAAAACGTATTATTGACGAGTGATGACATTCGCAGTACATTTTACGCCTCCGGCGCTTCTAACGAACTTTCCGTTTAATTTAATCCCAATTCCATCCCAATCGCTGCAAATTATTTCGTACATTTTTCGAATTATAGAGTTTCATTGTATAACGAGTTGAGTAATGTTAATTTTCTGTAAGATTTTTGCGTGTTTACCGATTGGTAATCGCTTCGTTTGTTTGCTTAAATCCAGCACCTCCGAGTGTTGTGAGATCTGCTTGAAAGTCGTTAAATCAAACAAATTTCACTAAAAAATAGGCGACAATACGAGATTTAAAGTAAAATTAACGAGACCATATTAAAATTATTTTCATGTAAGTTTTTCAAGACGGTTTTAAAAACATTATCTTTTCTCTGCAATTATGCAACAAGACAATGAATTAAGATTTAGGCGGAAGGATTGGAAATGAATCGATCTTTATTGTGGACAACAAAATTATATCGAAATTTCTAGTAAATAATAATACGAGTAATCCTAGTTTTTTCAGTAAAGTTTCAGATTCGATTTATTTTTCTTGCTTAATCGATTACAATTGAAGAACTTACGTGAAGCCGTATTCGGCAGAACTTCCACAAGATTAACAACCAGTTCACAGCCGAAATTCCACGACTAATGTGTTAGGTTTTCATCCAAGGAATTCGTTTTTAAGTGAAGTAGTAGCAAGGTTGCTACTTAAATTCGAATTAAGGGCTCTGAGAACAATTCACTCAATATATCACAATTTATTTGTGCAAGAAAACGACACAATAATTTTTACAGCTTACACTATCAGTCTGCTTTTTGCGACTTGTTTCCAACATTTCTCCGCGATTTGTTGTTAATATTAAAAGCGAGTATCCCACCCACAACAATTTCTTTATTAATTTTATCATTATTTTCCCTTGTTTCGTCATCTATTTCATGTTTCAGGCACTCAGGGTCTTTTTTTCGTCTCTCTTTCAACTTTCGCTTTATCGCCATCATACCTGCAACACATCCATGCTTAATAATCGCCCGAACTTTTTTTAAACTGACATTGCAACGTTTGATAAACCATTCGTTTGGGTTTTCGCGACGACAGACTCCTACAAACTATCCGATTATTACATTTTTAACTACAAAAGAACACGTACTCCTCTTGGCGCTGCTTCATTTCCTTTTTAAACACCTGAAAGTTGTAAGCTGCGTCGTTTCGCGGCGGAAACAACGAACATTCAGCCAGAGTTAAATCGCACGAGTCTGAACCGTGGTACAAACTGTGATAAATCAACTTCACCAGCACCTGAATTGGAATTGTTGCATTTCACACGAGTTTTTCAGGTGCGATGAACTTACGCAATCGTATGCTTCTAATACCAGAAATGCTACGAGTAGGAGAAGCAAGACGCCAGAAGCCAGAGTGATCTTGTTGAAGAGTGGATACAGAAAGAAAATTGGGATGATGAGGCAATCGTTAATGAAACTACAACAATTCCGTGATAGTTTTGCAAATTAATTTGGGTTAATGAAACGTACACGGTGACAGAACTCAAGCCAAACAATCCCCAAACTACAATCCTACCCGTGACGGTCAGTCGTTTTACTAAAACCGCCCCACATCGAGCAAGTTCCAAAGCGATTTGTGTCGAACAAATCACGATAGTTAGTCTGAAAGCACCTTCGGCGTATCTACAGCAAGTTTGTGTATAAACTAAACCAACCCAATAACAAATACCTAAGGAAGTACGATGAAGTGACTACAAAAGACAGGCACAAGTAGACGGAGGCGACAGCGGCATGATTGTGGTTAAGCTTCTCCCAACAAGCGCTGTGCAAAAAGAAAGCTACAAGCATAACAAAACCCAAAATTAAATGTCCCGATGGTAAGTCGGCGGCATCGAAAAGCGCCCCAGTTTTAATTATTTGGACATTATTCCGTAGCAATGTTGCAGTGCTGTAGAGACAGGCCGACGTGTAGAAGCCCAAATACCACAGCGACTGCTCCAAGCGGATTCGTTCGTAGGCCTTGTATTGCAATTTCTTCAACAGGGCCTATGGGAAATAGTATGACACTGTTGGGCGAAAGAGTAACGATATTTACGTTGAGAAATTTGTGAAAAATCGCATGGATTATGCACCACAACGCAAACATCCACGTAATACCATTGCACAGAACGTTGCTGTAATATTTGCCAAAATACTTGTCTAATAAGCGTGGAATCACCGTAATTTCCGTTTTAAAAAAGGCGTTCACGTACGAATCCATTTTAAAGCCGCATAATTCGTTGTCCGCTCTTCAGATAAACTTAAAAAATAATAATTTCGTTTATAAAAAATCAATGACATAACTATTTAAAATTAAACGTCAGATAAATGTCATGTCAAATGTCAAAAAAATAATTGAATGCGGTAAAGGTGTGTTTACACACGTTAAAAGATAAGATGGCGCCACTAGGGATAATTATTAAACTAAAAATGTTTCTTGTACGCACATAAATAAGAGTGTGGTGACTTATCACCACCACAAATACCGCATGTCGTATGTGATTATCATAAAAACCACGCATAAAAAGCACACGTTTTTCAAATATACAGGTTCCTATAAGAAATACAAGTGTTCGACTCACCTTTTACGTCATCCCAATAGATAGCGCCACACTTTATTTAGAAATGACAGGATTGTCAATAAATCTGACATAACCTCATAAAAAAAAATATTAAAATTTGAGGAATTAAGACGACGGGAAAAAAAACGTTTACAGGATGGATACGGATCACGCACGGGACAAAAACGCGCCGGAAACACAATTTAAAAAGCCAATGCTTGTCGGCAAAATCGGAAAATTTCCGAAACGCTTGCTGCAAGCCCCGGAGAAGCTCCCCGAAGAAAATACTGAAAATATAGTAAGCAGCGAGAGCGACGAAACTGAGCTACCGCCAGCGCCCACCGCGAAACCCGAAGACGAAGTCAAACCGTCAGGTCCCTCGTATACACCACCTCCCTGGTCGACTTCACCCCAAACAAAGTCCTCCGACTACGTCCTCGAAGTATTGAAAAACGGAAAAATCATAGAAACCGTCAATTTAATGTCGAAGCCGTACTGGGTTTTTGGCCGTTTGGCCACGTGTGACTTGTGCATGGCTCACCCCACTATTTCACGGTATAAACTGGTACGTGGTTTATTGACAAATTTAATATTACATGAATTTTAGCTGGCACGCCGTTCTGCAGTACGGAAGCAACGCCGACAACAGCGGATTCTACATTTACGATTTGGAAAGCACTCACGGAACGTTCCTCAACAAGAATCGTCTGAAACCGAGGAGTTTCGTACGGGTGCATGTAAGTAGCACTAGTGCTCGTTCTGGGCGACGCTTTTAAACGCATCGATGACGTTATTAAACGCGTCCTGATAAGTCAGCGCTTGGGGCTTCGGTTTGTCAGCTTCGGAGCGCAACTTTCCAATTTGCGCCCTGATTTCCATGATTTTCCGATCGATATCCGCACGACTCTCATCGGTCACCTTTTCCAAGTCGAAAATGTCGCGTTCGTAGCCGATTTTAATCTTTTCGATGCTCGTCTTGATCTGGTCGAGATAGCTAGAACTGGTGGACAGGCGCCGGTCCAGTTCTTCGAATTGCACCCCCATCTGTCGGTTCTTCATTTGAGACATTGACCCCATTTCTTGCGTTTTCAAAAATAATTCGCGCAGTCTTTCGTGCGAAATTGCGTCTCCGGGTTTGGAATCGCGCAAGAGGAGATTTATTCGATTTTTTGCGCGCTTCTTTGCCGCCTCAGCATCCATGCCGGAAGTCATTTCGGCCGATTTTAAAAAGATTTGATGAATTTTGCTTGAATTATGGGGTCTTGACTTGTTATTTGCCCTTGAGGTCGCTTTGGAAACGCTTTAATCGATGATTGGTATAGAGCGTACAAATTAAAAAAAAGATACAAAGTATGCCATGTGATCTGGGTTTTGTTTGATTTTTTACAGAGTTTGATAGTTTTTGTATGTTTTCAATGTTTTATACAATTTTTTGATGAAAAATTGAATTCAAATTGTTCGAAATTGTCATCTTGTCAAAAAAAATTGTTATGGAAGGTATGCCATGTGATCTGGGTTTTGTTTGATTTTTTACAGAGTTTGATAGTTTTTGTATGTTTTCAATGTTTTATACAATTTTTTGATGAAAAATTGAATTCAAATTGTTCGAAATTGTCATCTTGTCAAAAAAAATTGTTATGGAAGGTAGGTCGGTAGGTAGGTAGATCCATCATTTAAAATGCGGAGAGGTCTGTCAAAAACAGGAGAAAATTTTGTGGCTTGTCACAAAATCAAAAATATAAAATTGACCTGTGCGAGCGTTTTTCTGAAAAATTATGTAACGCTATTATGAATTTTGTTACAAAAATATATGGATCTTGGAAAGTAGTAGACTTAGAAAAAAACGAAAGGCACATTTTCTCAAACTCGTTTTTTTGAGAAACTTATTTTGGTGGAAACCGCATCCCGGTATCATTTTGGTTTTCGAGATATGAGCAAAAGTTGACATTTTGCCGAAATCTTTAAACCTATTTTTGATGTTATTAACTTGACATGAAAACATTATGGAGGCACATTTTTACGTAGAATGCAACGTAATATATTATTTTTATTATTTTATTATTAATTATTAATAATATTATTTTATTATTAAATTTATTTCAGGCTGTTTATTTAGCCATAATAATTCAAACTAAGGTTTTTTTATTATCAACAATAGAACACGATAAATGCTAATTTTTAGTCCATTTTGTAAACAACAAATTTTTCTGATAAATAAAAATTAAAAATTTTCTCATTTTTTTAACTCCATCTCTGGATATACTGTATTTTGCAATTTCCAGTAGCTGTAGTGCAACAAAACATACTCGTAGGTCCGCCCAAAATATCTCTTTAAAACAAAAAATTATTAATTGGAATTTCTAGTGGCAACCATTGCACTTTTCGGAGAGGGGAACTTATCAGGGAAGATGCTTTGCAACAGCAATTAATTTTAATAATAAATAACTATTGTTTGAATCTTGCAAAAAAAATTATAGGCACACACGAAGTGGGTTTTTACACGCATCAATTTTCAAGT
This sequence comes from Eledona agricola, assembly GCA_964023215.1. Classification (NCBI taxonomy): domain Eukaryota; kingdom Metazoa; phylum Arthropoda; class Insecta; order Coleoptera; family Tenebrionidae; genus Eledona; species Eledona agricola. Next base: position 721,061 of record OZ026861.1, read on the forward strand.
AAATTATAAGAAACGAACACAATATAAACGAAATATTAGAACCGAAAATGATGATTCGGATTACGATAACTCGTAAGACAATAATCAATTATCACTCCTGATATTCAAGATAAGAAACTATTATTTTTAAATGATTTGGAAGCATCGAACGTTTAAGTGAATGAAATGAAAAATGTGATGAGAACCATTATAAAGATTTGAATAAAGAAAGCCGAATTCGTTTAACTGCCAGCTATTTTGTTTCTATAAAAAATCTGAGGAAACGACTATTTTAGTTGTATGTAATTAGAAGAGCGTGGTCTTTTTGTAGACGTCGAAAATTTTTGTGTGATTTGATTCGGGAAAAAAAAATCAGAAAATAATAAAGAAATAATAAAAATTTTGCGTTTTGTTTAGTTGACCCACCTGATTCTAAAAAAAAATTTATTAAAAGCAACACCATAAATTATACAATTGTATGTATCAAGTGCAGGGACAACTTCATATAACTCGGCGGGAAATGTGTTATTTTTATTATTTTTTTCGAATGCTGATTTAAAATATTGTATTTTCAAAAGGCAAGACGATTTTTGGAATAATACAATGGTGGAAACATTTAAAAAATTCTAATTTACTGCACTTTTACCCAAAATACTCGATTGGAGAATCAGCAAAGGACAAACAATTCTCGAAATCAGAAGAAAAGACATATGAACTATAAATTTTTGTGTCGATAGGGCACAAATATCATTCTTGAATATTGTAAAAAATAGGACAATATGTTCTTTACCAAAATCCCATATGGGATCTTATTTCAGTACAAAAATAATTATGACAGACTATTTGCTACTAAGAGGTTTATTGCCTTTGTGAGCAGATAATCGCATTAGAGGGAGAGTAAATTCTTCAGTTTTCGCCTAACTTGCATATAATAGTTGCCTGATTCGTTTTTTATTTTTGTAAGTTTGAGAAAAAACTAAAATTAACCGTGGATGCCTATAAATAGAGCTCGATAGGCCTAATATTGCACGATTTAGAAGTATGGTCGATTTAATCATTATTATTTTAAATTATTAATATGTATTTCCATTTAACTAACTATCGACCACAATTTCAAATTATAAAATGCGATCATGAGATTTTGGGCCAATTCTAGGCAGTACTTATTTAATGGGTAAATTGAGCGGCATTTGTTATCTATGATCAAACAGGGATGTACAACCGCGGACAGTCAAGAAAAACACTTTAGCCGGCGGCTGTGATGCAAATACCGACTCAATGACAATATCTCATAGAGTCGGTATTTGCATAACACAGGTGTTATTCTTGACTGTCCATGGCTGTACAAAATAACGTAGGCCTACAAAAATAAAACGAGTTTGATTTCGACTTGAGAAGGACAATTCCAATTTAAGTTTTTTTAACAACGGACACGTTGCATCTTCAACAAATTCCATCTTCAAATGCAGCTTTAGACGAATTTTTGATTGACAGTTGTGCACTGTAAAAAATAAAACAACCTATAATAGATTCCGTGGCCTACTCGGAATAGCTTTTTATTTGTACGCACGCTAGATTGTTATGTTTATTTTTGTTTTTATAAGGTTGGCCACATGCTTAAGTTGGGGTGCAGCACACGCACCTACATTTTAAACGGTCCAGACGACGACGCCGAAGAAGAGTCACCGCTTAGCGTAACCGAACTCAAGATGAAGCGCGAGGAAGAGTTGCGACAGCGCGAGTTGCAAAAACAGGAAGCGGAAGCGAAGCGGAAGAGGAAAGAGGAGAGCGGCATCGATTGGGGAATGGGCGAGGACGCCGAGGATGAGCCCGACTTGAACGAGAACCCCTTCGCGCAGACAAACAACGAAGACTTGTATTTGGACAACCCCAAAAAGGCATTGCGCGGTTTTTTCGAACGCGAGGGTTTGGAGTTGGAATATGACTGCACAGAGCAGGGGATCGGGCAGTTTTTGTGCAAGGTCGAGTTGCCGATCGACGACGAAGTGGGACGGCCCGTGTTTGCTGAAGTGGTGCATAAGGGTAAGAAGAAGGAGGCGGTGGCTCAGTGCGCCTTGGAAGCGTGCAGAATTTTGGACAGGCACGGATTGTTGAGGCAGGCAACTCACGGTGAGTCACTCTCGCTGGTAAAAAACTCTTCAATTTAATTGATTTAGAGTCGCGCAAGCGGAAGCCGAAAAACTGGGAAGAAAACGATTACTACGACAGCGACGACGACACCTTTCTAGACAGGACGGGCGCCATCGAGAAAAAACGCGAAATGAGAATGAAATCGAAACAACCACAAAAAGCGGAAACTTACGAAACTCTGGTTTGGGTCTAACGAAACTTAATACGCAACTAACAAATTGTGTCGCAGATCGAGAAGGAGAGGGCAATGAAAGAGAAGATAAACCGACTGGAAGCTGAGCTGAGGACCTGTCAAGCGAAACTAGAATCGCAATCGTCGTCGTCGGCTTCCGATGTGGACTCCTTGGATTCGTTTATGATGGAACTTAAGCATTCCAAACCCAACAAACAAGGGGCGAATAAAATAAAAGCGGAAATTGAGAGATTGAAACAAGAGCACGCGCACATCATTAAACTTGTGAACATTGCGAAACCCGCCTCGTTGCCGCCGCTAGAGGCGGATTACAGTGGTGCCACCACTAAGGAACCAAACAAGAAGAAACTACCCTTGTTTGGGAAACGTAAAAAAATTAAAGTGCAGCTGCCACAGAGAGTGGAGAGCAATGTAGGAATGGAGGGACAAGCAGATGTGGAAGACGATGAAGAGGAGGAGGGCGACGACGAGCTGAAACATGAAAAAGAAAAGGAGATGACGTCTTTAAATATTAAAGACGCTAAACACGATGATAAGACTGAATCAGCGGCGAAAGACAACGAAGATATAAAAGGAGAAGCGGAAGCTGGTAGGGAGTTGGAAAGGAGGAGGAAACGCAACCAAAAGCGGATACAACAGAAACAGGAACGAGCCGAAATGCAAAAACAACAGGGATACGTGGAGGATGCACGCAAAGAGGATTACAACATGTGGGTGCCTCCGGGCAATCAAACAGGCGATGGCCGTACATCTCTGAACGATAAGTACGGATATTAGTGATTGGATGTGAATAAAAACAATACTTTTCTCGTTTAATTAAACATAGGAAACTGTTTTATCGATCAACCGCTAACTGCCTTATCGACAGTGTTGAACGCGGAATAAATCAGGGGAAGTTTGATTTGGTTGTGTTGCCTGCACTGGACGTCAATTTTAAACCAAACGGTTTTTGTGTGTTCGTTTTCTTGTCTGTGTTAAGTGTAAGTTTTAATCGTGTGTGAAAAATGAATGCGTTAGAAACAGCACTGGAGGATGTGAACATTGGGATTTTCAACGATTTAACAGAAAATTTTAAAAACATTGAAGGCATAATCAAGGTACGATTTTGACGCTTTTTTGCATTAGAAACAATTTTTACTGTGTTGCACGTCCACAGAAATGTAACAAGTACACAGAGAAAATATACCTCGCCGTGAGGCTATATCAGGAGACAGGCAAGGACCCCGGAATAAACCTGGACAATTGGGAAACATCTGATGAGGAAAACGAAGCAAACAATCAGACTTGTATGTCTTCTTTCCGTTTATAACAGTCATTATAATCGGTTTTTTACAGCAAACGACCGCGTTTTGTCCAAGGAAAACATCGATCCCGAAGTTGAAGCAAAAGGTATGTTTTACTTGACACACTACATGACTACCTCTCAGGGCTTCAACCTATTCATTTTTTTTATGTCTAGATTTTTTATTATTAATTCTTCAAAATGATTGAAAAAAATTGAAAAACGTTTGAGCTGTTAGCGTCCCTTGTTTGATTTAAATGAAATGCGAAAATTACTTTCTAACAATTTAAAGAGTGTTCATTTGTTTGTGTTTATTAGTCTCAAAATCCAATGTGTCAGTATTTCTATCCAGCAAAGACGATTATTTATGACCAACCCCAAATGTGCAGACCATGTGGCCCATCTTTTCTCCCGCCCAAAACATCCAAGCCCTTACCTGATTTAAGTGTTAGCAGCATTGAGCTTTTGCCATTCATAGCGAAAGGACTGTCTGTTTTTCTGTTTATAATAGTTGAAAGAGCAAGACTATAAATAAATCAGATAAATGGCGCTCCTACATTTTATGGCTTCTCCTGAAATTATTCTTTTTTTATGTCGAGATTTGTTATTAACTTTGAAAAATGATGGAATAATTAATATTGAAAATGTTTTGAATTGTTCGCGTTCATTGTTTGATTGAAATACAATGCGAAAATGAATTTCCAAAAATTGAAAGAGCAAGACTGATTCCATCATGTGTAATTTAAAATAGTTTTGCAAAATCTCATCGACATATTATCATCTTCTCCGCATATACATAAATAAATAAATCAGATAAATGGCGCTCCTACCTTTTATGGCTTCTCCTGAAATTATTCTTTTTTTATGTCGGGATTTGTTATTAACTTTGAAAAATGATGGTTAAAATAATATTGAAATTTTTTCGAAATGTTCGCTTTCATTGTTTGATTGAAATACAATGCGAAAATGCATTGCCAAAAATTGAAAGAGCAAGACGGATTCCATTATGTGTAATTTAACAAAATAATTTAGCAAAATATTATCGACGTCTCATTGACTTATTCTCATGCATAAGTAGTGGTTATCAATCAGGTAAAGAAGACATGGCCGATTATCATTAACAAATTGGAAAGAACTAATGCTTGGAAAGTTTGTTAATTTTAATAATTATGGCACGCTTTCTTTAACTGTTTGTAATTTATCAGTGATATCTTGCACACACTCTTTATCGAAACACGAATTTCTAAATGAGACTGGAATAAATGTGTCGACCGTCACCTTCGACGGCTAAATTAATAATGCCACTTGTCGCCCAAAATCTAAATACTGATTAGATAACTTCCGGTCCGTGCAGGTAGTTTAAATGGAGTTTTTTGCGCCGCGAGTGAGTCAGTACCTTATATTGAAGAATGGAAAAATTTAACGGGCTAATTTTTGGTGTCGATAGAGACTGATAATTTTGAGAAATAATGCAAAATAAAAAAAACGATAGTTAAATAAATAAAATAAAATACGAAAATTGGTTTCAAAGAATTCAAAAAACAACAATATTGATTTCACGTAATGTTTCGACCAATTTTTTTGTGCCAAAATATGTTAATAATTTTGTAAAACGAAATGAGTGAGGAAAAAATTTTGAAAAATGTTTGCTTTTAATGCGTTCGTTAATTCACTGAAATACATAAATTGCTTTGAAATATTCTTTTGTTTGCCGATATTTGTTATTAATTTTGAAAAATAAAGTGAAAAGTTTTGATAAATGTTTGATTTGCACCCGTCGTCCTTCATTTGACTGAAATACAAAATTTGCTTTCAAGGAATACTTTTTTATGCCGATATTAATTTGGACAAATGAGTGATAAGTTTTTAATAATGTTTGATTTGTGCGTGTTCGTTATTTGACTGGAATACAAATATTGCTTACAATAATACATTTTTTGTGCCGATATTTATTATTAATTTTGGGAAATGTTGAAAAACGGTGGTCTCGTGCGCGTTCTTTAATTGAAGAAGTAAGAATTTTATTTTTTAAAATATCAGAGAGCATTAATTTCATAATTTTTATGAAATAATTTTTCAACTTATCGTCATACTTACACTTATACTCACTCTTTTGCTGCAAAGAAGTCGAATAAACTGAATATTCGTTTGTTCATTTTTAGTATAAATTATTTATCGCAACACGAATCATTAAAAGACAGTGAGAGAGAGTTAAACTGTCTACCGTCACCTTCGACAGCTAACCTAATAATGCCACTTGAAGCCCAAAATCTAAATACCGATTAGATAACTTTCGGTCCGTGCAGGTAGACAAAATGGGTCGTTTTTTGCGCGACGAGTGAGTTATATCTTTTATTAAAAAATGGGAAAATTTCACGTGCGAATTTTTGGTGTCGATAGAGACTGATAATTTTGAGAAATAATGCAAAATTTAAAAAAACGTTATTTCACTGGAATACAACAATTGCTTTTAAAGTACTCAAAGAACAATATCGATTTTACATAATGTTTGTACCAATTCTTTTTGTGTTGAAATTTGTTATTAATTTTTTTTAAATGTTCGATTTGTATTATAAAAATTGTTTTCAAAAAATTCTTTTTGTGGTGAAATTTGTTATTAAATTTGCAAAAATTAAAATTATGAAGAATGTTGGATTTGTATGCGTTCGTTGACTGAATTACAAGAGAAGAAATTTTATGTGTGACTTAACAAAGTAATTTATATTAATAAAGCAGTCATGGCACTAATATACATTTAAAAATGTTGAAAAACGTTTGACTCTTGCGCGGTCGTTAATTGAATGAAGTACGAATGTTATTTTAAAAAGATCCAAGAGCATTAATTTCATCATTTGTACGAATTAATATTTAGTAATATTAAAGATTATTGTCAATGGCCCACTCAGGGTTTATGTTGCATAGAAGTCTAACCTCTCACTACACTAAATACAACACACATACTTAGATAAATAGATAATCGAAGAATTGAATTTTTCATCTATGATTTTTTGAGTAATCTGTAGTAGCGTTTAGCTTGTAGACTACGTATATTACGATTTACGGTCGTATTGTACATTTTACAAAAACTTAAATTGTGCCATTGTTGACAATTCATGTTGTTGTAAATAAATCATTTTTATATACGTATTTTATTTATTTTATATTTTTTTATTTCATTTTTTGCCAGCCAATTTCCGTGGATTAAAATTAAAAACCAAAAAATGTAGAACGCAAATTGATGTGTTGTTGGATTACGAAAAAATTGCTTATTACTTTCGCTTCATTTTGGTACTAACAGTGTAGAAAATGTTTGAGCTTGAGGTGGAGAATTTTGTAATTAATTTTTTTGTTGACTACCATTTTGGGCATGACGTATAAGACACATTTAATGTCTTTAATGAATCCCAATTCTGGGCATGGGTTTAGACGTTTTTAAGCAACTTTTTTTGCATAGTTTCTTTCGTATGTACGTCTACACGTACAATTCGTATTTGTACTCACGCTAGTTTTAAACGATTGTTTTCCGTTATTTACAGCAAACAAGCCTTCACTGAAGAAACCTGTTACACCGCTTCAGCCTCCGCCGGAAGATCAACAAGAGCAAAGCTCAGCTCCCTCGACCAGATCCAAACGGAACGCTTTCCTCCAGGCCACGACTAATATACAAGAACAGAGTGCGAAAAAATTGAACGCGAAGCTGCGCAGACCCACCACGATATCCAAATCGCCCCAAAACATCGATGAACCCCTTCAGAATACTGACAATTGTTACGTTAAAATGGAGAAACTTTCCCTAGAAAATGATACCGAAACGATGCCGGCTCCTGCACGTCCTGCTCCTAGAACTCGCGCTCGCAAGAAGAAAGCCCAAGAAGAGCTCAAAATCAAAGAGGAAAGGCTCGAGGACGAAGTGACTAGCGTAGAAATCAAACAGGAGAAACTGGACGAGTTGAGTTCAAAGATGCGTTTCACGGACGTTGTGGTCCAGGAGCAGACCCTTACTGTCATTACATTAGACGACAGTAGTGAGTCGTTGGCGGTCGGCGATGAGAAAAAAGAAAACCCGGAAAATATTGACGAGAAAACAGTCGATAGAAGTACGCGCAGTAAACGGAGCCTTGCAGAAATTTCCGACGACGAGAACGCGGAGGAAAAGGGACGCGAGAAGAAGCGCTCCAAGTCGGGCGACGAAGGAGAAGAAGACACATTAACTCGAGTACCGGATACGCCCATGATGGACTCTACCATTGTCGTGGAGAAGCCGAAGTACGTAAAAAACGGCGACGACATGATTGAGGACAGTTCGAAGCTGGTGGCGACTAAAGCGACGAAATCCAAGCAAATTTTCAGCCCGTTCGAGCAGAGTCCCGTCAAGAAGAAGGTGGAGGCGTTCGAACGGCTCAACGACGAAACCGCGCGCACGACTCGGACCAAAACGCGATCCCAGACCAAAGACGCTGAAGTCGTCGACAGCGCAAAAAGTAGAGTCAAGGAAATGATCAAGACATACACGCCGTTGCAGTCGAAGTTTATTCCAAAGGCCACGAGCAAGGGAATTAAGCCGTCGTTCGCCAACAGTATTATAAACGATAGTTCGGTGTTGAGTTCGGGTGCCTTGAAAGCTCCTCGTGACGACTATCGCGAGCGCGAACGAAAGCGTCTGGAGAAAGAAGAGAATTTGCGCAAGCGCGAAGCGTTGATACAAGCCCAAATGGACGAGAAGAGAAGGAAACGCGAGGAGCGTCAATTGAAGGCGCAGCAAACGCGCGAGGCGCTCGAAAAGGAAAAACTGAAAGCGCTCGAGTTGCAGAAGCTGAAAGAAGAACGTCATCGGCAGCTAGTCGCCGAACAGGAGGAGCGCAAAAGGCAAATTAAAGAGGAAGCGGAACGGAAACGTCTCCAGGCGAAGCTGCGCGCCAACGAAGAGAAGATCAAGGAGGAGCAGCGCCAGCAAAATATGGCGCGCAAAGACGAGGAGACGAAGAGGGTGCTGGAGGCGCAGAAAAAGATCCCAACTCCGGTTTATATGAAGACGAGACCGCCGAGACTACCGACGCAAGATTGTTACGATTCGGACGAGGAGGGTTACGACGAAGCGAAAAGGGTACAACCGGATTGGGCGACGTTCAATAATTTATACGTCACGCAAAAAACAATATTGGCCGCCGGCGAAGCTGTGAAAAATACGTTCTTCTCGGTGCAGGCACAGTCGGCCGATTTGCGAGAAATATTCGAAGTTATTAAGCCCAACAAGTTGAAGAGGACGTCCAGTGCTATCTGGACCAAACCTCCAAGATTTACGATGATTCCGGGCCTGGAGCATCACGAAGAATTGTGGGAAGAAGATGACTATTGAAGCTTTCTCGTTATTATTTAGTCTACTAACCATAAAATAATAATTTTAAATAATATTAAATTTAAAATAAATATTTCGATTGTGACACTGCTGCCAACTGCCCCCAAAATTGAACACAAAAATAAAAAAGGTGTTGCATGGTCAGCTTTTTGACCACGATCTCTAGATGTCGCGTTATTTGTTTTCGTAAAATAATGAAAAACTACACAAATTGTATAACTGTTTAATATAAAGAATGATGGATTGAGTATAAGTACTACAGTTTGCATGTTACTTGCAAATAAAAAATGTTACAATCTTTTTAAAATGTTTGTTATGATCTTCCTCGAAACCTGAATGTTCCGCCCTTTTATAAGTGCTGGGGGCGGTGGGGTGGTTTCTTACCCCACCCAACTTGTTCAAGGAGGGAAGATGTCACAGTGACGTCGTTTGCAATTTTGACATTGGGAAAACCCAACAAAGGGTGCGTGGAATGAATAATTTGGACGTTCAGAAAAGTGTAATAAAATTTAGACCTTGAGTTGGCTTGCATAGATTTGACTTTCTTTTTGGACATAATACGATACATTTAATGTTTTCTTTAACAAATTGCATCTCCAGGTGTCTGTTTAGATGTTGTTTGACCACCTTTTTGATTAACAGTGTACGTCAAATGTCAAGATTTGACAGCTTCAATAGTAACACTGCAAAAAATAAAACATGCTAGTTTCCATGGTCTCCTGAGCCTGTTTTTATTTGTACGCTTATAAACTGAATAGCGTGCGTTCAAAAATAAAACGAGGCCGCGTTTTCCATGGAATTTATCGGCTTTCCAGTGTAGAAACCATAGAAAACATAAAAGTATAGATTTGACAAATGCCAAGATGTGCCAGTTTAAAATTTACTATCAAAATGAAACGGCCCAATTTTATTTAAATTGTTTATAATAAATGCCAGGATATGTATACATCTCTCTCATAAACATAATGCTACCTTTGCGTCCATTCGCTGAAATTTGTTCTAAAAAATTGACAATTTGTGCACTTGTTGGTGAATTTGTTGTATTCAGCTGTAAGAAAAGTTAGACTTTTCAAAATTTCCAAATAATGTACCGGATGTCTATAAATTATTCAAAGAAATTTGGTTGATTGGCATTGAGAAAGTGGTCCAGATTAAATGTCCTCACTAGATACGCAATTGCTTTCGATTTTTTGCCGTAGCTTGTCTACCATTTTTTGGTCTATAAAATAATAAACCTTCGAACCTTTTTTTTCTAATGTATATTGTGTAATACAACTCCCTAACGGTCGACGTCCGTGTTTAACTATATATATATATACAACGATTTTTGAAATATTAAGAGCGGCCAGCGCAATTTAGTTCCGACAATTTATGCCTGTGGCGCTCACATCGTTAAAATCGTAATTTTTTCCCTCCGAAGTTTTAATTCCATCCACAAGATGACACTTTTGATGAAAACGTTCTTCTGATGGCTAAACGTTCCGAGATATTTGTAACATCAACAGATTACTACTATTGGGCTGAAATTTTATATTTATTGGCGTTTTCCTACGACTCATGAAAATTTGGACGATTTGAATTTGCAACACCGCGTGCTATCCTATCATATCAGAAGGCGTCAGAATGCACCGATCAGCACACTTTGAGCGCTCCGATAAGAAATTATCTTTTAGTTTCTTGGAAAACAATGTAGACTATCGAGCAGACATAGATAACTCTTCCTAACGGTACTCTCCTCTTCACCGCGGGCCCTTCATATTTCACCGATCAGACTATACGAATACACATTTGTTGATGACAAGAATGATGACACGTGAAAAGACGTCTAAACTGATACCCGAAGATGGAATTTTAAATTAAATTTAAATCAGATGAATGGCGCTCCTACCTTTTATAGCTTCTCCTGAAATTATTCTTTTTTAATGTCGAAATTTGTTATTAATTTTGAAAAATAATGGAAAACTGAATATTGAAAATTTTTCGAAATGTTCGCGTTCATTGTTTGATTGAAATGCAATGCGAAAATGCATTTCTAAAAATTGAAAGAGCAAGACTAATTCCATCATGTGTAATTTAAACTAGTTTTGCAAAATCTCATCGACATATTATCATCTTCTCCGCACATACATAAATAAATCAGATAAATGGCGCTCCTACCTTTTATGGCTTCTCCTGAAATTATTCTTTTTTTATGTCGAGATTTGTTATTAACTTTGAAAAATGATGGAAAATGAATATTGAAAATTTTTCGAAATGTTCGCGTTCATTGTTTGATTGAAATGCAATGCGAAAATGCATTTCTAAAAATTGAAAGAGCAAGACTAATTCCATCATGTGTAATTTAAACTAGTTTTGCAAAATCTTATCGACATATTATCATCTTCTCCGCACATACATAAATAAATCAGATAAATGGCGCTCCTACCTTTTATGGCTTCTCCTGAAATTATTCTTTTTTTATGTCGAGATTTGTTATTAACTTTGAAAAATGATGGAAAATGAATATTGAAAATTTTTCGAAATGTTCGCGTTCATTGTTTGATTGAAATGCAATGCGAAAATGCATTTCTAAAAATTGAAAGAGCAAGACTAATTCCATCATGTGTAATTTAAACTAGTTTTGCAAAATCTCATCGACATATTATCATCTAATCCGCACATACATAAATAAATCAGATAAATGGCGCTCCTACCTTCTATGGCTTCTCCTGAAATTATTCTTTTTTTATGTCGAGATTTGTTATTAACTTTGAAAAATGATGGAAAAATGAATATTGAAAATTTTTCTAAATGTTCGCGTTCATTGTTTGATTGAAATGCAATGCGAAAATGCATTTCTAAAAATTGAAAGAGCAAGACTGATTCCAACAGGTGTAATTTAAAATAGTTTTGCAAAATCTCATCGACATATTATCATGTTCTTTGCACATAAATAAATAAATCAGATAAATGGCGCTCCTACCTTTTTTGGCTTCCCCTGAAATTTTTTTAGTTCGAGATTTGTTATTAACTTTGAAAAATGAAATGTAAAAATTTGTTTATTTTTTTGAGACGAAATTTGTTATTAATTTTTATACGCGTTCGTTATTTGACTGAAATATAAATATTGCTTTCAAAGAATTCTTTTTTGTGTCGAGAATTGTTATTAACTCTGAAAAATGAATGCGAAGTTTTTAAAAACGTTGGCGTTTTGATGTTTTTGTGTTTGGGATTGTTTACCGTGTTTTAAGTCCCATAAGGGGGGATGTAGTGAGCGCCCCGGGAGGCTAACTCAACAAGTGATCCCAATGAAACTCTGCCAAACGTTTCGTCCACAACTGCGGTGGACATCTTCACTGGCGGTGTGGTCGTGGTCGAAGTGTTCATCCAGCAGCCACAATTGCTGCTGCTGCTGTGGTGGTGGTGGTGTTGCGGCTGCTTTAGTTTTAGTGTTTTAGTTTTAGTTTTAGTGTTTTAGTTTTAGTGTTTTAGTTTTAGTTTTAGTGTTTTAGTTTTACTTTTAGTGTTTTAGTTTTAGTTTTAGTGTTTTAGTTTTAGTGTTTTAGTTTTAGTGTTTTAGTTTTAGTGTTTTAGTTTTAGTGTTTTAGTTTTAGTGTTTTAGTTTTAGTTTTAGTGTTTTAGTTTTAGTTTTAGTGTTTTAGTTTTAGTTTTAGTGTTTTAGTTTTAGTTTTAGTGTTTTAGTTTTAGTTTTAGTGTTTTAGTTTTAGTTTTAGTGTTTTAGTTTTAGTTTTAGTGTTTTAGTTTTAGTTTTAGTGTTTTAGTTTTAGTTTTAGTGTTTTAGTTTTAGTTTTAGTGTTTTAGTTTTAGTTTTAGTGTTTTAGTTTTAGTTTTAGTGTTTTAGTTTTAGTTTTAGTGTTTTAGTTTTACTTTTAGTGTTTTAGTTTTAGTTTTAGTGTTTTAGTTTTAGTTTTAGTGTTTTAGTTTTAGTTTTAGTGTTTTAGTTTTAGTGTTTTAGTTTTAGTGTTTTAGTTTTAGTGTTTTAGTTTTAGTGTTTTAGTTTTAGTGTTTTAGTTTTAGTGTTTTAGTTTTAGTGTTTTAGTTTTAGTGTTTTAGTTTTAGTGTTTTAGTTTTAGTGTTTTAGTTTTAGTGTTTTAGTTTTAGTGTTTTAGTTTTAGTGTTTTAGTTTTAGTGTTTTAGTTTTAGTGTTTTAGTTTTAGTGTTTTAGTTTTAGTGTTTTAGTTTTAGTGTTTTAGTTTTAGTGTTTTAGTTTTAGTGTTTTAGTTTTAGTGTTTTAGTTTTAGTGTTTTAGTTTTAGTGTTTTAGTTTTAGTGTTTTAGTTTTAGTGTTTTAGTTTTAGTGTTTTAGTTTTAGTGTTTTAGTTTTAGTGTTTTAGTTTTAGTGTTTTAGTGGTTTGTTATTGGTTATTGTTTTAGTTTTAGTGGTTTGTTATTGGTTAGTGTTTTATTGTTTTAGTTTTAGTGGTTTGTTATTGGTTAGTGTTTTATTGTTTTAGTTTTAGTGTTTTAGTTGTTTGTTATTGGTTAGTGTTTTAGTTTTAGTGTTTTAGTGGTTTGTTATTGGTTATTGTTTTAGTTTTAGTGGTTTGTTATTGGTTAGTGTTTTATTGTTTTAGTTTTAGTGTTTTAGTGGTTTGTAATTGGTTATTGTTTTAGTTTTAGTGTTTTAGCGGTTTGTTATTGGTTAGTGTTTTATTGTTTTAGTTTTAGTGTTTTAGTGGTTTGTTATTGGTTATTGTTTTAGTTTTAGTGTTTTAGCGGTTTGTTATTGGTTAGTGATTTATTGTTTTAGTTTTAGTGTTTTAGTGGTTTGTTATTGATTATTGTTTTAGTTTTAGTGTTTTAGTGGTTTGTTATTGGTTATTGTTTTAGTTTTAGTGTTTTATCGGTTTGTTATTGGTTAGTGTTTTATTGTTTTAGTTTTAGTGTTTTAGTGGTTTGTTATTGGTTATTGTTTTAGTTTTAGTGGTTTGTTATTGGTTATTGTTTTAGTTTTAGTGTTTTAGTGGTTTGTTATTGGTTATTGTTTTAGTTTTAGTGTTTTAGCGGTTTGTTATTGGTTATTGTTTTAGTTTTAGTGTTTTAGCGGTTTGTTATTGGTTAGTGTTTTATTGTTTTAGTGGTTTGTTATTGGTTATTGTTTTAGTTTTGGTGTTTTAGTGGTTTGTTATTGGTTATTGTTTTAGTTTTAGTGTTTTAGCGGTTTGTTATTGGTTAGTGTTTTATTGTTATAGTTTTAGTGTTTTAGTTGTTTGTTATTGGTTAGTGTTTTATTGTTTTAGTTTTAGTGTTTTAGTGGTTTGTTATTGGTTATTGTTTTAGTTTTAGTGTTTTAGCGGTTTGTTATTGGTTAGTTTTTTATTGTTTTAGTGGTTTGTTATTGGTTATTGTTTTAGTTTTAGTGTTTTAGTGGTTTGTTATTGTTTTAGTTTTAGTGTTTTAGTGGTTTGTTATTGGTTATTGTTTTAGTTTTAGTGTTTTAGCGGTTTGTTATTGGTTAGTGTTTTATTGTTTTAGTTTTAGTGTTTTAGCGGTTTGTTATTGGTTAGTGTTTTATTGTTTTAGTTTTAGTGTTTTAGTGGTTTGTTATTGGTTATTGATTTAGTTTTAGTGTTTTAGCGGTTTGTTATTGGTTAGTGTTTTATTGTTTTAGTTTTAGTGTTTTAGTGGTTTGTTATTGGTTATTGTTTTAGTTTTAGTGTTTTAGCGGTTTGTTATTGGTTTGTGTTTTATTGTTTTAGTTTTAGTGTTTTAGTTGTTTGTTATTGGTTAGTGTTTTATTGTTTTAGTTTTAGTGTTTTAGTTGATTGTTATTGGTTAGTGTTTTATTGTTTTAGTTTTAGTGTTTTAGTGGTTTGTTATTGGTTATTGTTTTAGTTTTAGTGTTTTAGCGGTTTGTTATTGGTTAGTGTTTTATTGTTTTAGTTTTAGTGTTTTAGTGGTTTGTTATTGGTTATTGTTTTAGTTTTAGTGTTTTAGCGGTTTGTTATTGGTTGGTGTTTTATTGTTTTAGTTTTAGTGTTTTAGTGGTTTGTTATTGGTTAGTGTTTTATTGTTTTAGTTTTAGTGTTTTAGTTGTTTGTTATTGGTTATTGTTTTAGGTTTAGTGTTTTAGCGGTTTGTTATTGGTTAGTGTTTTATTGTTTTAGTGGTTTGTTATTGGTTATTGTTTTAGTTTTAGTGTTTTAGTGGTTTGTTATTGGTTATTGTTTTAGTTTTAGTGTTTTAGTTGTTTGTTATTGGTTATTGTTTTAGTTTTAGTGTTTTAGCGGTTTGTTATTGGTTAGTGTTTTATTATTTTAGTGGTTTGTTATTGGTTATTGTTTTAGTTTTAGTGTTTTAGTGGTTTGTTATTGGTTATTGTTTGAGTTTTAGTGTTTTAGCGGTTTGTTATTGGTTAGTGTTTTATTGTTTTAGTTTTAGTGTTTTAGTGGTTTGTTATTGGTTATTGTTTTAGTTTTAGTGTTTTAGTTGTTTGTTATTGGTTATTGTTTTAGTTTTATTGTTTTAGTGGTTTGTTATTGGTTATTGTTTGAGTTTTAGTGTTTTAGCGGTTTGTTATTGGTTAGTGTTTTATTGTTTTAGTTTTAGTGTTTTAGTGGTTTGTTATTGGTTATTGTTTTAGTTTTAGTGTTTTAGTTGTTTGTTATTGGTTATTGTTTTAGTTTTAGTGTTTTAGCGGTTTGTTATTGGTTAGTGTTTTATTGTTTTAGCGGTTTGTTATTGGTTATTGTTTTAGTTTTAGTGTTTTAGTTGTTTGTTATTGGTTATTGTTTTAGTTTTAGTGTTTTAGCGTTTTAGCGGTTTGTTATTGGTTAGTGTTTTATTATTTTAGTGGTTTGTTATTGGTTATTGTTTTAGTTTTAGTGTTTTAGTGGTTTGTTATTGGTTTTGTTTTAGTTTTAGTGTTTTAGCGGTTTGTTATTGGTTAGTGTTTTATTCTTTTAGTGGTTTGTTATTGGTTATTGTTTGAGTTTTAGTGTTTTAGCGGTTTGTTATTGGTTAGTGTTTTATTGTTTTAGTTTTAGTGTTTTAGTGGTTTGTTATTGGTTATTGTTTTAGTTTTAGTGTTTTAGTTGTTTGTTATTGGTTATTGTTTTAGTTTTAGTGTTTTAGCGGTTTGTTATTGGTTAGTGTTTTATTGTTTTAGTGGTTTGTTATTGGTTATTGTTTTAGTTTTAGTGTTTTAGTGGTTTGTTATTGGTTATTGTTTTAGTTTTAGTGTTTTAGCGGTTTGTTATTGGTTATTGTTTGAGTTTTAGTGTTTTAGCGGTTTGTTATTGGTTAGTGTTTTATTGTTTTAGTGGTTTGTTATTGGTTATTGTTTTAGTTTTAGTGTTTTAGTGGTTTGTTATTGGCTATTGTTTTAGTTTTAGTGTTTTAGCGTTTTAGCGGTTTGTTATTGGTTAGTGTTTTATTATTTTAGTGGTTTGTTATTGGTTATTGTTTTAGTTTTAGTGTTTTAGCGGTTTGTTATTGGTTAGTGTTTTATTGTTTTAGTGGTTTGTTATTGGTTATTGTTTTAGTTTTATTGTTTTAGTGGTTTGTTATTGGTTATTGTTTGAGTTTTAGTGTTTTAGCGGTTTGTTATTGGTTAGTGTTTTATTGTTTTAGTTTTAGTGTTTTAGTGGTTTGTTATTGGTTATTGTTTTAGTTTTAGTGTTTTAGTTGTTTGTTATTGGTTATTGTTTTAGTTTTAGTGTTTTAGCGGTTTGTTATTGGTTATTGTTTTAGTTTTAGTGTTTTAGCGTTTTAGCGGTTTGTTATTGGTTAGTGTTTTATTATTTTAGTGGTTTGTTATTGGTTATTGTTTTAGTTTTAGTGTTTTAGTGGTTTGTTATTGGTTATTGTTTTAGTTTTAGTGTTTTAGCGGTTTGTTATTGGTTAGTGTTTTATTCTTTTAGTGGTTTGTTATTGGTTATTGTTTGAGTTTTAGTGTTTTAGCGGTTTGTTATTGGTTAGTGTTTTATTGTTTTAGTTTTAGTGTTTTAGTGGTTTGTTATTGGTTATTGTTTTAGTTTTAGTGTTTTAGTTGTTTGTTATTGGTTATTGTTTTAGTTTTAGTGTTTTAGCGGTTTGTTATTGGTTAGTGTTTTATTGTTTTAGTGGTTTGTTATTGGTTATTGTTTTAGTTTTAGTGTTTTAGTGGTTTGTTATTGGTTATTGTTTTAGTTTTAGTGTTTTAGTGGTTTGTTATTGGTTATTGATTTAGTTTTAGTGTTTTAGCGGTTTGTTATTGGTTAGTGTTTTATTGTTTTAGTTTTAGTGTTTTAGTGGTTTGTTATTGGTTATTGTTTTAGTTTTAGTGTTTTAGCGGTTTGTTATTGGTTTGTGTTTTATTGTTTTAGTTTGAGTGTTTTAGTTGTTTGTTATTGGTTAGTGTTTTATTGTTTTAGTTTTAGTGTTTTAGTTGTTTGTTATTGGTTAGTGTTTTATTGTTTTAGTTTTAGTGTTTTAGTGGTTTGTTATTGGTTATTGTTTTAGTTTTAGTGTTTTAGCGGTTTGTTATTGGTTAGTGTTTTATTGTTTTAGTTTTAGTGTTTTAGTGGTTTGTTATTGGTTATTGTTTTAGTTTTAGTGTTTTAGCGGTTTGTTATTGGTTATTGTTTTAGTTTTAGTGTTTTAGCGGTTTGTTATTGGTTGGTGTTTTATTGTTTTAGTTTTAGTGTTTTAGTGGTTTGTTATTGGTTAGTGTTTTATTGTTTTAGTTTTAGTGTTTTAGTGGTTTGTTATTGGTTATTGTTTTAGTTTTAGTGTTTTAGTTGTTTGTTATTGGTTAGTGTTTTATTATTTTAGTGGTTTGTTATTGGTTATTGTTTTAGTTTTAGTGTTTTAGTGGTTTGTTATTGGTTATTGTTTTAGTTTTAGTGTTTTAGCGGTTTGTTATTGGTTATTGTTTGAGTTTTAGTGTTTTAGCGGTTTGTTATTGGTTAGTGTTTTATTGTTTTAGTGGTTTGTTATTGGTTATTGTTTTAGTTTTAGTGTTTTAGTTGTTTGTTATTGGTTATTGTTTTAGTTTTAGTGTTTTAGCGGTTTGTTATTGGTTAGTGTTTTATTGTTTTAGTGGTTTGTTATTGGTTATTGTTTTAGTTTTAGTGTTTTAGTGGTTTGTTATTGGTTATTGTTTTAGTTTTAGTGTTTTAGCGGTTTGTTATTGGTTGGTGTTTTATTGTTTTAGTTTTAGTGTTTTAGTGGTTTGTTATTGGTTATTGTTTTAGTTTTAGTGTTTTAGTTGTTTGTTATTGGTTAGTGTTTTATTGTTTTAGTTTTAGTGTTTTAGTTGTTTGTTATTGGTTATTGTTTTAGTTTTAGTGTTTTAGCGGTTTGTTATTGGTTAGTGTTTTATTGTTTTAGTGGTTTGTTATTGGTTATTGTTTTAGTTTTAGTGTTTTAGTGGTTTGTTATTGGTTATTGTTTTAGTTTTAGTGTTTTAGCGGTTTGTTATTGGTTAGTGTTTTATTGTTTTAGTGGTTTGTTATTGGTTATTGTTTTAGTTTTAGTGTTTTAGTGGTTTGTTATTGGTTATTGTTTTAGTTTTAGTGTTTTAGCGGTTTGTTATTGGTTAGTGTTTTAGTTTTAGTGTTTTAGTTGTTTGTTATTGGTTAGTGTTTTATTGTTTTAGTTTTAGTGTTTTAGTTGTTTGTTATTGGTTATTGTTTTAGTTTTAGTGTTTTAGCGGTTTGTTATTGGTTAGTGTTTTATTGTTTTAGTGGTTTGTTATTGGTTATTGTTTTAGTTTTAGTGTTTTAGTTGTTTGTTATTGGTTATTGTTTTAGTTTTAGTGTTTTAGCGGTTTGTTATTGGTTAGTGTTTTATTATTTTAGTGGTTTGTTATTGGTTATTGTTTTAGTTTTAGTGTTTTAGTGGTTTGTTATTGGTTATTCTTTTAGTTTTTGTGTTTTAGCGGTTTGTTATTGGTTAGTGTTTTATTGTTTTAGTGGTTTGTTATTGGTTATTGTTTTAGTTTTAGTGTTTTAGCGTTTTAGCGGTTTGTTATTGGTTAGTGTTTTATTATTTTAGTGGTTTGTTATTGGTTATTGTTTTAGTTTTAGTGTTTTAGTTGTTTGTTATTGGTTATTGTTTTAGTTTTAGTGTTTTAGCGGTTTGTTATTGGTTAGTGTTTTATTATTTTAGTGGTTTGTTATTGGTTATTGTTTTAGTTTTAGTGTTTTAGTGGTTTGTTATTGGTTATTCTTTTAGTTTTAGTGTTTTAGCGGTTTGTTATTGGTTAGTGTTTTATTGTTTTAGTTTTAGTGTTTTAGTGGTTTGTTATTGGTTATTGTTTTAGTTTTAGTGTTTTAGTTGTTTGTTATTGGTTATTGTTTTAGTTTTAGTGTTTTAGCGGTTTGTTATTGGTTAGTGTTTTATTGTTTTAGTGGTTTGTTATTGGTTATTGTTTTAGTTTTAGTGTTTTAGTGGTTTGTTATTGGTTATTGTTTTAGTTTTAGTGTTTTAGCGGTTTGTTATTGGTTAGTGTTTTATTGTTTTAGTGGTTTGTTATTGGTTATTGTTCGAGTTTTAGTGTTTTAGCGGTTTGTTATTGGTTAGTGTTTTATTGTTTTAGTTTTAGTGTTTTAGTGGTTTGTTATTGGTTATTGTTTTAGTTTTAGTGTTTTAGTTGTTTGTTATTGGTTATTGTTTTAGTTTTAGTGTTTTAGCGTTTTAGCGGTTTGTTATTGGTTAGTGTTTTATTATTTTAGTGGTTTGTTATTGGTTATTGTTTTAGTTTTAGTGTTTTAGTGGTTTGTTATTGGTTATTGTTTTAGTTTTAGTGTTTTAGCGGTTTGTTATTGGTTAGTGTTTTATTGTTTTAGTGGTTTGTTATTGGTTATTGTTTGAGTTTTAGTGTTTTAGCGGTTTGTTATTGGTTAGTGTTTTATTGTTTTAGTTTTAGTGTTTTAGTGGTTTGTTATTGGTTATTGTTTTAGTTTTAGTGTTTTAGTTGTTTGTTATTGGTTATTGTTTTAGTTTTAGTGTTTTAGCGGTTTGTTATTGGTTAGTGTTTTATTGTTTTAGTGGTTTGTTATTGGTTATTGTTTTAGTTTTAGTGTTTTAGTGGTTTGTTATTGGTTATTGTTTTAGTTTTAGTGTTTTAGTTGTTTGTTATTGGTTATTGTTTTAGTTTTAGTGTTTTAGCGGTTTGTTATTGGTTAGTGTTTTATTGTTTTAGTGGTTTGTTATTGGTTATTGTTTTAGTTTTAGTGTTTTAGTGGTTTGTTATTGGTTATTGTTTTAGTTTTAGTGTTTTAGTGGTTTGTTATTGGTTAGTGTTTTAGTTTTAGTGTTTTAGTTGTTTGTTATTGGTTATTGTTTTTGTTTTAGTGTTTTAGCGGTTTGTTATTGGTTGGTGTTTTATTGTTTTAGTTTTAGTGTTTTAGTGGTTTGTTATTGGTTATTGTTTTAGTTTTAGTGTTTTAGTTGTTTGTTATTGGTTAGTGTTTTATTGTTTTAGTTTTAGTGTTTTAGTTGTTTGTTATTGGTTATTGTTTTAGTTTTAGTGTTTTAGCGGTTTGTTATTGGTTAGTGTTTTATTGTTTTAGTGGTTTGTTATTGGTTATTGTTTTAGTTTTAGTGTTTTAGTTGTTTGTTATTGGTTATTGTTTTAGTTTTAGTGTTTTAGCGGTTTGTTATTGGTTAGTGTTTTATTGTTTTAGTGGTTTGTTATTGGTTATTGTTTTAGTTTTAGTGTTTTAGTGGTTTGTTATTGGTTATTGTTTTAGTTTTAGTGTTTTAGTGGTTTGTTATTGGTTAGTGTTTTAGTTTTAGTGTTTTAGTTGTTTGTTATTGGTTATTGTTTTAGTTTTAGTGTTTTAGCGGTTTGTTATTGGTTGGTGTTTTATTGTTTTAGTTTTAGTGTTTTAGTGGTTTGTTATTGGTTATTGTTTTAGTTTTAGTGTTTTAGTTGTTTGTTATTGGTTAGTGTTTTATTGTTTTAGTTTTAGTGTTTTAGTTGTTTGTTATTGGTTATTGTTTTAGTTTTAGTGTTTTAGCAGTTTGTTATTGGTTAGTGTTTTATTGTTTTAGTGGTTTGTTATTGGTTATTGTTTTAGTTTTAGTGTTTTAGTTGTTTGTTATTGGTTATTGTTTTAGTTTTAGTGTTTTAGCGGTTTGTTATTATTTAGTGTTTTATTATTTTAGTGGTTTGTTATTGGTTATTGTTTTAGATTTAGTGTTTTAGTGGTTTGTTATTGGTTAGTGTTTTATTGTTTTAGTATTAGTGTTTTAGTTGTTTGTTATTGGTTATTGTTTTAGTTTTAGTGTTTTAGCGGTTTGTTATTGGTTAGTGTTTTATTGTTTTAGTGGTTTGTTATTGGTTATTGTTTTAGTTTTAGTGTTTTAGTGGTTTGTTATTGGTTATTGTTTTAGTTTTAGTGTTTTAGTGGTTTGTTAATGGTTAGTGTTTTAGTTTTAGTGTTTTAGTTGTTTGTTATTGGTTATTGTTTTAGTTTTAGTGTTTTAGCGGTTTGTTATTGGTTAGTGTTTTATTGTTTTAGTGGTTTGTTATTGGTTATTGTTTTATTGTTTTAGTGGTTTGTTATTGGTTATTGTTTTAGTTGTTTGTTATTGGTTAGTGTTTTATTGTTTTAGTTTTAGTGGTTTGTTATTGGTTATTGTTTTAGTTTTAGTGTTTTAGCGGTTTGTTATTGGTTAGTGTTTTATTGTTTTAGTGGTTTGTTATTGGTTATTGTTTTAGTTTTAGTGTTTTAGCGGTTTGTTATTGGTTAGTGTTTTATTGTTTTAGTGGTTTGTTATTGGTTATTGTTTTATTGTTTTAGTGGTTTGTTATTGGTTATTGTTTTAGTTGTTTGTTATTGGTTAGTGTTTTATTGTTTTAGTTTTAGTGTTTTAGTTGTTTGTTATTGGTTAGTGTTTTATTGTTTTAGTTTTAGTGTTTTAGTTGTTTGTTATTGGTTAGTGTTTTATTGTTTTAGTTTTAGTGTTTTAGTGGTTTGTTATTGGTTATTGTTTTAGTTTTAGTGTTTTAGCGGTTTGTTATTGGTTAGTGTTTTATTGTTTTAGTGGTTTGTTATTGGTTATTGTTTTAGTTTTAGTGTTTTATTGTTTTAGTTTTAGTGTTTTAGTTCTTCGTTATTGGTTAATGTTTTATTGTTTTAGTTTTAGTGTTTTAGTGATTTGTTATTGGTTAGTGTTTTATTGTTTTAGTTTTAGTGTTTTAGTGGTTTGTTATTGGTTATTGTTTTAGTTTTAGTGTTTTAGCGGTTTGTTATTGGTTAGTGTTTTATTGTTTTAGTTTTAGTGTTTTAGTGGTTTGTTATTGGTTATTGTTTTAGTTTTAGTGTTTTAGCGGTTTGTTATTGGTTAGTGTTTTATTGTTTTAGTTTTAGTGGTTTGTTAATGCTTAGTGTTTTATTGTTTTAGTTTTAGTGGTTTGTTAATGCTTAGTGTTTTATTGTTGTTATTTTGTTTGTTGTTATTTTGTTTGTTGTTATTTTGTTTGTTGTTATTTTGTTTGTTGTTATTTTGTTTGTTGTTATTTTGTTTGTTGTTATTTTGTTTGTTGTTATTTTGTTTGTTGTTATTTTGTTTGTTGTTATTTTGTTTGTTGTTATTTTGTTTGTTGTTATTTTGTTTGTTGTTATTTTGTTTGTTGTTATTTTGTTTGTTGTTATTTTGTTTGTTGTTATTTTGTTTGTTGTTATTTTGTTTGTTGTTATTTTGTTTGTTGTTATTTTGTTTGTTGTTATTTTGTTTGTTGTTATTTTGTTTGTTGTTATTTTGTTTGTTGTTATTTTGTTTGTTGTTATTTTGTTTGTTGTTATTTTGTTTGTTGTTATTTTGTTTGTTGTTATTTTGTTTGTTGTTATTTTGTTTGTTGTTATTTTGTTTGTTGTTATTTTGTTTGTTATTTTTTTTTGTTATTTTGTTTGTTGTTATTTTTTTTGTTATTTTGTTTGTTGTTATTTTGTTTGTTGTTATTGTTATTACTTAGCCCCCCGGGGGGCTCCTAGACGTTTCGTCCACGATTGCGGTGGTCATCCTCAGTGGCCACGTGGTCCAGATCGAAGTGCACTCGAGCCGGTCTCACTTCCAACTGATTTTGGATCTGATGTGCGCCGCTATTTATAGTGGCGTTTGGTGTCCGTCCGGAACCGGTTATTTCTGACGTCATTTCCGGTTGTGTCATTCTCCGATGTCACGATGCTATTTTTAAATTTAATTGAATATTTAAAATAATTATAAAATTCGCTTTTAAACGATATACATTCGATATTTATACAAACAATATTTTAGACAATTAATAATAGTTTTCAATAATATTAAAAAAATATATACAGGGTGAGTCATTAGTGAGGGATCGGTCCATAACTCCTAAACCATGTAAGCTACAAAAAATTTGTAAATACAATTTGTATAGCATTTGTCAAGCTGCACAACCTAAAAATATTTTGGCGTATACAGGGAGTTCCAAAACTCGCGCATGCTACACAACTTTGTTTTTTCAAATACAACTACCTATATTTTATTTTACTGTTAGAACCCATTTTATCATAGATTTATGGCGGTATAAGATATTTTACATTTTAGATCACCGTTATCAAATTACAATTTTTTTTTAGCAGCCGTTTTAGCAGCTAGAAAGCTGAAAGTTGGTAAAAATAAGAAGAAAGGATTGCTCTTTAAGCCCGATATGCAAAATATAATTTTTACTATACAGGTTCTGAAATAATTCATGTTAAATTATACTATTTTTAAATAAGCATAACTTTAGTTTTTTAAATGGCACCCCTTATATTTTTATATGCGATCGAATGCGTTTGGAGTCTGGCTACGTTTTTTATTAAGGTTATTCTATAGCTAAAATTCATAATTTACGAGATCTTTGATATTTTTGGCTGTGATACAGATTGAGTCGGAATAAGGCAGATAGTGTGCCATGGAAATCAGGGAAATTATTATAACTCACATTTCAACACCGCACAGTTGTATCATCACCGACTTGTCATTTAATTATCCATTCCATTATCCACAATTAATTCTATTTTACAAGAAAAAATCGTTATGATTTATTGTCGGGAATAAGGCAAAACAACCAAAGAGAACATGCAAATAAGAATCTAAAATGCCTTTAGAACTGTTTGTCAGCAAATGTTACGAAATATTGGAAGATCATTCACCTACCGCGTGAATATATGTGCTCAGGAAGGTGGCCGCCACATTGATCATATTATTTAGTTTAGCTTACTTTATTGAATTTTTATATTTATTTGTTAAGTGTTTATTTGTTAATTTATTTAAACGTTGGGCGTAAATTGCCTTAAGCTAAGGATTTCTTTCGCTTTCTTCCAGATAATAAATCATATCGATGTGTTCTTGTAAAATATAATTTATTGTGGATAATGGAATCGATAATCAAATGTCAAATCAATGATGACACAACTGTGCAGTGCTGAAATGTGAGTTAAAATGATTTCCACGGCACTCTACCTACCGTATCCTGGCCCAATCTGTATCACAGCCAAAAATATCAAATATCTCGTAAATTCTGAATTCTAGCTATAGAATAACCTTAATAAAAAACGAAGCTAGACTCCAGGCGCATTCGATGGCATACAAAAATATAGGGGGTGCCATTTAAAAAACTAAAGTTAAGCTTATTTAAATATAGTATAATTTGACACGAATTATTGCAGGCCCTGTATAGTAAAAATGATATTTTGCATATCAGGCGTAAAGAGCAATCCTTTCTTCGTATTCGTACCAGTCCTCAGCCTTCTAGCTGCTAAAACAACCTCTCAGTAAATTTTTAAGTGAATCTCTGTAAATGACAAAAAATGTGAAAAAAAAAAAATTGTAATTTGATAATAGTGGTCCAAAATGTAAAATATTTTATATCGCCATAAATCTATGGCAAAATGTGTTCTAACAGTATAATAAAATATAGGTAGTTCTATTTGAAAAAACAAAGTTGTCTAGCATGCGTGAGTTTTGGAACACTGTGTATATGTTAAAATATTTTTATGTTGTGCAGCCTAGCAAACGGTGTATAAATTGTCTTTAAAATTTTTTTGTATCTTACATGGTTTAGAAGTTATGGGCCGATCCCGCACTAATGACTCACCTGTATATAAATAATTAAGTAAGCTGTGGATTCATTTGTTATTTACGGCTAGCCTAATTCTCTATTTAAGCAAATGATATTCTAGGTAATTAATACTAGTTTCCATTAGTATATAAAAAAAATTAATATACAAAAAATTAAACACGCTATGGATGAATTTGTTACTTTTACGGCTAGTTTAGTAAAGTTAAAAAATTTACAACACTTAACAGTTCCACAGTCATGGTTGCTGAAACGCATCTTGACAGTCCCTTTTTTTCGTAAGAATTTAATTTTTGTTTATAATATTTATTTATATTATTTAAAGCCACTTTTAATTCTCTACAATACCATTTACAGATAGAAGTATCGATTGTTGTATATCGTTGAAAATCTAATTGTATGGGGATTTCAAATATGTTAAAAGTCCAAAATAATAAATTTAAGAAAATTATACACTGGGCAATCTATTCTGCGTAAAAAACTAATAAAAAGTAAAACACAATTAGGAAAAATTCATAAATAAAAAAGTTACGCAAAAGTAAAAATTAGGATAAAAATAAGTGCATGTTCTGTTTTATATGATTGGGACCTTTATAGATAGGCAACCCACGTCATTTGATAAGTTCTTGCTGTAACGCGGCGCTGCAGTCGTGTCGTTCGAATTTAGTATTTTTATAGAAACATGTAAAATATAGCGAGGAAAGTGTCAAAGTGACGACTAGTAAATATTTTGAAAAAAGCTTACATTTATTTGACCTTTTATTCCATATATTGGTTAAGATTACAATAATACACACAACTACCTTAATACCTGTATACGTTAAAATATTTTTGGGTTGTGCAGCTTGACAAATGGTATACAAATTGTATTTAAAATTGTTTTGTATCTTACATGGTTTAGGAGTTATTAGGATCCCGCACTAATGACTCATCCTGTATGCAACGATTGGTAGGTCACAAACATATTATTTTTAAATTGCTATTATTAAAAAAATATGTAGATCCAACTACTTAAATGATGGGGGTAAAAAAATTGGTACTTAAATAAAATGTAAACATGTAAAAAAATTAATGTAAACTTTAATTAATGGAAGACTCCGAAAACAAACAATATTTATCGCAATTACTTTCGATTTTTTGCCGTAGCTCGTCTAAATTTTTTGGTCTGTTAAAATAATAAACCTTCGAATCCAAGCAAACCCGAACCTTTTTTTCTAATGTATATTGAGTAATACAACTCCCTAACGGTCGACGTCCGTGTTTAACTATATATACAACAATTTTTGAAATATTAATTGAGAATGCAGTTGCTCTTAAACTGAATTGGTAGGTCTCGAGTTGCGCATAGAGACTGATGACCCATGAAGGTTGACGGGTAACTGAGTGCTGCCAAATATTCTCAAGACATTTTTCGGTTTTGAGACTGATTCTTCTTCATCGATCTATTCACGACTTACAGTTATATCAAATTAATGACCGTCCTGGTCCTGTCGATATTCTCCTCAACAGAAGAGAAGCTGTAACAATGAATAGATTGATGTTTGGATTCACAACGATACCGGGAAATGTTTTGCACTCTTTTTATCCCATAATATCATCATCATCAATATCATCATCAATATCATCATCATCATCAATATCAATATCAGCTGTAACAATGAATAGTTTGATGTTTGGATTCACAACGATACCGGGAAATGTTTTGCACTTTTTTTATCCAATAATAAAAACCATTTTGATTATAAATAAAATAATTCGTTCCAAATTCAAAAAAATTCAAACGCACTCGACCGAACCGACTGTTCGACCATATTAAGTGCAGATCTGGAGATGGAGATTGTTCTGGAGATGGAGATTGTTAAAGAAAACACTAAATGCATCGTATACGAAACCATTGTCAACAAAGAACCTAACCTAAAAAATATCTGACACTCGAACTAATTGTTCGAAATTTTGCCACACTAAATTGATGCACAAAGTTTGTCCATGGCCAACGCAGACTCGCTTTCTTTTTGAACCCACGTTAGTTCTTTACGATATTTTGTGTATTTTATGTACCATAAAAAATATGTTCTCTTTATTCTGAACGAAATGTTCTAGTATTTGTAAAATAAATTCGAAAAAATTGGCAGTTGGAGTAAAGCGACCTTTACGCTTCCAAAAGCGCCATTTGACAGTTGTGACCTTGACATAATCACATAACCTCAACCAAAATTTTAGTAAAACGACAAATCTGCAACAAACTGTGATATTAAGATGTTTTCAATTAGATCTAAAGTCCCAATTAATGTTTTACACAAATCAGGTGCAGATGCGCTTACTTCCTATACTTTTAATAAATCACAAATTTCAGACGTCTTCCGCAAATATTGCAAGAAAGCGACGAAAGGCAAGTACAACCTCACCAAGAAACCGTCCGTTAAAACATGGGGACAGCCCACGCACGACAGCCACCCTCACCTGATCAAAAAAGACGAAATCACTCCCATGATCAAACGGAGCGAGTTTCAGGAACGCAGACAACGACTGACTGAACAGATCGCTTCGTACGTTTTCCAGCGCAACCCCGACGTCAAACAACATCTTGTAATATTTAACTCGATGCGAAAAATACGTTTATATGATGAATTTTAGATCGTTATACCCTCGGCGAGTAAGCAGTACATGTCGGACAAAATACCCTACTTCTTCAGACAGAACACCGATTTTTTGTATTTGACCGGTTGCCAAGAGCCTGACAGTTGTTTAGTACTCTCCGCCTCGACTTCGCCCAGCCAACATTGCTCCACTCTATTTCTGCGCCAAAAGGACGACCATTCGGAGATGTGGGACGGACCGCGCACCGGCCCCGACTTCGCCCCCGCCTTGTTCGGCGTCGACCAGAGCCTCCCCAACAACGAACTCGACAACTATCTACAGTCCTACTTGAAATCTAACCCCACTTTCAGTCTCTGGTACTTTTGCGACACGAATTCAAACAGCAACAGTTAAATAGGAATCGAATTTAGGTACGACTACATGAATCCGGCCCAAATGGACGTCCACAAGATCATGTGCGAGTACCTGAACTACCTAAAGCAGAAAATGTGGGAGTCGCCCAAGATTTTCGTCCATCGCCTGCGGCTGATTAAAAGCGCCGCCGAAATGGCTTTGATGCAAAAGTCGTGCGAGGTGGCCTCCGAAGCGATCGTCAAAACGATTCAAGCGTCCCGGCCAGGTGATGATGAGTTGAACACGTGTCGGGGTTTTTATGCAAGTTTCAGGCATGAACGAGAGCCAGATTTTTGCGACTGTAGATTACGAGTGTCGGATGAAAGGGGCGCAGTTTCTGGCGTATCCTCCAGTAGTAGCAGGCGGCAGTCGTGCCAACATTATCCACTACATCAACAACAATCAGAGGGTTGACGATGGGGAGATGGTGCTGATGGATGCTGGTGATTTTCACTCGGGGATTTGTACGATAGTTTTGGTGGGATTTCAGGCTGCGAACTGGACGGCTACTCGAGCGACATCACCCGAACCTGGCCCATTTCGGGCAAGTTCGGGCCGCACCAAAGAGAGGTGTACGAAGTGGTTTTGGACGTGCAGACAAAACTGATCGGTTTGTGCGAAACGCTGCCGACGCTCGACGCCCTCTTCGATTCCATGTGCGTTTTGCTGGGTAAAGGTCTGCAGGAGATCGGAGTCGTTCCCAAAATTCTGACGGGGTCGGCTTTGATTAAAGCGGCGTACCAGTATTGTCCCCACCACGTGTCCCACTACCTCGGAATGGACGTCCACGACACACCTCTCATCACCCGCAACGTCAAAATACAACCCGGCATGGTTATAACCGTAGAACCGGGCGTCTACGTAAGTCACAGGAACGTTCAGCTGCCCCGAGAGTTTCAAGGAATGGGGATTCGGATAGAGGACGACGTTTTGATTACGGACTCAGGACCCGTAGTGCTGACGAGCAGCTGTCCCAAGCAACCGGCCGACGTGGAGAGGATCGCGTCCAGTGACTAGGAGTGTAATGTTCGTAAGAGCGTATAATATATTTCATCAACTGTTGTGGCAATTCTCGGCCATTTTTTGCAATAAATTAAAAACACGTCCGTGGGGTCTCGGCTCACCAGTCCAAGTCTTTGATGGGTTCGCCTCCGGGGTAGTCGCCGTTGAGGCAGGCCATGCAGTGGCCGACTTTGTGGGCGTTTTTTGTCTTGATGTCCGATCGGACCGCCTTGACCAGTCCCTCCACGCTCAAATATTTCAAACTGTTCGCTCCTGTATCGAAAAAATGTTAGGTTAATTTACACCTCAAATGACGTGCAAACAAAAAAGGAGTATTACAAAAAACAAGCTAAAAAATCACGTCGTCGGTGAAATGGCATAACCACGTGACTGATCAAATACCGGGTGGCTATAAATGATTGACATTTTTTGTGTTAGGTTGGCAATATTTTTTAACTCTTCCATTGGGTACACTGATTTTCAAATTTTAAACTGTCAAATTTAAAATTGCCCATGTCAGAATTGTTTTCAAAATGGTTTTTACAACTGAAAGATCTGTTCGATCACTCGCTGTAACAATTTTTTCCGTTATTTGTCACTTTTCGTTCGCTATTATTAAGTAAGTTACATTTTTTGACAACAATATTCTAACCTGAAAAGTTAATAGACATAAATCACGACGACAGTTAATCTGGTACCAATTCCTCACTGTTGCCAAACACC
This sequence comes from Eledona agricola, assembly GCA_964023215.1. NCBI lineage: Eukaryota > Metazoa > Arthropoda > Insecta > Coleoptera > Tenebrionidae > Eledona > Eledona agricola. Next base: position 750,758 of record OZ026861.1, read on the forward strand.
CAAATTTAAGTCAATCATTTATAGTCACCCGGTATTTGCATTTGAGATTCTAATGGCCCGAGTCTCATTCATTTCTCTGTTTACATAATGTAATTTTTTTATAATTCATTAAAAAAATTGACACAAAAAGTCCAAATATGACATTTTTTGTCTCCTGTAATATTTTACTCACTCTTTACAAATACGCGGTTACACAAATTAGCACACAAAAAATGACATTTTTTGTCTCCTGTAATATTTTTCGCACTCTTTACAAATACGCGGTTACACAAATTAGCACACAAAAAATTTACAATTCTCAAACGGGGATCGTTTATACATATTTTGGTAGGAGTTGATTGGATTTTTGATGAGATATGATAAGTTTAATAAACTATATTTGAAATTGTTGAGATTCCACTATTCAATCAATCGATATAACTACTTAGTTAGAAATAAGCTGTTACCATAATATAGAGGTGTTTCATTTGAAAAATTCGATGAAATGAACAATTTGTACATTAAATTACCACAGTTCAAAATTTGGCTTGACCAACTAAATTAGACTATATTGAAAATGTTTTGTCAAAATATCAAATCAAAAGTGTGATTAAATTGGGAGCAGCTATTTTTCAAATAAGGGCCTTTTTTTCGTTTAAATATCAAATAATAGCAAAGCATGGGACTTCAAATGGAACACGGTTTAAAAATCTGTTATTATCAATAAGACCGACCGTGAAAGTCTACACACTTTCATAATAGCAAAACAATTGAAATTAGGTGAATAGAAAATTATATGTACTAGTATAATAATTTTTTGATGAGGAATTCGAAAATACGAATGTAACTACTAATAATGTGCTTATAAATAAAGAAATGATTCAGGGTGGGCCATTGAACCTAGTTTTTGTTTTATTTTTTCCAGTGTAGACGTTTGCCGTTGACATTTCACAAGATTTGACAGCAACTGTCAACCAAAAAGTTGCTCAAAAGACGTTTAAAGCGACGCCCGGAGATAGACTTTGTTAAAAAAAGACATTAAATGTGTCTGCGATATTTCATTCCAAACGGTTTTAATTGCATTTAGTAAAGACGGTTTTGAAATCAAATTTTTATTCGAATTTTCTCGAATTATGCAAACAATTTCGTTCCACACATCGGGTATTCCGATAAAAAATTTACCCGTTTTTTGTTAAAATTTAACAATTTTTGGTAAAAATGCAATTTTTTATTAATGCTTTACAATTTTTTATATTAATTTTAGCATTTTGTGGTCATTGCGAAATACTCCTATTTTTATTATTTTTTTAATTGTGCCATTTATATCTTGCGAGTCTAAATATTGTAATTTCCGATAAACTACCGTTTTTATTATAGAAAAAATTTTGTAATTAATTTTCCCATTTTTGCAACTATGCGATCAATGTCGTTTCAGCCCCTCTCAATGGGTTTCCGGTAAAAATTTTACTATTTCCTTATCACATTTTAGCATTATGGCCATTGCGAGCCTAAATTGTAATTTCCGGTAAAAGTGTAACAATTTTTAGAAGAAAATTAACAATTCTTATTCAATTGTGGCCCTTTTTATCTCACAATTTTATCATTCTTTTACAACATTTTAGCATTTATAGACATTGCCTAAATTGTGATTTCCGGTAAAATTTTACATATTTTAGAATTTTCCGTTAAAGTTTTTGCTTTTATAGTAATTGCGAGACTACATTTTGTAAATTCTAAAAATTTTATAATTTTTAGAAAAAGAAAATTGCCAAGTTTTTTAAATATTGTAATTACCGGTAAACATTTTAAGATTTTACTAAATTTTACCATTTTGTCACGACATTTTAGAATTTATTGTCATTACGAGCTTATATTGCTATTTCCGGTCATATTTTACCATTTTTAAAAGAAAAAAATAAATACATTTTGTAATTTTGCGATCAATTTCATTCCACACATTCTTAATAACGTGTGTTCAAAAATAAAACGAGGCTGCTTTGGCCATGGAAAAACTTTGTGCATCAATTTAGTGTAGCAAAATGGGATAAAAAAAAGTGCAAAACATTTCCCGGTATCGTTGTGAATCCAAACATCAATCTATTCATTGTTACAGCTTCTCCTCTGTTGAGGAGAATATCGACACGACCAGGACGGTCATTAATTTAATATAACTGTAAGTCGTGAATAGATCGATGAAGAAGAATCAGTCTCAAAACCGAAAAATGTCTTGAGAATATTTGGCAGCACTCAGTTACCCGTCAACCTTCATGGGTCATCAGTCTCTATGCGCAACTCGAGACCTACCAATTCAGTTTAAGAGCAACTGCATTCTCAATTAATATTTCAAAAATCGTTGTATATATAGTTAAACACGGACGTCGACCGTTAGGGAGTTGTATTACACAATATACATTAGAAAAAAAAGGTTCGGGTTTGCTTAGATTCAAAGGTTCGAAGGTTTATTATTTTATGGACCAAAAAATGGTAGACGAGCTACGGCAAAAAATCGAAAGCAATTGCGATAAATGTTGTTTGTTTTTGGAGTTTAATTACGGATTGTCTTTCATTAAAGTTTACACTAATTTTTTACATGTTTACATTTTATTTAAAGTACCAATTTTTTTTACCCCATCATTTAAGTAGTAGGATCTATTTTTTTAATAATAGCAATTTAAAAATAATATGTTTGTGACCTACCAATCGTTGTATATATATTTAAACACGAACGTTGACCACTAGTGAGTTATAAATTACACAATATACATTAGAAAAAAAAAGGTTCGGATTTGCTTGGATTCGAAGGTTCAAAAACCAATGATGACGTCATTGTACAAAAATACGTGACGTCGTAAGTCACATTTTTATGTCATAAGGTGGCTCATTAAAAAATAAAGTTAAACTGTCCTAGCGTTTGGGCCGTTTTATTTTGATGGTAAATTTTAAACTGACAGATCTTGACATTTGTCAAATCTATGTTTATGTTTTCTATGGTTTCTACACTGGAAAGCCGATAAATTCCATGGCCAACGCAGCCTCGTTTTATTTTTGAACGCACGTTAGGTTTTCCGTTAATATTGCTACTATTTTTGCTAAAAATGCCATTTTTTATAAACATTAGCAAACATTTTTAGCATTTGTGGGTCTGAATATTGTGATTTCCACTGAACATTTTACCCTTTTCAGAAAAAAAGAAACGATCGTATAATCAAAATGTGACAATATCGGTCAAAATGTCTCCGTATTTTCTCGAAATATGTATTACGATTTCTTTGCAACAGTTTAGCAGCCTAAATTGTAATTTCCGTAAACAAATTTTCATTTTTAGAAAAAAATAACAATTTTTATTCGCTCAAAATGTTGACAAGTTTCTCAAAATTTTAGACTTATTGTAAATGCGACCATAAGAATTGTAATTTCCCGTAGGAATTTTATAATTTTTAGAAAAAAATTGTTGATTAAAATGTTGACATATTTCGTTATAATTTTACCATTTTCCTCAAATTTATACAAGTGTCCAAAATTTAACGTCATCCCTTGCAGGGTTGACAGGCCAGCTCATGACTCACCAGATCATCAAAATATGATCTTTGTAAAAAATTGTTAGGTTTCGTAATATTGCTACTATTATGAATATAATATTCCTATAAAATTTTACGTATTCTAATATTCCAATTTTTGTTCGCCAACCCTAAATATTGATAGCAGTACAAGATGAAACTAATAGTGCTATAATACCTGGGAGAAAAAAAGCATTAGCGCACGATTTACGAATTAATTTTTTTTATTAGCTAACTTAATCATCAACTGTAAAAAATTACAAAGCAAACCTGGCAAGTCATTTGAATAAATTGCTTATTGAGCGTAGTTTTTTGCTCTGTTTTACTTCATAAAAAAAGATATTGTCAACTGAATATTTAATTTCAAAAACGAATTCCAAAGTGATTACTCTGAATTATTATTTTTCAATATTTAACGTAGTGACCATGCGTTTACTGAGCTGACCGATAAAAAGAAGAACATCAATTCGGTCGAGTTGTGTCATTTTTTGTACTGTTTGAAAAGTTTGTAATTTTTGGAGTTTTTTTAAAAAGTGATTACATGTCCTACTCTTAATAATTATTTTTCATTATTTAACGTAGTGACCATGCGTTTACTGACCTGACCGATAAAAAGAAGAACATCAATTCGGTCGAGTTGTGTCATGTTTTTTACTGTTTTAAAAGTTTGTAATTTTTGGTGTTTTTTAAAACGTGATTACATGCCCTACTCTTAATTATTATTTTTTATTATTTAACGTAGTTACCATGCGTTTATTGAACTGACCGATAAAAAGAAGAACATCAATTCGGTCGAGTTGTGTCATTTTTTGTACTGTTTGAAAAGTTTGTAATTTTTGGAGTTTTTTTAAAAAGTGATTACATGTCCTACTCTTATTAATTATTTTTCATTATTTAACGTAGTGACCATGCGTTTACTGACCTGACCGATAAAAAGAAGAACATCAATTCGGTCGAGTTGGGTCATGTTTTTTACTGTTTTAAAAGTTTGTAATTTTTGGTGTTTTTTAAAACGTGATTACATGCCCTACTCTTAATTATTATTTTTTATTATTTAACGTAGTGACCATGCGTTTATTGAACTGATCGATAAAAAGAACATCGATTCGGTCGAGTTGTGTCATTTTTTGTACTGTTTGAATAGTTTGTAACTTTTGGAGTTTGTCGAAAACGTGATTACATGTCCTACTCATAATTAGTATTTTTCATTATTTAACGTAGTGACCATGCGTTTATTGAACTGACCGATAAAAAGAAGAACATCAATTCGGTCGAGTTGTCTCATTTTTTGTACTCTTTAAATAGTTTGTAATTTTTGGAATTTTTTAAAACGTGATTACATGGCCTACTCTTAATTATTATTATTTATTATTTAACGTAGTGACCATGTCTTTACTGAACTGACCGATAAAAAGAAGATCAATTCGGTCGATTGTGTCATTTTTTGTACTGTTTGAAAAGTTAGTAACTTTTGGAGTTTTTTGAAAACGTGATTACATGGCCTACTCAGAATTATTATTTTTCATTATTTAACGTAGTGACCATGCGTTTATTGAACTGACCGATAAAAAGAAGAATATCAATTCCGTGGAGATGTGTCATTTTTTGTACTGTGAAAAGTTTTTTAACATTTACGTCGAAGATTATACGTACCCACGTGTACGGCAAGCTGATCGGCGTCCAGTTTATTCGCGATCAGTTCTTCTCTGGTCGGAATGTTGATGCCCATATAACAGGGATAAAGTAGCGGAGGACTCGCCACGCGGATGTGCACCTCCGTCGCCCCCGCATTCCTCAGCAGCTTGATGATGGGTCCGATAGTGTTGCCCCTTACGATGGAGTCATCTATCAGAATGACCCTCTTCCCCTTGACGCTTCCCGACAACGCCCCGAACTTCTTGGCGATGCTCAGCTGCCTCAGCCTGTTGCTCGGCTGTATAAACGACCTCCCGACGTATCTGTTCTTGCAGAGGACCTCCGCGAAGGAGATGCCGCTTTGGCGGGAGAAGCCGTGAGCGGCGGCCGTTCCGGACTCGGGCACCGAACTCACGATGTCCGCTTCGACGGGATGCTCGATGGCCAATTGGCGTCCGCATTGCATCCGCACCGCGTACACCATCTGCCCCTCGAAGATGGAGTCGGAGCGCGCGAAGTAAACGTACTCGAAGATGCAAAACGCCTGGATTTTGTCTTCGGGACGCTCGATGATGTCTATTGTGCGGATCCCGTGACGTGTCATTTCGATTATTTCGCCGGGGAATACTTCGCGCACGTATTGGGCCCCGATCGAAAGAAAGCCGCACGATTCGGAAGAAACGACCCAGCCTTCCGCCTCTCTGCTGTCGTCACAATCGCCGTCCAATGCTGTAACAGGCGGGGGTTTATACACTTTCAATAAGTTTCTGAGGGACGCGGAAAAAATTTTGTTAGGCTTATTATGGCGCATGACGTGATATTTTTTGTTTGGTCCTAACTTTCTTTGTTTTGTTGCTGTGGCAATCATCTTTGTTTTTTTTAATCGAGTCTTATGAATGTTTTGTGGTTTTTAAACAAGCGCATATCTCTCTATTTTGTAATTTTAATTTTACAATTACTGAAAAAAATTACAATAAATTAATAGGAAAAAAATGTTCATCATTATTGGTAAAGAAGGCCATGAAAATGTTGCGAGTAGAGGATGGTTCAGTTTCGATGGCGATCTCATAAAGTAATGGTTTTTTTGTCAAAACCTTTCTAACTAATTTTTTCTTATTTTAAATATATGTTACGTGACCCAAAGACAATGCAAAGCTGTCTAATGTGACGCAGTGTTTACCACAGGAAGTGTAGCATAAGCATTAGCAGTTTTTCTATATAAAAGTAAGACGCTTTGCTTCAGTTAGTTAGTTGTTGTTCAGTTATTGTTAAGCCGTTAGTCGTTGCTTATAATTATTTAACCGTCAAATCAATAATCAATCGTTCAGTAGTCGCAATTAAGTGTAACCAATAATTAAAGTGTAATTTTGTGTTTAATAAAAATAAGGTTTTACAGACGTAAAATATATATTTATTATACCTATATGATAGTCCTAAAAACCTCTGAAAAAATTGATAATTTATATTTCGCAATTTCTTCCAAGTGTGCCTTGGAAAAAAAACGATTTCTTTTGTTACATTACCAAGCAATTGCGCAGAAAACTGTTAAAGTGTGAAAAATACATTTTGTATCTATTTTGCTTACAAAAAATCCAAAGTTACAAGAATTTTGAAGTTACATCGATTCCAATAAAAATCGCAAGACAATTTCTCTTGAATAAATATTCGGATAAGCCCCAACCCTTAGTCGGACTTCAATCTCTTCTTCTTTCCTCTTTTCATTAGCGTATCTCTTTGGACGTGGCTGTATGACAGAACCAAATTATTCTAAATTTTCTAATAATCGTTCTAATATTTTCAAACCTGGTTTCAGGAAATTTTTCGAAATAGGTCCTACATATTTTTGAAAACAGAAAAAAAGCTTTTTTAAAAATGCAATCGTTTTCTGTTGTTGATATTTTAAAAAACGCAAGTTTGATTTATTACGGCTAAATAAACAACTCAAAATAATTCCTACTGCCTTATGTGGAGAGACCGCGATATAAGAAACTGAATTAAATAATACAATTTTTCATCGGTTTGCATAAAAACCACGTCTCAGAAATAAATAAAATGTACGTAAATCAGATCGATTTGTTTTGCATTACATACAGGGCTGTCTTTTTTTAAAGCGGTCTTTAGGAAATTTCCAATTTACTCTAGGGCTATAAACATGAAATTTGGAACAAGGAAATTAACCATTCTGAATCGAAATAAATTATTTTCAATATGGCGGCCCTTTGTCTTATACCGGAAATGGACGCCATCTTTGTTATTTGAAACGGAAAACCCCAGTTTTTATTCATTTTTCGAGTCCCCCTTTTCTATCCGAGTCCAGTGCAATTTATGTTGTCTCTGTCTATTTGTCATAGTTTTAGATATATGCTGATTATTTTACAAAATTTTGCATTTACGATGTCTATAAATAAAACGATTTCTCGGTAACCAAACTGTTTTTTTGCTGTCGATTATAGAAAGTTTGTAAAATCTATTGCTGGTATCAACAATAATTAAATCACATTCTAAGTACTTACAATGATTAATAAAAAAGCCCAAAACAAAACTTCACAATTTAAATTTTTTTAAATGACACGTAGAGTCGGTTGTACGAATATGTTGACACATTCTTGTACAAAAAACTCGCAACAAGAATATGGCGTTATAGGAAGCTAAAATTAGAACGGAAGCAGAAAACTAACAAGCATTCTACTGGATCTGATAGAAATTATGGAAAAGTAGAACTAGATATTATGGATAATTTACGCCTCTCTGAAACATAAATTATAAGTAGACGAATGTTTGGAAGAATTAAAAAATGCTGGAAAGGAATTATTGAATTAGAGAGAACAGTCAAGGAAAATCTCTGAATCTTATTTAGAGAAGTTGACAGCGAGCAATTTTGGTCGTGTTTTCAAGATGAGAGATAAAACCCCTCGTGCAAAAACTGTTATTTATATAAAAATAGGTCGATTTTTCAATAAAATGGGGTAAAGACAATGAATTAGCTGCTCTGGAACATATACGTGGTGTCTCAAAAGTCAATTTGTGAATGTGGGTTTTTTGTACAACCGTCTGAGTCATATTAGGGGCTTCTCTAGATGCACCAGTAGATAATGATGGGATAATTGAGGTAAAATAGTAAAATGCAATTTTGCTGCAAAAGACTAGTTCTCGAAGCAACATTGAATAACAGAATAACATAGTCGCATTGATATAACCATTACGATTATATTATCAAATTCAGGGCCAACTTGAGTCACCAATAAAATTATAATTTTTTTGTGTGTGCATACCAAACGCCTTTTGTTATACAAAGAGTTCAAAAAGATAGGAACTTTGAAATATAAATATGAAGAGAATTGTAAAAACTTACACAACTGCAAAAATTCTATTCATTTTCTTCCGGAAATAACTGCTAGACGATTCAATAGAAATAAAGATTTAGAATGAGAAATACAAACATATTTTTTCACACCCTTGTTATAATTTTTACTAGTTTTTTTAAGTAATGAATTGTGATTTTCTGTACAATTGTTTTTAAATTGATACCTGGCGATTGCGAGCGTGCAGACAGTCCTAGCCAGGCACAATAATAATATAATAATATTGAGATAGTTTGTTCTGCTGAAAGCTTGGATTCCAATAATGTCTATTTTGGGAATGAGTCCAATAAAATTGTAAAACTGGAACTCGAGGACCACTCTTATTACTGACAATAATATTGGGCTCTGGTTTGGAAGGGGAACCGAGAGCTGTAATTGTACAATCGTGGACAGTCAAAAATAACAGTCGTGTCATGCAAATACCGACTCTATGAGACATTGTCATTGGGTCGGTATTTGCCGGCCAATTTAGCCGGCGGGTATGATGCAAATACCGACTCAATGACAATACCTCATAGAGTCGATATTTGCATGACACGAGTGTTATCGTTGACTGTCCACGGGTGTACGTCCCTTAAACCCGTGTGAGTTTTTACGTCTGTTCTTACGTTCGTTTTGCGCTAGCATTTTGCCCAGACAAAGCGGCCGGTTCCCGTACGGATCCCTCACTGCGTATATTTTGTTCTTGAGCATGATCACAAGAGAGTAGCTGAGCGGCGCCAGGTGCATTAGGTGCTTGATTCGGGCGGGCCAATCGGGGCCGTTCTGTTCGCCTTCGGGAGGATTGAGGCAAAGCGCCTGCGTTATAAGTTCGCTGTCGGAGTGCGTTGACAATCCCACGCCGCGTCCCAGCACCATTTTGCGTAGACTATCACAATTGACGAGCTCTCCGTTGTGGGCCACTGCCAGGGCCCCATATTGCGTGTGAACGACGAACGGTTGACAATTTACCTCTTCGGAAGCGGCGCTCGTTGAGTACCTCGTGTGTCCTATTCCGATGCTTCCCTTGAGGGTGCGGATGGCTTGGTCGTTGAAGATGTTGCTGATGAGGCCCATGCCCTTGACGATGTTTAGGTACTTGGAGCATTTCCCTTCGCTCGTCACGATCCCGGCGGACTCCTGACCCCTAGACAAATTGTATAATCATCGTGCGCGACACCGCCTTATCGTGCTTATTTTGATTCGACGAAATAGTATTTACGCAAACGATCAGTCATGCCGCGTGTCTGATCCCATCGATTTAAAATAAACACAAAAACGAAATAAAAACGTATTAAAAAAAAAATAAAAAAAAATAAACAAAGAAATTACCGATGTTGGAGCGCAACGAGGCCCCAGCAAATAATTTGCGAAATTTCTAGAGTCGTGGGCCACTCCCCGCATCCTATGGCCCCGAAAACCCCGCATTCGTGGGTGAGGCCCGAAGTGACCGCTCCTCGTCCTTTCCGCTTTTGTATGGCGTAGCTTTTTAGCTCGCAAAGACCCGACTCGTCTTCGGAGCCGTGTTGACAACTGTCCTCTTCGGACATTTTCGCTTTGTTCGTCTTAGGTGGAAGAGGTCAGAACCCAGTTCTATGATTTGTAAATAAAAACACAAGATTAAAAACAGTGTTAAAAACTGTAACTTTCCGCTGCTGTTCACAATGAGATTGATAATTTACATGAAACGCCGCGAATAACACCAGATCGAGCCGGATAACCCGCGAAGGATCAATTACAAAACCAATTTATCGTCAAAAACAGTTTCGTCAATTCGAAATTTTATACATTTTATTCGGACTGACGCAACCGATTGTGTAAATTATACACAAAAACAATTTTTTGTAATTGTTATGCTACTGAAACATCTTTGATTGAAACGCGGCCATATACCCGAGAAATACATCCACAAACTTCTAGTTGGTCATTCAAATTTATTTAATCAAAATATTTCAATCAGTTATTTTGAAAAAAATATTGCTTAATAGTAAATCTGTTCATAATATTCTTATAAGGTATCAATTTTGGTTTAAAGGGTAATTATTGTTGTGAAAATTATTGAGTATCGTTATATTTGATGGCGTTGTTGCAGGTCGCTTTTTATTTTAATTTTTTTCAATTTCGATTTTGCTCACTACACGTTTTCCAAGTGTAATTCAGATTAGTCAATTGTATTTCAAAATGTATCAATTTTAATTCAGATGAATCAATTGTGTTTCAGAATGTATCAATTTTAATTCAGATGAATCAATTGTATTTGAGAAAATATCAATTGAAATTCAGAATGTATAAATTTTAATTCAGATTAATCAATTGTATTTCAGACTCTATCAATTGTAATTCAGTCAATTATTTTGAAAAAAATATTGCTTAATAATAAATCGGATCTTAATATTATAAGGTATTCGTTATGGTTTAAAAGGTAATTATTGTTGTGAAAATTATTGAATATCATTATATTTGATGGCGTTGTTGCTGGTCGTTTTTTATTTTAATTTTTTTCAATTTCTATTTTGCTCTCAGTACACCTTTTCTAAAGGGTAATTCAGAAAGGATCAATTGTAATTCAGATTAGGCAATTTTATTTCAAAATGCATCAATTTTAATTCAGATGAATCAATTGTGTTTCAGAAAATATCAATTGAAATTCAGAAAATAGCACTTGTAATTTAGAATTGATCAATTTTACTTCATATTAATCAATTGTATTTCAGAAAATATCACTTGTAATTCAGAAAGCATTTTTTTAAATATATTATACCATTAAAATAAATCATGTGATAAATTATAAGTTCAATTCAATGTATGTAATTGAATTTTAAAGATAACTGTTGTATTTGTATGTTCTGCGTGGTTAAAATTAATTTTTGAAGTAGGCGTAATCGGGTATTAATTTTTTTCAAATTAAATTTAAATAGTCAATTATGTTGTCTGATTTACAATTTACCAATCTGAATTACAATTGATACATTTTGTAATTCGCTAATCTGAATTACAAGTGATATTTTCTGAATTACTTAATAAACTTGGAAAAGGTGTAGTAACGCGCGTACAAATAAAAAACGATTCAGAGTAGGCCTGGGTTGTGTTTTATTTTTTACAGTGCAGACATTTGACAGCATTTGAAGATGGATTTTGTTGAAGAAGATGTAACGTGTCCGTTGTTAACAAAGAACTTAAATTGGAATTTCCCCAACGAAATCGAACTCGGTTTTTTTGTACGCTTACGTGATTTTGTACCCCCTGTTTGATCATCGGTAACAAATGCCGCCCGATTTACCCATCAAATAACGCTTGCTTGATGTATAATTTTTCTGTAGAAAATTTTGAAGGGAAAGCTTACCGGTGATCACAACTCCGGTCACTTCCACTCTTTAACTACGTAAATTTAATAATAAACAATTTTGAAACATTCAGCGGTCTTTTAATGCAACCACGTGCGTCTCCCACCATCGTCGGCACCGAATTACCACGTGAAAGAGCGTCTTGCAAACTTTACCCATTTTATAAACAAAGATAAATCTAATGAAACTGTGGCGCAAATTAATTTCGACACTTCAAAAGTGAGCTAATTCAATGAGCATCGAAACGTATATCTAATTATAGGACGGACTGATGTCTTCGGCAGATTACCACATCGGATGCAATTGTTTATGATTTAAATTTCCCGCCGAGCACGTGTGGGTCTAAGTGCAGGACGCATGCGTTGTTTATTTTTTCCTAATTATAAAGTAAAACGTGAGTGGACTTTGCGTATTTGTGTTGTCCGCGGTTTCTGCTTGAAAGAAAACTGTTTTGCGAAGTGAAATAACGATGGTGAACCAAGGTAGGTTTTTGTGTTTTCGACTTTTATTCGATTTCCCATTGAAAAAATTGAGGATCAACAGGTTAGGTCAGGGGTGTCCAAAACAAACATTTACTCTATTTTTTTTTACTTAAGGGGTGTCCAAATTTATTCTTGGATTCGCAGGCGGAGAGTTTTTAGTTTTTGAAGACATTTCCAAAAATATTAATTCTTATTTACATTTTAGTTGGCGATTACAAAGTGGGGTCGCTCCTCGTCGAGGGCAAAACCAAACAGGTGTACGAGCTCCCGGGCTCCGATGAGTTGTGCCTCCTCCTCAACAAGGACCGAATAACCGCCGGTGACGGTGTCAAAGCGCACAACTTGTCCGGCAAAGCGGCAATTTCAAACAAAACGAATGGCAAAGTTTTCGAAATCCTCAACTCGGTCGGAGTCAGGACTTCGTTCGTGAAGTCCGCGAGTCCAGAAGCTTTCGTTTCTAAGCGCTGCGAGATGATTCCCATCGAATGGGTCACGCGCAGATTGGCGACGGGGTCGTTCCTCAAACGAAACCCCGGCGTGCCGGAAGGTTATCGTTTCTATCCACCGAAACACGAGACTTTCTTCAAAGATGATGCAAACCACGACCCCCAATGGTCCGCCGAGCAGATAATCTCGGCAAAGTTCAAGGTGAATGGCTTGGAGATTGGTGAGTTGAGCGCCGTCCGTTATCGTTGAAAAAAAAAACAACTACAAAGTTACGGGTCGCCGGTGTACGGGATTAGGAGCAGGAAACGTACGAAATTTAGATAATGCTAAGCATTGCGGCGGAAATAAATCGACTTCTACACTAAGATTTTATGTTTTGATCTCCGCCTTTCCGAATTGTAATTTATTTTCCAAATGTGCATTATTTCAATAGCTTTTTTATTTTTGGCAAATATTTCAATTGTATAACCAAGTTTTTAAAGATACGACTTCTTTGCCTAACAATGTAGCAAAAAAATTCACTTTCGTTGTTAAGTGTTAAGTGGCTCAATTTTTATGGTTCAACAAAAACATCAGAAAATACAAAACTAGTATATTTATTATTTGTATTTTATTCTCCTAATGGGTGCATTATTTCAATAGTTTTATTTATTTTTGATAAATATTTTAATTGTATAACTGAGTTTTTTGAACATCGACTTGTTTCTCTAACAATTTGGCAAAACAATTCACTTTCATCGTTTATTACGTCTTAAGTGACTCAATTTTTATGGTTCAACAAAAATATCAGAAAATACAAAACGAGTACAGTATGTATTATTTGTAATTTATTCTCCCAATGTGCATTATTTCAACAGTTTTATTTATTTTTGGCAAATATTTTAATTGTATAACTAAATTTTTTGAACATCGACTTCTTTGCCTAACAATGTAGCAAAAAAATCACTTCCATTGTTTGTTACGTCCTAAGTGGCTCAATTTTTATGGTTCAACAAAAATATCAGAAAAGACAATACGAGTATATTTATTATTTGTAATTTATTCTCTTAATGGGTGCATTATTTCAATAGTTTTATTTATTTTTGATAAATATTTTAATTGTATAACTAAATTTTTTGAACATCGACTTGTTTGTTTAACAATGTAGCAAAAAAAATCACTTCCATTGTTTGTTACGTCCTAAGTGGATCAATTTTTATTGTTCAACAAAAATATCAGAAAATACAAAACGAGTATATTTATTATTTGTAATTTATTCTCCTAATGTGCATTATTTCAACAGTTTTATTTATTTTTGGCAAATATTTTAATTGTATAACTAAATTTTTTGAACATCGACTTGTCTAAAAATTTGGCAAAAAAATTCACTTTCGTCGCTTATTACGTCCTAAGTGGCTCAATTTTTATGGTTCAACACAAATATCAGAGAATACAATACGAGTATATTTATTACTAAACATATAATGAAACAGTAATTAATAAAATTAATAAAAACTGTACCAATGGCAAAACATTTTAATGAAATTGAAATAAGGTTTCATTTTGAAACGGATTTTTATTACTGTAGTTTTTCTTACAAACATTATTTTTAAGGATTTAGTCATTTTTCTTTGCGCTCAGGAACATTCAACAACATTCTGTTCTACAATCTGATAATTTCAGTCCAGTTTAAATGGAGTCATAAACACCAGTTCAGTTTCTGGTCCCTCAAAATCAAATTTGTAACTTAAAGCTTTACGTTCCTTGTTACATTTTATCTCAATCTCATTTCAATATGGCCTGCGAGAAATTTTGTTCAATTCTTATTGTTAAAAAATAGTTATTCTCAGCTGAATGACGTCGACTTTCGAAGAGTTGGCATTTTGAACTGAACATTCAATATGTAGAAAATCAAGAATTTTTTTTTCTGTTTAAGAATTGTGAATAAAAAAAAACATATTGTTGTTACTACATTTCATAGTTTTTTTAATATTCTTAATTGAATCTTTTTAAAATATGATAACTTTTGAACCATCAGGAGTGTTACAATAATTATGCTTTCCGTCGATTGGTATAATTTCAAAAAATAATTTAAGAGTACATACTTCAAATATTTTTTAGTGTTTCAGGAGGTCGTTGCGATTCCCCGAATTACTATAACAAAATGACAAAAACTCAATTTTTTTCAAATTGGGAACCCCACAATCTAATTTAAAGTAAATAAGAACTTTAATAAATAAAGGTTTGTTATGCCAATTCTCGATAATTTTTACGATATTCCGCATCGGACGATTGTCGCAAAAATATTTTTATAGAAAATGAGAAATATCGTAAAAACTAAGCAGAACTGGCATATCACCTTTATAAAAGTGGAGTTATTTTTTATTTCTACATCGAAAGATGCTTTTAGATTGTGGGATTGCTGTTTGAAAAATATTAGCTTTTGATATTTTGTTATAATCATATTTAAAAAATCGCAGCAGCCATTTGAGACATTCAAATAGTATAAAAAGTACTTTTAGATTATGCTCTGAGGTTATGCACAACGACAAAAAAACTATTGTATTATCTGCAACAAATGAAGAGATATTAATTTTCAAAAAGATCGTTGCATTTTTAAATCTTAGCATTATATTGAAAATTTTCAAAAACTTTGAGAAGCACGTGCCCACAATCTGGATGGGTCTTTTTAAGAATCGAGTCCCAAACGAATTAGTGTATAAAAATAGCGAGTTGTCATTTAAAACAATAACAAAGTTGGTGTCAATTTCCGGTTTAAAGTATTTTTATTCGATTCAGAATGATCGATATTGAGGATGCACCAAATTTCAACTTTCCAGGTTTACGGGAACTAATATTTTTCAGCTAATATTTTTTCGCTTCCAAAACCATTAAATGACATTTTTTTAAAGTTTGAAAGGTGATGTTTTTTAAACTTAATGTTAATTTTTTGTTTAAGTTGTTTTTATTGGATTTATGTCAGTTTGCTAAATCGGGGAAAATAAATGAAAACGCCAAAAACAATAAACACAATACTCGAAAAAACTCTTTATTAATCAAAAGTGTGATTTAAATATGCACTGCAACTTTTTCTTCAAGGCACTCGTTTTCGATCTCTTCGCCGTTTTCTATTATAGTTTTATACCTTTCATTCTTCCTATTGATTGTGCCTGTAAATGTTTTAATGATTTTTTATTCTTTTCTTCAAGCGCTATTTCCAATGTCAACTGAAAATCCTTTTTTCCTTCTTGAGAAAACTTTAAGCACTAAATGTACAAAAATTGATTTATTTCTTTTTGCACAGTTTCTTCAAGCGCTATTTCTAATGTCAACCGAAAATCCTTTTTTCCTTCTTGAGAAAACTTTAAGCACTAAATGCACAGTTGCTTTTCATGTAACGTCTTTTTTAACAAGTTCCATATCGAGGCGTCGGTTTGGACGTCGTTTGAACAAATTTTTGAATAACAATTTATGTCACGATTTCACACACACAAGAGTACACTGTAAAAAATAAAACAAAAACTAGATTTCGTGGCCTACTGAACCCTTTTTTGTACGTTTTATTGATCGTTGTTACGGTACAAACTATGCAGTGTTTTTTTTTTTCATTCAGGACCCACCGAAGTGGACATCATGACCAAAACCTCGATCCTCGTGTTCGAGATTTTGGAAAAAGTGTGGGCCACGCGCAATTGCGCCCTAATTGACATGAAAATCGAGTTCGGCGTCGACGGCAACGGTGAGTCCACGAAAACAACAACACAATTGCAAAACGCAAGTTCGTCGGGCTATCTCTTCACTTTATTGAAACCGATACATTTTCACAATAGATAACTGTGCATATTTGTGTCGGATTTTGCAATGAGCGTCAACCAATCCGGTTATGCGACAACATACATAATATCACAGATTACTCCAGATCACTGACTCAATGCAAATATTTTGGCGGAATGACCGTTAACGACCTTTAAATTTTGTAACAGTTTTCAGATGGCGCATCGATCAAATTTTGCGGCAAATTTAAATAGTCTCACCTCTCTTTATAGGTAGTAAAAATGCTATTATATTTTGAATATTTTATGATTTACTCTACAAAACTAATGTAAAAAATTGTTTTGTAGAATAAACCATAAAATATTCCTTCATTATTTACACGTCATACAAACAAACAATTTTATAAAAATCAATTTATTATATTACATAATTTAAATTAAACAAAATTATACCCAAAATGTTAACAGTTACATTTCTAAGATGGGTATAACTTACTCATATGATAATTACTTGGGGTTATTATATAATAATGGAAATTTTGAAAGACTTACCGGACAACCAATAGAGCAACCTGGCTTAGTTCTTCAAATTCATACACAAAAATAAGGAATAATGAAGCCTAATATCTAACGATGCCGAAAAGTGTTTTTTGCAAACCCTCCACTTTTGCTTTAGATTGCAATTTTGGCCACAGTTTCGCTCTAGAATTATGTAATTAGATTTCCTGAATTTGTTGTATTAATAAAACATCCTTACCTTTCTTCACTTTTTGGAAAACAATGCAGTTTCTCCGCTTAGTTTTTACCAACACCACAAATAATGTAAAAAGACCCATCTTTCGCTTAAAATTTTTCACAAATTCAATTGACAAGCAAGTTTTGACATTTACTGGCTTGATTATAATTGCAGCAAAATGCTGTTTTTAAAATATTAGTCAGAAAAAAAGCAACAAGCGTAGAAACAGTCACGCTTTTTAAAAAACACGGAATTCTACATTGTTCAATTTAAAATAGTAAAAATATTGGGCCTTTTATTTGAATTTAAATAAAAGTTTTTGTAGTGACATCTAGCGGTCGTACAAAGTATTAGCAACGACCACAGCGCCTCTACATTTATGGTATCTGTCACAAAGATGTCATGCGCCTAATTTAAATGTGTAGAAAAGAGATAGTCGCCTTATGAAGTCAGTCATCTGGAGTAATCTGTGATAATATTATTTAATTCAACTGAACACTGGCTTTTTCTACTCAGTTTTTAGTTGTTGTTTTATGCGCTATTTGATCATAGGACAAATTCTGGTGGCGGACGTCATCGACTCGGACAGCTGGCGACTGTGGCCATCCGGAGACAAGCGACTAATGGTAGACAAACAAGTCTACAGAAATTTGACTTCGGTCACGGAATCAGACTTGAATACTGTTAAGCGCAACTTTGAATGGGTCGTGGAGCAGCTCGACCATCTAACTCCACCAAACGATCACCTAGTGGTCATCCTCATGGGTAGCGCTTCGGACGCGGACCATTCCAAAACGATCCAGAAACATTGTCAACAATTAGGCTTGTCCACAGAGCTTAGAATCACTTCAGCCCACAAGGGGACCGAAGAAACTGTTAAGATCGTCCGCTACTACGAATCTTTACCTCTGAAAGTTGTTTTTGTGGCAGTGGCCGGACGTTCAAACGGCCTGGGTCCCGTAATTTCTGGAAATTCATCGTTCCCCGTTATTAATTGTCCTCCTCTCAAACCGGACAACGTCGCCAGAGATATATGGTCCAGCTTGAACGTGCCTTCCGGATTGGGATGCGGGACTGTAGTCTATCCCGAGGCGGCGGCTTTAAACGCAGCCACAATAATCGGATTGAGTAATCATCTCGTGTGGAGCCGATTACGGTCCAGACAATTGGACAACTACGTCAGCTTGGCCACGGCCGACAAAAACATTAAAGGAGTCTCAAATAACTAACCGACTACAAGTTTTATTCTACAACTTCTACTGGTCGCTGTCCTCGTCTTCGTTCTTCTTCTCGTCCGCCAGATTCGTTTTATCCGAAGCGTTTTTCAAAGTCATCCACCGCTTGATGCTGGACACTGCCGGAAGCGGAACGTTGAGCCGTTTAGTCAGATACAAGTAGCACCGTTTGTTGCTCAAGTGTCTTATCGTGTAACCCACGGCCATGTCGTCGTTGCTCCAATAAATCTTCTTCTTTCCGGACAGTATTTTAATCTGCGACTCGGAAAACACTTTCGAAAGCAACCGTTTCTGTTGGTTTAAAGACAGGAACGAGCGTTTTGTGCGCAGGTACTCTGAATGCAAATCGGTCACTTCCAAGTCCTTTTTCCTGTAGTTCTCCACCAGCTTGTTGTTCGCCTCTCGTAGCTTCCTCACGCTCGACTCCAGCTTGTCCACTTTTTGCCGAATCGTCGCGTTGCAGTTGATAATCGTCCGGAGTTCATCTTGTGTCTGGATTTGACGATATTTGTCAGCTTGTAAGTCCGCATGCTCCGAGGTTTGTTGTAGTTGTTGGGTCGGTACTGCGAACACGATCATGTCGTCGGCGACGATATGCGTGCTCGATGGGAGATACAGAGTTGGGACGGCATCGTATTTTAGTTGTTTTGTGTAGTTCGATTCGGTGGTGTAGCTGTCGTCCTCAAAGTGAAGCGAACAGATGCGAGCTGCACAACGTACAAAATAACCAAAATAACAATTTAATGTTTGTAATCGTGCTTTTTTACCGAAGTTCAAGTCAACTTGCTCGGGAGGCCAACCGCTTGCTTCGATCCACTGTTGGGCCACCATTGGGTGTTTGGGGAACACATGATAATGGGCGGTGACGACATTATTATTAGTGCAGCCCCAAACGATGCAAGACATTTGTCTCAAAAGCTTTATTATTGTTTATTGAAATTGGAGGTTTGAAGGTGTGACATTTCAATGACGTTTCCGTTACATGGAACAATTGAACTACTACGCAAAAAGAAGGTTCAATGTTGGTCGAATTTTAATAACATGTCTTATAATTTATTTTAATTGTTGCAACTACTGATCATTGTATTAACGTAATACATACGTTTTATTATAACACACTTGTCATAAAGTCGCTCTAATCGACTTCGACCGCTAGATGTCTCCGTCAAATAATTTTTTTACATATTGTAAATTGCATTGTCACGACATAAATTGTGACGAGTGATTGACTCACGACTACATTAATAGTATTCGACCTTTAAAAAATCACAAGAACCGTATTTTTGTTTGCGTTTTTGTTAACTCGATTAGTTCAAATGCAGTAGTCCAACTGTCCCCGTCAGTTTTTTTACAATTTGTAAATTGCAGCGGATGACATAACGTGTATATAACACGAGTATATTAAAATGACATATCGTGTATATAACACGAGTATATTAAATGTGTTCGGCGTTTAAAAACACGAATCGTCTTTTTGTCGCTTTTTTGTTGTCTCGATTAGCTCAAATGTCAATTACGTCAGTGTCCATAGACAAGAGAGAGAATAGATGGTCCACTCTCCCTATTCTTTCTAAAGATAGTTTGTAGTGCCACCTGTTGGGATCTCCTAAAAGTTTTGTTCAAACACCCGTTTGAGTTACAGGAACCTGTACAGCTAAGCGCGCGCAATTTAATCGTGCGTGCTTTTTGTTTTTAATATTTTGATTGATTAATTTAAAACAATGTATATTTAAAACTGCTTTATTTATAAATTCAGCAAATTAGAATTACATTTCCTTAATATAGAACATACAAACAAAAATGGAAACTCAAGATGGCCCGTTTCAACATTATTATACGTTATTTCATTGCATACATTAATACTGTTATAATAAAATTGGCTTGACTCTAAAATAATGCAAAATAACAAAATAAAATATTAAATTATAAAATATGTACACAACCTACTACGCCTTCGATCATATTTAGAGGAAACATCATTTTACAATTTCAACAATAAAAGTAACTCGAAAATTGTGACCGTACAAGTTAGTGTAGATTCACACAATTGCAGACCAGACAACCAATACTAGATAAGTTTCTAAACACAAGAATCCTCAAATCACCGCAAATAACTAAGTTTTCCTCCTTTTAAAATATTTTTCAATGGCTAACTTTTGTATGGGGTTCTGAGAAGCCGATCTTATATTTTTACCTAATAATTTTTTATTTATACTGGCCAAATATTTAAATAAAATGATATTTACTGTTACATTTATAAAATAATTAACATTTTCTTCGTGACTATCACAAAAAAGATTTCTTACATTATCACTACAATCATTCATTATGTATGCAGTTAATTTATTTTTAATTCCGAAGCAAAGGATATATTGAGAATTTTCACATTTAGGAACACAACACCGTTTCATTTTTATAAATAAAATGAATGTCCGAAATAAATTAAACACAAAACTAAAAAACACTACTTATTAATTATAAAACTATATTAAATTAATAAAACTATGTATATTATTAAAATATAAACAAATCAAACACCCGAACAAAAGAAAAATCAATTTAGACGCTGCCAGTTCACAACGCTAACTCGAACTCTCGAACGATAAAAGATAAAACGAAGCCATAACAAAACCAAGTGAAAATGCTGAATTCGAATTCTCCAAACGGTGCGTAGGTGCGATAGTAAGTTTCCCACATTCTGCAATTATAGATTATAGGGAATTTGGGTTGGTTGTAAATTTAAGTTAACTACACTGCGTGAACCAGCAGTTCTTGGTGCCATCTGTTGGGATCTCCTATAAGCTTATTGTATTTACAAAGTTAGCATAGAGTGCGCACCCCATGTCAGTGTCAAACTGACGTTTTACAAGTTTTAGGTTATGTCCCAACTATGTTTATGTTTATTTTCAACACAAACACCTACATAATCGTCCTTTTAGCTTTAGTTTCGATAACCGGCGACTATATTGTCGCCCACACCAAACTGCACCTGTTTCAAGCACTTTTCGACAACGCCACGCACGCCATCATCGGGGGGCTGTCTTGGTTGTATATCTGCATAAACAGCAAAAACCGGTCACAAATCGGCAGCTTGAGCGAAATTGCTTGCTGCGCGGCGGCGGCGTCGCTCATCGATGTGGACCACTTCGTTTCGGCACGTTCATTTCACCTGAATGTAAATGTAATATTTTGTGTTGTGGGATTATAAGTGGGGCGGTTTTAGGAAGCAACGGGTTTGAATCGACGACCCCCACTGCATTGCTCGACGTTCCCGCTGCTGGCTTGTTTGCTATTTTTGGTGTTGAGTTTTATTTTTCAGGTGGAGTTGTGGAAAAGAATCTCGTTGATTGTTTTAACAGCTTTTGTAAGTCATCATGTCAGAGATGCCACGAGGAGGGGGTTTTGGTTTTATCCGTTCGGCTCGACGCCTGCGATTCCGTATTGTTTGTATGTTGGTATGACTTGTGCCTTGCCGCTTGGAATACATTTTTTGCACAAATCTATAAAGATCGTTGATGCAAAGTACAGTGCTGTAAATAGAGGAACCTTGATTTAAACGCCTGTTTTTTATACATGTCTGCAATGTTGTATATTTTTGCTGAAGTTATAAAACGAGAAATAAAAAGTGTTTGAAACAAATTGCGTTTGTTGTTAAAAACATCCAACATTTCGTCGTTATCGTTATTAATCACCTTTGATTAAATCTCACACGTCAACGAATCAACAATAACGAGCGATTATTTTTATCAAAATAGGTATATTTCGTTAGACAATAAAAATAATACAAAATGAGTTACAGCCGACACGAGATAAATTAATATTGTCGGGATTAGTAGAAGCTGTTATTATTGTCCATGTAATCCGGGGTTCGAGCGGAATTTCTGAAAAAGTGTTAGCACACAAAAAACTTACAAAAACCTGAAATCGAGATATTTACGGGGTCAGTCTGTTGGCGTTGCCAAACATGAAATTGTCGTTCCTGAAATTGTTCGGTTGGCGATTGGCTATCGGATTCAGAGGCTTTTTGGCAAAAGCGTAATTGTCGTAGTCCGGTTTCGGAAGACTTGGAGGATGTGCAGGAGCTTCCTCCCCCAGCTTCGGTCGTCTTAACACAAACTCACCCACTTTTCAATTATTACACACGACCCAAACTTACTGCAATTGAAAATTACGAGGCGGTTCCTGTCCCTCCAGCTTCTTAGCCAAACTTCTCACCCAGAGGAACAATGTGACGGTGGAAATACATAAAAAGATTGTGGCTCCACCAAGCACACTCACCGCTATTACAAAGTTGGTCTCCAGCCTTGCTTCCTAAAAAAACAAATCAATAAAATTAACTCGAGATGAAAAATCGCTCACGTCTGACGGCGATGACATTTCCTCTATTTCTGTGTTCGCGGCTCAGAATCCAACACTTGTGTGTTTCAAATTTGTATCGAAGCCGCATTAGTTGTAATAATCTTATCTCTGTAATCTTTATCTCGGGTTTAAGCCGGATATGTGAGTTATTTCTGATGGCAAAGATTGCTTTTTTGCGGCCTGAACACGATTTCAAAGCTGAACGGGAAAATGTACCGATTTTAGACATTTCTCAACTTTTATCAATCACACAAGTATATCCTCATTCGACTGAACAATGATTTCGTTCAAATTTTTAATCTAAACCACTTGTTTTATTGTTTACTAGCTGGCCCGGCAGACTTTATCCTGTCTCTAATTTTGTTTTCATTTTGTTTAAATGTTGCAGCTTCGTTGAATTTGCATAAAAATAACAATAATGAGTCACAATTAAATTTGCTTAAAAATAACAATAATGAGTCAGAATAATTGTATTGACTAATCGAGGCTCGTCTTTTGTGGATTATTTGTGCCAAGTTTCAATTAAATCCAAATAGAATTTTTTGTTTCCATAAGTACAAACTTGGCCACCGCTTTTTATCCCTTTTTACTTCCGAAAATTGTAAGCTATAGTTCAATTTTTTCTAACAACAAAACAAACGTATCTTGTTAATTTGAATTAAATCGATAATTACGAGCCTATAATTTTACACCCCTTCATAAAGATTAAATTTTAATTTTGGAGGTGTCAAGTTTCAAGTAAATCTTCATTGAAAAATATTTTTTCCCGTACAAACTTTTACACCCTTTTTTATCATTTTACACGTAATTCAAAAATGGTTCAAACTATGTATGTTCCAAACCTTTCTGACATCAAAACAAACATATCCTGTAAATTTGGGCTCTATAATTTGAGTCTATAATTTTATATCCCCTTGCACCTTCTTAGGAATTTAATTTAGAAAAACGCTAAAATACGTATTTGATCTTTTTCTTTTGGAGAGTGTTTGTGGCAAGTTTCAAATAAATCCGAATTGATAATATTTTTCCCGTACAAACTTTTACACCCTTTTTTGCCCTTTTAGAGGTAATTAAAAAATGGTTCAAACTATGTATGTTCCATATCTTTCTGGCATCAAAACAAACATATCCTGTAAATGTGGGCTCTATAATTTGAGTCTATAATTTTATACCCCCTTGCACCCTCTTAGGAATTGCATTACGAAAAACGCTAAAATACGTATTTGATCTTTTTCTTTGGAGAGTGTTTGTAACAAGTTTCAAATAAATCCGAATTGATAATATATTTCCCCTACAAACTTTAAACCCTTTTTTACCCTGTTAGAGGTAATTAAAAAATTGTTTAAACTATGTATGTTTCAGATCTAAACAAAACAAACATCCTGTAAATTTGAGCTCAATCGGTTCAACAGTTTCCGAGTCGATAATTTTATAGCCCCTTGCACCCTCTTACGAAATAAAATTCGATAAACGCTAAAATACGCATTTGATATTTTCTTTTGGAGACTGTTTGTGCCAAGTTTCAAATAAATCCGAATTTATAATATTTTTCCTGTACCTACAAACTTTTACACCATTTTAGATAGAGATAATTCAAAAATTGTTCAAACTATGTATATTTAAACATATGTTCAAATCATGTTCTAAACGTTCCTGACAACAAAACAAATATATCCTGTAAATTTTCCTGTGAATTTTTATATACAGTGTCTCAAAAATTATGGTATTCATTTTAACCAGTAGTACACCTCGTCAACTTTTCTTAATAACTTTTTGTTGTAAACGTTCTGGTTACAGGTTAAATTTTTTGTTATTTTGTTATGAATAATAATGCTCCATTGTAAACACCGATAAGCACAGAACATAAAACCAAAGCAAGAAAACTTTTCCGCATTCCCCCCATTAATTTATAAGCTACAACAATGCTTTTATCTACTTACCCGGGCCGCAGCTGTAAAAAAATTCTAAAATAATTAATTTCTTATGCAAGGAGGAAAAACGAATAATTCTTGTCTCTGATTATCAAATCCATAGACAGCTCGTCAATTTCAAGAAGCGTGAAATGCTAAAACAAATTGCGATTTGGAAAAACTTGTACATACTTGCGGTTAAAATTAACGCAATTTTTCTGGGCCACACTGTATAAAGATAACATGCGGAAAATTTGATAATAGGACGTTTTAAGATTGCTACCTGCAGTAGACAAAAACAAGGGACCCGATAAGTTTTTATCAAATTGTAAGTACTGAAGTGCAAGGAGCACAGATAGTAGTAGTGTGCATTTTTGTAGATTTTATTTTGCGATTCCATACGATCGCTCCTCTTGAAATGTATAAAAAAATACGCGCCCGCTTTAGCTAATAGAGGGAGAGTCTTTTGTCGTGAAGGACTCTCCATTGCGAAGAAGCGCTTTGGCAAACCGTAGCATAATTGGTATCAAATCTTTACACAAACATATCAGATGGGGCTGGAGCGGCGTGTGCCGTTGTCTTGGAAACGACGTTGAGACCCACCCCCGGCCTCGCTATCGAATTGTCATTAACGGATGTTTGGGGGCGGCGGCTGCAGATTCACCTGAAAATACTTCATTTTGCTTCGCTCACTTTCACAATCGATTGTCCGAATCCGGTGATTTTTCACATGCCCCCGACCATAATAATAATAATAATTACACGCGCCCATCGACGGGGGGCCGTTAATGATCGACGACGATACGCACCCACCCCATTGTTACCACCAGAACGTCGTTTGTCGTTTGTTACCCCATCACACTCGCTGACTTCCAGTCAACTAAACTAAACCAATTATTATCTGCCCTTTTGTGCTAGTGTTTGGTGCCTGTTAAAGAGAGTCCAATTCGGCAGCGACGAAAAACAAAGAACGATACGCGCGATATTCGGGACGAAAATCATCTCACGAGGACGCACACATCATTAGTGTACAATAAAATTTCATTTACACAACTCCCGCGTAGTGCACAGTCGTGTTGACGAAACCAATTTGACAGTCTCTTTATACGGATCACAAAGCGTCCAAACTCAAATGTCCACTTTGTCGCTTTATAATGCAAAGCGGAAAGTGTTACTGAATAAATAAAATACGGGAGCGAAACCAGATATATACACGTCTTTCAGTCCGCTGCTCACCTATTTAAATGAGAATGCTTGTAGAAATTGAATAATTGAAATACACACAAACGAACGGCGAAAAATGGAAATCGTCGACTTTTTGTACGATCACGTTTCGGAGGTGAAAGTCGAGCCAATCCGTGATTGATGATTATACCACGAGCTCAGGTGAATTGCTCAGTTTTTCGTTTGCTTAATTTATGTAGAGGGGGCTTCAAAAACGGAGGCCCCGGAATTAAGGACCTCGTTTGTGGCGGTCGTCGAACGTGGTACTCGACCCTCATGCATATGCAATTTTTTGATGAAGTTCTTGCAAAAATTCGCGGCGCAGTATTCGTATCTAACGGGCGAACAAAAACAAACGTTTCAGAGTAGGCCATGTAATCACTTTGGAATTCGTTAGAGTGTAGAAATAATATACAAAAATATACATAATATACAGGCTGTCCCAGCGATGCGGGAAGTGACAATACTCTACAAGGAAAAAAAAGATTCGGTTTTTGCACTGGAGAACACGCACACTGAAAATATCTGCTTATCTTGGAGAGCGCTAAATACAACAGTTTTTTTAACAATTTCAAACATACATAACTAAAATTTTTCAAATGGACCTCATTTTTTTTACTCTTTGTTACCTTTTTTAACTATAATAATTTAAAAAAATATATTTCATGAAAATAAAATCACTAAATATAGGTATAGAGAATAGAAATTTTATAGACATTTAAAAAAGGAATCGAAAACAGGGGGTTCTATTTTATTAAAGCGTTGTATTTAGAGTCATTAAATCATAAAATAAAGCAATTTATACTGAATTCAACAGTTCAAACCGCACCTCTCTAGCTTACTTAGGTCCAGAGATATACGCCCATTTTCAGAACACTGCCAATAAAAAAAAATTGAATAACTCGAAAATTGTTCAATTTAGCCCCCATATGATGAATAAACTCGACCTAAAATGAAGCGAATAATCTAAAAATGCAATCTTAAACAGAGTATTGTAGGATGTTCCATTTAAAATAAGAAGGCGGAGTTGCGTGTGTATACTCAAAAATATTTTTAGGTTATAGAACATGTAACTGCTAAGAACTTTTCTCTAAAATAGTTTCTTTCATCTTTAATACCTAAGCCACAATCCACCAAATACAGCTGTATTCCATTTGAAGTCCCGTGTTTTGCTATTATTTGATATTAAACGAAAAAGAAACCCTTATGTGAAAAATCGCTGCTCCCAATTTGAATTCAATCAAAATTTTGACAAAAAAACTTCAATTATGCCTAATTTAGTGTGGTCAAGCCAAATTTTGAACTGTGGTAATTTGATATACAGGATCCCGTGAACGCAAATTGTTAATTTAATAAAAATGTTCAAATGGAACACCATGGTATTTTGTTATCAGTCGATTAAATTTTTGATAAGTTTCTAATTATTATATGATTGAGTAGTGAAATGTCAATAATTTGGAACATAGTTGACTCAGAAGTTGAAAAATGATGAGTTATAATGGATATTATTAGAAATCTAATCAATTGATACCAAATTATCTAGGAAAAATTCGATTAACTATTTCCCTGCCAGGATCCCCGTTTGAGAATTTGATTTTACAAGAGACAAAAGAAAGGGTCTGATTCGTCATATTTGGATTTTTTGTGTCGATTTTTTTATAATTTATAAAAATTAAATTATACAAACGGGTCTTATGTTAATTACGAAATGTTTAGCGTCAATGAGACTAATGGCATTAAAATATCAAATTTAAATATTTCATCAGTTACGTGGTTTTGCCATTTCAGCGACAATATGCGATTTTTTTTTCATTGCATCTGCACAATCCCCATTTGGGATTTGTTACAAAAAATATTTTGAATACAGTTATGTTTATTATATTTTTATAACGATATTAAATGTTTTAAATTTAAATAAATCTGTTTTTATAAAACATTTCAAATATAAAATTTTTTCAGGTAATGGATAAAATTAACAATTTGCGTTTATTAAATTATTACAATTCAAAATTTGACTTGATCAGTATAAACTAGACGGTATTAGGTATGGAATTTTCTGTCAAAATTCTTATTAATATGGGAGCTGCAATTTTTCAAAAAAGGCCCTTTTTGGCATAAATGTTAAATAATAGCAAAGCAACTGATGTTAGGTCCATAAAATGTTATATAAAGTATAAGAATTTTTTGATAAGGAAACCGAAGCGTATTATACTGAGTGTTTTATTTAAAAAGCATCATAACTTATGTCCATAGATGGGGTTAAAAAGAGGTCTTCTTTATAATTGTATTTGTTTTCTCAGAAAAAATTATTCTTGTTAAAATGGCCTGCTTGCTCTCAAACCTCTAAAAATATTTCATTTTCATTTTAACAGTAACATTGTTTTATCCGTTTTAAATTATTTGACAATTATTTTTGAAGTGGAATAAATATTAATATCGAGGATAATTCACGCGAGCAAAATCGATGGCGGTCGGTAAATATAAAATTATTTCCTGAATAGTCAAGATTAAGATATTTGTAGAGATACCTCCTTAAAACAGATACAGTATTTTCGTTTGGTTTGATGTAAATATCGTTCTTTTCAAAATTCTCATAACTTTGTTTTTTGGTTTTAAAACAAAACATTTTTGGCAGTTTAATAATTTTCTGCACATTTGGTTGGTAATGTTGGAAAATAAATCGTTTGTTTTCCATGGCAAACTTATAAGAAATTTGCTAAATAAATGTAAATTAACAATTTTTTCGGGATTTTACATATTAAATCATATCATATTTTAAATGTATATTATGTTAGAAATTAGAAAAAATTGCGTTTAAAATACAATCGTCTTTATTGTTTAGGTTTTAAAAAAACCCAAAAAACACAAGTTTGATTTATAACGGCTAAATAAAGTCTGAAATAAAATTTGGCTAGATCGTTGCATTCTAGGTAAAATGTTTTCATATCAAGTTAACAACACCTATAAAAAAGTTGGAAATTTCGAATTCGAAATGTGCCCTCGTTTTTTTCTGTTTTTTTTTTATTTCCAAGGCCATCGAAAATTATCCACGTTTATGCACATTTAATGTCTTCTTCAACACAAATTTCAGCTGACGTCATTTGAACAATTTTTTGACTGACAGTTTCGTGGAATGTGTCAAACGCTACGCTGTAAAAATAAAACAAAAGCTAGATTCCACAACCTACTACCCCTACCCCTTTGATCTCGGCAAAAACTCGTATAAACAAACTAAATCAGAGCCAATTTGTTGTTTTTTTTTAATTTCCAAGGCCATGGAGAATGAACCACGTGCATGTACATTTAAAGTCTTCCTCAACAAATTTCATCTAACGCCTTTTGAACAATTTCTTGACTGACAGTTTCGTGGGATGTGTCAAACGCTACGCTGCAAAAATAAAACAAAAGCTAGATTCCACGACCTACGCGTTTCCCATGATCGAACAAATGAAACCAAATCAGAGCCAATTTGTTCACATTTGACGCGGTTTCATTTATAATTTCCGAGTTGACAATCGTCTCGCTATTTCGTCAAGTTTTTGTGGGGGAAAAAAATGTAGCGATGAAAAATAACAGCAAATCTTTATTAATATTTGGTTGGGTATACGTAATA
The DNA here is from genome assembly GCA_964023215.1 of Eledona agricola. Taxonomy (NCBI): domain Eukaryota; kingdom Metazoa; phylum Arthropoda; class Insecta; order Coleoptera; family Tenebrionidae; genus Eledona; species Eledona agricola. The sequence continues at coordinate 780,372 of OZ026861.1, forward strand.
ATAAAATTATTGTACATTTAATAATTATTATGTATGTAGTATTATTTTATATACATTACATATTACGGTATTCACAGTCTTAAATTATTGTCGTATCTATCGAAACAACGAAACCGTCATAACTAAAAAAAAATCAAGTACGCAAAGTCACTAGAACTAATACACAAAACATTATATTACTCTCTTCTTTTATGGCACAACACTCGGGATTGAATTTTTATGTACAAATTACGTAAGTAAAAATATACTTTCCAAGTATGATATCGTCGTCGTCGTGGTCGAAAATCACTAGTGCACGTACTCGTTTGCGAGTTGGTACTGTTGGGTGTCGACGATCACGCTCGTATACCCCACAGGACTTCCAACGTGTCCCAGTTGCTTGAAGTCGTGTTCGTAGAGGTTCTGAGCCGGTGCCGGCGCATGGCTCTGGTTGTTATTGAAGCAACTGATGAAATGCTGCCCGGGGAGGGCTCCCTCGGCGCAGTACGGATTCGCCCCCAGGTTCTGCAGATGCATCTCGCTCTCCGAAGAACTGCAACTCGACGAAGAGGCACTGAACGGGCGTTGCTGGGCCGCGGGGGCGCTCAGGAGCGGGTGCTGCGTCAGTTCCGGGTCCGAGTACGGATAGAAGAGCTCCTGGGGCTGGTGGTGATAGTAGCCGTCTTCGCTGTTGGGCAGCGAAAGAAACATCGAATACTCGTGGGCGGGATATGTAACGGTCGAATCGCTGTATTCGTCCTCGAGGATTTGGGGTTGGTGGGGGATGGAGCGGGTGGGCTGGTATTTGGGGGTGAGGGATTTCGCCGGGGATGTCTTGGGCGAGATGTGGTCTTCGCGGGGCGAGCCTTGGGTCACGTCGAAGATCAAATCTTTGCCCTGCAAGTCGCTGCAATGAAAGTCGGGGGCGTTGAGAGGGTGCAGAAGCTCGCGGACGGAGTTACCTTAAGACGTAGTTCACGGAGACGATGCAGTGTGGTCTGGAGGAGCGGGAGTTGTGGACGATGGTCGCGTAGCTTTGCATCCAAACCCAACCGCCGCCTTTGCTCAGGAAGCGATAGTATTTCGTGGTTACTTGGCCCTTGCACAGTACTGAAACGGAGCGATTAAGAAGCGAGTAGAAGAGGGTGAAGAATTGGAGGAATTCAGCGCCCTTATCGTGTTTGTTCAGTCACGCGGGAGTTGGGCTTTGTCGGTGCTTAATTACGCTAATTCGAACAGGTCCCCGGGACATTTCGCTAAGCCGCCAGTTTTTACAAAATTTTACAACGTTCGTTCGTTTACGAATCGACGCAAATCGTTTCTTTAAACTTTTGACGTTAAAAAGGATTATTACATGGAATATGTAAGATGCAATTAAAACAAAAAAATTGTTATTCAATATTTTCTTGTATAATCTTTTCTTTGTATTACATCAACAACACATCTTCTATGCATGGATGCCGTAAGTTTTATTTCAGACGCGTTTTATTGCATTTAGTAACGACCCTTTTGAATAAAAAAAATTGAATCGAATTGTCTCGAATTATGCGATCAATTTCATTACACGCATTCCCAATGGGATTTCCATTTTAGAAACAAACAAATCGGCCGTTTTTGGTCAATATTGTAAGTTGGATACATTTTATCATTAGAAAAGAAAAGTCAAAATGTGGGCAAAATAATGAAATTTTTTTATTTTTATTTTATTTATAATCATTGCGAACTTAAATTGTAATATCAGGTACAAATATGACCATTTTTAGAAAAAAAATTATCGATTTTTATTCGAACAGGTCCCCGGGACATTTCGCTAAGCCGCCAGTTCTTACAAAATTTTACAACGTTCGTTCCTTTACGAATTGACGCAAATCGTTTCTTTAAACTTTTGACGTGCATACAAATAAAAAAGGATTCGGAGTAGGTCATGGAATATGTAAGAAACATGCAATTAAAACAAAAATAGTTATTCAATATTTTGTTGCATAATCTTTTCTTTGTATTACTTCAACAACACATTTTCTATGCATAGATGCCATAAATTTCATTTCAAACGCGTTTTATTGCATTTAGTAAAGACCCTTTTGAATTAAAAAATGGAATCAAATTGTCTCGAATTATGCGATTAATTTCATTCAACGCATTCCCAATGAGATTTCCATTTTAGAAATAAACAAATCGGCCATTTTTCGTCAATATTGTAAGTTGGATACATTTTATCATTAGAAAAGAAAATTAAAAATGTGGGCAAAATAATGAAATTTTTTTATTTTATTTCATTTATAATCATTGCGAACTTAAATTGTAATATCAGGTAAAAATTATTGATTTTTATTCGAACAGGTCCCCGGGACATTTCGGTAAGCCGCCACGTTTTTACAAAATTTTGAAACATTCGTTCGTTCACAAATCGACGCAAATCGTTTCTTTGAACTTCTGACGTGCGTACAAATAAAAAAGGAGTCGGAGTAGGTCATGGAATATGTAAGACACATGATTGCAATTAAAACAAAAAAATAGTTATTCAATATTTTGTTAGATAATCTTTTCTTTGTATTACTTCAACAACACATTTTCTATGCATGGATGCCATAAGTTTCATTTCAATCGCGTTTCATTGCATTTAGTACCTAATGATCCTTTTGAATAAAAAAATTTAATCGAATTCCACGCATTTCCAATGGGATTTCCATTTTAGAATAAAACAAATCGGCCATTTTTGGACAAAATTGTAAGTTGGATACATTTTCTCATTAGAAAATAAAAGTCAAAATTTGGACAAAATATTGAATTTTTTTATTTTATTTCATTTATAATCATTGCGAACTTAAATTGTAATATCAGGTAAAAATTTGACCATTTTTAGAAAAAAAAATTATCGATTTTTATTCGAATTTGACCATTTTTATTCAAATATTGGAAGTTGGATACATTTTATCATTAGAAAAAAAAGTCAAAATTTGGGCAAAATATTGAATTTTTAATTTTATTTCATTTATAATCATTGCGAACTTAAATTGTAATATCAGGTACAAATTTGACTATTTTTAGAAAACAAATTATCGATTTTTATTCAAATTTCACCATTTTTATTCAAATGCCTTTTTGGTCAAAATTAGATACCTATTGCAATTTTCGGTAAGAATTTAATCACTTTTTCCCAAAATTTGACCATTTCGCTCAATAGGTTGACATTTTTTCTCAAAATTTTACCATTTCTTCGCAACATTTTAGCATTTAAAGTCATTGCGAGGCTAAATATTGCAACTTCAAATAAAAATTTTACCATTTAAAAAAAATTTAGACAATTTGAGCATTATTGATGAAAATGTTGCCATTTTTTCCCAAAATTTTACCATTTCTTCACAACGTTTTTGCATTTATAGTCATTGCGAGGCAAAATATTGAAATTTTTGCTAAAAATTAGACAATTTTTATCGAAATGGGTTTAATTAATAGTTACGAGGCTAAATATTACAAAATTTTACCATTTCTTCCCTACATTTTAGCATTTATTGCCAATGTAATTATTGTCATGAGCGGTAATTTTTTTTCAATTTTTAGCAAAAAAATAGCAATTTTTAGCAAAAAAATAGCAATTTTTTTTCAAAATTTTACCAATTCTTCACAACATTATAATCATAGCGAATCTTATTATTATTGTAATTTTAAAATTTTACAATTTCTTTCCAACATTTTAGCATATATAGTTATTGGGATTCTAATTATTGTAACGTCTTATATAAAATTTTTTTACAAAAAAAATTGACAATTTCTATTCAAAATTGAAAATGTTTTGTCAAAATGTTGACATTTTCTCTCAAAATTTTACATATTTTAAAATATTTATAATATTTTTAAATTAGCAATTATGCAGATTGTTACAGTACAGTAGTTACACAGGTTGTTGTGTACTTTGGTTCGAATCTATAATTTTTTGATCATTTTTTATTTGAGATGATGCAAAAGGGATTTGGAAGGATACAATTATAATTCTTCTGCCAGTTGCTGCAGACGTTTTTCGGACTCTTCCTGTCTTTGGAGCACTTCATATTCTATTTTGTATCTTGTACAATTAAATTGTTTTTGAAATAAGTAACACTTCTGTTTGTGATTACTTGTCGAGCTATTGGAATTGGTTTTTCTTCAGAATTAAATTTATTAATTATGAGTTTACAATTATCTTCTGCCTTTCGACATTTTTATAGATAATAAAGTGACATAATAAACATTTGAACAACACGCCTACTAGACGAATTATTTTATTTTCACTACCATGTATTTGTAAAATGTTTCTTTACTTTTGTCCCAAATTTAACATAAAAATAACAATAACAAATCCAAAAATTATTAAAACTCAAGATAGTTTTTGTAGTGAGGGTCTATCGGTACACTAGAAAAAAGTTAGTCACAACTTCTAATGCATAATACTTTTTGATTAATAAATGTAATTTGTTTTTTTACTTTTGCCCTATACTGTATGAATGCCCGAAACAGTTGTCTACCGAAAACTTAATTACACATTTCCCCATCTCGAGGTCAAACTTTTTCTACTCTCTATGAAATTCCAAAGTGATTCCATGGCCTACTCTGAATTTTTTTATACGAAATGAGAAATGGGACTTACACTGATGATGGGCGAACCTCATCGCCAAGATATCGCTGCCGTGTATGTAATGATAAAGCGTCTGTTCGATGAGATCCTGGGGCTCGTACCCCGTCAGCTGGGCCACCCTGAATCAAACCCGAAACATTACACCGCTGAAAATAATGGAACGAGAACAGCCTGCATGTTTCTCGCGGGTCGTGTTTGTATAATGGCACTTTTTACGAGCCGAAAAACAATCGGCAGCTCGCGTTTCATCATCGAAAATGTGCGGGAATCGAGGCACCTGACCGTTCGAAACCCGACACCGCCAATAAACTAGGGACTAAGTACCTCGCGTCCAAGAAGATCAATTTGAGGTCGAGACTGGCCCGAAACATGAACATATTGGCGTGGAGTTTGATCTCGGTGATGGCGCTGGGAGGCAGCGAATGGCCCACGGCAACTAAACCCATGTTCTGGTAACAGCCCTCGTATGGGGACGAAGAGGCGGTAAATTGCTTCACTTTCAGGTAACCGGAGCAATGGATCACCTGCAACAATTGTGTCGTACTTGTTCACATATTTAGTCGTTACAAAAATGAAGGAAACATTAAATAAACAGATTGTCAATAGATGGCGCTATAACCATAATACGGTTTTTAATAAATTAAAAATAAACATTAACATTTTGAATTGTTTGTTTATTTTTCGCACATTGCGCACATTGAGAAATAATATATGGAAATAATAAAACAACAGAAAATTACCTCGTCCTCCTCCTCTAAGGATGAAAGAAAGAATTGGTAACAACAACAAAAAAACAGTGGACATAATTGGTAAAAAATTGAGAACAATAGCAATAGAGCATTAAATTACTAGGAAAAGGAAAAACAAAAGTTATAAACCGTGTTAAAAACAAAAACCAAGTTATATACAGAGTGTCGCAGAAATAGTGGCATTAATTTTAATCAGTAGTAGTCGTCACACCCAACAAATTTACCTAATAATAATTTTTTGTTGTAAACGTTTTGGTTAACAAGTAAAAATAGCTTTAAGATTTGACTCTTATTTTGATTTCCGTCTAATGGATAATAATGCTCAATGTTAAATACCGATCGGCGCAGAACAAAAAACCACCACAGGAAACTTTCCCTACTTTTTGCTTCTTTTGATTCAGCAACTTATTAATTTGAGCACTGCTATTAGGTATTGTAAAATTCTGGAATTTAATTTTAAAATGTCACTGATTAATCAAATCCATAGGCAGCTCGTCAATTTCAAGGAGGGTAAAATGCTAAACAAAATTCGAAAAAATGCTACTTACAAAGAAAAAGTGTTCGTCTTGATTAGTTCTACTATTGGTTAAAATTAATGCCACTATTTCTGGGACATTCTGTCTGTGCATTAACAAACGACACAGAAATACTGAACAGAAACAATTATTTAGAAACTAAAAAAAAAGAAAATAAACCCGATAAAAATCCTTATTATTATTATTCCAGAAACTGCAAGGAAGCAAAACGAAAATAAAAACAGTAACCACATGCAAATGAAATTTTTACCATTTTTGGAAAAACATTTTCATTTTTTAATAAATTCTGACAATTTTTAGGAAAAAATTAACGATTTTTATTCAAATTTGACCATTTTTATGGTAAGGGTTTTAATTAAAAGTCAAAATGTTGATATTATTGGCCTAATTTTAACATTTTTACTCAAAATTTTAGCATCTATGGTCATGGCGAGGCTAAATATTGCAATTTCCAATAAAAAATTTACCATTTATAAAAAAAAATTGTAATATTTAGTCAAATTTTCACCTTTTTAGAAAAAAAATTACGATTTTTATTCAAATTTGACAATTTTATTAAAATTGTTTTAATTAAAAGTTAAAATGTTAACATTCTTTGTCAAAATATTACTGTTTTTCTCAATTTCTGCATTTACAGTCGTTGCGAGTCTAAATATTGTATTTTCCGGTAAACATTTTACTATTTTTTCTCAAAATTTTACTATTTCTTAACAACATTTTAGCATTCACAGTCTAATTATTAATTGTACAATTTTTGAGAAAAATGGTGATTTTTAGTTAAAATTTGACCATTTTGGTGAATATGTTGACACTTTTTCTCACAATTCGCATAATATTCGCTTGGGGAGTGGGAGATTTTAAATAAACAGTTTGTCAATAGATGGTGCTATAACAAAATACTATTTTAATAAACATTTACAGTTTGTAATGTTTGTTTATTTTTCGCACATTGCGCACATTGAGAAATAATACATGGAGATAATAAAACAACAGAAAATTACCTCCTTCTCCTCTAAGATTGAAAGAAAGATAGTAAAAGAATTGGTAACAACAGCTAAAAAAAACAGTGTTCATAATTTGGTAAAAAACAATAGCAAAGAAAACCAAAAATTGTTTTATACAACATTAAAGGCACTACAAAAAGGAAAAACAAATGTTATAAACCGTGTTAACAGCAAAAACAAACTTATAAAAAGGTTGTCGCAGAAATAGTGCATTCATTTTAATCAGTAGTATAACTCGTCCAAACCAACAACTTAATAATTTCTTTTTTGTAAACGTTTTTGTTAACAATTTAAAATTGTTTGAAAGATTTGACTCTTATTTTGATTCCCGCCTGGATAATATGGATTTGGATAATAATGCTCATTGTTAAATACCGATAAGCGCAGAACAAAAAACCACCACAAGAACACTTTCCCTACTTTTTGCTTCTTTCGACTCAGCCACTCAGTCTAGCATTTCACCGTTGCTATTATTGTAAAATTCTGGAATTTAATATAAAATGTCACTGATTTATCAAAACCATAGGCAACTAAACAAAATTGCGATTTCGAAAAAATGGTACATAGAAAAACTGTTTGTCTTGAGGAGTTCTACTACTGGTTAAAATTAATGCCATTATTTCTGGGACATTCTGTATGTGTATTAACACACAGAAATACTGAACAGACGGAAATAACTATTCCAAAAGCGAATAAGATGGTTATTATTATTGCAGAAACTGCTAGGAAGCCAAAAAAATAAAAAACCATAACCACATGTATGTGAAATATTTTTGTGTCATTCGCACACTATTTACACCGAACTTCTCTCAAAATCTGTAGCGTAAAACTCACCCGGTATATTTGTAAAAGTCGTGAGTCATTCGAGTGCGCACCTGAAACCTAATTTGCAAATTCGACGATTTTTAATTACCATACAAGACGATAATTGGATCACATATGCACATGGTTTAGAGCCGAGTGGTGTTCTTGTGCTCTAACAAAGGGGACAAATCAAACGCTGCATATGCATGACGTGTGTGCGACGTTACAAGTTCGGAAATCCGAGACCGATCCGTCAATCTCGAGGAGGAGGATTGTCCCGTTCGTCCACCTTCTCCGAAAAACGAAAACGTGATCCTTTGTGGATTTTTGGCGCAATAAAGCAAAGGTGCGATAAATTTCTCCTAGTCCTGACCATCTGCACGGCGGAAGCTGGCTAATGTATGCGTGGAAACGCGCGAGGGCGCGTGACTAGACAAAGGGCTGAAAACGGCCCTGAATCGACCTAGACCGGAGTCCATATTTCTAGTTCGTTTCGCTCGTCGATGTTTGTTTTCTTGGCCCGAACGCTTGAAACTGATACCGGCTCCTGAGGATTGATATTTTCAAAGAAAACAAGAAGCGAAGTCGAAGCAATCGAAACGAACAACGATTTTTAATCTTATAGACAACGTACTATTGATGATGCAACTAAATATAATTATTTTTTATTTTTTTTAATTTCCAAGACCCATTATGGAAAATAACATTCCTTTTTGGCGGATAAATAATTGTCCTTAGAGGTGATTTTAGAGGCTTTTTACCAGTAGTTCCACGTGCTCCAAGACAAACATTAATGCAAAACTGCATCAAATTTATTTTTAGGAAAGAATTTAAAAAAATTCTACGTCGTGTCTTTAATATAGCTGTTAAAGCACTGAATTGAGTGCGTTAATAGCTTTTTGCGTTTCGTAATAGAACTAGTGTAATTTAGTTTCTCTAGGGTGGTATGTGATAATCAGAAATGTCATGTCAAAATTATTATAAACATTCATCGTTACGTTGGATGTGTCTTGAGCATTTAAAAATTAATCACACTGTTCACACAAAAAATGTTTTGGGGAAAACGGTTTTTGGAGGTGAAAGCAAACGAATAACGTAGTTTCCCAAAAAAAATAAAAAATTGGGTCGATTGCACGACCCACAAAAATGCCACAATATTTTCCTTAAAATTATTTTCGCCGCCAACTTTTCAAACTATTTAAATAGCAAAATTTTGACAATTGTCAACCAATCCGTGCTCCCCAAATTTTAAAATTGCGAATTTTTAATTCAAAATTTCATAAAGGATGCGAAGTAGAATAAATTGTATAAAAAATTCGTGATAATAAAATATGTCTTATTAAACTCGTTATTTAATATACTATAAATTGTTCAAAAGTTGGAGAACAAATACAGAAGAATTGGAATTTGTGGATTTGCTTCTTAAAATTGGTAAAGGCATAAATGATGCAAAGTAGAAAAAATTGTATAAAAAGTCGTTCATAATAAAACTCCCGGCTTCGCCGGTCGTTTTATAAACTTGAACTTGTACATACAATAAAATATGTCTTATGGAACTCGTTATTTAATATAGGTACTATGAATTGTTGAAAAATTGGAGAACAAATTCAGAAGAAGTGGAGTTTGCGAATTTCTTCTTAAAATTGGTAATGGCGAGTGTTCGTCTATTAATGAAGACCCATCAGAAATGTCTGAGTTTATCATCAACGATAATAGCTAAAGAACATGGGAAAAAATTTGACGAACCAAACGATGTTTTAAAGTATGTAGGCTTTCACGGTCGGTGTTATTAATTATAACGATCTTATTCGGGATTTTGGAGCGTTCACTACACCCCACCTAATGGAACTTCAAATGGAACACGGTCCAAAATCCCGAATAAGATCGTTATAATTGATGTTTTAAAGTATTCGACTTTAGCTATTCTTGTTCACAAAAATGAACAATGCGATGAAATTAAATCAAAAGTTATTCCTGGTAGTCAAAAACATATACAACCTAAATAATTTACAATAATAACGGAAGAAGAAATTTGAAGCTCTTCAGTTTTCTATTAAATTTCTAAATAGTTTAGAATTAAAAATTGAGACTGTTATGCTATTAAAAAAACTAAATGCTCCCTGTGATCTCTTAAATGGAACAAGATTAGTTCTAAATATACAGAGTGGAAACTTTAAGACAAGTTATAAATATACAGAACGGAAACTTTAACTGGAATAAATTCAGTATCTTGTATAATTTTGTAAAAATTTCCTGAAACACGTCGATTTTTGTTTTTAACTTGCTGATTTTTTTTCAAATGGGAAGAAATGTCTATTGACACATCACTGCAAAGCTCATGTATTTTTACTTTTGTATTTATTTCATTTTTTATTTTGTAATTTATAATGATATTTAAAATTGTAATTCTAAGATTTTCTCTTACTTATTTGTCAAATAAAAGATGAAAACTAACAGTTTGCAAAGAAAATTGAATTTCTTGCAAAAAATAGCAGTAAGATAATGAATGAGTGTTTGCATCACATGAACAAAAACAAAGACATTGAAACATCTTAAAGGCAAATTTTAGGTATTTTTTCTCACATAAGACACGAAAACCTGAAAAAAATGCATCGTTGTGCTCCTTCTTTCATGAGATTTGCAATACTGTCGCTTGACAATTTTTTCTATTCAGAAAAAATTCAGAGTGGTTACAGTTCTCTGAGTTAAAAGAGAAAAAAACTGATTATGCTGAAAAGTAGCAAGTTAAAAAGAAAAATCGACGTGTTTCAGGAATTTTTCAGCGAATCATTTGTATTCAAGATACTACTGAATTTATTCCAGTTAAAGTTTCCACTCTGTATATGTATGACAATTGCTTAAATTTGTGAATTATTACATGCGAATAAATTGGAAAAATAATTTTTATTCCCAGAATTGAATTAACCCCATCAGATACCTACCGACCGAAATCGGTTCATTTCAGAACCAACAAACATAATCCGAAAAAGCAAAAAAATAGACGATTGCTGCTTATTAAATTTCGATGATTCGATACAATCCACACAAAAAAAATTTCTGGAAAGCTTAGAGCAGATACGGTTTTTTAGTAAGATACGTGAAAGCACACGAATAACGTATATTATCAAAAAAATTAAAAATTGCGCAAGCCACAAAAATGTTCAGACCATTTCGCGATTTAAAAAAAAATATTTTTTAGCTAACCTCAAATTTTATTAAAATTACTTCAACCGTTTTTAAATGATTAGGAAAAAACTAAATTTAATATAAAACTTTGGCGTCACGAAGCATTTTAGGAAAACAGTTTATAAAGTCAAATCGACGTATTTTGATCCCGGCAATATGTAATTTTTCCATGACACCGTTGTTTTGGGACATTCTGTATACAGTCATCCAATCTTAACAAAAAATTGAAGTTTGCTCAAGAACCGTAATACAATTTCGAAAAATTCAATAATAAAAATGTATTATGTTATCATTACGAATTTCGATGGAGTTCATTAGAATTTTTTTTTTATGTTCACATAATTAAAATTTGTAAAAACTGTACCTTGTAGCCGCCGTTGGTGAGTCCGGCGTTTCGCTTCGCCAAAACGCACTTCATCCTCAGGAAAAAAACTCGTTCGCTTTCGTAGTCGTGCTGCGACGAATGCGGAGGAATCGTCGGGCTCAGAACTGCCAACATTTCGTCGTGGTCCGAAGGATGAATGTATTCGTAAATACTGTTACCCGTAAGCTCCACCTGAGAGAACAATAAATTTGTAAATTGTTGTTTCGTTGCTGTTAACGATCAAAAATCAATAATTGAACCGCCAGTTACCTGCGAGAGTCCAAGATGCACAGATGCGGTTTCTGATATGTACATAATTTTTCCGTCGGGTGCCACCACGAAAATAAAACCGTCCAAAGTTTGAAGAAGATAAGATCCCAGTTCTTTGATGGGTGTCTCGCGCGGGTTCGTCACTACCGGGGTCGCACCCCACGCGTCCCCCAACCCTGCATCAAAACGATTTTTATAAATTCACAATTCACTTTGAATACATTTGGAACGTAAAAGGGAATCGCATCAAAAATCTTGACTCACCGTCGGGAAAGACCTGCCTCATCTTCAGATAGGACGTCGTCAGTCTTATCACCGACGCCTTATCAAGTTGCGACGTAATCGCCGCCGGAAGCGGTAACAACTTCGCCAGCTCCAGAAACTCTGCGTTTTCTTTTTCCCTGCGCGACCTCGCAGCATTTTTGCTTTTTTCTTTCATAGCGCCGCGAGCCGCAACCAGACACGCTTCTGCAACAACCAAATCCGCACTTAGGTCCTGCAAATCCCACCAATTAATTGCAAATGAAACGATAAATCACCCTTCTTCTCCAGTCTGAGTTTTGAGAAACACTTGCGCAACTTTGACATTGTCTTTGTATTGGAATTGTAACACGAACCGATTGCTTCAGACAACACTTGCGACATTGTACATTACTACTGCAGGGTAATTTTGGACGGGTGAGTGGTAAGGTGGAAGGCTACTTTTCAAAGAAACAACCAACAATAAAGCCGGCAACGCCTTCGACCTGGTGGGAATTCCCAAATTACAGGTGGGGTTGCTCATCCCTCACCTCACCCAAATTAAGGGAATGTTCTCTCACGAAATTGCAACTTTCTTTAAAAAAAAAAGTGCTACAAAATCATAATAAGTAAATTATTGTAGTCGAAGTGTGCTGTGATGTGTTGCCGCTCCATACGAACACTGACACAAACATTTGTAATTTAGGAACTTTTATTTTGCAACAGAACTAATTATTCCTCTCTTAGTTTTTCCGTACTTGTGTTTTGTCATTTACTGTGGTCTTTTGTTGTTTCGCAGTTTCTTAAATGTGTACGAAAGTTAAAAATACTTATACGGAGAACGATGCATTATCACAATAAAGTGGCACAGCAATGATTTATAAGGACCGGTATTATAATTTCAATTTTTGGCAACGATGCCAAATTGCTGATTAAACGATTCGTCGTCGTCTATTAGCGTTTCATATAATCGATAAAAAAAATTGACGAGGATTTTAGAGGCCACCTGTCGTGCCGCGTATTTTCCCAAAGTGTGGGTTTTTCCCAAAACTAGAGATCGTGTGAATCTGCCGTGTTTTACAACCTTTAACAGGTAATTTGGCAATTCCTCTAGGTAACCCGAAACATCTGGAAGCAATTGAGTAAAATAGCTTAAACGTATTTATACAACCTTCATTTAAATTTTAGTATTTTGGGAGGTGCGAAGGGTACAGGTTCTCACACTCCAGCAGCAAGTGTTATTGTAAGCTACAGGAAATTGACAACAATAAATGCGGAAACAATAAAAAATGGGCATGGAAGTGCTCCGGGCACGTTCCGAAATTCCTACAGATACTTTTCGACAATGCCCCTTATCACTTGGAGTTATCAAATTTAACAGTCTTGTCTTATATTTTTATTTTATTATGGTGGGCGCTGATTACGTGCCAGTTGATACACAAATTAACAAATTTTCGAAACTTTTGAAAATTAATGGTTGGGACATTCCCACGCCTCAGTCTCCAGGTGCAGTTGTAAACTAATAAGAAATATCGATAATGCAAATAACCAATATTCTTCGAATCACACCTTTATAAGGTGCAGTAAACTCCACACAATTTTCATACAACATCCTCAGGGCAGAGTGATTAATTATTTTTTTCGTTAATTTACTCTTTCTAATGTTTTACGACAATCCTTCTTCACCTATTTCACCTTATTTCAGACTACTCCTGATGCAATGTTCAAATCTTAGTTTGAAACCGGCTTTTTTTCCAATTACGTTTCATTTTTCTCTCATATTTTAATTAATTTATTTCTGACCTCTATAGTTTGCTTATTCTTCTAATTTTGGATCAAACACAAGTGTGCCTTATACAGGGTGTTTTTTAAAAAACGGCAGCAGCTGTAGAATTTTTATTTATGGTCCAATTTCCAAAAATAAATAGTCGGATTAAATGGCTTCTAATTCTATCATTTTTCTAAGTGCCGTGGTATATTTTGTGCGCTATTCAACTTGGGATATTCTAAATTGGGACCCAATTTTTTAAAATAATTTGCAATATATTATATTTCTCGATATATTTATGTATTTGTTGTAATTTATTTAATTTTACATAGAATTTTTTTTTAATTTTTAAAATTAAAAAATATTGAGTAAATATATTAACAAAATCTATGTACATATTGTCAATTGTCAATACAAATCATGAGATTAACAATAATCTGATTCGTTCTTCAAAATGAATCATTTAAATCACTCAACAGTGACGTTTTTGTGAAAAATTTTGAAAAAACTGGCAAAATATTTTATTTGCTAAATTTATTAACGTTTAATACATTTTTTTCAAAAGGTGTTAATTCTTTAAACACTAATTTTAAGTAAACTTTAAACAATATTGCATATTGAATGTACTAAAAAAAATAATATCTTTCAAATTGTGCAAAAAATTTTTGGACCCAATTTAAAATAAAAAAGTTGAATATGGCACAAAATATACTATGGCACTTAAAAAAATACAAAAATGGTCGGGTTGTAGTAAATTAGAACCCATTTAATATGTCTTTAGATTTTTTTGAAATTGAACAATAAATAAAAATTTTACAGCGCCAGTCACTTTTTATAAATCACCTGTATGTTTTAATTTAACATTATTCAAGTTGTGTATTTTTCAATCCATTTCATTTCAAATATTCCGCTTCTTTTACATAAAAGTATTTTTTTTCATGGAATTCCGTTTAGAATATTTTTCTTGGTCCATATTCAGTCTTTCATTACAATCGATCAATTTTTTGTTATTTCAAAATATATAAGTATATCCATTATTTCATGTTTCTCGATGTTTCATAATTCAATTTTTTAATTTTTTGCCTCTTTGAACTTTCTCACTTTGTTTAATTCATTTCTTGCTTTTACTAGGAATTCGTCGATCATTTCTTGCATCATATTTTAATTTAATTTTTACCTATTGCTAATTTTATGTCATTTTCACATTTAATTTTTTTTTAATTATTTTCGAAGTACTTATTATAATTTCGTTTATTTAATTTTTCACTAGTTTGAATTTGATCACTTCGTTTCATTCATTTCTTGATTTTTTCCGATTTGTCCTCATTTCTCGTATAATTTTTTAATTTCATTATTATTTATTGCTCAATTTTTTGTTATTTCCAAACATTTAATCCTTTTTTTCTCCCGGACTGTCATAATTTCGTGTATTTAATCGTTTGCCTCTTTGAATTTTCTCCTTCGTTTTATTAATTTCTTCTTTTTACTAGGGATTCGCCGCTTATTTCTTGCATAATTTTTTAATTTAACTTTTACCTATTGCTCAATTTTTTGTTGTTTCCAGACATTTAATAGTTTTTTTTAATTATTCTCGATATATCGTAATTTCGTGTAGTTAATCGTTTGCCTTTTTGAATTTTCTCCTTTGTTTCATTCAGATCTTACTTTTACTAGGAATTCGTCGTTTATTTCTAGCATAAAATTTTAATTTAATTTTTACATATTGCTCAATTTTTTGTTATTTTCACACAGTTAATTTTTTTTATTCTTCTCGATATCGCATCAATTTTTAATTTAATTTTTATCTATTGCTTAATTATTTGTAATTTTCACATACTTCATCATTTTTTAAAGTTATTCTCGAATGATTTTTTTGCCACTTTGCTTTTTTATCTATTGCTCAATTTTTTGTCATTTCTACATATTTAATTTTTTTTTTCATTTTTCTCGATGTATCATCATTTCGTGTATTTAATCGTTGGCCCCTTTCAATTTTCCCAGTTTGTTTCATTCATTTCTTTTTTTTACTAGTATTTTGTTGCACATTATTTGCATCATTTTTTAATTTAATTTTTACGTGTTGCTTAATTTTTGTTATCTACACACATTTAATCTTATAAGACTGCATAGGCCATGGATCATGGAATAAGTCTGACGTACGATAGTGTGTAGAGTGTAAATTTTTATTTATTAATAACTCGAACACAATACATAATATACATAAAATGCCTTCTTCAACAAATCCCATCTCCAAGTGTAGCTTTAGACTTCGTTTGGGCTCATTTTTGAATGGCAGCTCCTCAAATGTCATGATTTATGATACAAAAGTATACACTGTAAAAACTAAAACAAAAGCTCGTTTGCAATAGATTCGCTCATGAACGACCGATTAAACGCTTTGCAATAAAGAAATCCGATAATTTGTAATTTTATTAGCCACCGCGATTTGGGGTTGCCTTCACAAAATCCCGCTTAATCGACAGAGTCGGACTGGCAGTAATCTATTCGTTACAATTAATTAATACCAGAACAGACCAAAACGTCACGTTCTGTTGTCTACTGTTAACAATAATAACCAATAATATCACGTGCGAGCGTTATTGCCGAGATAAATACAAAGTAATTCGAATCGCTAATGTCCCACGTAATCTAAATTTGCACCCACATGGGTAAATATACCATCGATAATTGCTGCTTTAGACACGTACGCCAGATTAGCGGGTTATTAAACGCGACGAGGCGTCCAGCGAATTTTTACAAATTTATGAAAACGTGCAAAAAAAAACAACAACAAAATGGTACAAAGAAGGACCGTACTTTCGTTTCGTTTCCACGAAAGGCCGACCGCATAATTGGCTAATTAGCCGCAAATAACAGCATTATTTCCACCGAATGAAAACGCCACGATTTCATACGCCATCGTTTTCTATAAAATGATTTACGATCCGTGCCTAGAAAGTCCGAACAATCATCTCTCCAACATTTATTAAAATAAAATATGAAGGAGATTAGCTAGCGGGGCGTGAGTAATTAAAATTGCGCGCAGCGTCGAAGGACTTGTTTTCTTTCACTCGGAGACGATTCGTCGAGGTACGTAAAATCTTTGTTGGTGTTTATTTGCGGGAGAGGGCGCTTTATTGTGCGGATTTCCCCGAACTGTAACCGGCGAGGACAATGGCTTCGCGCTATACTTGACCCATTTCGCATTTTTTATGTCCGCATGATAATTCGTAAACACATTTCCATCACAAAACCAATTTCTTCAGTTTCGTATGTTTTTGACAAAATCGTGTTTACATAATATAAAGAAAATGTATGTATGTATATTACTGATTCATTTTTTAATATAATTTTACCTATTGCTAATTTTTTTGTTATTTCCACACATTTAATTCTTTTTTTTAAATTATTCTCGAATTATAATTTCGTTTGTTTAATTTTTTGCCACTTTGAATGTTCTCACTTCGTTTCATTCATTTCTTGCTTTATTGGGATTGGTCGCTCATTTCTTGTATAATTTTTTAATTTAATTTTTATCAATTGCGCAATTTTTTGTTATTTCCACACATTTAATTTTTTTTTTCTTGATATAATATCATAATTTTATGTATTTAATCGTTTGCCTCTTTGAATATTATCCTTCCTTTCATTAATTTCTTTATTTTACTATATTCTTGACCCATTTCACAATTTTTACTTCCGCATGATAATTCGGAAACACATTTCTACCACAGAACGACTTCCTTCAGTTTCATGTTTTTGACAAAATCGTGTTTATATAAAAAATAAATAAAAGTCGAAAAGAAAAACAAGGTATATTACAGTGTTTTGCAGGTCAAAAATCTGATTTTTCATGTCAAATGTCATATGTCAAATTTTATATAAAATCTTATTTAAAAAATATATAAAATTTTATATAAAATTAGTACCTGAAATACTCTGAAATAAAAAATGTTATTTAAAATTTGTACAGAAAGAAGTGTGTGATGTTGCATTACAAATTTTATATAATGTTTTTATTTCAGTGTTTCACGTACAATTTTATATAAAATTTTATATATTTTTTTAAATAAGATTGTATATAAAATTTCACATAGTGTCAGACAGCCTTTAATTGGCTAAGTAGTTTTTGCAAGTATAATTTTCAAATGTGCAATGTTTAATAATGCTCAGTATTTTAAGATTAATTGCTAGGTATAAACAATGATTGCTCTGTAGATATCTAAATTTAAAATGTAAGATTGCACACTATTTTAATATGATTCGCTAAGTAAAAATAATGGACGTCTTGTAGGTAGGTATATTAATAAAAGCACGTAGCATTGTAAAAACATAAACTTACTTTTATTGTTATAAGAATAAATATACAGAAAGGAACAAAAGTATCAAATAACGAAAAGTTATGGAAAAAATTGAATACAAAAGTTGTTTGGTTTATTATCTTGAATGATGTAATATTATTAATTTGCTCCTTTTGTTTTGCTGTTATGCCAACCAACTATATTTTTATAAGTTTATTTCAATGCCACTTGATATTTTTTTATGATTTTGAGACAAGCGTGGTTCCCTCTAGTTCTAGGAAAAAAAAATTAACACAAAATCATTATGTAAGAGAACACTCAAAACTGTCTCCATGTTCTACCAGACAGCTTCTAGTAAATAAATTGGGGATATTTCCTGACCTCATAATTTTGAGCATATTTTTGTCTGTTTTGATAATTTGATTTCGAATTTTTGAGTTTTTTCCTTGATGTCTGCGTATTTAAAAGAAATTTACAATGCAAATTGAAAAAATTAAGTTGACTGTCATCTGACAAAAACTAAAGGCAACAAAAAATAGCAGTTCAGTTCTTGTTGAAGTGTTTTTCACACGACTTCATTCGATTTAATATTTATCCAAATCGGATAATAAATACGCAAGACACAGCACCAAATGTTTTTGCCAAACAGCCTGTATATAAAATAGACAATTTAAATTAATAACACACTCTGTATGTAAAAATATAGCTAAATAAATAATACCTTTTACTTTAGTTATTTAATTTATTTATTTAAGCCGAGCGTTGACCAATATTTTCCACCTAGCATTATCTTCATATACATATTATTTATGAAAGTATGTAGGCTTTCACGGTCGGTATTATTTATATAACACAATATAATATAATATTATATAATATAAAAAAATTACGAATGAAATCGTTATAATTACATATTATTTCGCAAAGGTGTTTTTGTCGGTACATACTTTACGCCATATCTCCCTTAATACTTACTCAAAACCAATGACTGAGCCACTATTTTGAAGATTATATTCACCCCGATCTGGGAAAAATAAACAAACAATTTGAAATGTTATTGTTTATTTTAAAATCATTAAAAACCGTATTTTAGTCCTAACGCCATCTAGTGATGTAATCTATTTACGTAGACAAATATATAAATACATAGCAAAATAATAATTGCTTAGGCATGTGCAATTTATACTGAGCATGAATTATTGCACTAATTGCACTTAGCTATGTAACTGTGCATAAATTATTGCCGAAGAAAAACTGTAATGAAGAGGAAAAGTGTATGTGTGCGTTGCTTCCTTTCATCTATTCCTATTCATGCCATTCGTCAATCGTCAATGTTTTCTGTGCAAAAATTTCTTGCACTTGAATCACTTCACAATATAACTTAAAGACGAAAGAATGAGTTGTGGGTGAACGTTTCGAGTGGCATATGCCATAAATTACAAAATTCAAATTATTTTAGTCGATTCAGTCACGACACGAAAATGCGACATTTTAAATAAATAAAAAAAGTACCATCTAAATATGGCGCTGTTCCAACTTCTTTGGGGCGGTTCCGCGTCCACGAAATTTGTCACAACCCTCTACCTCTTACCTGATTTGTTGTCATAGGCCGAAGGTTTTATGGTTGATATAACAAAGTCCAGGTATTGGACAAATCAACAAGAAACAGGTGTTCCAATAGCTTTTAGTGCGAAATTTGTGCAATTTAGCGAGACGCTTGGTCAGCAAACTCCTCCCAGACCTGCCTCAAGAGGAAAGAAACAAAGCAAGCACACTGACCTATATCTTCCGTGGTCGATGCCATTATCCCTCGTTCGTTCACCACGACACAGGACACTACCAACGACTCGTCGGATGGCTTGGAAAAGATCTGCACTCGAATCAAGAACATGCTGAAAACGCTGACCAAGAAACGTGATGGAACCTTGCTCTTGTATTATTATTGTATAATTTGTGGCCAATGTTTAGAAAACACAAGCGCCGTGTGATATACTGCACGAATGTAAAAAGTGCACGACGACAGATCTCGACAAATCGCATTTTATATTATTTACCATCCGACGTACAAATATTTTTGTTTTGGCAAGAGGCGGAGGAATAGGCGGTCAAGGTGAGCGTTGTTCACCTTGCAAAAAATCGCAATTCAAATTATTATTAATCCGGCAACTTTGTGCTGACGCCAGAAATCGTTCATTCATTCATCCATCATCAGTGTTGTGTTTGCTTCGAATCCAACTAATCGTCGTCCTACTTAAAAATGCACTCGATCGTCGACGCACTTTTCCTCAAACCATGACTAATTCGTCTTTGTTATAATTCAAAGTTTTAACAACATATAAAGTGCAGGTGTGCGTCACAATTAAACAACGAAGGAAAAGGGAGCGAACGAGATCCTCGCCTAAATAGGGACATTGAGACATTGTGCGTTTAATGCACCCTGAATGGGAATGCTCAGTTTCGAACATGCCTAACACTAATAAAAGCAATAAGAGTAAGTGGCGACGGCATCAGCAACCCTCGAATCTGGATAATCCCCTCGAAATGGCCGCCGTCGACGTAAAATCACACTTATAATCGCAACCCCTATTTGTTTTGCGTTGTACTTTTTGCATTGTTTCGTAATTCGAATTGTTTTTGTCGATGAGGGTTGTTGGTTGGAAATCCAGGTCCGGGGCGGCTGAGAGGAAGTCGAAGGTATCTTTACTAATCCAGCACGCTCCGGTTTGTTTGGAAGGGTATTTTCTTAAATGTATTCGGAAGTGGGATTTAGTTGGGGACGCTTTGCGAGCGGGGGCCGCTGTTTTTTAAATAAATATGGGACCAAGAGCGGATTTCGTCTTTAAATATTGTTAATGCCGAGGACATCGTCTCCTATGTAATTTTTAGTAGGCGACTAAGTATTTAGGGTGTTTCGTGTGACAATTTGGGTTGGTACTGGCTTCACCCGAACGAAACGGTTGTTTAAAAATAACATAAACGAATCACCTTATCGAGGGTCGTTTCAGATTCGTTTCGTAGTTATTCAATAAATTTCGTCGTTTACGCAGTGTTTAAATTACGTTTTTATTAAATTTATTAAAGCATCCAATTGAGAGCGTTAATAGCTTTTTGAGTTTCGTAATATAACTAGTGTAATTTCGTTTTTCTAGGGTGGTATGTCATGATCAGAAATGTCATGTCAAACGTCAAAGTAAACACCAACACAAAACGATGCAATATTTTTAATTTAAATTAGCTGTCGACAATTATTATGAACATTAATCGTTACGTAGGATGTGTCTTACTTAAATTAATCCCAGGTGTGTTGCTTGCCACAATATTTTGCTGAAAAGTATTATCCACGTCTAATTGTATTTGAAAATCGAAATTTCAATTTTGACAATTGTCCCCCATGCAAAACACCCAAAATTAAATTAAAAATTGCATCAATGATGCGAAGTACAAAAGATAGTATAAAAAACTCGTTCACAAGGCTATTATGGCACTCGTCCTTGAACTTGTACAAAAAATATGACAAAAATAACTCGTTGTTTAATATAATATTAAATAATTGGGGTTGTTGGTCTTTAGTCTTATTATTATGCGACTTTGACGTTTCATTTCTTAATGTGCAAATGAAACTTAAAATTTTCGGTTTAAAAAAGTTTTTATTTATAATGAAAAGAGTTGTTCGGACATACCGGATCGCTAAAAAGTATTTTAGAAGTATTTAAATTATATCACTTAAGTATTTTTTCAATTCAACGCCTTTATTTGTGTCGAGATACAAGACCAACTAGATTTTATTCCGTTATTTTATTCGGTTGTTCACGCTCAAAATTTTAAATGCATGATTAAAATACATGCCAAAAGCTCGATAAAAATACTAAACACTGTGTGAAATACTGAATGTTTTGTAAAAAAATTATCAAACGCACGTTATAAATGTTAAACGTTGTTTTATTCAGCTGATTAGTAAAAATACCAAACGCTCACTGAAATAATAAATGTTCGCTAAAAATGCTAAATGCTCTGTAAATTTACCAAACGGAAAATATAATATACGAAATGCTCATCAGTAAAATAGAACACTTGGTGACAAAGGTACACATTCAGCAAAAAATAATATGAATATTGAAAAATAAATCCAATTATTGATAAACTACGTGAACGTGAAGCAAAAATTTAATTTCCTTGAGTTAACACATAACATTTAACAAGACGAAATAAAAATTATCTAGTAAAAATTATTATAAACTAAAGCAGATACACAAAAAAAATTCAACATGGACATTTTTTTATTTTTATTTTGGCGGTTTGATGGTCCAAACAAACGGCGTTAAAATCTCTAACAATAGCGTTAATTGTAGTAAATATTATACTTGTCAAGGAAAAAAAACAGTATAAATTACTAAGTAGTAAATACAATATGTCATCCTGCAGAACTATTATACAAAAACCAATAAATTTTTTCTACATTTGATACTGAGCATTTAGTAATTTTGACCGTACAAAATGATACTATACAAAGAGCATTTTGTTACTACACTTTTTTTAATAACACGGAGAGTCAAATTTGATACTTTTGATGACATCATTTTCTGAATATTATAACATATTATTCCTTTGCATATTTGTATTAAAACGCAATTTAACATCCGAAATATACCAGCAAAAACAATTTTGCCAATCGAATGGCCAGCTATGTCATCTAATTTCTTGATTTTTTCTTGTGGGGAAATCTAAAAACCGACTTTTTATAACCAGACCAAGACAAATCGAAGTGTACAAAAAATGAATAATATTTCTTCGAATACTCATTTATTCCAATGATTTATTTTTTACAAAAATTTTGTTCAACGACTTTATTATTGCCATGAATTAAATGGAGAGCATTTTGTACATGTTTTTTAATCTAAACCAATTGGTTATTATTGAAATGTAAATTTAAAAGCGTTATTTTTACAACATTTTTTGCAAAATTTTTTTTCAATTTTTGACAACAATGAGGTTGCGTGTGCTAATCATTCAATTCAGAAAAAATGCTCTCTTTAAAAATATGGAATTTGACTTAATTTCAGAAACTCAATTTATTCTTCCATCTCAAAACCAATAAAATTGAAAAATTACAGGTAGCTCTATACCGAATTTCCATAAAAGCCGATAAATTGTTTTAAAAATATATTACTGTATCCATACACTTTAGCAACCTTGTATATTTTGTTTTCTGAAAATTCCTGTATAAAATTAACATTGCTAAGCTTTGTGATGAATTACGGAGAGACTTTAGTCACTTTGCTTCACAATTTGTAGAATTTCAATAATTTTTAAAAATATTTAAAAGTTTTATGAGAAAACAGTCGCTTCGAGAGAAATATAAATTTCGATTGGGCAGTTATTATTATCTGCGACTTTACAATTTTATTTATTTTGTCACCACTTCAATTTCCGTTTTTCTTTTTTGGGATGAAAAAGTAAGGAAGGAGCGTTTTTAAATAACATTGACAAATTCGTGTACAATCATATTTTATTCTTTTCATTGTGCTCATGATAATTTAGGTACATAATAATAATAATAATAATGATAATAATAAATATCGTCAAATGCTGCTGGTCCCCATCCACCACTGCACCGGTTGTTTTTTTTTTGTAAGACATACCTTACATTGTTTAAACAACAACAACACGTCTCGTCATGCTACACGTATTATTTTTCAGGTGCGCCAACTTAAACGTAACGAGAACTTGTCCAGTCAAAACAACTGCCGCCAACTGCGTTCAGGTACAGCGTCATCAAAATTTCACATTGTTCCTTTCTTTAATTTTGGTGGTGTCGAAACGACCGCCCGAAGCCTAATCCAGTACTTAACTTAAAAGCCCCGAAACGCCGCAATAAATAACGGTCATTTATGTAATCTGCTTGTCTGCTTCTGCTTATATTTGCATAGCCGAATGAATTGCATGATTTGTGGGGGTGTGCCTGAATTTGGGAATTTTCGAGATGGTCGAGGTGTTTTTGCAGATGTTTGGGCAATTAAGGGATATATGTGTTTGTGGTCTGCTCTCGGAAGAACGTTACGTAAAAATAACACAACAACGACAATAATATAAAACATTAAAAATAGTTAATTGTAGTGGCACCTGATGTAAAATAATTACGTGCCGCTTCATTCTGATAATGTATCGTTCTTCGCACACATTTTTAATGAACGACGAAAACAACAAAAGAGCGCAATAAATGAAAAAAAATGCAAACGACAAAACACAAGACGAAAAACTTGAGGAGAATAACGAGTTCAGTTGCACAATAAAAATCCCTAAATTATAAATATGTTCAGGGAGCGGTAACAAAGCACAGCACACTTCGACTCCTGTATTTTGCGTGCATCAAATTCGCATAAATTCCAAACCCATATGGTAAACCATGGGCGATAACATCTCTTTTATTTTCTCACTGTCGTTTAATCGATCACCAATCAATATTCCGAGCGTCCAACAAAGGAAATCCCAAGATTTCATCTCCCTTGCGTTCGGGTAAGGGTATGTGAGGAAATAAAAATATCGTACAATGCACCACGATGCCGAGTTCCGCATTTTTTCAGTAGCGAACAGTTTGTAAATATTTTCAAGTGATAAACGACAAGACATCCCACATAATCCCTTGTTCCGGGCAATCCTAGAAGTTTGATGCGTTCTGCAGACTTCCAGACTCTCGGTGGTCCTCTTTGGCAGCTGCCGCGGACATCTGATACACATCCCAGTCAAGTTTACTATAAAATCACGAACCGATAGACTTGCTCTTAAAATTGAACGAACGTCGTTCCCGCGGAGTGCGAAACAAAAGCGCAAAAGTCGCGTCAAATCGATTCGCCCAAGTACAACTTTTGACAGTGTGAAGTAATAATAAGGACCGGTCCCCGACTATTGTCTTTTGGATTTTTGACCGTTACACGGTCCGTGAAGCGTGTCGGGGCCTCAAAGCCCGCGCCGATCTAACGAAATGGAAAAGGATCGTTAATGGACCCCCAAAATAAACCAATAACCCCGATTCGAACTCTTAACGATCTCGGAAAGAGTCATGAGCGAGACGCGGCACTAAAAACTCCAGAACGCGATCGAAAAAACAATTAGTGTTGGGTGCGGTGGGTGGAAGGAGTGAAATTGTTACAGATTTGCATCGAAGGTAAAATGCGAGAAATGCGAGTTGTCGGGATTCTATTATTGGAGTCCAGCCATCGTAAATCGAAAACAATTCCATAAAGTGGGCCACAACCAGTTCTTGAACGGTTTTGAAGCCGAATGGTAATAGCTACACGGCATACGATATCGGTTTCCGTTTCTGGACCATTAGCTTTCCAGTTATAAAACACGGGATGATGATGAGTCAGTCGGTGCTGCCAATAAAGAATTTTTTACTTCTCGCTTTGTTTCACGATCCATGCGATTTGCTCGAATAATACAGAAACGTCATAATTTTATATTCTATCGTTTCTAAGTCTTTAGCAGGATCAACGTGATTTGTAAAGTGTGTACAAAAAAAAACGATTCAGAGTAGGCCATGAAATCTAGCTTTTGTCTTTTTTTATTTAGTCTTTAGCAGAATTAACGTAATTCGTAAAGATCGTGCAATAAAAATTGATTCAGGGTAGGCCATGGAATGTATCGCTTGTCTTATTTTTTACTTAGCCTTTAGCAGGATTAACATGATTCGTAAAGATCGTACATAAAAATTGATTCAGGGTAGGCCATGCAATCTATCTTTTGTCTTATTTTTTACAGTGAAATTGTCATATTATGACATTAGACAAAGTTGCACAAAAAACGTCCAAACCCACGCCCCAATATGGAATTTGTTAAAAAAGTCACTAAAAGTAAATTGAGCGGGACGGTTGTCTTAATTTGAAATTTCTCATTCTCAAGTCGAACATTTTCTACTCTCAAACGAATTCCAAAGTGATTCCGCGGCCTACTCTGACTCCTCTTTTATTTGTACGCGCCTTAGAATTACAATTGGTTTGAGATTTTGGATTTTGAGTTGAGACGAATCGACAACAAACAATTTGAAGGGACGTGCACGAAACTGTGGAAGGATTTTTGTGAAAACTTTAAATATCGAAGGGGAAGGAGGGACTGCATTCTTTCACGATTCGGTTGCGTCATTAACACTCGTCACCCTTCAGGTCGTACCTGAATTGGGGGTGCAAAGATGACTTCGACACGCTTGGGTTGGCTATTTGTGATCCCGAATCAAAACGAAAAAATGTCGCGTTTCTAACAAATTCTGGGCCCCATAAATAATGTCTTTTAACCGGTTTTAATATTTTTTTTAGAGAAATTCCTGCCGCAATTGTCTTCATTATTCTGAAGCGAATTAACGTGTATTTCACACAATGACATTTTTTGCTGCTGCCTAATGTACAAATTAATTTTTCCCCAACACCCCTTTAATATCAGCCAAAGAGTGAACCTACTTTTTTGTATGTAAAGAAAACTAAGCAAATTTTGGCGTTTCCAGTTTCAAAATTTTTGAAATTATTGTAACGGGTGTTCAAAAAAAAAACGAGGCTGCGTTGGCCATGGAAAAACTTGCATCAATTTAGTCTAGCAAAATTTTAAAGTGTCAGTTCGAGTCTGTTAATGTTTAGGTTAGCTTCCTTGTTGACAATGGGATAAATCATTATGGAATAAAAAAAAAGTGCAAAACATTTCCCGGTATCGTTGTGAATCCAAACATCAATCTATTCATTGTTACAGCTTCTCCTCTGTTGAGGAGAATATCGGCACGACCAGGACGGTCATTAATTTGATATAACTGTAAGTCGTGAATAGATCGATGAAGAAGAATCAGTCTCAAAACCGAAAAATGTCTTGAGAATATTTGGGAACCACTCAGTTTGTCCCGTCAACCTTCATGGGTCATCAGTCTCTATGCGCAACTCGAGACCTACCAATTCAGTTTAAGAGCAACTGCATTCTCAATTAATATTTCAAAAATCGTTGTATATATAGTTAAACACGGACGTCGACCGTTAGGGACTTATATTACACAATATACATTAGAAAAAAAAGGTTCGGGTTTGCTTGGATTCGAAGGTACGAAGGTTTATTATTTTAGTAGGCCAAAAAATTTAGACGAGTTACGACAAAAAATCGAAAGCAATTGCGATAAATGTTGTTTGTTTTTGGAGTTTAATTACGGATTGTCTTTCATTAAAGTTTACATTAATTTTTTTACATATTTACATTTTATTAAAAGTACCAATTTTTTTTACCCCATCACTTAAGTAGTTGGATCTATTTTTTTAATAATAGCAATTTAAAAATAATATGTTTGTGACCTACCAATCGTTGTATATATAGTTAAACACGAACGTTGACCACTAGTGAGTTATAAATTACACAATATACATTAGAATAAAAAGGTTTGGATCTGCCTGGATTCGTTTTATTTTTGAACGCACGTTATATACCGAGTGGCTATAAATAAATGACCGAAATTAAGTAAGTGGATTGGCAACAATGAGTAGTTGGCGCAAGACGCTACTACCTGTCACTTGTCATATAATTTTATAGGTTAGGTTAATTGACAATGTAAATAGATCTCAAAGTAATCAACAATTTTTACTAAATAACACAAATTATAAATAAATTTAAAGAAAGTGTTCGAAGTGTTGGCCTCCTTGCTGTAAACAACGTTGAACTCTATTGCTTAAAATTTTTGAAATTAAAGAGGGCTATTTTAACAATGTTGCCACCTTAAGACTTTAAATCTGTCACCAACATAAGAAAATAATTGTCAATCATTAATAGTCACCTGTAGTATTGGAAATTTGTGTCTAAAGTATCGTCTCAATTGCAATGTTTACACGTCTGCTGCTCTCTATATTTTTTATGCCGTTTCATACCTACATACTTGGTACTTGTGTTTGTACTTCAAATATGCATGTCATTTATCACCTTTTCTCATAAAAATCTATTTTTTACACTTTAGATTTCTCCGAAAATGTTTGATTTTTATCATAACATCCTATACTTATTATTTCATATTTGGATTCTGAATGATTTTCTGAATAGAACGACACCACAAAAGTAACGTTAGAAATGTTAAATTAATTTTTGATATATTTAATATCAGCAAGAGAGAGCAAATATTTTCTAAATACCTAATGTTTGTAATTTTAGTGTTTTCAGTTTGAAAATCAAACTTTTTAGTTGTCGCACAGATTACTCGTTGCCGTTTCAAAATTTGTGCCTAAAGTAGGTATGGTCTCAATTTCAATGTTATCGCGGCTGCTCTCTATATTTTTCATATAGGCCAGTAAAACGTCCCGGATTGCTCAAATGACTTTATTTATTTTTTTTTATTTGGTACGAATATACATAGTTACAAACATCGAATTTGATAAGGTATAATATTTTCATTTTTTTCATTTTTTGACAGGAAATGCTTCCTACTGTTATTTAAATGAGACATCCAGTATATCGATACCCAAATTGTAGACATATTACTCGTCGTTTGGAAATTTGTGCCCAAAGTATCGTCACAATTTCTATGTTATCGTGGCTGTAGTTCTCTATACTTTTTTATTCTGGTTAGTAAAATGTTCAGAAACGGTCAAAAAACATTCATATTTAAAATTTTTTTTCAATTTTGGTACGAATAGATATACATATTGTTTAGGTATAATATTTTCATTTTTTTCACTTTCTGTTTAACAGGAAATGCTTGTTACTCGATTGTATGTATGTACTTATCTATTGTAAATGGGACATCCAGTATATTTTTACATATTCGGACGAAGAATGACTACTTTGAGAAATATTAACATAATTTTTTTATTAATGATGTCATACGCAAAATCAAGATATCTTGGAAAACCATTTTGAGACTACAAAAGTATTCAAATTGTGCTCCGTTTACAACTTGCCAGTGATATAATCAATCAATTAAATGTCTTAGCGAATTCTCTAGCATTTAGCACAATTTTAACATTAGGTAGTGTTTATAGTGTCAAAGATATATTGATATTGCGTTATCCGTATTTCTTTAAATTTTTTGTATGGCCGTTTGAATCTATTCCCTGTCCCGATCCCCATTTGGGGATTGCAAATTTTTGTGTGTGCTAATTTGTGGTAAGTACGTGACTTTTTTTTCACTGCATCTGCCACAATCCCCATTTGGAATTTTTTATGAAATGTAAAATATTTTTAGTTGGTACAAAATACAAAATGTGTAGGCTTTTATTTTTAATACCTACAGCTTATGTTTATTGAATTAATACATACAAGATATTCAATGTTTTAAATTTAAACCTGTTTCTACCCAACATTTCTTAAATTAAATTTTTGCAGTAATGGATTAAGACAAAAAAAATATTTTAATATTTCTGAAAGTGTACAAAAAAAGGAATTTATAATAGGCCGGGGATCTAGTTTTTGTTTTATTTTTTACAGTGTAGAAATTTGTCAGAAACTGTCAATCGAAAAACTATTAGTTAATCGTTGGTTACTGCAGAATAATACAAAATTGATTTCATAAAACAGAGTCGGTGAAATCGAGTGACGAATAATGATATTTTATCGTAAAAGTAATTGTTAAATCTCGAACTGCAGTTGCATCACCACAGATAATCGTCGCTGATTAAAAACAATAAAATCGTAATTAAGAAGCATCTCCTTCGCTTTTTTTAAGAAACGTGCCGGAACGCCGCCGCTTGCAATTAGCGAAAACCGATAAAACTCTAAAAACAATATTTTTACTTTCTATAAAAGAAGCGGGAAGCCGGTTGCGAAATGTACTCACCGGAGGATGATTTCCGGAAATAAGGTCCAACAGTCATCGCATATCACTTTAATTGAAAACGATCGTTTTAACACTCGAAATTCGATACCTACATAAATACCCGATTTTGCGACGGCCGCTAGATTTGTCGAGAAAATTCGTCCGACGGGGATCAGTCAGTTTTTACCCTTCAAATATTGGCAAAAATGATTTTATTTTGTTTTTAATCAAAATTTAGTGGGAAAAAAATAAAAAGACAACGAGCGCACGGACATGCACCAGGTGCTGTAAAATAATCTGTAGACGACACCGAGGACGCCGCGACGACTTCAAAAGCACACCACCATTAGCACACACAACGCCGTCTCCGACGTCGTCCCCTCGACTGAGGGTCAGAAAGAACAACACGGAAAGAACGTGATCGTGCCAAATCACATATTTGCTAAAAGGGCAGCTCGTTCTTACCTTACCCGGGTGGCTGTCAATGAGCGCCGTCGATAATTAACCACGCACACGAAGGAATATAACACACCAAGAACAACGACGACGACGACACGCACAGACGACGTCCTCGTCGAGGTCGGTCCGGTGCTGGAGGCGGCTCTTGTAAATCCGCGCGCGGCGTCGAAGAAGACACAACACACGACATGTACTGGGCGCTGCGTCCTGATGATGGTGGTGGTGGTGAGAACCGGAGGCGGGTCCCCCAGTGGCGTACGCTGACGTTGTTGTTGATGGACGTGCTCCACGACGAAGGGTGGAGGGTGGACGGGATTAAGAAAGGCATCCGGCGATCACCTGCCAATTTTATCAAACTCACTCTATTCTGCACCCATTGGTTGAGTCGCTTACATTTACACCCATTCAGACGAAAGTTATTGTAAAATTTGACATATTATATTGTTTGCCTATCAGGAATCCTAATAGACGCCATTTTGGTTATAATCAGTTCTGACTTCACTTGTTAATATGCCCAACCAAAAAAATCAATAAAGACATCACAGATTTAAAAGATTATCAAAAACTAAATTAATTTCGATTTTCTCTGATTGTACAAGAGATTGTATTGAATAAGAACTGTTGTGCGATTAAAAATTAAACTGTACTTGGAAAAAAATAGACAGGGTTAGTCACCGTCTCAGTTTATTAAAGTGTAGCAAATTTCGACTTGGGGTTGATGAAATTTTAAAATTTCTCGACGAATTCCGTTTCATGCCAACTTATTTCATTTATACAATCAAAAGTCTTGACTGCAAAATAAAACCGCTGGATATCTCCGTTTTTCCTTTTTTTTAACTCACTTTCATATGTGACCCATAATAATCATTACAGATTCAGTTTTTCCTACTCGAGATAAATTTACCGTTTTCAGGGAATTTTAAAGGCAAAAAGGAAAAAAAACGAGTAATTATTACGCATTTCTTCGGATATTGTTGTTTATTATATTCATCATTTAACATCATTTATAATTACAATTTAATGTCCAACGATAAAATACTTTTATACTTAATAGTTTTTTTTTCGTTGAGCGTTTATTAAAAGGCCTAGTAATGCATGATTTTTTCAGTGGTAACTGTGGTTCCTAGCATAGGTGACTATTATTTTACGAATAAAAATTTAAAAGCAAATTGTCCCTTGACAAAGATTAAAAGAGTTTACGGTCAACGAAAAAATATTGTAATCAACTCGTGAAACGAGTTTTAGTTTAATTGTCGAGATTATTAATCGTCCATTAACATACTTGTTAATGCATGATTTTTTCAGTGGTAACTAGCATGGGTGACTATTATTTTACGAATAAAAATTATAGAAGCAAATTGTCCCTTGAAAAAGATTAAAAGAGTTTACGGTCAACGAAAAAATATTGTAATCAACTCGTGAAACGAGTGATTTTAATTGTCGAGATTATTAACATACTTGTTTATGAAATAACTATAAATATTTTCTATTATAACAAAGTTCAACAGAAAAGTAGGTACATTTTGCCTTAAAAGTGATTTTTTCAGGTCATAATGGAATCACCGATATATACAGAGTGACCCCTAAATTGATTTTTTAATGATATATTTTCAATACATCTTCAGTGGTGTCATATAACCCAAAAACATTTCAAGTAAGTATTACTACGGATTTTTTAAATGACAAAAATAAAACAAATATGTTAGCATTTTTTTTTATTTCGAGTAGGACTACGTTCCTGGATTTAGAATACTTTCAAATGGGTGTCACCGAAATTTTACCAAAATATTAGTCGTTAATAAAAATATAGCATATTTCATATTTATTTAATCGAAATATTTCGAATCGTCATGTAAATTATAATTTTGTAAAAATCATTGATTAATAATAAATATCTTATTATTTGAGGACTAGAATTGATGAGAAGCGTTGTGTGAGAGATAAAGAGGAGGGAGAGTGAGTAAAAAAAGGAATGAAGAAGGGATTGATCTGTGTTAGAAGAAATTTATATTAAGTTGATGTTATACATATGTAAGATTTTGTAGGAGTCTTAAAGCCGAAAGGCAAATAAAACGATTTATTATTTTATTACTTATTATTTTTAATCTCTTATCACAAAAAACTACATTAAATCAAAACAAAATGAAAACATTTTAAAGTAAAGAAAAAAATTCTAAGTACTTAATACCAAATTGTATCATCCTTATTCAATTAGTATATTTTTTTAGATTTTAACCTGTATATTTCTACATTTAACCTGAAGATGACCCAAATGCGCAAATTTAATACCTTTTTTTTTACAAAGTTTTTAATTAAATTAAAAATGTAATCACAGGTTGGCAATATTGTACAGAACATGTTTCAGATAATTAGATTTGAATAATAATTTCGGTAACAAATACTTAAGTTGAACTAATAATTAAACTTCAAATGGAACACGCTTCAAAAACCCTAATAAGATTAGTTGAGCTGAGACTCGATTATTCGAAGATCTGTGCGAATGTAAATAAGCAAATGATTGTAAATAATAAACATGAAATAAAAACATATTTTTTAATAAATTATGCCAACCATTTATGTATAATGTTTGCCTTCACTTCTTCTTTTATTTTCAATTTTTCAATTTTTTCTTTCTATTTCTTTTTATGAAATTGCACTACCGTCATCGAAGTAAACCGATACGTCATCCTTTTTTTCTTTTCAGTTGCGCCCGTTTCAAATTTTTGACTTTCAAGAAACAAATCTCATAAGTAGGTAAATCATTTTTGCTTTTCTAGTCTTGTCCATTTGCTAACAATTCCTTTAATGGGTAACTTTCGTTGGATGTTTTCGACTTTTTTGCTTTTTTTCAAAGCCACACGCGCGGCGTTATCGTCTTCATACAGCGACAAATCACCGTCCAGACCGTGCAGACCGTTATCATTGTTATCTGGAACCGGCAAACCGGACAGTCGGGTTTGCAGTCGTCCGATAACGGGGTTCAACCCCACTATCTATATTTAGTCAATTTTGTGGTGGTGGGAGCTTCTTGCTACCGATTGGCGTTCTTCCAAACAACAACTCCAATAGCCATCCGGCACAGACACTAACATGGCCCCTGACTGTGACCAATCACGATTCTCGACTACCGAACGGAAGAACGGGAGTTGGTTGCGTGTAGGGGAATTATGTGCGAATCGAAGAGGGAAACGGACAGCTGACAAACAAAAACAAATAATGAACACGAATTAACTTCACAAATTTTGAAGCCCATCTATTTTTGTGTATAAAATACAAAATTAACGTTAAATCTTACAATCTATTGAATTGTTTTCAATTGAAATATTGAACCGATGCACTTCGACTACACTACACAATATTAACAAGCGAATTTTAAAGCAAAAAATAACAATTCCGGACATTTAATTATATTTTGTATTCAAAATCATTTACAAACATTTTTTTACATTTCCAACGGGTGAACAAAAAATGATTAATCTAGAAAATGTTTGTCCTTGTGAAGGAGAAATTTGAAATTGAGTTTTTGGTTGACAACAAAATATAAGATTAGGTGTACTTTTTAACAAATTCCATATCCGGTCTTCGGCTCGTACGACGTTCGAGCAAATTTCTTATTATTATTACTATCAAATGTCATGATAACGATGATGAAGGTCAAAGGTCTACATTGAAAAAATAAAACAAATGCATTTTTGCGCTCTTTATCAAACGTCAAGGTTCAAATACCTGCCGAACCAATGGACACAAAAACTAAACCGTTTATGACAATTTTTTACAATAAATTATGAGTCGTAAACAGTTATTACACATTCCAATTATTTTATAAAACGTAGTGTTCGAATTTTGAGTCAACAATAGTCGATAATGGAGAATAAAAAATAAAGCAATTAATTATTTATTTAATGCAAAATGGCGAATATAAAATTTGAGTGCAAGATAAAACAATTACTATTAGTTTAAATATTATTTATAGCAAAATTGGGAATATTAAAATCGAGTGTATTGTTAGTTGCCTACATAGATTTTAATAATTTTTTTGACAACAGTTTTAATACAAATTTTAATTTAAACGTACTATAATAAATAAAGTTTTGGTGTGGTGCGATCAAAACGTTAATTATTATAATTCGATAATTAAATATTTGTATTGATTACGGCCTAACTAGTCTAATCCGTGGGCTAATCTACATAATTATTTTTCAGTGTTGGTTGTTAAGGGTTCGATCTTACTGTCAAACGTCAAAATTACATAAGCCACATAGAAAATCGCAATGCGTTTTACGTGACTAATTTTATTTAGATACAACATTGACTGTAATAATACTTTTCTATTATATTTTATAAATTAAATTAGAGACGATATCAAATTTATTTGTATCGTTTTTAAACTATTTTTTGTGAGTTAGATGAACTATTCGATGTAGGAACAAATGTCATCATTGACATCTGTCAAAACTGTCACATTGCACCTGACGTGTTGTGCAACACGTTTCTTAAAAAACTTTACTTTTCCTGTTTTGTGTTCTAATTAAAAACTAATTTGTATGTAATAGTTCACTGTTCCAATAACTGCTCTCACCTTTTTTTATTTGTGCATAAAAATTTTACCTCGGTGTAAAGATCAACGATCAGCGTTTATTTTTATGTATTAAAAAGGTTATCGCTCCGTTATGAAATAGTGGAACCAGCATTCAAGCAGCAGCATGTTTTTTATTACTAGTTTATTAAGAAACTCGGTTTCTCGCCTTGCGAAGCCTAGCCGACTTGTCTCAACTCGACTCTTGTCAAATGGAGCCCCTTCGCTGAACAAGAAAGAGTAAGAGCACGCCACACTCATAATCCATCGATTTTCACATTTGATCTTTAACAGAATCGAAGTGACGTTTGTACGGCACGACGGCACAAGATGTAAAGTGAAGGGAAAAGTAGGTGAATCGTTTTTGGATGTTGTTGTCAATAATAGCTTGCCTTTGGAAGGTTTCGGTGCTTGTGAAGGTACCCTGACGTGTTCAACGTGTCATTTAGTGTTGAAACAGGAAGATTTTGATCGACTGCCCGACGGGCCGGAAGGTGAAGAGTGTGACATGTTGGAGCTGGCAAACGGGCTTTGTGACACCTCTCGGCTGGGGTGTCAAGTCATACTTAAGGAAAATATGGACGGGATTGAAGTGCTAGTCCCCGAAAGCACTAATGATGCCAGACTTCAATAGGTCAATTGACAAAATTATGTTTTATGGTTTTGTTACCATTTCTTGAAGTGAAACGTTTTAAATTTGTACGGAAACAGTGATTGGGTCATATGTAAAGTTTTGTACAATCCAAATCGGGGAAATAGTGATGGAGATTTTTCAATGATTTTACTCATTTGTACATATTTACCACGGAAATTATGTATATTAAACTAAAGTTCAGCATGCACAATTGTATTTGATTTTATAACCATTTATTTATTAAATTTTTGTATAATTTTTGATCCAAATAATTCTAACCCACCCCTAATTAACATGTATTTTTTGGACATCCCTTAGTCATATTTTTACAAATTTATTCATTTTGTTACAGCACCGCAATAATAATACACGTGTTTGTAATCGATCCGTGTTCTAATTAATTCAAAACTAGATTATGTTTAAACTAAATTAATTTTAATATTCTTATTTTGTGGTAGTTCTATTAAACTAATACGGTTGCGACATCTTTGAGCAAGATTTATAAATTACATAACTCGAATTTTACTGTCAGATGAAGTCAGGTCACACTCTTTAAAATTATTATTAGTTGGTCGATTTAAACACATTTACAGTGGTGCCAAATTACAGAAAAAAGTTCAAGTTTTTTTTTCAATGCCAAAAATAAACAAAGTATATTAGCAATTTTTTTATCTCGAGTGGGACTCCTGAATTATTAAATTAAATTTTACAAAAAAAGTTTAGTTGCCAACAGAACTATAGCATAATAAATATTTATTTAATCAAAATAAATCTTTGGAATTGTTACATAAATCACAACTTTGTAAATATCATTGATTAACAATAAATGACTTTTGAAAATGTTCCCTCTTATCACAAAAAACTAGGTAAAATCAATACAAAATGTAAACTACAGGTATTCCAGGATCAAATTGTAACATCCTTATTCATTTATTATATTTTCCTTAAATTTGAACCTGTATAATGTCTTTCGCAGTCGCAGTTTATTATTAACAAGGTCCATAAACCCTAACAAGATCGTTAGTATTAGTAATTCAAATTTATTTATTTTATCAAAAAGTACCCAATATTCATAATATTGGCAATCTTTGTTTTATTTAAATATGTTTTCAGTAGATCCAGATCCATAGTGATAAAAATTATATTTTATGAATGAAATTTCAAATGAAACACGGTCTATTATATATTTTCAAAAATATTGGCATGTAATTTATTATACAAACTGACTATTTTATATGCAAAAAAATTACGCAATGAAAATGTAGTGTTAACCATTCAAAAAAAAATAGAAATGTCAGATCTTTGTCAGAGACGACATAACAAAGCTGATTTTAATGTGAAAATGTGCGGATTTAAAATTAAAAATTGACGGGTTTGAGCGATTTTTTCGCAAATAACGAACGAACAAATGAACATTTTTTTTCTCAAAATAATTATATGTAATTAAAAATTGGCGGGTGCAAGCGATTTTTATTCGCAAATAACAAACAAACGTAAATGCAGTGGACGAAAATTAACAAAATTTTTTTTATTGTAATCTATTAAAAAATTGACTATTGTATATGCAAAAAAACATGCTCATTTAAATGACGCATACAAAAATTAGGGTTACGATTAAAAAAAATGGAAATGACGTCAGATTTTGACAGAGATGAAGAAACAAAGCTGATTTTTATGTCAAAATGTGCACGTACATACAAAAATTGACGGGTTCGAGCGATTATTTTTTACAAATAACGAACGAACAAATAACAAACAAACGTAAATATATTGGACACAAATGCAGAAAATTATCGAAAAATTATCGTGTAAGCTATTACAAAATTATTATATGCAAAAAAACATACTCTTCTAAAATGACGCAAGCAAAAGTTAAAAAAAACGTCAGATCTTTGTCACAGATGACATAACAAAGTTGATTTTTATGCTATATTAAAAATGTATTAAATTAAAAATTGACGTATTCAAGCTATTTTATTTTTGCAAATAACGAACGAACACAACAAACGAACGTAGGTATATACATTAAACAAAAATGCAAAAAAATAATATTGTCATGTAATTTATTAAAAAATTTACTATTTTATATGCAAAAAGAGACGCAATCAAAAATTAGGGTTAACCACTCAAAAAAAAAATAGAAATGACGTCAGATCATCTTTGACAGAGATGACTCACTCAACAAAGCTGATTTTATGTCAAAATATGCGCATTTAAAATAAAAAATTGACGGGTTCGAGCAATTTTTGTTTCGCTCCGTAAAATTTTTTATTGAATTAACCTTTTCATCCACGATATTTGGACAAGGAATCACTTACGAATGTACGAACTCGTACTTTTTTCAACGCCATATTTGCCTCGTAGTCAAAATTTAAGTTCTTATAGGTAAATTAAAAATTGACGGATCCAGGCTATTTTTTTTCGCAAATAACGAACGAACACAACAAACGAACGTAAATTAAACAGAAATGTAAAACAAAATATTTTTAATAATATTGTCATGTAATTGATTAAAAAATTGACTATTTTATATGCCAAAAATGACGCAATCACAAATTAATTAACCATTCAAAAAAAATAAAAATAGAAATGACGTCAGATTTTGACAGAGATGACACAACAAAGCTGATTTTATGTCAAAATATGCGCATTTAAAATTAAAAATTGACGGGTCGAGCAATTTTTTTTTCGCTCCGTAAAGATTTTTATTGAATTAACCTTTTCATCCACGATATTTTGACAAGGAATCACTTACGAATGTACGAACTCGTACTTTTTTCAACGCCATATTTGTCTCGTAGTCAAAATTTAAGTTCTTATAGGTAAATTAAAAATTGACGGATCCAGGCTATTTTTTTTCGCAAATAACGAACGAACACAACAAACGAACGTAAATTAAACAGAAATGTAAAACAAAATATTTTTAATAATATTGTCATGTAATTGATTAAAAAATTGACTATTTTATATGCCAAAAATGACGCAATCACAAATTAATTAACCATTCAAAAAAAATAAAAATAGAAATGACGTCAGATTTTGACAGAGATGACACAACAAAGCTGATTTTATGTCAAAATATGCGCATTTAAAATTAAAAATTGACGGGTCGAGCAATTTTTTTTTCGCTCCGTAAAGATTTTTATTGAATTAACCTTTTCATCCACGATATTTTGACAAGGAATCACTTACGAATGTACGAACTCGTACTTTTTTCAACGCCATATTTGTCTCGTAGTCAAAATTTAAGTTCTTATAGGTAAATTAAAAATTGACGGATCCAGGCTATTTTTTTTCGCAAATAACGAACGAGCAAACAACAAACGAACGTAGGTAAATACATTAAACAAAAATGCAAAAAAACAATTTTTGGTAATATTGACATGTAATTTATTAAAAAATTGACTATTTATATGCCAAAAATGACGCAATCACAAATTAGTGTTAACCATTCAAAAAAAAATAGAAATGACGTCAGATTTTGACAGAGATGACACAACAAAGCTGATTTTATGTCAAAATATGCGCATAAAATTAAAAATTGACGAGTGCAAGCGATTTTGTTTTTCGCTCCGTAAATTTTTTTATTGAATTAACCTTTTCATCCACGATATTTGGACAAGGAATCACTTACGAATGTACGAACTCGTACTTTTTTCAACGCCATTTTTGTCTTGTAGTCAAAATTTAAGTTCTTATACGTCCGTTCGTTTAGAGACGTAAAAACTTTCAATCAGAAACAATTTCTTCGTTCGTGGCCATAACATTTCTTCTGCAGTCTTCGGCGACTTTCAACCTTGAGGGACCTCCACCAGACTCGTCGCCCCCATTTCAGTTCACCCAACTCTCGAATTGACAAAGATGTTATCTCATCGCCGTACAAATCGAACCGTTTAAGACATGAACAAAACTCGTACAACCACAAACGTCAAAACCTTGGCAAGTCATGAGTATCGAAATCCACTGTAGCATGAAAAGCGACCCAAAGAATCAAAATTCGAACTATTGACGCGACGGCGGTTCCGAAAGCATGACGTTTTCCAACGCCGAGCTCATTTTAATCGTCAACTGTCTGGTGAGTCGAAGAAGTGTCTTGGGATGTCCATCGACTTGACGTTTCCAGAACGCCTTCAGCAGCGGAGTCATCGGACCGGTCCTCGCCGCTCACATGATGAACAACGGTGCCAATCACATTATTATGGGGTTCTTGACTGGGACCGCTTACATCTGCCAGTATCTTTCCGGCCACTTCGTGGTAAGTACAAAAACGTATCGTTGCACAATTTCTAATAGTAACGATTCGAAGCAACTCTTCGAACACGGCAAAAAGTTCACTATTGGCTTCTGCTTGTACGCTTCGGTCCTTTCTTTTTTCACTACTGTTTTTTACTCTCACTGGCCGTACGTCTTCGTCTCCAGACTGGTATATTGTAAGTTGAACGCCACACTTTTCGCTTTAATCATTCTCTTCCGCAGCTCTCACCAACCAAATCTTGCACTACTCCAAACAGTATGTGGCACGAACGGAAGCCGAAGCGGACCACATCAAATATTACAATTTGATCGATATAGTGCGGGTCGCAGGATTGTCTTTGGGGGCGACTCTTGCAGGCTACATCTTCGTCTGTAACGAAGATTTTGCGGCGAATGCTTTGGTCTCGACAGTTGCTACACTCTCGGCAATTCGTGAGTGAGTCCACGAGACAAACCCCACGATTCTGATCCGGCTTCAATTTTAGTGGTGTTGCAGCACGTGGACGACGACGACACCCAAATCCATCGTCCTCAATCTCAACTCGTGACAATCCCTTCAAGCAGCTATCAAAAGTTGAAAAGACTGCGCCACGTGGCTTTTCGAAAGCACTGGGACGCCGTTTTGTTGAAAACCGCATACATCTCCGGCTTCACCATCTTCTTCTCGCGTTACTCCTTCATCATTCGTTTCAATTACAACGTGGGTTTGGTCGTGATCGGTTACAGCGTCGCCTACCAAAACTTGTGGCTTTTTGCCATCAACTTCCTCGTGCCTTTCGTACGCTGCAAGTTTAGTAAGAAGAAGAAAATCTTCGAACATGCCATCCTCATCTGCAGTGTCGTTCTCGCGGGATTGTTTTACGCGCCAAATTACGAGTGCTTTTTGATGCTACTCGTGCCGCTGTTTTTCACTTATTCTTTGGTGAACAGTCTTTTGGAGGAGGACGTTTTGGGGCTGGGGGCGGATCCGAAAGTGGAGGAAGCCACGCAGACGTTGCAGCATTTGGTGAACGTCGTGGGGCCGGTGGTGTTTGGTAGTGTTTGTCAGGTGTTTGGAGGGTATGCGTTTAAGTTGTTGACTTTGATGCCGTCAGTGGTTTGTGTTTATATCGTCAATCAAAGGTTTCTTGCAAGTAGAAGAGGCGACGTTGAGGAAGAGGCGGAGGTCGCCACTAGACCCAAAGAGGAGTAGAGTGTGTATGTGTCGAATTGTTCATTAAAACAATAATAATAATTATAATAATAAAATGTGACAATAAAACATATTGGGCTTAATATTTAACAATCTACGTTTTTGGAGTGTGTTATACAACGTTTCAAATACTGCTTGTAATTTGGAGTTTTGTTAGAATTGAAAAAACGTCGAGTGAGAATCAGGTTGGTCGAATTTAGTACCTACAATGGAGAAAAGTAATAGTTTCATAATAAAAAATGTGAATGTTTTAGTATTTGGGTGAAATCCATGTCGACTGCAGTACCGCCAACCTAACTAGTAATAGGTACATGTAGGGAATTTATGTTGTCAACGCTATTCGATTTTAAATAAATGTTTCCGTTTCGTTGTCAAATGATGATTAATGAGTAACAGTGGTAAAAGTCGAATCATTCAAATGTAAAACCGACTCGTTATGTAAACAATCAATAATGGAAAGGTGAGGCCTTGAATTTTACGTTCAATTCCTACAAAAGCGATTTTTACTAATTACATAATTAATTTTTACACAATACGAGAAAATAAATATTATGTGTCGTTCAATTCCTACAGAAACGACTTTTACTAATTACATAATTAATTTTTATACAATACGAGAAAATAAATATTATAGGTGTGATAAAGGTAAATTTTTTTATTTATTTATTTTTTGTTATGTGTTTTATGTATTCTGAATATGCCAGCTCCGTGCCTGGTAATATTCCGAGTGATAATTTCATAACAGAATAACGCTATTTTGTAGTGGTTTTTAATAAATAATTCGTTAATATTCTGGTAAATAAAAATGATGTGGCTCTCTCAGTTCACTTTACATCTGTGGTAGCGATTGACACGTGTTTGCGTATTTTTAATCAGTGTCGCCAATCGTGCCAAAACTTCCCTAAAATCTGCTCCATCAACAACTCGTCGGTGCCAGGTCTGGGTAAAATTCCCTAGGTCTGAGGAATTTTTCAATATTTAGGAAAAAAGGGATTTTTTGTTTTTTTTTATTGAATTTTAGGGAAACTTATGAAAAATTTCATTTTATCAATTTGAACAACATTTCTTAATAAGATTTTGTCAAATTGAATTTTGCTTTGTATTTTAACCCAAGTCGTTTGATACATCAAGTGCAAATGCATTAAAAACACAAATAAAAGGAAACGTCTCTCGAAAAAAAAATTAACTCAGTTTTGTGTACACAAAAAGCATGTTTTGAATTTATTTTAAACCCACTTTTCGCGCGGGTATTGTCGCGCATTTTTTTCTAGAAAGTTTTTCGAAGTGGTGTCTGATAACTCTTGAAATCTTGAAATCTTAGTTGAATTTTATCTCTCGAACTAAGAATTTTTTACAAAATTATTATGAAGAAACTTGCTTAGAATGACGGGTTCTACTACAGGTTAAATTTTTTGTATTCGTTTCCACACACACTGCATAATTTCTTAATACATGTTTTTAAAAAATTTTTGCAAAAGAAATGTTTGTCTTGTCTAGTCACCACCAGCATAATCTAGAAAATATTATAAAAACTTGTAATATTTTTAAGGGTTCTAGTCAATTCATTCATTCATTTAATTTAATTAACAAATTTTAAATAATTAGTCGAAGAAAATTTGTAGTTCCCTCAAGTGTATTTTCGTTGAAGTTTTTTTAAAAAAATTTATAAAAAAAGTTTGTTTTGTGCAGTGATCCTAGCATAATTTTGTAAATATTTAAAAAAACTGTAATGTTTTCGATGGTTTTAGTCCATTTAATTTGATTTTAATTACCAATTTTTAAATAATTAGGTGAAGAAAGTTAGTAATTCCCCTCAAATGTATTTTCCATGAAGTTATAAAGACACAGCCCAAGCGTTTTAACGTCATTATTTGATTATATAGCAATTACTTAATATTAGTGCTCAATATTTGTGAAATAGACCAAAACACGGATGGCAAAAAGTCGACAAGTAATTAATCAAATTCTAAAAATTTAGGAAATTTTAAGTAAAAATTCTGGCACCGTTGAACTAACTAAAGCTTTGTCGAGGGCTTTAAATGGATTAAGGACGCTATTATTGTTTCGTTTTTCTACTAAGTTCAAATTATGGGATTTGGTTTGTAATAAACAAATAAATACTAAAAAAAATTATTATTTTTTCATCGAATTTGGTGCGGTGAAGTTTAGATGTTCGTTCAGATTGTCACGTTGGCAACACTGTCCATCACATCATGGCGACTCCATCACAGCCGCCCAGTTCGTTCTTGCATCTTTCATTTTAATATCCGTAGAATTACCGCAATGGAATTTTGAACGAACAAACCAAACGTTTAGGTATTTACCTGACCCAACCGCACCTCCAACCTTCACAAACCCACCCTCCTCCATTCATAAATCGCAAAAACACCGCACCTGTCATTTCGCCAAAAACAAACGAACATCACATCACACATTTCGTCTCCTGTCATTAATTCTTCATATCGCACTGATAACGATTTCAAATATTTCGGTTGTTAAGCGCGTTGCGATTACGAACAGATGCAGCGACCCGTTTTGTAGATGTTGAAATAAGCCGGTGGAGATGTCTCGTTCGGAGACGATTTTGAGGCCGCAAGCTCGTCTAGACCTCAAGTGGCTGAAAGCGGACCTCCGAGCCGTGCTCACAGAAGAGGACGCCCTGATAAACTGCTGGAATTCGCTTGTAACCGACGGCGAAGTCACCGGAAGCTTTTCGGAAGGGCTGTTGAACAGTGCGGGTGTCATCGCACGAAAAGGTGAATTTGGGAAGTACTACTGCAACCAGAAGGTTTTGACATGCGCGTGTTGCGATGGAATCTGCGGGCCTTCAACCGGGTGCAACTGCCAGCCGTGCCAGAAGCTGGATGCCGAGGAATTGTTACTGGGCAGCGCGGACAAAGAACCGTGTCCCAGCACGGAAAGCGTGCTGGGTCAATGGGCGTGGACGCCGCAGCCATGTACTAACTTAATTACTAATAAGTTTCGAGGGCTTGCTAATTTCGCGTTTCAGCAACGGAGCAATTGTCCCAATTCCTTTCGAGTTTGAACACCGAACAGAAAGTGTTGTGCAGGCAAGCCGCCGGTTCCACTCTCTCGACGACGAGACTGCACCGAAGACTGATAATTCTGAAGCGATATTTCGTCGCACTGAACCGCGTGCCGCCCCCGAACAACTCCGAGCACCGACCACCGACCGGAAAGATATTATTAAGCGGTGCGAATCTGCACG
Source organism: Eledona agricola (assembly GCA_964023215.1). Lineage (NCBI taxonomy): Eukaryota > Metazoa > Arthropoda > Insecta > Coleoptera > Tenebrionidae > Eledona > Eledona agricola. Next base: position 824,290 of record OZ026861.1, read on the forward strand.
ATGTTAAATGGTCTGAAAGGAGCTCCGATCCGGCCGTGGGATTGGCACGCGCCGGCTCACGAGCCGCCCTAAATTTTGCATTTGCCTTCCTGAGAAAGGCGTGGCGATTAGGTTGTTTTTAAAACAATTAGAGACATGGAACTGATGCTTAGTTTCAGGCGAGGATATTGATTTGTGCAGCGAGTTGTTGAACGAGTCGCTGGAGGCGCTGCAAGTACTACCCGTGGCCACGCTTTTCCACCAAACGGACGTCTCCCCCGTGTGGTTGGAGGTCGTGGATCGATCGTCAAAGTTCTTGCGACAAATCATCACCGGGTATTTAATTGTACCGTCCGCGCTCATAACTTAACACTTTTTTTTTCAGCGAGGTTTTGGGCACCAGACAGAATGTTATAATACCGATCGAAGACCAACACACTTCGCTCAAGTTACTCATGGAGTTGGCGGTGCAAAAAGGAACGCTGGGGAGTATTTTGGACGTGGTGCTTTTGCTGCTGAATCTCTGGGACAAGCAGACGCACCTCAACGACAATCGGTTCGAGTTTTTTAATGATATAACGTATGCAAGCTTATGGGAGTGGTTACAGAAGCACGTGGCAGATGGCCAGTGCCCCCTTGCTTCAGTTCCTAAAACGTTTCGCCGCGATAACACCCGCCACGACCGAAATTGTGGACAAACAAACCGAGGAGGAGAGTCCGAGTTGCACGCGCACTTATCTCGGCTTTGCGGAGCTCCCAGACGACGACAGCGTGGACGTGGATCTTAAACAAGCCGCGGGGTTTATAATGGCGCACCTGGACCGCCTGGCGCAACCCCATATCCCGCCCCTTTTTTACAATAACAAAGTGAGGACGTTAGAGAGTCCGAACGCAATTTATTGGGAGTCGTTTCGCAGGCGAACCGCCTCCACGGGGGCCAACGCGTGTTCGGCTGGGGCTGGTTTTCGTGGATTTTCGGCGCCGGTCCACAAAACTGCGACTCCATGTCCGAGCTGGCCGTGAAGCAGATAGCGTGCGCCGATCAAACTATACTGCTTCTGTCGGAGGCGGGGAAAGTTTATTTTATGTATTATTCGTCAGACACGCAGTGTCCGCAGCTGGTGGAGACGTTGCAGGAGAAGGAAGTGGTGAAGATAGCGGCGCACTGCGAGAGCAAACATTACATGGCGTTGACGAGCGATTACGAGGTGTATTCGTGGGGGAACGGCGACGGCGGCCGATTGGGACACGGGGATACCCTTAGCAAGGAGGAGCCGACTTTGATTCAAGCGCTTAAAGGCAAGGACATCGTCGACGTGGAGTGCGGAAGCACTTACAGGTACACGGCGCGCCAATTTATTTATGCTCTCAATTATTAACGGTTACATAAATATTAATTGTGTAAACGGATTTGTCATCAGTGTTGTGATGGAATTCACGGAAATAATTTTTTTTATTTTATAAGTAACGAACAGTTGACCCGGTGCGAAAAATTCGCAGAGAGTGGGATATATCAGTAGATGGCGCTTTGAATTAAATTAATAAGCAATAGATGGCGCCATGAGCAAAATCCAGTTTTGAATTAAACATATAGATGGCGCCATGACAAAAATCGCTTTTTAGTAACGATGGGAGTACTCGAGTACAAAGTATCGAAGGTATTCGATTCCTCACTGTACTCGTAGTATTCGAGTACTCTCCCAGTAGTAGGTACTCGAATGAGTTCGATACAAAAGACTAGTGATCAGAGTAGATCGGAGTACTCGAGAACACAGTATCGAGTCAATGTCAATCTTTATTGTATTCGTTCTCAAAAACTTACCCACTAGCTTTCGAATACTTGAATGATTTCGATTCAAAAAACATCTAAAAGTATGAGAAGCGAAAATTATTACTCCTCGAACGATTTTTAATGTTTATTATGTTTGGGAAATCATGTCGGCATCGTTAAAGACACCTAGGATTTTGACTGAATAAACTGTATATATTTCAATTTTTCAAAACAACATTAAAATTATTGTCTAAATAAACAAAAATAATATAATATGACCATAAAGTATAAATAAAACCATACATGTATAGAAATAAATAGAAAATTATATACAAGCATTCAAAAAACAATCATATAGTAATCGCCCCGAAAGTTGGCCGATCACTCGATACTTTCTGAACATATCACAGACATGCACGCGGTATTATAGTAATCGCCCCGAAAGTTGGCCGATCACTCGATACTTTCTGAACATATCACAGACATGCACGCGGTATTACCATCTTCTTTGCACATGTAGTGCAGCTTCAAACCTCATCGAAACGTTTGTCGACGGTGCGCCGAACAATCTACGCCATTCGTACCGTTCGCTCTTACTCTAATGTGAACGCGTTCGACGAAGACGGGGCTATTGTGCGCGTCCTATCTCTCGTCTGTGTTGCAGCGCTGTCGTGCATCATTGGCGTGCGAACTCTCTGTCAAAATTCCAACCTACGAAACATTAACGTTTTCGAATTCATTACGAACAGTAAGTGTCAATAACTATACGATCTTCTATTTATTAATTCACGTCTATTTTTAGCGTAAATTGATTCAAAATGCCTGGCAGACGGTTAAACGATGCCCAAAAAGCATTTGTGACGTGTGATGGCACGGAGGACGGTTTCGTGTCCAATGCCTCGCTTATATTTGGTACAAAATCGAAGCTTGCGGATTACTACGGCGACATGAATGCCGAACTGTTCATGAAGTGGATAAAAGAGCAATTAGTTCCCAATCTAGAAGAGCCCTGGATTATTGTAATGGACAATGCGTCCTATCACAGCATTGTAGTCGAACGGAATCCTATTGCGGTGTGAAAGAAGTGCCAAATACAAGAGTGGCTACACCAACACAACGTGCTGTTTGAGCACCACATGTTTAAGGCCGAGTTGCTTAATTTAGCAAAACTTAACGTGCCACCAAACAGATACGTAGTGGACAAGTATTTGCAAGAACACGGACACGAAGTCCTCCACTTGCCACCGTACCATTGCAATTGAACTGATATGGGCACAGGTACAACTATTATTTTAAGTACAATACTCATTTTAATAAGTCCATTCAGTGTTCTCTAGGCCAAAACATTTTACGATTCCCATATGGGAGAAGATGGATATGGCGACAAGAAAGTGTTGGAGATGTGGGAGCGATCACTGGCCCAATGCACCCCAGAACAGTGGCGTATAGTGGTGACCTATACCACCAACCGGCATTCGTGCTAGAATTATTATTCATAGTTGTATCATACATTTGAAATGTAAAGAGGATCAATTAAATTGGTTATTTGAACAGTTGTATTGAAGTCTTTCCGGTACACACGTTTGAAAGGACCCTAACCCTTTGTAGGAGTTATATTCGAAAAACTAACTGCATTGTTGGTGAAGATGGAAGTGATTGTACTTTCCGAGCCAGCCGTTGGACTAAGTGCTCAACGCATCTGAAATGAAACATCACGCAATATGACCAATAGAAGTTTGCCATTTATTCCGAAGAGTTGGTTAATAAAAATATTGAAGAGAAATATAAATGCAGTTTGTGATAGTGATAAATAATTTTACAAAAATAAATACTTTTTTAAGAGGTTAAGATTTTTCGATAACCTAGAAAACACACGCGGACTTTATATTAAACTACGTTGGGGTTCAAAAACGATCTAATTGATACTTTATTCGAACATCCGACACTTTATTGATATATTTATATATTTTAACTTATTATGACCCCTGCTGAAACAGCACGTCACTGAACACTTGACATCGAATCTCTTAGTTCAGACGATCCGATTCGATTATCGATCAGCCAACTTTCATGGCGTTTACTATATTTGCATGCGAGATGCATGCCAGAACAGAACCTATCCTTGGGTGAGAGGTATCGTATCGATATCGATACTCAGTATCGGTACTCGGATAAGGATTCGATTCTCTAAAGTACTCGAGTACTATTTTCTCGATTCCTAAAAGTACTCGATTCTGCCCATCGTTACTTTTTGGTAATTATAAAATGAACATTAATATTCTGAATTGGTTGTTTATTTTACGCATGTAGCGGTGAAGGTAATTTATGGCTTCTACCTGTAATTTCTTTTTTTATGTCGAGATTTGCTATTAATTTTTAAAATGATGGAAAAAAAATCGAAGTGTTCGCGTTTGATTTTTGTTTGAAATGAAATACGAAAATAACTCTCTAAGAATTGAGAAGAGAGCAAGATTGATTCCATCATGGGTAATTTAAAATAGTTTTGCAAAATGTCATCGACATATTATCATCTTCTCCGCACATACATAAATAAATAAATAAATCAGATAAATGGCGCTCCTACCTTTAATGGCTTCTCATGAAATTAATCTTTTTTTATGTCGAGATTTGTTATTAACTTTGAAAAATGATGGAAAAATGAATATTGAAATTTTTTCGAAATGTTCGCGTTCATTGTTTGATTGAAATACAATGCGAAAATGCATTGCCAAAAATTGAAAGAGCAAGACTGATTCCATCATGTGTAATTTAAAATAGTTTTGCAAAATCTCATCGACATATTATCATCTTCTCCGCACGTACATAAATAAATCAGATAAATGGCGCTCCTACCTTTTATGGCTTCTCCTGAAATTAATCTTTTTTTATGTCGAGATTTGTTATTAACTTTGAAAAATGATGGAAAAAATGAATATTGAAATTTTTTCGAAATGTTCGCGTTCATTGTTTGATTGAAATACAATGCGAAAATGCATTGCCAAAAATTGAAAGAGCAAGACTGATTCCATCATGTGTAATTTAAAATAGTTTTGCAAAATCTCATCGACATATTATCATCTTCTCCGCACGTACATAAATAAATAAATAAATCAGATAAATGGCGCTCCTACCTTTTATGGCTTCTCCTGAAATTAATCTTTTTTTATGTCGAGATTTGTTATTAACTTTGAAAAATGATGGAAAAAATTAATATTGAAATTTTTTCGAAATGTTCGCGTTTATTGTTTGATTGAAATGCAATGCGAAAATGCATTGCCAAAAATTGAAAGAGCAAAACTAATTCCATCATGTGTAATTTAAAATAGTTTTGCAAAATCTCATCGACATATTTTCATCTTCTCCGCAATACATAAATAAATCAGATAAATGGCGCTCCTACCTTTTATGGCTTCTCCTGAAATTATTCTTTTTTTATGTCGAGATTTATTATTAACTGGAATGATGGAAAAATGAATGTGGAAGAATTTTCGAGTTGTCCGCGTTCGTTGTTTGATTAAAATTAAAAACGAAACCACCTACCATTCATGGCCGAATATTATTAACAGTCTATTAAAATCTGTGTAATATTTTGTAAGGATTTCGTTTCTTGATTTTGAATATAAATTAATGTACGCGTTCATTAGCTGTCAGTAATTTATCAGTAATGTTTTGCACGCGCTCTTTATCGCCAAGACGAAACACCAAAATACAGTGAGACAGAGTTAAAGTGTCGACCGTCACCTCCGACAGCTAAACTAATAATGCCAAATTTCGTCCAAAATCTAAATACTGATTAGATAACTTCCGGTCCGTGCAGGTACTGTAAATGCCGTTTTTTGCACGTCGAGTGTGTCAGTATCTTTTATTGAAGAATGGAAAAATTTAACCGTTGAGTTTTTTGTGTCATTAGTAATTGTTAATTTTGAGAAACGAATGCAAAATTTCAATAAACTCTTGTGTGCGATCGTTAATTGACTGAAATATGAAAATTGCTTTCAAAGAATTCATTTTTATGTTGAAATTTGTTATTAATTTTGAATAATGAGTGTAAAATTATGAAAAATGTTCGAGCTGTTGTCTGTTTGAAATGAAATACGAAAATGACTTTCTAATAATTCAAAGAGAAAGTGTGATTCCATCATGTGTAATTTAAAAAAAATATTGTTCATCGACATATCAACTTTTTCGCTTATACATAATTAAATAAATAAATCAGATGATGAAGACATGGCATCTACTTATAATTTTTTTTATGTCGAGATTTGTTATTATTATTGAAAAATGCTGGAAATATTTTGAAACACGTCTGAGCTCTTTGCGTTCGTTGTTTGATTGAAATTAAATACGAAAATGACTTTATAAAAATTCAAAGAGCAAGACTGATTCCATCATTGTAATTTAACAAAATAGTTTGGCAAAATCTCATCGACATATCATCAATTTCTTCGCACAAACATAAATAAATAAATGAAATAAAGAAGACATGGCGCTCCTACCTTTCATGGCTTCTACCTGAAATTTTAATTTTAAGGCGAAATTTGTTATTATTAATTCTTAAAAATGATGTAAAAAAATCTAAAACGTTGAGAGACAATGAGACAAAGTTAGTGTTGACCGTCACCTTCGACAGTTAAACTAATAATGCCACTTGGACGCCCAAAATCTAAATACTTATTAGATAACTTCCAGTCCGTGCAGGTAGGCTAAATGGATTTTTTGCGCGGTGAGTGAGTCAGTATCTTACATTAAAGAATGGAAAAATTTAACGGTCGAATTTTTGTGTCGATAGAGATTGTTAAATTTGACAAATCAATGCAAAATTTAAATGAACAAGATTGATTTATATAGTTTAGCAAAATCTAAAGAAATCATGGCCCTTATATACATATTTCATGATTTCTACATTTTTTGTGCCGATTATTTGTTATTAATTTTGATAAATTAGTGCAAAGTTTTGAAAAACGTTCGAGTTGTCCGCGTTCGTTGAAATTGAATACGATTGAAATAATATTACCTTCAAAACATTCAAAGAGCAAGACTGAAATTTGCCAAAATTTTATCGACATCTCATCAACTTGACTACTAATTTGGTTTGAGTTTGTTCATATTAGGTATAAATTGTTTATCGCACAACGAAACACTAAAACACAGTGAGACAAAGTTAGTGTTGACCGTCACCTTCGACAGTTAAACTAATAATGCCACTTTTCGCTCAAAATACAAATACTGATTAGATAACTTGCGGTCCGTTCAGGTAGTCCAAATGGCGTTTTTTGCGCCACGAGTGAGTCAGTATCTTATACAACAGAATGGAAAAATTTAACGGTCGAATTTTTGGTGTCGATCAATCCAATTAATGTAAAATTTCAAAAAACACTCGTGCGCGTTTGTTATTTGACTGAAATACGAAAATTGCTTCCAAAGATTTTTTTTTGGTGCCTATATTTGTTATTAATTTTTAATTTGTGAAAAAAAATATTGAAAAAAGAATAAAGAGAATATTCAATTTGAATGTCAGGAATCCATCGATAAGCTGCTCCTTCTTTATCAAATTCTGTTGTCAAATTTCTCGTTTAGTGGAGTTTTTTAAACGATATAATAATTGCTTTGTTTTTTTTTCAGAAAAAAATATCTTAATTTAATACGTGTTTTCATTCGAGCTCCTAATTATAATTATTATTGAATTAATTTCAGAATGAGCTAAATAATGCAAAATTTCAAAAAACTCTTGTACGCGTTTGTTATTTGACTGAAATACGAAAATTGCTTTCAAAGAATTTTTTTTTGGTGCCTATGTTTGTTATTAATTTTCAATCTGTGAAAAAAAATTATCGAAAAAAGAGAATATTCAATTTTAATATCAGAAATCCATCCATAAGCTGCTTCTATCTTTGTCAAATTGTGTTAAATGTGTGTTGTTAAATGTCCCTCTTCTTCATTTAGTGTAGTTTTTAAAATGGTATTTGCTTTGTTTTATTTAAGAAAAAATTGCTTAATTCAATAATGTTTAATAGTGTTTTCATACGAGCTCCTAATTATAATTATAATTGAAATAATTTCAGAATGAGCTAATTTTGCAGAAAAACTTAAAAAAAGCAAAACAAACGTTATAGAATTTTAAAAACTACACAAAATTAGCCTTTTATTAAAATAATTTGTCAGGTTCGATTGGTAATTTTTTTTGAGTATGAATAAATTTGACTTACTTAATAAAAAAAAAATTATGAATCTGGCACAAATGTTATTTTTCCAAAGACATAGGCACTGTTAGTTTTTTTTGGACTGTGATCAATAATTCAGAGTTGCGTAATAAAAAATTAGATTTTTATCCGTGGCATTGTATGATTTATTTTTTCAATTTTGCTACATAAATATTAAAAAAAAACAGCGATGGCGCATTTTTTATTACATTATTAGTATAAAAACCATAATTTATTTTGTATTAGCCATGCATTTTTCGATGTATCGTAACATAACTTTGATCGATTTCATTCCAGCGCCGCCATCTCCGCCAACGGGGCCCTGTACACCTGGGGCCGCGGTAATTACGGACGCTTGGGTCACGCCGCCGCCGAAGACTGCCTCCTCCCTACCATGATCTCCGCGCTGTCCGAGGAGCACATCGTCAAAGTGTCGTGCGGCTCGTTTTACGCGCACACCCTCTGCATAACCGCCCAGGGGAAGGTCTACAGCTGGGGCGACGGCGACTACGGCAAGTTGGGACGCGGCGGCAGCGACGGCTCCAAACTACCGCGTCTCGTCGATCGTCTTCAGAACGTCCGGGTCGTGGAGGCGCACTGCGGGCCCCAGTTCAGCGTCGCGCTCTCCGCCGAAGGCAAAGTGTACACCTGGGGCAAGGGCGAGGGCTGGCGGTTGGGACATCCGAGCGAGGACCACGTGCGCTTCCCCGAAGCCGTGGAGGCGTTGGAGGACAAGCGGGTGGTGGCGATCAGCGTGGGCGTGGGGCACGTGATGGCGTTGACGGATCGCGGCGACGTCTGGGCCTGGGGCAAGAACGAGAACCGCCAGATCGCGGACACGGCGGAGTTGTACGTGGAGCGGCCGCGTCTGATCGACGCCATCTGCGGCCTGAAGGTGGCGGGGATCTGCTGCGGGCCGGCGCAGAGTTTCGCGTGGACAGACGTCAAGACGACGGCGCCGGCGACTTGCGTCCCCTTCGTCGTCGACTTGTCGGAACAGACGTTCAGGTAAAAAACGACAACTAGTCGTCGTCTAGCGTTTATTTGTTAACTTTGACCTGGTGCAGGTTGATGGATAAGCTGCTGGAGGTCGTCGCCGGGAACAGCGCCGCCCAGGACAAGGAGTGCATCGCCGTGGCCGCCCTGAACCTCCTCCACCTCCAGGTGAGCCTCACTTGAGTTTTTCTACGTTCCGTTTCGTGGTGAGCGCCCGCGCGAGTTTCACCTTCAAACGGCGCGTCACCCCTTTGTCGATCTCGATGCGTCCCAAGCGGCGCCGCTGCTGCAGCCAAATCTGCATGGTCGCGATGGCCTCCGAGCGTTTCAGCTGCCGCATCCAAAAGTTGCGCGTCATTTTGTTGAAAACTATGAAGTAGAGGAAGACGACGACGCCCTGGAACGAGGCCGAGATGCAGAAGAAGTAGTCCAAGGCGATGATGTGGGCGAAGCGCGCCGTGATCCCCAGGAGCCAGTACAGGCCCATGATGAAGAAGAGCAAAATCGCTAGGCGGATGTTGAGCCAGGAGATGTTGTCGCGGCGCTGCGACACCGCGTTCTTGCCGCAAATGCTCATCATGATCGTGACGAAGATGCCCGTGTTGACGGCCAGCGTCAGCGACACGGGCGCGAAGACGGCGTAGTAGAGGAACTCGTCCTGGAGGTAGCAGAAGTCCTCCTGTTCGTAGGCGTCCCGTTTGATCGTCAGCACGACCATGACGGGGATCGTCGGGAGCAGCCACGACACCACCGACGCCAGGAGCAGAAATTTCGTGTGCACCACGTAATAGACCTGGACGTATCGCTGGTACTGCAGGTAGCCGATGACGGTCATCCAGGAGAACTGTGAGCCGACGCTGTAGTGCAGCAAGGCGCCGACGATCAGGCACGAGGTCTCGTCGGTGTAGCTGTCCACGCCGCTGCTGATCGCCAGCACCACGTTCTGGAAGATGTTGGTGAGGACGAAGTTCAGCAGCACTTTGGTGCCGGAATTGTCGCGCCAGCTCTTGTAAACCACTCCGGTGACGACGACGGCGACGCTGCCCGTCGTCGAGAGGGCGCACCCGATGGCGGCGAGCACGCTAAGCGCCACTGTCTCCTCGAGGCCCGCGATGATTCCGAAATGGAACATGCTCTTCTGGCTGCAGTAGTAGACGTCGTCGAGTTTTTGCGCGGCGCTCTTGTCCTTCACCCACCGCCCCTTTCTGTTGTACCACAAACCGTCGCGGCCGTATTCCCACTTCTGACAGCGCAATTCGGCGCGGTACTTGCGATCGGGTCTGAGCAGAACGCGCGCGTCCGCCACCATGAACGGCTCCTCGAAGCCGCTGACGTAGATGCCGGCCACCGACTTGGAGAGGCTCGTGCCGGGATTGAAGAGCGCGTTCGAGGGAAAGAACGTCACCACAAGCTTGTTGACGCGCTTCGACTTGCGGATCCGATCCAGCTGGCTGTTGGTGATGAACGCGGCCACCTGGAGGTTGTCCAGGTCTACGGTGCCGATGTCGGCTTCCGAGTCGACGGTCGCGAGTCGGGCGGCGCCGCCGTCGCGGTACAGAGCGGCCCCGCCCACTCTGGTGGTCGCGTTGATGACGCTCACCTGGAGGAAAATGTTCCCCGTCTTCACCTGGACGAAGTCCGAGTCGATGCGGCTGAGAACGTTGTCCAGGTTGTACAGCAGCATGTCGGTGGCGTTGAGAAGCGCCTGCGCTTCCTCGAGAACGTCACGCTCCACGTCCAGTATGCTGCTGGCCGCTTCGATGACGCTCTCCAACAAGTCCGAGCTGAAACGCTGCGTTCTGCCCGTTATTTTTTCGAAGACGAGCGACATGAAGTAGACGTCCAGGCTGATGTGCGGGGGGTCGGCGGCGTGCCGCGTCAAGTTCCGGACGACGTCGGAGACGTTGAGGTTGTCGCCCGAGCTCACCTGGTTGACGAGTTGGTAGAGCGACAAAGTGTGTGCGGTTCCGTACAGTTCCGCGCTGTTTTCCTCGCAATAACCGCTTACTTGCGACCACCAGGTGCCGTACAGGTACTCCCCCAGGCAGGTGCGGGTCACGGGTTTGCGCCGCGCCGTGAGGCACAGCTGGTCGGGCGTCGTCGTCATACCCAGAAGCGTTTTTTTCCACGTCAGGTGCATGCCGTTGGAGGTTTCCGAAGGGAGGCAGTAGCTGGAGGAGACGGTCACGTGGTGGTCGGGGAGTAGCGTGGGCGTCATCGTCAGCACGTCCTCCATACTAACCGCCGTCTCGTCAAAGTACAAGCGATACGAGAGCTTGATCGTGTTGCTTTCGTAATCGATCGGATAAATGTTGAGGAATTTGACCTGGGTGATGTTGGTGGTGTTGACCACGGCTTCGATTTCGCTCTGTAGAGTCTCGTGGATGGTCAGCGGTCGGGTGACGTTGTAGTCGATTGTAATGTTCATGGTGAAGGACTCGTCGGCGTCCGGGGCTTGCGCTATTATTCTAGTGGACTCTCCGCCGACGGGTTTCAAAGTGGCGACGTGGAAGCCTTCGCACCAGTAGTGGCCGACGGTGCCGGTTAAAGGATAAAGGACGTAGTAGCTGTCGGAATAGGTTTTGTTGTCGTAGTCTTTGTACTTGTTGAATCTGAAGGAAATGTCGTGGGGGTCGTGTTCGGCGTCGGTGAAGCAATACACACCCAGGTTGCCGAAATTCTCGCCGAGATTCAACAGCTTGAGGTGCGAGGAAAGCGAAACGAAGATGAAGTTGTCGTGGTAGTTGAGCGCCAACGCCACGTTCGGCTCCTGGTAGCTGGAGAATAAGGAGATGCAGGAGGCGCACGTGGTCGCGTTGTACGTGGTGGTGTTGTCGCAGTCGAGTTCGCAGAAATGGCGATTGGTCGGGTTGAAGCAGTGGCAGTTGATGATCTCCTCGTCGGTGAAGCTCTTGGAGCAGATTTTGTAGAACGCGGAGCAGTAGGAGGAAGCGGAGGTTGTGGGGAACGAGTCGTAGGCGCAGATTTGAGGGGAAGCGGTGCTGGAAGCGACGGTTTCGTAGGTTAGAGAGTGGGCGGTCGAGTTCGCCACCACCGAGATGTAGTCGTCGTCTCCGAGCGCTGTTTCGGTGAAAAGTCGTCCGAAGTTGAAGAAGATCTCGTCCCATTGCCAGAAGCCGAGCTGGGTGTTTTTGACAATGTCCAACATGCATCCCGACTGGCAGAAGTCGAGTGCGATGTCCTCGTAGTCGTGGAAGGACAGTGTCGGTTTGTAGGGACACGTCGACGTGGTGGAGACGATGAAGCATTTGTCGTTGGAGAAGTTGTAGTTGTCGGGACAGAATATTTCGTTGTCATAGTCGAGGATTTCTTGGTGAAGCGTAATTTCGGGCAAGAGTAGCACGATTAATAGCGTCTGCATGGTCTGAGACTAACGACTGGCAACTGTTTCGTGTTATCACAGGATTTGATTAGTGCCTAATTTTTACGGCAAATCCCTTAAAGCCGCGATTAGTTGAAGGATAACAGACAAATTAACAATTGGATTGGATTGATTGGTTGGATGACGAGAATGTTTGTTATTAATAACGTGCGTACGAAAATAAAACGCACAGGTCATGGAATTACTACAAATGAGTGTGGCAAAATTTCGACCTTGATTTAGAGATACTTTTAATAACCATACAGTGCGTTTTTTTAGGCTTCTGAGAAAAAACCAAGTTGATTTCTGCAATGCTATTATTTTAATTCTATCCCGTTTACGAAATTCGTCTGATATTTTACGGTACGTTAACATTTTTTAAACGATTTTTGAGCTCGGATGCGGAACTTGAACAAAATATACCTCTGAATTAATATCTGAACAAATTTAGCGTGTTTTTTTAATAATATAGTTTTAAATACCGCTTACAACTTTATAAAACGACAATCCATTAAAACAAATTTTTTCTAAGAATTGAGAAGACAGCAAGATTGATTCCATCGTGCGTAATTTAACAAAATATCTTGGCAAAATCTCATCAACATAATATCATCAACTTCTTCGCGCATACATAAATAAATACATCAATAAATAAATATGCCACCTACCTTTATAGCTTTTACCTGTTAATTTCTTTTTTTTTATGTCGAGATTTGTTATTAATTTTTGAAATAATGGAAAAATGTTTAAAAAATTTCGAGGTGTTCGCGTTTGATTTTTGTTTGAAATGAAATACGAAAATGACTTTCTAAGAATTGAGAAGAGAGCAAGATTGATTCCACCGTATGTAATTTAACAAAATATTTTGGCAAAATATCATCGACATAATATCAACTTCATCAATATCAATAATATCATCATCAATAAATGAAATGGGCGAGAAAAAAATTTAGAACAATGTACGCTTCGTTACTTGACTGAAATGCAAAAATTGCTTTCAAAGAATTATTTTTTTTGTGCCGATATTTGTTATTAATTTCGAAAAATAAAGTGAAAATTTTTAAAATTTTTTGATTTGTACCCGTTTGTCATTTGACTGAAATCAAAAATTGCTTTCAAAGATTTTTTTTGTGCCGATATTTATTAATTTTGAAAAATAAAGTGAAAAGTTTTGGAAAATGTTTGATTTGTACCCGTTCATCATTTGACTGAAATACAAAATGTGCTTTAAAAGAATACATTTTTGAGGCGATATTTATTATTAATTTTAAAAAAGGAGTCAAAAGGTTTTTTAAATGTTCGATTTGTACGCGTTCGTCATTTGACGGAAACTTATCAATTAGTTTCAAATAAATTTTTTTGTGCCGATATTTGTTATTAATTTTCAAAATTGTTCTATTCGCAGAATATACGACCAGTGAGTAATTTCTGACTTATGCAAACGCGGCCTTATAACTTGTTATTATTATATAAATAAAAAATTAAAATATATAAAAAAATTAAAATAAATAAAAAATTAAGATTAATAAAAAAATTAAAATAAATAAAAAAATTAAATAAATAAAAATGTGAACAATATTTGTTTATTTAAATGGAAGACCCTAAAAATATTAACATTTTTAAAATAAATAAAAGAATTAATTTTCACAGCTGAAATACCTGTTGCAATTGGGGTTGATTCCAACGGGGGTGAGTGCTCCCAGACGTTTCGTCCACGACTACGGTTGACATCGTCAGTGGCCACGTGGTCCAGATCGAAGTGGACTCGAGTCGGTCTCATTTCCAACTGATTTTGGATCTGATGTGCGCCGCTATTTATAGTGGCGTTTGGTGCCGGTTTAAACCGGTTCTTGCCGACGTAATTTTCGGTGGTGTCATTCTCCGATCTCACGATGCTATTTTTAGATTTTATTGAATATTTAAAATATTCATAAAATTCGCTTTTCAACGATATACATTCGATATTTATGCAAACAATATTGTAGACAATTAATAATAGTTTTGAATAATATAAAGAAAAATTTAAAATATAAATAATTAAATAAGCTAAAACGAAATACATTTACATTATTTTTTACATGTTCTGATAGACAAATCAACATGCTTGGATAAATAGATAATAGAGGAATTTAATTTTTCATCTATGAATTTTCGAGTAATTGTGGTGGCCTTGTCGACTCCGTATATTTTGATTTACGGTCGTATTGTACATTTTACAAAAACTTCAATTGTGTTAATTGTTGACAATTCATGTTGGTGTAAATGCGGATAATCTATTTTTTTTAAATAATCTATAAAATTTTAGGCATTTTATTTTATTTTTTTGAAGAAAATTTTGTTTTGAGGCAGTCAAAGGCTCAATTAGATTCTTACTATTATGAATAGGGACATTACTGTTTTTCATATTTTGAGCTTTTTTATCAGTTTGTACTTATTTTGTGCATTTTATATAAAAAACGTGTAATTTAATGAAGTTTTCAATAAATATACTAAAATATTGGATGCCATACATTTATATTTTTCAAACAACTTTTCCAATTTTGAGCCACGGATTTTATAAAAAAAGGTAAATTTACTGAACCTTCAGCATTTTTACCGAGTGTTTAGCATTGATAAAAGTGACTGTTAATAAAAATGCGCTATTTAACAGAAAATCTTAGAATTGAAATTGGCTACAAAATACGAAGCCAAGTTCGAAAAAAATTTAAAAGCAAATAATAAAATAAATAAAAAAATTTATTAAAAAAAATAAAATTAATAAAAAAATTAAATAAATGGAAAAAAAATAATTAAAATAAAAAATTATTTTATCAAAAAAAGGTAAATTTACTCTTTAGAATTTAGAGTCTTTAGCATTTATAAAACGTACATTTCATATTTTTTTCAAAACAGTTTTTCACTGAACGTTTGGTCCATATTTTTACCCAGCTAATAAGTAAATTGCTAAGACAAAAATGCGATTTCGAAAAAATAGTAAATCGATATTGTTTGTTTTGACAGACGAGACCAGTAAAAAGGTTAAAATTAAAGCCATTATTTCTGCGACACCTCTTTATTAAATAGTATTCTAAATGCCGAAGGTCTTACCTACAACATAGTCCTTCCTAAAATTATGTAACATTTTAATCCAGTCTAGCATAGAAAGCATCGACAATGCTAAAATTATGAAAGTTTTTTTTTCTCAATACTGTTATTACCCTTACTACTACTACTACTTTTTCCCGCTAAAAGTGCTTACTTGTTATTATTGTCTTTGAAAGTTTATTTGGCAAAGTGCGCTATTTAACAGAAAATCTTAGAATTGAAATTAACTGCAAAATACGAAGCCAAGTTAGAAAAAAAAATTAAAAAATAAATAAATAAAATAAAAAAATTAAAATTAATTAAAAAATTAAAGTTAATAAATAAATAAAATTAATTAAAAAATTAAATCAATGAAAATGAAAAAAGCAATTGGCTACAAAATACGAAGCCAAGTTAGAAAAAAAAATTAAAAGCAAATAAAAAAATAAATAAAATAAATAAATTAAAAAAAAATTAAAATTAATTAAAAAATTAAAGTAAATAAAAAAATTAAAATTAATTAAAAAAATGAAATTAAAAAAATAAAATTCATAAAAAATTAAATCAATGAAAATGATAAAAGCAAATAAAAAAAATATAAAAAATTAAAATTAATTAAAAAATTAAAATTAATTAAAAATTAAAATTAATTATAAATTAAATTAATGAAAATGAAAAAAAGCAAATAAAAAAATATAAAAAAATAAATAAAAAAATTAAAATTAATAAAAAAAATGGAAATGAACAAAATTGTTAGTTTTCGAAACTTTTTTTCTCAAATAAATATCTTTCCAGCTGTACAGCATAATCAGCAATAACTTGGACACGAAACTCCTGGGAATCGCCTCCAGCAGCAAGCTTTTGAGCAGTCTTAAGACGCACGTGGTGACTCTCGCCAGCTCCTCCGACATTCTCCCGTCGGTCCAAACGGCCGCCCAGAACGCCCTCCAAGCCGGATGGTCCATCCTCCTTCCCACTGCAAACGGACGCGCGAGGATTCTTAGCTCTTTGCTGTTGAGCACCGACTCGGAGACGAAGATGTGCCGCTCCGGCCATCGTTTTATGACGGACCTCTTGGTGTGGAGTCTGATGGCCGACGGCGGCTTGGAGACCGCCCTGAACGAAGCCCTGGGTCTGGACATTGTCGAACTTACCAGTAGCGAGGACAGCTTCGATCAAGGCGCCGCCCACATTACAATCCCCCTGCTTTATCTAATAAGACAGCTCGTGCGGAACGGGAGCGGCCAAACGCAGGCCGCCCTGAAGGAGCTGGCGTGTTCAGGGAGGACGACGAGGCAGAACAGCGCGCCTTCGCCGAGCCTTAAACTCCTGGCAAGGTTTCAGCGGTTGCTAATCGGACGGATTTTTGCGAGGCACCAGGAGTCCCAAGACGCTTCGGAGACGCTTCTCGTCAAGTATCTGGAGTGCTTCGCCGGTCACATCGACGCCACGTTGGCGGCGGCGCACGAGGCGTGCACCGCCTCGCCGAAGAGTTTCCGCCAGGCGATGCTGCTTCTCAAAGGCGACGTCATTGGTAAGTGTCAAAAGAAACACAAGAAATACAGATGTGCGTTTATTGTAAGTTGCAAAATCACTTAAAAACGTAAGTCTTGCCCAACAATTCTATCGGCACGCCCAAGAAGAAATCTCTTAGTGTTTTAACAAAAAACCAGGTTGTAAGAAGCGGGTTTAGAAAAAACTTTGCCGTTCGTACGACATTCAAAACTATTGTTACAGGGAGATAAAGCAGAATCTGGGGCAGGTCGGGTAGACGCTCCGGCAGCGACTTGAAGTAGTTCGATAATGTTGCCGGCATGTTTATGATGGGTTCGGTTAGGTCGTGGAAGATGGGTTGCGCCAGTTTTTGTTTCGTCAAGTCTATCAGGAATTTTATGACCTGTTGCGCCTTGCTGACGATGTTATAGTCGTGCGACGCCGCTGGAAATCGTAAACGATTTAAAATAATGAATTGTGGATGGTGGTGGAGTTGTTTACGTTTTTCTTGGACTTGGGTTGGTGCGGCGTTGTCGGGGAAGTCGAGATTTCGGAATGATGCGAATGCTCCTGGGAAATGGGCATCGTGGCTTTGGTAGTGACCTGTGCGTTCCACCGGCGGATAAAATAGGTGTTCAGGTTTAATCTGAGAATAGAATGTTTCGAAATAGGAATGTATTTTTTCACAGTGCCTCTTGAAAGAGGAAATTAAGCTGCATAAGAGTAGGAGTGGTATCTAAATAATATAAATATTTTGCTACCATTTTATTGCACAATATTATAAGTTGTATGCAGTTACAAATGCAATTATGGACAGTAAAAATTACACATAATTATTTTGCTATTTTTATATTTGTCTACGTAAACAATTGAACGGGTCAGCAGTGATAGGGTTTAAGTGACAAAAAATTAAAACATAATGTACCTAAGATATTTGCACGCTGAAATATTTGGTGGTGATTGGTGGGAAAAAAATGCAGTGGGAAAATTTGAATCAACTTTTTATCAATTATACCTCGAATTTACCATGGATATTATAAATCTTGCTAATAAAAAATCTCACGAGAGTCAAAAGAAACAAGATAAAAAAGTCAAAAGTTGTTATATTACAACCGAAGAAAATTTTGATTTGATGTCTCAAGGTTTGAATTATTAGATTCTGACTATGATGAAATTGACATTTTTGTTTTTTATATTCTGTGCTCTTTTTGTGAGTTGTTCTATTTTAATAAAATATTATTTTAGTAACCTAAAGTGATGAAAGTGATTTTTATTTCATTTTTTTGGTGACAAAAGGGTCTAAGTGCGTTTGACATAAAAAAATTGTTATTTAATGAAGTTTTGAATAAAAATACCAAAATATTGGACACCACACATTTTATATTTTTCGAACAACTGAGCCACGGATTTTATTAAAATACATTTACTCCACTTTTACAAATTTGCACTTTTGCTTCCGACCCTTTCATATATGGTTATTTAGAAAAAATGGATGCTGGTAGATTTAAATAATGCTACGTAGAAAATATTAGCCATCTCTAGTCAATAGATTGTCAATAGATAGCACTATGACAAAGATACGATTTTTAATTATTTTAAAAGAAACATTAACACATTGAATTGTTTGTTTGTTCCGCCATTAGCGGTGATGATAATTGTCAAAATGATAGGTCAATCATTGGTGTTGACGAAGTATTACAGGAGATATGGCGTAAAGTATGTACCGACAAAAAAACACCGTTGAGAAATAATATATGGAAATAAATATAAAATATTGGTCGTCGCTTGGGTTAAATAAATGCTAAGTTGAAGATATTATTTATTTGGCTATGTTTTTACCTACATAAATAATGTGTTATGTATTTAAATTGTGTGTATTTTATATACAGTGTGAAATTAAATGATTTTCATCTAGTTATAGTTGCATTACATTGTAAAAATACGAAGTTCCGCTCTACAAAAAAAAAGGAAATCTCAAAATATATATTAAAATTTCAAATGTCATTTATTGTGAAGGGATCACAATCAAAAATACGAAAATACGCGTCAATGATGAAAGTGTTGTCTTGCACGGAATACATTTTTAACCTTGGTTAATTCAATTCACTTCAATAAATTGTAATAACTGTCAATTTGATTGATGTCATTTATTGACAGTATCATAAACTTTAAAAATAGTAGAACGGTGCAGGAAAATTTACATGTGAAAAGATTACAAAGGTAACTTGATGAAAATCATTTTGTTCCACACTGTATAGGCTGGCTGCCAAAAAACTTTTGGTGTTGTATCTTGCCTTTTTGTCATCCGATTTGGATAAATATTACACGGAATGATATCGCTTCAAAAACACTTCAATATGAACTGAACTGCTATTTTTTTCTTGTCTTGTGTTTTTATGGAGAATTTAGTAATAGTAAGTAAAAAACCTACATAATTGGAAATAAAAAATAAAAACTATGTGCCATAAATGTGCTAAAAATGTATGTGCTCAAAATTATCAGGTCAGGAAATATCTTCAAATTATTTATTGGAGGCGACAATGAGTGTTTCTGGAAGGTGTCTGGCACAACATGGAGTCAGTTTTGATGGGTTGTCTTAATAATTTTTCTTTTTATTTTCTATAATGGTAAACATGTTTCAAAATCACGAAAAGTTTATTAGTTACAATGGTACCTGAAAAAAAATTGTAGGCATAGCAGCAAAACCTCAAACGATAGAACCAAACTGAAAAGACCACATCATACACGATAATAAACCAAACAACTTTTAAACATTTATTTATTTCAAAATATTTTTATCAAGGAAAATTGATGACTTCAATACAATATTAAAAAAATAAAATCATACAAGGTCATAAATCAAACCACTTTTGTATTGAACTTTTCAAATTAAATAAGGACGTCCATTATTTGATATTTTTGTTCCACTCTGTATATTTATTCTTTTAACAATAAAAGTAAGTACTATGTTCCTACTATTCTTCTTTTATTTATGCCTACTTACAAGACGTTATTTTTACTTAGCAAATCAAATTAATATACTGTGCAATTTTACATTATTTTAAATTTTCATATCTACTGATTTTATTCAATCATTAATTCTACTTAGCAATTACTATTAAAATACTGAGTACTATTGCATTATTAAATACTGCACATTTGAATATTATAGGTGCAAAAACTCCTTGACCAATTAATATTAGGTATACGTGACAAATCAAATTTTTTACTTTGCAAAACACTGTAATTACTGTAATTAGGTAATTACGATCCCAAAAATATTGGCAGTGATGTTTTCTATGAAACTAGAACGACTGTAATTTGTCTAGCCGTAAACATGCATAAAAACGAGTATGGCGCATATTTGATTTGATTTGATTATATTTTATTTTATTTAATTTTTTAATTTTTTCTTTGTTTTGTTTTGTTTTATTTTATTTAGCCAAACAGAACAATTAAAAAACTATAGATCTATAGTTGTTATGACAAAACTCGCCTAGCTTTAGAAAAAAAAATGGTTTGGAAGCCTTCTCATTGACAAACACTAAACCCAGACTTACCCCAACACACAAACCGGCGCAGCCGAAGACGAGGCCCACAAACAAAGCGAACTTACCGCTCATATTTCTAGTACTGAGCCCGAATCGTTCCTTCTATCTTAAATAGCGACTTCTATTCGATTCGATTATTGTTAAAGACAATGCGAGCGGTGGGCGCCATTCCGCGTGAAATCAAACTAATTTTGGGATGCCACTGTTCGTTTTATTAAAATATAATCGTCAATTAGACGCCTAAATTACATAGGTGGTGCTGAACGCCTTCACCGGTATTCCGATGAGGAAGCTCACCACGTGCAATATGAATTTAATGACGCGGGTGAGCGGACTGAAGAGGTTCTTCAGGAACCGGATGACGTTGAGGACTAACGTGACCGGAGCGAGGATGATGTGGAGCGGTGCCGTGACGATTCTCCTGGGCAGGGAGCCGATGAATTTTGCCATGGTGTAAGGGAGGAGGATGATGCGCCAGGCGGTCCTCACGGGGGTAGTCAGCACGTGATAGACGTACCAAATGAACGGTATGAAGAGGATTTCGAAGAAGAGCAGGAAGATGACGCGGACCACTCCCGTCGATCCACCGACCTGAAGATTGCTCTCTGGAAAGTCGAAACGTTTTGCTGAAATCGGCGACGATCGCTCTTCTAAAAATGCTTACCGTGCGCCGTCGACAGAGCCGAGTAGATGCTCAGGGGACCCGTCTCGGCCTTGAGAAGAACGTTCAGTTGTTAGATAAAAAAATAGGAATATTGTGCGAAACGCTTACCGCTGAGGCGAGGCACAAAAAGGCGAAAATTAACACTGCTGACAGATGCATTGTCGTACTGTGTTATGGTTAGGATTTCGAAAATTCGGTGCTTAAATAGTGGGCAAGCGTTCATAATGTCGTCGCCGGTTAATTTCTTTGTCCGGCCTCCGGGGGTATTGTATTTTTTTTTTAATAATGGAGAGCGGTAGGAGTTTAGGAGCTGCGATTCATTATAACACCTCGCTGTTGGTTTCGGTTTTGGGTGGTTTATGTCTTTACGCTCCATTTAATAAATTAAACATTGTATAATGTTGGCAGTCGCGAAAGGGGACGAAAGAAAATACGATAAAGGTTTGATTTTTCAAAGCCAAGAAGTTGGAGAAATAAACCTGTATATTTTAACAGACATTTATTCCAAGATGAGGAATGCTTCATGAATAGGTATAAATAACTACATAGAAAACACCAGACCTTTTGGGAAAAATAAGGTGCCTTATTGTCATGTTTTTATCCTCAGAAAAGAAATTTTGTCGTTATGATATTTATACAAATTACATTTAATAAATTAAACATTGTATAATGTTGGCAGTCGCGAAAGGGGACGAAAGAAAATACGATAAAGATTTGATTTTTCAAAGCCAAGAAGATGGAGAAATAAACCTGTATATTTTAACAGACATTTATTACAAGATGAGGAATGCTTTATGAATAGGTATAAATAACTACACAGAAAACACCAGACCTTTTGGGAAAAATAAGGTGCCTTATTGTCATGTTTTTATCCTCAGAAAAGAAATTTTGTCGTTACTATATTTATACAAATTACAAAACCTAAGCTCAAGGTTTGGCTCGGGGAGAGAAATTTTCATCAAATGCAACCGTAGATGCCTATTTGGACAGCAAGATGCTAAATTTTTTTTGGGGGATAAATGAGGCTGGAGCAACACCGGAAATAGTGTATCTGTTTGACTTGAAAAGTGATTCTGTTGAAAATTAAATACAATTGACAGGAAAAATGTTGGCTATGTTGGCTCAAAACTTTTCAGACCACCCACGTATAAGAAGGGTATTAGGAATAATTTAATTGAGCTTTGTTCCATTATTTATTATTTTTTAATGACGTCATTAAAATTTAGAATTTTTCTAATAATTGTTTTCTTCTTGTCGCTCTCTTCGGATTCAAAAGATTCTAATAATTGCAAAAAAGAGGAGAGGAGATTGAAATCAAATTAATGAATTAATAAAGAAAATTTATTAATTTACTATTGTAAATGTTGTATTCCATTTACTATTTTAATATTTTAATTTATTATTTCATTTAACTATTATAATTTCTTGTATTCAATAAACATCCGTTACTACATATTTAAAATGTTGGGATGATCAAATAAAAGAAAATTAATTTTACATAGAAGGTGATTTTAATTTTTTTTTTCTTGTCGCTCTCTTCGGATTTAAAATATTCTAATAATTGCAAACAGAGAAGAGGAGATTGAAATCAAATTAATTAATGAATAAAGAAAATGCATTAATTTACTATTGTAAATGTTGTATTCCATTTACTATGTATTTAAATATTTTAATTTATTATTTCATTTTACTAATTTATTGTTTTCAATAAACATCCGTTACTATTTAAGATTTTCGGATGATCAAATAGAAGAAAATTAATTTTAAGTAGAGGATGATTTTAAAAGTTTTATTTATGGTCCATTTTCAAAAAACCAAAAATCATATTAAATGGCTTCTCATTTACTTCAAGTCCACCCTTGTATTTTTCTAATCTCATAGTATTTTTTGTGCGATATTTTCATCTTTCGTGTTTTAAATTCGCATCCATATTTTTTTTGCAATAAACATCCGTTACTATTTAAAATTTTCGGATGATCAAATAGAAGAAAATTAATTTTAAGTAGAGGGTGATTTTAAAAGTTTTGTTTATGGTCCATTTTCAAAAAACCAAAAATCATATTAAATTGCTTCTCATTTACTTCAAGTCCACCCTTGTATTTTTCTAATCTCATAGTATTTTTTGTGCGATATTTTCATCTTTCGTGTTTTAAATTCGCATCCATATTTTTTTTGCATAGTTTGAAATATATTATTTTCTTAGTACATTAATATGTAATTTAATATGTTTTACTTTTTGACGTTGTTCGTTTATGGCCAAACAAAGAACCACCTACACGAAAAAAATGTTGCGGTGGTTCCTAAAATATACATACAACTATTCTTTGGTAAATTCAATTTGACAATTAGCATAATTAAGAGGATTAAATGATGGAAAAGGTACCATTGAAAAATCGTTCGGTCCTGTTTAAAAAAATACTTCCATTTATCACCGTTTCAAATTTGAAATCAATTGAATTAATATTTTTGACGCAGGTGGCAGAGACAATTGTACCAATTTTGCATAATCATTTTTTTGTTTGCTAGTTTGTTTTTTTTAATAATATTTTTAAATTACCGAATCCTTTCCTGACCTAACTGTTCATAAACTTTTAATTCGTTCACAATAATTACAAATTACATTGTGTTAACAAAATTCACCATATCTTATCACTGGGAAATTTATTATCTCAAAGCATTTTTAATCTAATTTCAGAATTCATATAACAAACGCTTTTCAGTTAAATTAATTGGCGTGAAATTTTTCGTAATCGATGTCACCATTTGTTTTAAATTTTTCAATGCACTTTCGGACAATCGTCGCTCTTTTCTCGGTAAGAATGTAACGTCTAAAGGCTCGTGTACCCAAGCAATAAACTTGCGACATTTTTTGTGACATAAACTTGCTTTACTGTAACACTAGCAGCAATTTTATTTGCAAATTGTGTCTCGCAAATAGTTGTGAAAGAAATTTGACAAATCATGTCAGAAAATATGTCTTGTGTGTTTATAATGATTGACAGGTATTGCTGAAATTTTTTCATAATTTTTAAATAAAAAATTGTTTACGTTTTTTTTTTTCAAAATAAGGGCATTGTTTTAATAATTAGTAGTCAAACTTGAAATGTCTGATCAACAGACTAGATATACGCTGCTGCATATGCAGTTTTTTTTTAATTTCGAAAAGAAGAAAGAGTCGTAGACAAGAAAATTGATCCATGGGGTGCATGAGTCATTATTGTCCGAATTAAAGATAAATATAACAAAGACTGCAAAGAAATTAAAAAACAATAAAAACTACCATTTGAAAAAATTGAGGTATGTACGTTTCAAATTGTTCAATTTAACACGTTGTATTTAGCGGCCACCACCAAATACCAAATTTGTTTTGATTATATTATAGAATTTATGTTGAATTCAGTCCAGAGATATTCGTATTATTTCAAACCGCTGCCAAGGCCAATTTCAATAAATAAAGTTGATAAACTTGAGGAATCTAAAAATGCAATTTTATATAGGATGTTCTATTTAAAATTACAAGGTGTATTACGTGTTGGCAAAACGGAACACTCTGTACATATAACGTGTGTTCAAAAAGAAAACGAGGCTGCGTTGACCATGGAAAAACTTTGTGCATCAATTTAGTGTAGCAAAATTTCAAACTGTCAGTTTGAGTCTGTTCATGTTTAGGTTAGCTTCCTTGTTGACAATGAGATAAAAAAAAGTGCAAAACATTTCCCGGTATCGTTGTGAATCCAAACATCAATCTATTCATTGTTACAGCTTCTCCTCTGTTGAGGAGAATATCGGCACGACCAGGACGGTCATTAATTTGATATAACTGTAAGTCGTGAATAGATCGATGAAGAAGAATCAGTCTCAAAACCGAAAAATGTCTTGAGAATATTTGGCAGCACTCAGTTGCCCGTTAACCTTCATGGGTCATCAGTCTCTATGCGCAACTCGAGACCTACCAATTCAGTTTAAGAGCAACTGCATTCTCAATTAATATTTCAAAAATCGTTGTATATATAGTTAAACACGGACGTCGACCGTTAGGGAGTTGTATTACACAATATACATTAGAAAAAAAAGGTTCGGGTTTGCTTGGATTCGAAGGTTCGAAGGTTTATTATTTTAGTAGGCCAAAAAATTTAGACGAGTTACGGCAAAAAATCGAAAGCAATTGCGATAAATATTGTTTGTTTTTGGAGTTTAAGGTGGGAAATTTTTCATTTGTTACGATTCACGGCCGCTAGATGTCGCAAAGGTCGATCATTCACCAAATGCCAACATTTTAGCATTTTCCCTAGTTTTTTTGCTTCAAAGATTACGAAGAATCGTAGTATTCGTTGTAGAAAGTAGTTTTCGAATTAAGTTTTGCCGATAGTTCATTTAGGAACGAAAAGTTGATCGCAGCGACATCTCATTTTCAAATAGAGAACGTAGGTTTTACATGAATCACTTTAAAAATAATGCTTAATCTCAGTTATTAGGCAATTTAGAGCATTCATCTTTAGGTAAAAGGTTTTAGTAAACTGAGGCATCTTCTGCATAATCACATTCCAAAATAATCTGCTTTGGGGTCATCTTTTCAGCATTATGTAAGGGCGTTTAATTAATTAATAATTAAATAACTACTATTACGATGAATCTCATATGATCTTAATTTAAATTGCAATGTTCAGTGAAGGTAATACCAAAAAATCAGACCACTAGTGAGTTATAAATTACACAATATACATTAGAAAAAAAAGGTTCGGATTTGCTTGGATTCGAAAGTTCAAAAACCAATGATGACGCCATTGTACAAAAATACATGACGTCGTTAGTAACATTTTAATGTCATAAGGTGGGTCATTAAAAAATAAAATTAAACTGTTCTACTCAATATACATTAGAAAAAAAAGGTTCGGATTTGCTTGGATTCGTAGGTTCAAAAACCAATAATTATTAAAAATGCTCATTAAAAAATAAAGTTAAACTGTCCTAGCGTTTGGGCCGTTTTATTTCGACGGTAAATTTTAAACTGCCAGATCTTGACATTTGTCAAATTTATGTTTATGTTTTCTATGGTTTCTACACTGGAAAGCCGATAAATTTCATGGCCAACGCGGCCTAGTTTTATTTTTGAACGCACCTTACAATTGTGCCAGCGCTGTGGGGAAGTACGATTACTCTAAAATGAAAATATATCGAGATGCGGTTTTCGATCGAAGAAACAATGCTTTTAAATAAAACACTCCTGAAAATATCTGTTTTTTATACAGTATGTCCACATACAGAGTGGTGCATCAACGTTACGTTTGTTTTTAATGGAACACGCAATAACTTACGCCATTTTTAGGGTTTTTTTAACAAAAAAATTATACTTTGCATAATCTTGTATGAACCTGTTTTGCTATTATTTGACATTTAAGCAAAGAAAAGGCTCTAGCTTGAAAAATCGTTGCTTCCAAACTAAAGAGACTTTTGGCTTGAAATTTTAACAAAAATGTTTCAATATTGTCTAGTTTATAGCGGTCATATGTTGAATTCTAATAATTTAATGTACCGGATGGCTTATGAACGCAAATTCTTGATTTAACGATTTTTTCAAATGGAACGCACTGCATATTTCGGTATCCATCAATCACATTTTTGATAACCTTTCTTTCGATAAATAATTGCATAATGCAATGTCAATAATTTGGAAAATAGTTGACTAGTTGATGAGGCATAATGTCATTAGAAATCTCATCATGTGATCGATTGATACCAAAATATACAGGTGTTCCATTTGAAAAAATCGATTAAATTAATAATTTGCGTTTATGTGCTAACCTGTATATCATATTGCTATAATTGAAAATTTAACTTGAACACTATAAGCTAGACGATATTAATTAGAAATTGATAATGGTATATTTTTGTATCTAAAAATTATTTGCTCATTTTGTGCTTTGCATTAATTTTTTTTTATTTAGAGAATTCAGCGCTCCCAATCGGTGACTAGCCTTGTGGGAGGGAGTCTAAACAAAAAAAGGGAATATCTCATCGTTCTTCTTTGTTTTGTTTTTTTTTTTTTAATGGAACACCCAATAAATTATGCCATTTTTACGGATTTTCTTATTAAAAAAAATTCTGTGCATAATTTTCTATGAACATGTTTTGCTATTATTTGACATTTAAGCAAAGAAAAGGCTCCAGTTTGAAAAATCGTTGTTTCCAAACTAAAGAGACTTTTAACTTGAAATTTTAACAAACATTTTTCAATATTGTCTAGTTTATCGCTGCCAAGTCATATTTTGAATTGTAATAATTTAATGTACCGAATGGCTTATGAACGCAAATTGTTGATTTAATCGATTTTTTCAAATGAAACATCCGCATATTTCGGTACCACCTGATAACATTTTTGATAAGCTTTCTGACGAAAAATAATTGCATAATGCAACATCAATTTGGAAAATAGTTGACTAGTTGATGAGGCATAATGTCATTAGAAATTTCATGATGTAATCGATTGATACCAAAATATACAAGCGGTCCATTTGAAAAAATGGATTAAATTAATAGTTTGGGTTTTGTGCTTGACTTTAAATTTAATTTAACTACAAACTAGATGATATTAGAAATTGATAATGGTATATTTTTGTATGTAAAAATTATTTGCTCATTTATTTTTTTTTATTTAGAGAATTCAGTGGCGCCCCCAATCGGCGACTAGGCTTGTGGGAGGGAGTCTAAACAAAAAAAATAGAATATCTCATCGCTCTTCTTTGTTTACATCTGTATTATTTCCTGATGAAACTGCGTTCGCAGTTTATGCAACTTTCCGACTAATTTCGCTTTCATTTATTTTTACACTTATATAAAATATATTCTACAATTCCTGGTACTACTCCCAGATTAAAATTAAAGAAAATACTTCCTCTTTGGACTAACTTTTTTCCCGGTATTGAATTCGAGAAC
This sequence comes from Eledona agricola, assembly GCA_964023215.1. NCBI lineage: Eukaryota > Metazoa > Arthropoda > Insecta > Coleoptera > Tenebrionidae > Eledona > Eledona agricola. Next base: position 852,323 of record OZ026861.1, read on the forward strand.
TCAACTTGCGCAAAAATTTGCGACACGTCTGGAATAATAAGTTATTGTCTGAGAGAATTAGTAGGTAATAGGACATCAGTTTTCGCAATAAATTAAACTGTCAGGCATTGATAGAAGCCTTTAGGAAAAATTTAAGGAAATTATTTGACGTCAGTTGTTAGGCATACGACCCACCAGTCCATTGTCGCTTCAATATCGTTTTTTTTTAGTTTAATAATGAATTAATTTTTTGTCTGTTCAGGCATCCTTCTACCTGAACTCATCGTAAGCCTCGTTTTGCTCGAACGCGAGCTCGGCACCTTCCTCACCTCCATCAACTGGCTCGACCTATTCGACGAAGTCTTAAAATCGCTGGACAAACTCTGCCGCCTGTTTCCCGACGTGGACGCTTTCGACGTCGACGACGTCTCCTGGCGCGGCGTCTCCCAAATGCGCCAAACGCACCACCACGCCCACAAATCCAACGACGACCTCCCCCTTGTCCGAAAAGCGGACCTGGACAACCACAACACGGACGGGGGACTGTGGGTGCTGATCAACAACCGAATCTACGACGTCCAGGATTTCAGATGCGACAGCGCTTCGATCAACGAGCTCCTGCAGAGATGCGCGGGCAAAGATGCGAGCCACCTCTTCAGCGGCTCTCCTCATCACCAGTCCGTGCTGCAAATGATGGAGAGCTACGTCGTGGGAATTTACTCGCAGTCCGATACGGAGCCGTCGTCTCAAAGCGTCGACCACGTGCACGTTTTTCACACGCTGCTGGACACCGAACGTAATCTGGGTTATTTGTTGGGGTTGCACGCGTACAACTTGCGCCAGAGTTTAGGTCTGCAAGTCGAGGAGACGGCGTCCAGTCAGTGGCTGAACGCGAAGTTCCTGCAGGCGGGTTTGCAGGTGAGTGTGGCGTTGGAGACGACGTCCAGAAATGAGCGAGCGCGTGGTGCAGGTGGACTCGCCGCCGAATCCGTACGGGGAAGAGAAGGGAGAATCGCGAAGCACAAACTCGACGACGGACAACACGCCCACCGAACCGAAAGTCAACGACGGCCACAAGGTCCTGAAGAAGTTTCAACTTCCGATTGATCGCATCAATTCGTTTATTAGCGCGCTGGCGGAGAGTCGTTTGTCGGTTAGTTTTTTGACGGGGACGTAACTAGAAATGGTTATTTGGGTGACCGAATAAAAAGTGAGCCAAACTAGGCCGTGATAAATTATTAAAAAACACAAAACACAGTTATAACGAGGATTAAAAAAACGAGGGCTTAAGAGGCTGTGGAATCTAGTTTTTTTTTCTAATATAGACGTTTCAAACTGTCAAATCATGACATCTGCCAGTTGCTAAACCGAGACCAGGAGATTTGTCGAAAATACTCAAAAGGTACACTATGCATTGTGTCCGAGACGATAACAAAGAATTTAATTTGAAATTTCTCCAACTTAAAGTTGGAGATTCCATCGCACTGCAGGCTCCGTTTTTGTTGTTTTTTTTTAACACTCGTAATTTTATTTCAATATATCGATGACCTCAAATCTATATTTATTGACAGTTTTGAAAAAAAAACTTGAAGGTGGGAAATTTTTCATTTGTTACGATTCACGGCCGCTGGATGTCGCAAAGATTGATTATTTTTCCATCAAAGGCAGGCGGCTAAATTTGAGCATTTTCCCTAGTTTTTTTGCCTCAAAGATTACGATGAATTCGTTGTAGAAAGTAGTTTTGGAAATACATTTTGCCGACATTTCATTTAGGAACGAAAAGTTGTTCGGCAGCGACATCTCATTTTCAAGTTGAGAACGTAGGTTTTACGTGAAACACGTTAAAAATAATGCTTAATCTCAGGTATTAGGCAATTTAGGGCATTCATCTTTTGGTAAAAAGTTTTGGTAAACTGAGGCATCTTCATCATAATCACATTCCAAAATAATCTGCTTTGGTGTCATCTTTTTCAGCGTTATGTAAGGGCCGTTTAATTAATTAATAAATTAATTATTTATTAAATAACTACTATTACGATGAATCTCATATGATGTTAATTTAAATTGCAATGTTCAGTGAATGCAATACCAAAAAATCAGACGATTATGTTGGAAAATAAAGAAGTTAAACCCTCTTATTGTCAGCGATTTTTATGCTGCGACGTCATCTGAACACTTGAGAGAAGTACTCCGGAAATCAGCACTTGATGTTACAGCTCGAAAAGATCGTTCGGCCAGAGGTCAATACTATTATTACGCGAACCGCGAGCGGGCGAAGCCGTAATTCATAATTAGCTCTAGTTCATTATTTTTATATTCCTTTGTAAAATAAATGTTAACCTAGTGAGAAAGAGACTCAATTAATTAAGTACGATATTATTATGGAAAATGTACATGTTTTTTTTTAATAACTACTATTAGGATGAATCTCAAATGATGTTAATTTCAAGTTCAACGACTGCTATAACAAAAAATCAGACGAATCTGTTGGAAAATTAGGAAATTAAACCCTCAAAACCCTCTTAATTTGAAATTTCTCTAACTTAAAGTTGAAACTTCGAACGTCAAAGTTATTCATTCCATGGTCAATGCAGGCTCCGTTTTTGTTTGTTTTTATTACTCGTAATTTTAATTCAATATATCTATGGCCTCAAATCTTTATTCACAGTTTTGAAAAAAAGCGTTTAATTTTGTTAGTTGTGATTACCACTTTTAAATGTTATAAACAATGAAATAATATGACAATTTAATTTGAGCATCCATATTTGTAAGTTTACTGTTAAATGTATATACGAGGTACGAATGAAATAGAGTTCAGCGCAAATTTCGGATTTACAAAAATGAAAAAATGCTATAATTTTCATTAGAACTGAGTTCACCAATAACAAGTCGGACGTTGTCTTTAGTATTTGGATCGTTTCTGAGTCATTGGTGTAAAGCTTTTCTTTTGCAAAATTCAAAGAAACTCAAGAAGTCCAGAGCTGTTAATTCATACGCCTTGAAATTCAAAATCTTGCTCTATGTAATGTTAGTTCTGTAGACGTCAATTGTTGCTTCGAAAAGCACTTGAAACTTTTTCCGTGAATTTTTTTACCACATTTATAGTGATTTTTTTACAGTTTCAAGGCGCTGCACCGTGCTTTGTGTGTAGGGGTAAAGTAGACAAAAATAAAAACTATTCGAAATGATCGAGTTTGTGGGTTAATTGCATTGGTTTTTGCCTTGTGAAATTAATTTAAAGAAGAAAGTGTGCCCTTTAGAAATGAGATTTAAAATTTTTTGTAAATAACAGCATTTAATAAATAAGTTGAAAATTGATAACGGGACATACGGACACAACAGACCTTAACAATTTACACAGTGTGGATGAAAATGTTGGAACTAATTCCATAAATTTTTTATAGGGAGCGACAGAAAAAATCGCTCGTACACGTTAATTTTTTATTTTAAATGCGTTGAAAGACTTAAAAAATTGCTTTGTTATGTCATCTCTCTCACGGCTATGACGTCATTTTAATTTTTTTTTAAATGGTAACTGGTAATGCGCTGAAAGACTTAAAAAATTGTTTTGTTATGTCATCTCTCTCACGGCTATGACGTCATATCAGTTTTTTTTAAATGGAACCCTAATTTTTGATTGTGTCATTTTATGTTTTTTGCATATAAAACAATAAAATTTGTAATAGATTACATAACAATATTTTCGAGAATTTTATTTTTTTTATTTTGTTCATTTTTATTTTCGAGGTCAACAAAAATCCAAGCGGCCGCTCGGAGAGGGACTTTGCTGTAGTATGCTGTTATTTTATCCTATGACTTTTTATTTTATTTTATTTTATAAAAATAAGTTGTCGAATTAGTTCCAACCTTTTCATCCACACTGTATATTTCCTTTCAGACAAATCGCACGTCTAATCATATACTGACCTAAGTCGAAAATGAAGATTTCTGGTAATGACTGAAAAATACTTTTAAATTTGGGAGTTAAACAATTTGATAATATTTTTAATTCTAAGGCAAATAATGCGAATAAGTTTGGTCAAACTAAACGATAGTACCGTTAGCGTAATTTTGATCGATGACGTTAAAAGTAATCAAACCACATAATAATCCAAATTTTCAAATTTTTTGACAATCAAGTACTTGATGTGGACTGAAAGAATACTTCCGGTTATGAGCAGAACATTTTGCAGTCATATCTGCAGCAAATCTTAATTTAGCAGATGTCCTGCCACTTGTAAGGTCCTTAATTGTTTTTTAAAATTTTTAACGATGTTTTTCAAAAGATTTCCGTTGTCTTAATTATTTCTCTTTTGTATTGTTATTTAGGCTCTTCCACATTCAACAGCTAACATATACAGGATGATTCACGTGGACAGTTAATTAGAAAATTTTAAATTTCCCGAAAAACTAGAAAGTTGAAATTTGGTGCATGATCATTATCGATCATTCTGAATCGAAATACTTTCAAGATTACTTCCCGTTAACCGGAAATTGACATCAACTTTTTTATTTTAAATGGTAATCCCCAATTTTTATGTTAATATTGATTCGATCATTCAATTGTGAATCGAAAAAAATCATATTGTTGTTATTTATCTTTCATGGTTTTTTAATCATCTTAATTGAATGCTAAATTTCAAAATAAATGAATCTTCTTAAAAATTGATATCTTTTGAACCATTTGAAGTATTGTAATAATTCTTCTTTCTGTAGATACGTATAATTTTAAAAAATAACTTAGTACTTCTAATACTTTTTAATGTTTCAGGAGGTCGTTGCGTTTTTCCGAAAATTGACAAAATTGACAAAAACTCAATTTTTTTTAATATGCAACACCACAATTTAATAACGAAATTGGATATAAAAGTAAATAATAACTCGACCTTTATAAAGGTTTGTTATGCCAATTCTCGATAGTTTTTACGATATTCCACATTTTGTAAAAATATACATCTTCTTTTTAGCTTTTGAAATGTGTAGGCTGCGGAATAAAAACAGTTGAATCAAACAATTGAAATTAGCATGTCATATGAATTATGCTTATATCTTTACTATAAATTTATTTAGTAAATTAATAACAATGAAACCGCAAAACAGGTATTGATTTCATTGCCATTAATTTTTTCTATTTCACAGCCTACAAAATCTATTGAAAAATACATTCTGTAGAAAATGAGGAATATAGTAAAAACTAAGACAGAACTGGCATCAAATTGAAAAAAATATTAATTTAATATTAATATAATAAATCTAATAATAATAAAAATTAATACAAGTTTTTGATATTTGATTATAATCATATTCAAAAAAATTGCAGAAACCTTTTGAGACATTCAAATTGTATAAAAAGGACTTTTAGATTATGCTCTGAGGTTATGCAAAACGACAATTGTATTATCTGCAACGAATCAAGATATATTAATTTTTAAAAGGAAAAAGATCCTTGCATTTCCAAATTTTAGCATTAAATTGAAAATATTTATATTTAAAAATTTCAAACTTAAACCATAGTATTTTAAAGTACATAGTATATTTCCTGTAAATTCCATACTTGGCGTGGTTTTTTTCTTGTAAAAGCAATGCACTCGACACAAAAACTAAATTGCAAGTGATAAAAAGATTCCTGAATTTTGGCCATTGTATTGACTTTAAAAAATTAACAATGAAGTAATATTATGAAACGGTCGTCTATTGGTAAATAACTCGTTATAAAATATTTTGATTTTTTTCCATTGGACTATTCACTGTGCGCTGCTCGCAACTAATTTTTTCGCTTTTAGTTGTCACATGAGAAATATAACAATGTTTCCTTCAACAGATAGCAGCAAAAAATAAAATGATTAATTAAAATATCAGTTGAGTTTATATCTCTGGGATTTAGAGCACTAATTGTTTAGTTGTTTTTTTTTTTCATTTTTCTTAATATGTGTATTTATTGGCAATAAATAATTCAGAACTTATGACAACAGTTATCGTCATTTTTAATCGTTTCTTCCATGATGCGTACCTACACTCAATTGTCTCCAATTCATTCTGAATGAACATACTCTATTAGAAATCCGACCGAAATGACCATTTCTAGTTACGCGTTCTTACCTTTGATGTGTGTGCGTTTAATAGATTTAATTAATTGTGTTTTTTGTCAGGATTCCTATGTTATATCATTTCTGGCGGTAGTAGAGCAGCACTCGAAACAAAACAATTTTTTGACGCGAGTGGATTTTTCATTTGAACATCCCATAGAAGAGATCGGTAGAGTTCTCTATGCCGTTTTGTTGAAGCATTTAGGATTGGGCTATGTTTTGCTGCCGGTGTTAGATGCATGTAAGTCTTAGTATAGTTTTTTCGCATAATTTCGCAAAACCTAACGAAGCGTTCCCCGTCGCAGATGCCGCCCAACCGAACGTTAAAATCCCCAAACCCGTCGCCGAGATGATCAAGCTAGTGCACGCGACCAAGTGGAACCTCATCAAAATGCGCCAGGAACTGAACAAGAGCTACAAGGAGATCTGCATCCCGCTGCTGGAGAAGTGCCGCTTTCTTCTGTACGACGTCCGCGCTAGTGTCAGCGTGGAAATGGAAGCGTTCCGCAAAGTGAACGTTCTTTACAAAGAACCGCGCGTGCGGACTCTCGTCAAGAAAGTAATCAAAGATTTAAAGTGCGGACGCCACACTTCGGACATTCAGAAACCTGAAGATATCGTCAATGCAACGATACAGTCGCAGGGCGAACGACACCGCTCCAACGAAGACGTCAGCAAGTGCGCGATGAAGAAAACGAACTCGGAGGGTAAAATGTCGGAGTCGAAGAGCGAAACCGACGACGTCAACTACGAAATTAAGAACGGGGCGACGAGGAACTGCCCGACGAACGTGAAGCTCGAAATAGACGCCCAAAACGGCGAGGACAAGGAGAAGAGGTTGGAAAGCGAAATCGCGCTGAGCGGAATCGTCGCGAGGCTCACGGAAAAGCAGATGAGGAAGGCGTGCGGCGAAAACGCCGATCTCATGGCTTCGATCGTCGAGTTTGTGATAAAGGACGCGTGCGACGTGGAGAACCTCCGCAAGGCCATGTACTATCAAGTGAAGAGGTGCAAAATGCGCAAGCAAGGGTTACTGATGGTCCACCGCCTCCTCAATGCTAACCATTTGTTGAGTTCGGTGAAATACGCAATAGTCAACGGTTATCTGAACGTGGACCGCGCCGAAACCACGCAGCACTGCTTAGACAATGTACAACTGGTGACGCCGTTCATGAAGACCGAAATATTGTTGTGTCAGATGTCGGTGACCGAGTGGTGCATCGAAAATCTTCGTAATTACGTCCTGAAGGACGTGCCTGTTCGTTCGGCGAAAGCTAAAGGCGGCAACGCGAAGGTGACGCTGAATCTGGGCACGTACACGCTCCTAAGAGACGTGCCCCGGGCCCGCGTCATTCTTGCAATTCTCGGGATGTTAGCCTCGAATCGGTACACGGCGTCCGAGTTGAGTCCGCTGGTAAACAGCGGCGTTATTAGTTCGGTTCTGGCGCTGTTAAAGCAGACGGGAAGCGACCAGAGCATTGTGCGCAAGATGTCCGAGTTTTACGTTTTGTACGCCGACATCGTCGACGGCAACAAGCCGAGGAATAGTTCGTTGAGCGGTCCCGAGTTGGCGACGCTGATGAAGTTGGGAACGAAGGTGGTGAGAGGGAAGGATTGGAAATGGGGCGATCAGGTGCGTTTTAAAGCGTTTTAGTGGAGTCAGGTGATGAGGGGGGTTGTTTTTCAGGACGGATCGCCTCCAGGTGAAGGTCGAGTGATTGGGGAGTTAGGTGACGACGGCTGGGTTCGTGTGGAGTGGGCCAACGGTACGACGAACAGTTACAGAATGGGAATCGAAGGTAAATACGACTTGGCATTGGCGTCGCCACCGTCGCCGGTAACGACAGATACGGACACCGAGGAACCGAGCGATCGCAGTAAGCACCACAAACACATTATTATTCTCGGGATGATTATTTAAGGATAAAAACTCCCAAAAATTACAAAACGTTTCAAACTGTACAAAAAATGACATAACTCGACCGAATTGATTTTCTTTTTTTTTTCACGCCAACTGCACGTGTCATTTCAGTAAATGCATGGTCATTATGTGAAACGTGAATTATACAAAAAAAATTAGTTGCATTAACTAATTTTCATGACTTAATTGTCTCTACGCATATAACTAGAACGCTAAAGTATTTTTTACTACGAACAATTTGGATTTCAAGTTAATATATGTGATAATTATATATTTCAAAGAAAGAATTTTGTACGAATATTTAGTTACAATTTCAAAAATGCCTCGAAAAGTCCGACCTAAATGTTTATTTCAATTTTCTATTAAAATTGAAAAACGCGGCCGTTTGATTGAAATGAAATACGAAACTGACTTTCTAACCATTTAAATTCCGTCATTGTAATTTAACAAAATAGTTTCGAAAAATCTCATCGGCATATAATCAACTTGTACGCACATACATAAATAAATAAATAACTGAAATAAAGAAGACATATGGTGTTCCTATTTTTCATGGCTTTTACCTGTAATTTTTTTATGTCGAGATTTGTTACTAATAATTCTTAAAAATGATGGGAAAAAAATTCGAGTTGTTTGCGTTTGATTTTTGTTTGAAATGAAATACGAAAATGACTCTCTAAGAAATGAGAGAGCAAGACTGATTCTATGATGTGTAATTTAAAATAGTTTTGCAAAATCTCATCGACATATTATCATCTTTTTCGCACATACATAAATAAATGAATAAGTCAGATAAATGGCGCTTCTACCTTTTATTGCTTCTCCTGAAATTATTCTTTTTTTATGTCGAGATTTGTTATTAACTTTGAAAAATGATGGAAAAATGAATATTGAAATTTTTTCGAAATGTTCGCGTTTATTGTTTGATTGAAATGCAATGCGAAAATGCATTGCCAAAAATTGAAAGAGCAAGACTGATTTCATCATGTGTAATTTAAAATAGTTATTCAAAATCTCATCGACATATTATCTTCTTCTCCGCACATAAATAAATAAATAAATAAATCACATAAATGGCGCTCCTACCTTTTATGGCTTCTCCTGAAATTATTCTTTTTTTATGTCGAGATTTGTTATTAATTTTGAAAAATGATGGAAAAATGAATATTGCCATTTTTTCGAAATGTTCGTGTTCATTGTTTGATTGAAATACAATGCGAAAATGCATTGCCAAAAATTGAAAGAGCAAGACTGATTCCATTATGTGTAATTTAAAATAGTTTTGCAAAATCTCATCGACATATTATCATCTTCTCCGCACATACATAAATAAATAAATCAGATAAATGGCGCTCCTACCTTTTATGGCTTCTCCTGAAATTATTCTTTTTTTTATGTCGAGATTTGTTATTAACTTTGAAAAATGATGGAAAAATGAATATTGAAATTTTTTCGAAATGTTCGCGTTTATTGTTTGATTGAAATACAATGCGAAAATGCATTGCCAAAAATTGAAAGAGCAAGACTGATTCCATTATGTGTAATTTAAAATAGTTTTGCAAAATCTCATCGACATGTTATCTTCTTCTCCGCACATACATAAATAAATAAATAAATCAGATAAATGGCGCTCCTACCTTTTATGGCTTCTCCTGAAATTATTCTTTTTTTTATGTCGAGATTTGTTATTAACTTTGAAAAATGATGGAAAAATGAATATTTAAATTTTTTCGAAATGTTCGCGTTCATTGTTCGATTGAAATACAATGCGAAAATGCATTTCTAAAAATTGAAAAAGCAAGACTGATTCCATCATGTGTAATTTAAAATAGTTTTGCAAAATCTTATCGACATATTATCATTTTCTCCGCACATACATAAATAAATAAATCAGATAAATGGCGCTCCTACCTTTTATGGCTTCTCCTGAAATTATTCTTTTTTTATGTCGAGATTTGTTATTAATTTTGAAAAATGATGGAAAAATGAATATTGACATTTTTTCGAAATGTTCGTGTTCATTGTTTGATTGAAATACAATGCGAAAATGCATTGCCAAAAATTGAAAGAGCAAGACTGATTCCATTATGTGTAATTTAAAATAGTTTTGCAAAATCTCATCGACATATTATCATTTTCTTCGCACATACATAAATAAATAAATCAGATAAATGGCGCTCCTACCTTTAAGGCTTCTCCTGAAATTCTTCTTTTTTTATGTCGAGATTTATTATTAACTGGAATGATGGAAAAAGGAATGTGGAAGAATTTTCGAGTTGTCCGCGTTCGTTGTTTGATTAAAATTAAATACGAAAGTTACTTTCAGCGCATTCAAATAGCAAGATTGTGTAATTTGACAAAATAGTACAAGAATATCGACATCTCATGAACTTATTCTCACATATCAACCCGGTAAAAAGACATGGCACCTACAATTCATGGCCGAATATTATTAACAGTCTATTGAAATTTGTGTAATATTTTGTAAGGCTTTCGTTTGTTCATTTTGAATATAAATTAATGTACGCGTTCATTAGCTGTCAGTAATTTATCAGTAATGTTTTGCACGCGCTCTTTATCGCCAAGACGAAACACCAAAATACAGTGAGACAGAGTTAAAGTGTCGACCGTCACCTCCGACAGCTAAACTAATAATGCCAAATTTCGCCCAAAATCTAAATATTGATTAGATAATTTCCGGTCCGTGCAGGTACTGTAAATGCCGTTTTTTGCACGTCGAGTGTGTCAGTATCTTTTATTAAAGAATGGAAAAATTTAACCGTTGAGTTTTTTGTGTCATTAGTAATTGTTAATTTTGAGAAACGAATGCAAAATTTCAATAATCTCTTGTGTGCGATCGTTAATTGACTGAGATATGAAAATTGCTTTCAAAGAATTCATTTTTATGTTGAAATTTGTTATTAATTTTGAATAATGAGTGTAAAATTATGAAAAATGTTCGAGCTGTTGTCTGTTTGAAATGAAATACGAAGATGACTTTCTAATAATTGAAAGAGGAAGTGTGATTCCATCATGTGTAATTTAAAAAAATTATTGTTTATCTACATATCAACTTTTTCGCATATACATAATTAAATAAATAAATCAGATGATGAAGACATGGCATCTACTTATAATTTTTTTTTATGTCGTTATTAGTATTGAAAAATGCTGGAAATATTTTGAAACACGTCTGAGCTCTTCGCGTTCGTTGTTTGATTGAAATTAAATACGAAATTTACTTTCAAATCTTTAAAGAGCAAGACTGTGTATTATGACAAAATTGTGTAACATTATCGACACCTCATATACTTATTCGCACGTATGTGCACGTATCAATCAGGTAAAGAAGACTTGACACCTATCTTTCATGGCCGATTATTAGTTACAATCGAAAAACTCGGTCTAATATTTTTCTAAGGTTTTTGTTTGTTCAGTTTGATTATAAATTATTGTAGGTGTAAGTAATTTATCAATGATATCTTGCCTACGCTCTTTGTCTCAACACAATACACTAAAATACTGTCAGATAGAGTTAAAGTGTCGACTGTCACCTTTGACGGCTAAACTAATAATGCCACTTGTCGTCCAAAATCTAAATACTGATTAGATAACTTCCGGTCCGTGCAGGTAGTTTAAATGGAGTTTTTTGCGCCTCGAGTTATATTGATGAATGGAAAAATTGAACGGTCTAAGTTTTAGTGTCGATGGAGACTGATAATTTTGAGAAATAATGCAAAATAAAAAAAAATATTTAACTGAAATGCGAAAATTGGTTTCGAAGAATTCACACAACAAAATTGATTTCACGTAATGTTTCAACAATTTTTTTTGTGCCAACATGTTATTAATTTTGTAAAATGAAATGAGCGAGGAAAAAATTTTGAAAAATGTTTGGTTTTAACGCGTTTGTTACTTAACTGAAATGCAAAAATTGCTTTCAAAGAATTTTTTTTTGTGCCGATATTTGTTATTAATTTTGAAAAATAAAGTGAAACGTTTTGAAAAATGTTTGATTTGTGTCCGTCATTTGACTGAAATACAAAATTTGCTTTTCAAGAAATACTTTTTTTATGCTGAGTGAAATGAGTGAAAAGTTTTTAATAATGTTTGATTTGTGCGTGTTGTTTATTTGATTGAAATAGAAAAATTGCTTTCAATAAATAATTTTTTTTGTGCCGATATTTATTATTAATTTTGAAAAATTAGTGAAAAATGTTGAAAAACGGTGGTCTCGTGCACGTTCCTTAATTGAATGACGTACGAATGTTATTTTTAAAAACATCCGACCATTTTTAGGAAATAATATTTTAACTTATTTTCATACTTACACTTTCACTCACTCTTTTGCTGTCGAATCTAATAATCGAAGTCGCATCTCTCACTACTCTAAATATTTGTTTCTTCATTTCTAGTATAAATTATTTATCGCAACACGAATCATTAAAAGACAGTGAGAGAAAGTTAAAGTATCAACCGTCACCTTCGACGGCTAAACTAATAATGCCCCTTGTCGCACAAAATCTAAATACTGATTAGATAACTTTCGGTCCGTGCAGGTAGTTAAAATAGCATTTTTTCGCCTTGAGTGAGAGTGAGTTTCTTTTATTGAAGAATGGAAAAATTTAACGGGCGAACTTTTCGTGTCGATAGAGACTGATAATTTTGAGATATAATGCAAAATATAAAAAAAGCGTTATTTAACTGAAATACAACAATTGCTTTTAAAGAACTCAAATAACAATATTTATTTTACACAATGTTTGTACCAATTCTTTTTGTGTGGAAATTTGTTATTAATTTTTAAAAATGATTGATTTGTATTATAGAAATTGTTTTCAAAAAATTCTTTTCGTGGTGAAATTTGTTATTAATTTTGAGAAATGAGTAAAATTATGAAGAATGTTGGATTTGTATGCGTTTGTTGACTGAAATACAAGAGAAGAAATTTCATCATGTGTGATTTAACAATATAATTTATATTAATAAAGAAGTCATGTCACTAATATACATTTAAAAATTTTGAAAAACGTTTGACTCGTGCGCGATGGTTAATTGAATGAAGTACGAATGTTATTTTAAACAGATCCAAGAGCATTAATTTCATCATTTGTACGAATTAATATTTAGTAATATTTAAAATTATCGACAATGGTCCACTCATGGTTTATGTTGCATAGAAGTCGAACCTCTCACTACACTAAATACAACTCTTAAAATATTCTGAAGCGAATGAACCGTCCACCACGTTCGACCGTCAACGAAGAAATGAATACATACCGGCCAAATAATTATGACGTCATGAGTCATTTCTAAATTTAAATCTTATGTAGTATTTTTTAAATTACATACATTACTTGCTGTTTTTAATCGAGCACGGCTTATAATTTTGTATAATAAAAAACCGATGCTTTTGAGTTTTTGCTAACTGTAAAACACTATTTGTAAATTCTGTGGAGCATGTGTATTATTTCTTACAAAAATAATAATAAATTATCAAAATCTTTATTTTCAGACAATTTTTGATTGAAGATTGCAATACAATTTCCAGTTTCATAATTTGTTTTCGTTCAATTTTTTGTTACAGTATTTTGTTTTTGCCGTTGACATTTAAAATCCAAAAATATTGCACCCATGCTTTTAATTTATGAATTAGAATTATGGCAAAACACATTTAGATGAATGGATTTGTGTGCTTTTTGTTGTTACAATATTTTGTTTTTGCCTGATATTTCAAACCCAAAATATTGCACCCAGGCCTTTAATTTATGAATTAGAATTGTAGCAGAAAACATTTAGAAGAATGGATTTGTGCGCTTTTTCTCTATACAACAACGAATATAAAACGTTGAGCAACATTTTTAACCCGGTGAATTTAAAACAATACTTTATTTTTCAAAACCTCCATTTGAAATCTTCCAAAGTAACATTTGCAGTCGAAGTAATATTTAATTTTGATTTGATTGATTTAAAAATGCACTTTCACCGTTTATGTGTGAAACTATTTCTCGTATTATTTTTTTAAAATTTCGTTATTAAAAAAAATACTTTGGCGTTCCATACCTGCACGACTTACGCTCTAGCAATTTTGCAGCATCGCAAATCATCAAAGACAATCAGCTCATCAAACTTCTGCGCACCGCCAGCATCAACTTCTTGCGGAACGTCACAATCAGCGCCGGTTTATCGCACGAAGAACTCCACCAGACCACCGTCCACGGTCTTAGCGCTTTGTTCTGCTCGACGCTGACCACTTACACTTCCTCCGAATGGTGCAACCTTACTCTGGTGCGAAGCGTGGCCCAGACTCAGCAGATTCGACGCGCCTTCAGCACCAAGCCCTGGATAAACACCTTGCTTGCGATGCTGTCGTCCGGAAACGAACAAAATCTCCCCAAACAAATCTTCACCGTCCGCCTTCTGCACACCGTCCTGCAGTCGTGGGACCTGGACAACTTCGAGATCCCCACGCTCCTGGAGAAGCTGCTGAACATCCTGGGCAAAATAATCACGACCTGCTCTTACGACACCGGCAACAAGCCGCAGGCCGCCACCAAGTCCCGCGTTTTGTTGACTCAGTCGCACAGCAGCACTCTTGCGCAAGAAATCGTCCACTTGCTGAGGTCGCTCCATAGACTCGTCGGTTGGAACCAAGTGCTCAACGCCATAGTCGCCCAGAAACTCAACCTGGCCGCCTACTTCCTCAGCGAGAGTTGTCTGATGTCGATGATCAACGACGGTAACACTTCGGACCAGCAGCACTTCCTGGTGATCGCCTGCCTGAACGTGATCGGGGCGTGGGACGTGCGTCCACGCATCGGGGCCCTCGCGGAAGTCGACGGCGTCCACGGCACCGTAGTCCGGGTGACGGTCAAGGGCAAGCTCGGCGTCCAAATCCACGACACCGGCGAAAACAAGAAAGTGGCCATCGGCAGCTTGAAGCTGGTGCCGGAGCACGAGTTCGCCTTCGACCGGATGCCGCTCAACGAGGGCCTGATTAAGACGTGGGCCGCTTTGCTGCTGAACCGCGCCCTGAGCGCCCACGAGAAGAAGCCGCTCCACGGGCAGGTGAACGCCGCCTATTTGCGGACGCAGCAGAACGCGCTGGGCGTGCTGAACGCGACGAGGATCATCAACACGAACCAGTACAAGCTGAGGAAGATTCTGAGGCACGCCGTCAACGGCATGGACCAGTCGCAGGAGCAGCAGTCGATCGAGGAGGAGCTCAACCAGCAGCCGGTGCTTTTGGTGCAAAAGCTGCTGGCGAAGGCGACGCAACCCAGTCCGCTCAAGCCGGGCTTCAGCTGCGAGGACATGCAGCTGGCGGCGCTCAATCTGAGCCAGTTTCTGGCGGCGGAAGGCGGGGAGAAGGCGGCGTCCAAGTACTGCACGAGGTGTAACAGCGAAGTGGCGACGCCCAACAGCGAGTGCTCGGTGAAGAGCGTCGTGGTTAGCGAGAAGAGTAACCGGAAGAAGGAGGCGGAGGTGGACGTGGAGGTGCCGCCGCATCCGTTGGTGGGGCAGATCGTGGAGATGGGGTTTACGAGGCGGGCGGTGGAGACCGCCATCAAGTCGTTGACGATCGGTCCCGAAACTTTGACCACTCCAGAGTCGGTAGTTTGTTGGTTGTTGGAACATCCGGAGGTCGCCGCGTCCGATACGGAGTCCTTGAGTTCGCTCGGCGAGTCCGATACGGAGAGCGTGTCCTACGACAACGGAAACGTCCTGCAGCCGCTCGTTCACTTTGTGAGTTTTTTGTCTCTTCAACCTTTTTTTATTTGTCTGTTTGCTGCCTAGAAATGGTCTCATAGGCCTCCGTTTTTATTTGTACGCATTTGTACGCAAACTACTAAATGACGTGTCTAAATAAAAGAATTTTAAATTATTTCTTAACACTAAACCCAAACGACGGGTCACTTGACCGGCTTTAAACTTTTTGTCAGAAGTTCTCGAAAATAACATTGTTACATCACCATTTGCTTTCAATCCTTCAATGTATCCGATGTGTTTTTCAATATTTTTTCTCCCCGCTTGTTAATTTTTTACCGATAAACACAGGGTGACCCATTAGAAAGCCCACCTCAACAAAATGGTTATTAAACCATTTTTTTTAATGATAGAGCTTAACTAATATAAATTAAGTTTTCAATGCCAAATTTTTATCTAAAGTCTGACTAAGCCACTGAATTTAAGGTGGGAAAAAATACATGCAAATTTTCCATAAGAGGGTTTTGATAGTTTAACTTCCTTATTTTCCAACAGAATCGTTTGATTTTTGGGTATTGCATTCACTGAACATTGCACTTGAAATTAACATAATTTGAGATTCATCCTAATAGTAGTTATTTAAGAGAAAAAAAAACGTGCAAATTTTCCATAAGAGGATTTTGATAGTTTAACTTCCTTATTTTCCAACAGAGTCGTCTGATTTTTTGGTATTGCATTCATGGAACATTGCACTTGAAATTAACATCATATGAGATTCATCGTAATAGTAGTTAATTAATAATTAATTAATTAAACGGCCCTTACATAATGCTGAAAAAGATGACACCAAAGCAGATTATTTTGGAATGTGATTATGATGAAGATGCCTCAGTTTACCAAAACCTTTTGCCAAAAGATGAATGCCCTAAATTGCCTAATAACTGAGATTAAGCATTATTTTTAATGTGTCTCATGTAACGTGTTTCTCAATTTGAAAATGAGATGTCGCTGCCAATCAACTTTTCGTTCCTAAATGAACTGTCGGCAAAACTTATTTCCAAAACTACTTTCTACAACGAATACTACGATTCATCGTAATCTTTGAGGCAAAAAACTAGGGAAAATGCTAAAGTTTTGCCGCCTGCCTTTGATGGATAAATAATCGATCTTTGCGACATCTAGCGGCCGTGAATCGCAACAAATAAAAAAATTCCCACCTTAATAAACATACTTTCAAATGGGTGTTACTGAAGTTTTAGCAAAAAATGGTCGCCATGTAAATCACAATTTTGCAAAAAAATATGTTCGTAATATCGTATGCTTATAAAGTATAAATTAATTTTAGTTTAATGGGCTTCAGCAAACATAGTTTTCATCAAAATGAAGCTGCATCTAATAAAACATGTTTTTCTAGTGTACCATACAGTGCTTAGAAATGGACCCAAATCTGTTGAAGCGCCAAATGATCACCTCTCATAGTTTGAAAGTGTGATCGATAGCTGGTTAAACTGAAATTGTCGTAATTACGCCTCTTTAATTTTATTTTTTTGAATTTCGGCATAAAAACTTTTATATTAATTATTTGAATTAAGAATGCTTAAATCGACCAAACTTCTAAATCGCGTATTATTAGGCCTATCGAGCTCTATTTGTATGCATTTAAAAGATATTTTTTGGCAACATGCACGGTTAATTTTTCTCTCAAACTTGTAATTTTTTAAATATTTACAAAAAAAAAAAATCGAGTCAGGCAATTTTATTGTGATTCTG
This sequence comes from Eledona agricola, assembly GCA_964023215.1. Taxonomy (NCBI): domain Eukaryota; kingdom Metazoa; phylum Arthropoda; class Insecta; order Coleoptera; family Tenebrionidae; genus Eledona; species Eledona agricola. The sequence goes on from OZ026861.1 coordinate 869,786, forward strand.
TATTCTGTGTATTTTCCCAAATGTTTCCATTATTGCATTGTTCCAAAAATCGTCATCTCTCTTGACAATGCAATTTTTCAAATCCGTATTCGTAAATACAATAAAATAACACATTTCAGGCAGATTTATATGAAGTTGTCCCTGCATTTGATACATACAATTGCATAATTATGGTCTTGCTTTTAATAAAGTGTTGTCTGAATCAAATGGGTCAACGAAATAAAATTATTTTTATTTCATCTGCCTCGACAATCATTTTTTCTCTATCAGAGTAACGACAGTTAATTTCTATGATTTTATCTGCTCGTATCAAATCACTCAAAAAATGTTTGGTATCTACAAAAAGACCAAGCTCTTTTAATTACAACTAAAACCGTCATTTTCTCAATTTTTTTTATAGAAACAAGTTCATTATCCGTGCCGTATTGAATGGACGTCGGTAATTAATTAGTTAATTATAACGATCTTATTCGGGATTTTGGACCGTGTTCCATTTGAAGTTCCATTAGGTGGGGTGTAGTGAAATGGAATGTTCAAATGGAACACGGTCCAAAATCCCGAATAAGATCGTTATAATTAATAACACCGACCGTGAAAGCCTACATACTTTCATAATTAATTAGTTTTCGAAATTTCCTTCATGGGCAGTATTTTTATTGGCCCTCATCATTTTAGCAAAGTTGTTGGCAGTTAGACGAATTCGCCTCTCTTTATTCCAATCTTTATTATGGTTCTCATCGCATTTTCATTTGAATAACTTGAACGTCCGATGCTTCTAAATCATTTAAAAATAACAGTTTCTTATCTTGAAAATCAGCGAGTGATAACTGATTATTGCCTTCCAACGTGTTACCGAACCATTACTTCCAGTTCTAAAAACGTCCGTTCAAAAATAAAACGAGACTGCGTTGGCCATGGAATTTAACGGCTTTCCAGTGTAGAAACCATAGAAAACATAAACATAGATTTGACAAATGTCAAGATCTGTCAGTTTAAAATTTACCATCGAAATAAAACGGCCCAAACGCTAGGACAGTTTAATTTTATTTTTTAATGAGCATTTTTAATAATTATTGGTTTTTGAACCTTCGAATCCAAGCAAATCCGAACCTTTTTTTTCTAATGTATATTGTGTAATTTATAACTCACTAGTGGTCAACGTTCATGTTTAACTATGTATACAAGGATTGGTAGGTCACAAACATATTATTTTTAAATTGCTGTTATTATTATTACTTGATATTATTAAATGATGGGGTAAAAAATTGGTACTTTAAATAAAATGTAAACATGAAAAAAAATTAATGTAAACTTTAATGAAAGACAATCCGTAATTAAACTCCAAAAACAAACAACATTTATCGCAACTGCTTTCGATTTTTTGCCGTAACTCGTCTAAATTTTTTGGCTTACTAAAATAATAAACCTTCGAATCCAAGCAAACCCGACCCTTTTTTTTCTAATGTATATTGTGTAATACAACTCCCTAACGGTCGACGTCCGTGTTTAACTATATATACAACGATTTTTGAAATATTAATTGAGAATGCAGTTGCTCTTAAACTGAATTGGTAGGTCTCGAGTTGCGCATAGAGACTGATGACCCATGAAGGTTGACGGGTAGCTGAGTGCTGCCAAATATTCTCGAGACATTTTTCGGTTTTGAGACTGATTCTTCTTCATCGATCTATTCACGACTTACAGTTATATCAAATTAATGACCGTCCTGGTCGTGCCGATATTCTCCTCAACAGAGGAGAAGTTGTAACAATGAATAGATTGATGTTTGGATTCACAACGATACCGGGAAATGTTTTGGACTTTTTTTTAATTCCATAATGATTTATCCCATTGTCAACAAGGAAGCTAACCTAAACATGAACAGACTCGAAGTGACACTTTGAAATTTTGCTACACTAAATTGATGCACAAGGTTTTTCCATGGCCACCGCAGCCTCGTTTTCTTTTTGAACACACTTTATTTCTGAAAGTATGTAGGCTTTCACGGTCGGTGTTATTAATTATAACGTTCTTCTTTGGGATTTTGGACCGTGTTCCATTAATGGAACTTCAAATGGAACACGGTCCAAAATCCCAAAGAAGAACGTTATAATTAATAACACTTTATTTCGTTTACATTGTGTTCGTTTCTTATTATTTACTTGAAAATTGATTAATGTAAAAATCCACTTCGTATGTGCCTATAATTTTTTGAAAGATTTAAACAATAGTTATTTATTATTAAAACTAATTGCTGTTGCGAAGCATCTTCCCTGATAAGACTCTTCCCGAAAAGTGCAATCGTTTGCCACTAACGAGTCTATTTACTATTGCATAATAAACTAGAAGCATGATTAGCAACTCTATTTTTCAAATTAATATTTTTTTCACTAGTTACACCTACTCTAAATTTAAATATACAGTATGTACAGGGATGGGTTTAAAAAGAAGGAAAACATTTTTAATTTTGGTTTCTCACAAACGTGTATTTTTTATAAAATTGTCTAAAAAATTAGCATCTATAAAAATACAATCGTCTTCTATTGTTTATATTTAAAAAACAAGTTTGATTTATTATCGCTAAATAAACAGCTTGAAATAAAATTTGACTAGATCGTTGCATTTTACGTAAAATTGTGCCCCCATAATGTTGTTATTTCAAGATAATAACATCAAAAATATAGAAGTTAGGGTTAGGTTTAAAGTTTTCGCCAAATGTCAACTTTTGCTTATATCTCGAAAACGAAAAATGATGACTGGATGCGGATTGCACTAAAATAAATCGAGTTCGAAAATGCCTTTCGTTTTTTTCTACGTCTCTTCCTTTCCGAGATTTCCTATATGGCCATCGAAAATAAACAGCCTGTAGTGTGGTGATCAAATTTGGAATAAAATTGCATTATTAATTGTTTTACAGATAAACGCTCCGTTCAATTTTATTTTTTTTAGTTATTTTGCAACCGTCCAAATCGTTCATTTGCCAGCACAGGCAAGAAAATGAAGCAATGCTTTTTTGTTGGTGGCGCTGACTTTTCGGATAATAAATTCTGAATTACATTTTTTGCAACATTTTACTACTTTAAATATACGTTGGTGTCTTTATCCATTTTTACTTGTTGTCAGTAGAATTGTGCACTCAATTAATCCAAACTTACAAATGTCAAATAAATTATTTTAAATCATTTTATCGTGGAATAGGTACCGCCAACAGGGAAAAATAATAAATCGCTTAACCGAAATTATTTTAAGTGTTAATACCGGGTGACTATATGTGATTGATTTTTAAATTTCAAAGTGGCAAATAAACGTCAAATTTAAAAATTGCCCGTATCAGATTTTTTTTCAAAATGGTTTTTACAACTGCATTTCGATCACTCGCTGTTACTTGTTACTTTTTTCGTTCGCCATTATTCAGTAACTTACACTTTTTGGCAAGAAAATTCTAACATAAAAAGTGAATAGCCATAAACATGATGCCAGTTAATCTGGTACCAGTTCCTCAATGGTGCCAATCAACTAAATTTATTTCAATCATTTATAGTCACCCGGTATAATTTTTTTTCATTAAAATCTTTTGGCGGCCGAAAAAGTTTTGTTTATCATGCGGCCAGGGCCAGAAAGCACTTGCAAAATGACAGTTCTGGCCTTGTAATAACTATTGATTAGGAGTTTATGACCTATAAATTATACTTGTGACATAATTAGTTGTCTTTTTTTTAATGACAACCCACACTTTTTCTCCAGTTATTGATAGACACCTTTGATACTTAAATGATGATTTTAAAAAAAATAATATCACATTTTTTTAAAATTACATTTCCAAAAAATTTAATTTCAATATTTAATGAAAAAATTGTATTAAAACAATGAAAACGTTTTGTACGGATCCGTCAATATCTTCGCACATTCTCTCTGGATTTTTTCTGTGGGGTTATCTAAAATCGAGGGTTTTGTTTTTAGTACCTTAACTGCACCAAATTATCTTGCTGACATTTTCCGACAATTTGATGTGTTGACTAGTCAATCTGATGACAAGATTAAAATTTCAGTCAAAGTAGTTTTTATTGCAAAATATGTATACATCTGTGCCGTCCGAGGTGCGTAATTTTTTGCTGAACCCAAGACATTTGTGTGTCGAATAACTCTTTCAAAAATTATGCAATGTGACCGGATGTTGAAGCCCGAGCCCGTGGAGTTGCTCGTTCACTTCTGCAATTTTCAAGTGAAACGATTCCACGTGAACACGGCTTCAGATGTGTTGAACACAGTCAGCTAATTGTTTCTTGTAAGGGTGAGGAATTCCCATCGTCCATGCAGACCCACTGCCGCCGCGCCCAGTTCCTCTCCAACGACGAGTACGCGATGTACGTGCGGGACAACGTCGAAGTGGGCATGCTGGTCCGCTGCTGCAAGAGCTACGAAGAGGTGCAGCTCGGCGACGTCGGCAAGGTCGTGAAGGTGGACCGCGAGGGTCTGCACGACCTGAACTTGCAGGTGAGTCCAGCTTCTTCGACTTGCCCACGAAGACTATGTCCTCGCGTAGGTGAACTGGCAGCATCGCGTCAGCACTTATTGGGTACGATTCATCCACGTGGAGCTGCTCGGATTCCCTCCGTCCGTTCCGTGCCCCACAGCTTTAAAAATCGGCGACAAAGTTAGAGTCAAGTCGACGGTGTCGTCGCCGAGGTACAAGTGGGGCCACGTGACTCACGACAGCGTCGGCGTAGTCGCCGGTTAGTAGTCGATATTAGTCACTGACCTCTATATAAGATGGATGCGCGAGAACTTTTTGTGACCATTACTGTGCCCTCCAAATTGGCGTGGGAACCTGATGCACATGCGCATTTGATCAATTTTGAACTAGTGCAGATGTCTGCCGTTACGTGAGCAACAGTCGCATGGCTCTTTTATAATATTTTTTCAGGAATCTGTAATTTTTGATGGAATTTTACAGGAATTTATAATTTCAAACGCCATGTGTTTTGAGTATTTGGGCGTATTTTTAGATTTTACTGTTTTATTAAGGCTTTTTCGAGGTGTTAGTGCACAGTTTTCAATTTTCTTCAGTTTTAACTGTTTATTTTTTTTTTAATTGTTCTATCACAGATTACTCCAGATGACTGACTTCATTCCGGAACTATCTCTTTTCTACACATTGAAACTAGGCGCATGACATCTTTGTCACAGATGCAATAAGCAAATGTAGAGGCGCTGTACTCGCTACTAATATGTACGTCGTACGACCGCTAGATGTCACTACAAAAACTTTTATTTAAATTCAACTAAAAGGCCCAATATTTTTACTATTTTAAATTGAACAATGTACAATTCCGAGTGTTTAAAAAAGCGTGACTGTTTCTACGCTTGTTGCTTTTTTTCTGACTAATATTTTAAAAACAGCATTTTGCTGCAATTATAATCAAGCCAGTAAATGTCAAAACTTGCTCGTATATTGAATTTGTGAAAAATTTTAAGCGAAAGATGGATCTTTTTACATTATTTGTGGTGTTGGTAAAAACTAAGCGGAGAAACTGCATTGTTTTCCAAAAAGTAAAGAAAGGTAAGGATGTTTTATTAATACGACAAATTCAGGAAATCTAATTACATAATTCTAGAGCGAAACTGTGGCAAGAAGCTCTAAATGTCCAAAATTGCAATCTATAGCAAAAGTGGAGGGTTTGCAAAAAACATTTTTCGGCATCTTTAGATATTAGGCTTCATTATTCCTTGTTTTTGTGTATAAATTTGAAGAAATAAGCCAGGTTGTTCTATTGGTTGTCCGTCAAAGCTTTCAAAATTTCCATTATTATATAATAACCCCAAGTAATTATCATATGTGTAAGTTGAGAAGAAGAAATGTAATTGTTAACATTTTGGTTATAATTTTGTTTAATTTAAATTATGTAATATAATAAATTGATTTTTATAAAATTGTTTGTTTGTATGACGTGTAAATCATAAAATATTCAAAATATAATAGCATTTTTACTACCTGTAAAGGGAGGAGAGACTATCGGCCATTCAATTTTTAAATGTGGCATTTTTGTTTAGTTCTAATTCTAAAGTTTCAAATAGATACAGTAAACGGTCAAAACAATTTTAGGCAGAGCCACGAAAAAATATTCCGAATACTTTGTCATTGATAACGGACGGGACAACAAATAGAAGTTTGTTTGTGCCATGATAATGTAATCTGAATTTTTTGCGAAAATTGTTAAAGTATTAATTCCCTATTAATACAGGCGTGATTTGTAACAAGTCATATAGACTGTGGGTCAATTTAATTTTTAGTGGCTGAGGATTCTGAGCAATAAATTATCAATTCAAAAATGATCAATAACGGTCGGGACAGAAAAATGTGTGCTATATAACAGATGTTTATTTTAATTTGTATCAACAAAAAACTCATTTACATAACTTTTAAATCAGCCTCAACTGCATTAAGGTTATTTCTGTTGGAAAACTTGAACGAAATCCAGATTTGAATACGCCGTTTGCGACACACCCAAATGTGACGAGCCCACTCTTTGAAAATGATGTTTGGATTGTATCTGCGGAATTTTGTTGACTAGTGACCATCTATTATTAAGTTGCTCCTTCTGGGCTACAACTTCTGTTTTTGAAATAAACAAAATATTTACATTTTTTAGTTTTGTTTTGGCACAATTGAAAAACTCATCAACGGTATTGACTTGTGATCGTCGTAATTTCACTTCCGTTCTCCAAACCGTTCGCTTTACCGATCACACTACCGAGAACACTAAATTAGATGTTTTGGAAGGTCTTCAAGCAAAGCAGAATATGTTTTGTAGACAAATATCGGTTTTTCGTCGATTCAATGCAATGAGATCAACTCGTCTTTTATTGAAACAACAAGATACATTAATAAACGTAACAAACAACACTAGACTAAACAAAAAACACAAAAAAATTGCATCTAGCATCATTGACTGCTTGAGCCCTCCTTGGTACACTTCTTATAAGGTTGGATACTCTTTCTCTTGGGAGAAGTTGTCCCAATTTTTCCACGAACTATTCAAACGGACGGCTAGTATACGGTTCGTCAATTTTTGTTGAGAACGAGTATATGTGCCAAATTACCAAGCGATTTGTAGAAAAACACATTTTCAAGCAACTTTAATTCAAAATTTTCTAAGTGACCCTACTTTTTTGGCCGCGAGTGTATTATTTACTGTCAGTATCAACGTCAATAGTCACAGTATACTTAGAAAAAATGATCAAATTACGGATAACGAAAGTCGCAGATCAAGTTGAAACTTATTCAACAGTTTTTGATGTATAAACGCATAATTTATTTTTTTTCGTACCAAGTCTTGTCATGCACATATAATGAAGTAAAAATAAGACAAAACCGATACAAAATATATGAGTTGCTGTTTCAGAAAAAAGTTTACATTTGCCATGGAATGGCTGCTATTTAAATTTGCCGCAAAATTTGATCGTTGCGCCATCTGAAAACTGTTACATAATTTGAAGGTCGTTAAAGGTCATTCCGCCAAAATATATGCGTTGAGTCAGTCATCTGGGGTAATCTGTAGTTCTATAACGGTTTCATAGAGGTTCAGCCAACTTGTTAAATTCAAGCAACCGTTTTAGTGCGCAAAATCATTAGGTTCCGACGCAGATTCAATTTGCCTCACTTTTTATTTACACGCTTGCTTATCCATTTCTATATATAGATCAGTGATATTAGTGGGATTTAAAAAATTAGGGCGCGAATCGTTCACCAGGTATCTCCCCGAACGGGCAGAACGTCCAGGTCGACTTCCCCAAGCAGCAAAACTGGCTGGGCCTGGTCTCGGAAATCGAAGTGGTGCCCTCGTGCCACGAGGGAGTCGCCTGTAACGGCTGCAACGTCGCCCCCATCAACGGACCCCGCTTTCGATGCAAAATCTGCGACAACTTCGACTTCTGCGAGAATTGTTTTTATACGAAGCGCGACCACAGGCACCCGTTCAACCGGATCGAGGAGCCGGGCGGGGGCGAGACCTTCGCCGGACGGGCCGGAAAGTACTGCCACCACGACGTGTTCGAGGGCGAGGCGGAGCTGATAACCGAGTGGAGTAAGTGCGTGAAGAACGTGACGGTGTCCACGAGGTACGCGGCGAGGTTCGAGGTACCTGGAGCTCTTTGGCAGAGCTGCGGGAGTCAGGGCAAGCACTGGATCCGGCTGGAGATCAGTCCGGACGTGGTCATTAAGACGCTGAAGATGGGCGTGGACCCCGCCGACAATAGTTACATGCCGAGCGTGGTCGTGGTTAACGGGGGCGCCAGCGCCAGCTCGTTGACGGAGTTGAGCGTGATCAACGTAAAAAGTCACGACGCGTCCGTGGTCTTGTTGCATAACCTGGACAAGGTGAGGAAAAGTCGCGGTGGGACGGCGTTATCGACTTGTTTTTGCAGCACTATCCGTTGATTGAGGTGAATATCGTAAAGTGTCGCAACAACGGGATCGATTGTAAGATACACGGGATGAGCATCGTGGGGGTGAAGAGGCAGGCGCACGGGGAGCTCAAGACGTCCGTGTCGTTTCTGGCCAACGATTGGGATCTGAACCAGGAGCAGATACCGTCCACGTCGACTCTTAGTAAGAGTTTTCAACGACGAGAGTCGAATTCTTCAGTCGAATGTCTGACAGGTCAGGATTCGAGCGGCGAGTTGTCTTCTTCGACGGTCGGATGTCGAGTCTACGTGTGGGGTTTGAACGACAAGGACCAGTTGGGCGGGATGAAGGGCTCCAAGGTGAAGCTGCCCATACAATCGCACGTCTTGAGCCAACTGTGTCCGGTTCACATAGCAGGCGGTTCTAAATCGCTCTTTGTTGTGTCGCACGAAGGAAAGGTAAGGAAGGATGTTCTCACACAGCATCCTACATTTCATAACATTTCAATTCGAAAATGTTTGCTCTCTGCTTATTTATTTACTTACATTTCTTACATGATTTTTTTTATTTATGTTTCCTTGCGACTTTTACGTTTCTAAAAAGGAATCAGAGTAGGACATGGATCACCTTGGAATCCGCCAAAAAACTGTATTTGAAAAATCGCAGAACTGAATTCAACATAAAAACACTGCTTTTTTGGGAATTTTTCCTAGTCGGATATAACGAAACTAATTTTTACGGCCGAATTTCGACTTCAGTCTTAGTTTCGTGGGATAAATTAAGTAAACATTATCACATAAACACATCATTAATCAATCTTTATTATTATTTTTAAATCAATCACATATTCAGCCTCTAATATTTTAACTAATCATTAACTTATCATATCATATTATTACCCGCCTTATTTCAAAAAGCACAAATAAATATTCTTTTTTTTTTAATATTATGAAATAAAATAAAAGCTACAAAACTTACTTTTTATAATAGTATTTACCTAATTAATGTGTTTAGGTAGGTACACAAAACAAAATAAAACACTTTTTCATCTTAAGAACAAAATTATTTCCATTATAACGATCTTCTTCGGGATTTTGGACCATGTTCCATTTGAAGTTCCATTAGGTGGGGTGTAGTGAATTAATAACACCGACCGTGAAAGCCTACATACTTTCATAAAATTATTTCCTCTAAACTTTGGTCATTTTGTATGGTACTCTTGCTAACAAACTACAAGTAAAATTAATAAGTACCTACCTATCGTATACAACAACTAAATAAATATAAATAATATAAGTCCCGAAAAAAATCGTTTTAATTAACTAAATAAATAGTTTCGATGCAAATAATACTTCAATCGAATGTATCAATATAAAAAGCATTTAGTCTCAAACTAAAAAAAAAAATGAGAAGGGCTTGTTTGCTCTACAATTTTTAACAATTAATCTTCCGAATGTAACGTGCGTTCAAAAATAAAACGAGTCTGCGTTGGCCATGGAATTTATCGGCTTTCCAATGTAGAAAACATAAACAGATAGATTTGACAAATGTCAACCATCAAAATAAAACGGACCAATTTTATTTAAATTGTTTATAATAAATGCCAGGACCTGTTCTCATCGCTCTCATAAACATAATGCTACCCTCTTTCGCGTCAATTTACTGAAATTTGTCCTAAAAAAATTGTTCAGGCAACTAACTACCTAATTATATACTTTCATAAATATATCAGGATATCAAACATTGTCAGAAAAATGTACATGCGTTATTTATTGTTTCCAAGCAAAACGCTAGGACTGTTTAATTTTAGTTTTTTAATGAGCCATGACATACGACGTCATGTGTTTTTGTACAATGCCGTCATCATTGGTTTTTGAATCTTCGAATCCAAGCAAATCCGAACCTTTTTTTCTAATGTATATTGTGTAATTTATAACTCACTAGTGGTCAAAGTTCGTGTTTAACTGTATATACCACGATTGGTAGGTCACAAACATATTATTTTTAAATTACTATTATTATTATTATTATTACTTAACTGATGGGGTAAAAAAAATTGGTACTTTAAATAAAATGTAAACATGTAAAAAAAATAATGTAAACTTTAATGAAAGACAATCCGTAATTAAACTCCAAAAACTAACAACATTTATCGCAATTGCTTTCGATTTTTTGCCGTAACTCGTCTAAATTTTTTGCCCTATTAAAATAATAAACCTTCGAACCTTCGAATCCAAGCAAACCCGAACCTTTTTTTTCTAATGTCTATTGTGTAATACAACTCCCTAACGGTCGACGTCCGTATTTAACTATATATACAACGATTTTTGAAATATTAATTGAGAATGCAGTTGTTCTTAAACTGAATTGGTAGGTCTCGAGTTGCGCATAGAGACTGATGACCCATGAAGGTTGACGGGCAACTGAGTGCTGCCAAATATTCTCAAAACATTTTTCGGTTTTGAGACTGATTCTTCTTCATCGATCTATTCACGACTTACAGTTATATCAAATTAATGACCGTCCTGGTCGTGCCGATATTCTCCTCAACAGAGGAGAAGCTGTAACAATGAATAGATTGATGTTTGGATTCACAACGATACCGGGAAATGTTTTGCACTTTTTTTTTTATCCCATAATGATTTATCCCATTGTCAACAAGGAAGCTAACCTAGACATGAACAGACTCGAACTGACACTTTGCAATTTGGTACACTAAATTGATGCACAAAGTTTTTCCATGGCCAACGCAGCTATCATCATCATCATCATCATCATCATCATCATCATCAATATCAATATCAATATCAGCTGTAACTATGAATAGATTGATGTTTGGATTCACAAAGATACCTGGAAATGCTTTGCACTTTTTTTATCCCATAATATCATCATCATCATCATTATCAATATCATCATCATCATCATCATCATCATCATCATCATCATCAATATCAATATCAATATCAGTATCAGTATCAGTATCAATATCAATATCAGCTGTAACAATGAATAGATTGATGTTTGGATTCACAAAGATACCGGGAAATGTTTTGCACTTTTTTTATCCCATAATATCATCATCATCATCATCAATATCAATATCAATATCAATATCATTATCAGCTGTAACAAGATTGATGTTTGGATTCACAAAGATACCGGAAAATGTTTTGCACTATTTTTATCCTATAATATCATCATCATCATCATCATCATCATCATCATCATCATCATCAATATCAATATCAATATCAATATCAATATCAATATCAATATCAATATCAATATCAATATCAATATCAATATCAATATCAATATCAATATCAATATCAATATCAATATCAATATCAATATCAATATCAATATCAATATCAATATCAATATCAATATCAATATCAATATCAATATCAATATCAATATCAATATCAATATCAATATCAATATCAATATCAATATCAATATCAATATCAATATCAATATCAATATCAATATCAATTACAATATCAATATCAATATCAGCTGTAACAATGAATAGATTGATGTTTGGATTCACAAAGATACCGGGAAATGTTTTGCACTTTTTTATCCCATAATATCATCATCATCATCATATAATTATCATTATCATTCGCTTATCGCTAAACCGCGTTAGCGCAGCAAAATTCAAAAACAGGGCAAAATCTTTGAAAAATGTTAATTTTAAAATATACCTTAAAAACAAGGCAAAATGCTTAAATAAACAAAGTGTTCTGGAGGGGCCTTCTTACTACTAAATTCCATTACTAGGCGCGTCGGTTTATTTTACAGTTTTTGTCAAATATCATGACATGTTGTTAGTGCAAAAAATAAAACAAATGCCAGATTACATGGCCTACTCTGAATATTTTTTTGTACTTTTGTGTATTGTGATGATAATAAAGAAAATATGTAAAAACAGAACAACTTTTCAGCTGTACGCCTGCGGAGAAGGTACGAACGGTCGTCTGGGCCTGGGGCACAACAACAACGTCCCCTACCCGCGTCCCATTCCCTTCTTAAGTCAGTACGTCATAAAAAAAGTGGCCGTCCACTCTGGCGGGAAGCACGCGATGGCGCTCACCCTCGACGGCAAAGTGTTCTCGTGGGGCGAAGGCGAGGACGGTAAGCTGGGGCACGGAAACCGCCTCAACTTGGACAAGCCGCGCATGATCGAAACGTTACGAAGCAAGAAAATCCGCGACATAGCCTGCGGAAGCTCGCACTCGGCCGCCATCACCAGCAGCGGCGAGCTGTACACCTGGGGCCTGGGGGAGTACGGCCGACTCGGACACGGCGACAACGTCACCCAACCGAAACCGAAACTCGTCAAGGCGCTTGCCGGCCACAGGATCGTGCAGGTGGCGTGCGGGAGTCGCGACGCCCAAACGCTGGCCTTGAGCGACGAAGGCCTCGTCTTCTCCTGGGGTGACGGCGACTTCGGAAAGCTGGGCCGGGGCGGTTCCGAGGGCTGCAACGCGCCGCACAACATCGAGCGTCTGAACGCGCTCGACGTGGTGCAGATCGAGTGCGGGGCGCAGTTTTCGCTCGCGCTCACCAGAACCGGCGAGGTCTGGACCTGGGGCAAGGGCGACTACTTCCGTCTGGGTCACGGATCGGACCAGCACGTGCGCAAGCCCACCGTCATCGAGGCGCTCAAGGACAAGAAGGTGGTGCACGTGGCCGTGGGGGCGCTGCACTGTCTTGCGGTGACGGACACGGGGCAGGTGTTCGCCTGGGGCGACAACGACCACGGACAGCAGGGCAACGGATCGACGATCGTGAACAGGAGACCGGCGCCGGTGCACGGTCTCGAAGACGTCCACGTGAATCGCGTGGGGTGCGGCAGCTCGCATTCGATGGCGTGGACCCTGCAGGACACCCAGGTGGCGTCCAAGGTGGAGCCGGTGATTTTTCCCGTCGCGAAAGATCCGCTCGGGGCTTCCATCTTGAAGCTGTACGAGGGCGAGAAGGTCAACAACAGGCAGACGACGAAGAACGCCCCCACGCTGAGCGATATCGTGATGTCGTTGGAGAGCAACACGGCGAAGCAGCAGGCGCTCCACCACATTCTGAACGCTATTCACATCCAGCAGCTGAGACAGGCGATCGTAAAGGCGCTGTGCAGTCACACGAACATGAAGAACACGTGCGGGAGGAGTCCTCCGGATACGACGCCGGAACGTCCGAGCGAGATTACGCTCGGTGGAGGAGAGGCGCCCGTTTCAATCACGGAAATGGTCGGAATTACGGTGAGTATCAGAAAATACACAAAACCACCGAAAAAAAAGAACGCGCGATGCTCTTGTAGCATTAGAGGATGCATGTCTCTTTCGCGCGGAACAAAATTTATATAACATGAAAATGATTAATTATGAGTTAATAATGAATAACCAAAATTACAGCACAGCCATCATTCCGTGGCGCATGTAAACTTTTTCCTGAAATAGCGACTCATATCGTTTTTGCATTCTTTCTATTTCTTTATATGTATACGACAGTACTTGTGCGAAAAAAAAATAATTATGCGTTGTTGAATAGGTTTCAACCCGATTCGCAACTTTCGTTATCCGTAATTTGACAATTTTTTCAAAGTGTGACTGTTGTTTAATTCGACGTTCCACCATTCTTTTTTTCTGTGAAATAAAATTGATATCAAGGTAAGTATCTAACTCACAGATTATTACTACAGATGGCCGACCCAATTCAAATATTTTGGTCTTTAGCATAACAGTTTTCAGGTGGCGCATTCATCGAATTTTGCGGCTAATTGAAATAATCTCTACTCTTTTTATAGGCAGTAAAAATGCTATTACATTTTGAATATTTTATAATTTATTCTAAAAAACCCGAATAAGATCGTTATAATTAATAACACCGACCGTGAAAGTTTTTACAATATTCCACATTTTATAAAAAAAAGTGTATCTTCTCTTTAGCTTGAAATATGTGTACGCTGTGGATTAAATACAATTGAATCAAACAATGAAAATTAACATGTCATGTGAATAATTATGCTTTTTATCAAATCTTTACTATAAATTTATTTTGTGAATTAATAACAATGAAACGGCACACAAGAAAGTAAAACAAAACTTTAACTTAACAAAGACTGTAAATCAATTATTGTGGAGGTACAACATTGTAATTAATGCAAATGTTCAATCAAATATTACTTGATTTGTGGAATTATTATTGGCCATTGCAAGAATAAGTTTAAAATATCAATTACAGAACGCTTAACTGAATCTCAATAAAATGACAGGTATTAATTTCAATTATTTGCGATTTATTTTTTCTAATTCACAGCCTGCACATATCAAAATTAAGAACTGACATGTGGTGTCTTTATAAAAGTCGAGTTATTTTTTTATTTCTACAACGAATGACTCCCTTTGATTGTAGGGTTGCTATTTGAAAAAAATTAGTTTTTGATGTTTTGTATTAATGATATTCAAAAAATCGCAGCAACCCTTTGAGACATTCAAATTGTACAAAAAGTAGTTTTAGACTACGATGAGGTTATGTAAAACGATAAAAAAACTAGAACAACTTCCTAACAGAAATAATTAAAATTTATTTGTTTTATCAAAATTATCCTTTACAGTTGAACTTGAAAATTTCCTAGCCAACAGTCATTCATAATATTGGCAATCCTTGCTTTACTTAAACATATTTTAATTGGCTACAGCTCAATTTTGATGAAAATTATGTTTAATAGCCTACTGTGCGATTATTTTTATTACAAAGCGGCGTAATATTTTTTTGTCAAATTTTGGTGACACCCATTTGAAAATTTTGTAAATTCAATGGTGTAGTCAATTAGAGATCAAAAAATTGCTAATATCACAGATTACTCCAGATGACTGATGACCTTCAAACAGTTTTCAGATGGCGCATCGGTCAAATTTTGCGGCAAATTTAAATAGTCTCTCTTCTATAGGCAGGAAAAATGCTATTATATTTTGAATATTTTATTATTTACTCTACAAAGCTAATGTAAAAAATTAGTTTTGAAGAATAAATCATAAAATATTCATTATTTACATGGCATAAAAACAAACAATTTTATTAAAATCAATTTATTATATTCCATAGTTTAAATTAAACAAAATTATACCCAAAATGTTAACAATTACATTTCTAAGATAGGTATAATAACATATACATATGATAACATCTTGAAGGACTTTCCCGACAACTGGAGCAACCTGGCTTAGTTGCTCAAATTCATACACAAAAATAAGGAATAATGAAGCCTAATATCTAACGATGCCGAAAAGTGTTTGTTGCAAACCCTCAACTTTTACTTTTGCAATTCTGGAGATTTAGAGCTTCTTGTCATAGTTTCGCTTTGCAATTTTATAATTAGATTTCCTGGATTTGTTTTATTAATAAAACATCTTTACCTTTTTCGTTTTCACAACCACCACAAATTATGCAAATCGCTTAAAATTATTCACAAATTTAAACAATGCAAGCAAGTTTTGACATTTACTTGCTTGATTGTAATTGCAAAACGCCGTTTTTAAAATATTTTTCAGAAAAAAAGCAACAAACGTAGAGACAGTCACGCTTTTTAAAAAACGTGGAATGGTACATTGTTTAATTTAAAATAGAAAAAATATCGAAAATTCATCTCCCGTCCGTTACTCCGTTAATAAAGCTTTCAACATTTCTCCTCAACAAAATCTGGGTGTTTAATTTTGTAAAAACTATTTGCGGGCCCCGACCATTACCTAAATAAAAATTAAGAAAAATACAATATTGTATTGCATAAATGATATTATTTCCCAATTGATCTAAGGTTTTTTAAGAAAATGAATGGTGACTTACGAAAACCAACTGTAAAAAAGTAAAAACAACTTGTTGCCAGAGATGCAATGCGGTTATATGGACAGCGAATAAAAAATAATGATAAAAAAAAGGAAAGAATACCTCGAGAAGGATGCGCATAGAGAGCAAGAAAACGAGAAATTAGTAACTGAAACGGAACGTCCGTTTTGCCATGGAATGGCTGAACATTCCATTTTCATCTATTCCTTCGTTTTATGTTTTATCCAAGATCGCGTCCTTTTTTTAGGCTTTGAGTTTTCTAGTTAATAGGATTCCTGCTAATGATAATAACAGCACCTTCCTCTTTTGCGTGGGAGTCGATTACTACTCAAATTTATATCGATACCAAACAAAAATGCACACAAAAACACGATCGTCCGCGGGGCCCTAAGCTAACCTCAAAATTTGATCTAATCTGACGGTTGTTGGAAGGAAATAGAAAATTTGACGAAAGTTGTTGTTGATGTCATCAACGCAGTTTGCTACAACTAGTTTGATGGAAATTTGACGAAAATTTGATAGTGTGACAGGGGCATTAGAGAGTGACTGCTGTGCGAAAAAGCGTGTGTCTGTGGCCGGCTATTGTATACATCGTAGTCGTTTCTTTTTGCTGTAGTTTTTGTCGTTTTTTTGTCATGGCTTTATCAGAGAAGAATTTATTCCCAAAGTTAAATCGCACATTACGGTAAGTAACTTGAAATAAAGCAGTGCATCGCGCTAACAATATTCTTTGTTTCTAGAAGTATATCAAATAATATGGAGTGGCAAGGTGTGACCATGGTGTCTGTTCGAACCAATGAAAACGTGATGTTCGGCATAGAACGGGAAGCCTGCGTTCAGGTGTTTAAAACTCTAAGACATATTTGGATTAAATACTTAGACGCCCCCCAAAGCTTACTTAATAACCCAAACCGTTTTCTTATAACATTTGCCGATATCGAGGACACAGCCAGCCCTTCTGCGGAAACACTTATGTTAAAATTGGTCACCGCAGAAGAAATCAAAATTACATTTGGTAGCATGGCAGGGAAGTCGTCGTTTGTTGAAGCGATTACTCTGTATAGGTAAATATAGTTTTTTTGGTAAAATTCGAGACAACATTTCTCGCCGAGTTTTACATTATTGATACACATTTGTCCATCATTTCGGTAATTGTTTTTTTTAAAATAAAATTACTGTTTTTTTGCAGCAGCAGCGGTTCCGGCAACAGCGAAACTTGACTAATATTTATAAGGAGAGTATGTAATTTTTGTGTAATAAAATATAGAAGTATTTTGATGCATTTTTTTTTCAACCTTTATGCTGTAAGGTGGTTATTGTTTTGGGCTAAAATCCTTAAAAATTAAAGTATTCTAGAGGGGCCTTCCTAGTATTGATAGTTATTTACATAAAAATTCGTGTGTTTAGTTTAAATCAACCACGTTAGTATAGAGAAGACCTTGTAATTATTTTCATTGAACTACCTCCACCGATTTTGGCATCTACACAAATTTTCACAATCTTCTATCAATTACATTATACACCGAATTTATCTTGTGTCACGTGACACAATCCAATGCAACGATTTTGTGAAATTTTATTATGGGCTGTTTATTTAGCCGTAATAAATCAAACTTGTGTTTTTATAAATATATGCAATAATTTACATTTATTTCGAAATTTCTTCTAAGATTGCCATGGAAAAAAAACGATTTCTTTATATATTACCAACCAAATGTGCAGAAAATTGTTAAAGTGTGAAAAATACATTTTGTTTTCAAACGAAAAATGCAAAGTTACGAAAATTTTGAAAAGTACGATATCATAGAATGTTACAGCGAATCCAATAAAAATGGCAAGACAATTTCTCTTGAATAAATATTCCGATAAGCACCAACACTTCATCGGACTACAATCTCTTCTTCCTTTCTCTTTTCATTAGCGTATCTCTTTGGACGTGGTTGTATGAAGGAACCAAACGATTCTAAATTTTCTAATATTTTCAAACCTGGTGGGCGTCTTTCAGGAAATCTTTCGAAATAGGTGCTTTTTGCGATGGCCACATTTCTGTTGGTTTTGATGTAATACGCTAATATGTCGTAGTATGAATTTAAAATTTTCCTTTGAAAACAAAACATTAACAAAGGGTATTTTTGACAGTTTAAAAATTTTCTGCACATTTGGTTGGTAATATGAGAGAAGAAATAAATGTAAATTATCCATTTTCAGAAATTTTCAGGACTATCATATTAAAAGTACTCCTACATATTTTTAAAAACAGAAGAAAAAACGTTTTTAAAAATGCAATCGTCTTTTGTTGTTTATATTTAAAAACACAACACAATAAGAAGTTGAAAATAAAATTTGACTAGATCGTTGCATTCTACATAAAAATGTGCCTCCATATTGTATTATGTATGTGCATTATTTTCCGAGATCTCCTCCTATGTTCCCATCAAAATAATTTTTTTTCAGAAACAGAAACTTTTTGTCAGCAAGTTTTAAATAAATAATAAAATGGGATCAAAAGGGCGACGCAATTAGGATTACCGTTTTTGTTACGAAATTGTGGACATGTAAGATTTTTTAATAAATTTTAAACTTTATCGCTTAAAGATAACATTAATTAAATGACCATAATTGTTTACAATAAATACCAGACGAATCGAAATTCTGATTTTTGAAACGCGAAAATTAACAGCGGGCCGTACTTCCAGGCATTTCTGCTCGTTCGCCATACACAGCAAAAATATCGCAAAAAGAAGATGATGTCAAATGCGCTCAATTTTTTCTACTTGACACTCCATTTGAATGACTTGAAAATCAACAAAAATTAAGGGAAATGTATAAACTAATCATACTATATTATGGAGCAAGAATTCCTGTTTCAAATATCATATAACATAACGCCAAAACAATTAATTTGCGCGCGTAGTTTTACAATTTAAAAAAAAACATGAAAATAATTACTGTTCATTTCATTATACCGCACATAAGGTATAAGCAGTAAAGTTCTTTCTCAGGGTATAACCAATAATTCACAAAAAATTATGCAGAGGTCCAATTTTCGCTATCAGAATTTGAAGATTTTCGACTTTGCAGAGCCTTCGCTGTCACGTGATTACAGACAATCTATCAAACCAATTGCAATTTTTTTGCTTTCTACAGACAAAGGATGAATCTGTGTTTCTGTGAAAGCGGAATTTCCAAAAAATATGTGGTAGAGCTATGAAATATATCCGAAGTTGGTGATTTTTGTTGATGGCAAAAAAAGTGAAATTTTTCAAAATTTTAAAAAACGAGCTCCATGAATTGAACATTAATGTAATACATGTAGCGTCCGACCGAACTTTCGGTTTCGGCCTAGTTTCGGCAAAAAAACTGGTTTCGGCCTAGTTTCGGTTTCGGCCGAAACCGAAACTGCATTTGGGAGGTTTTGCAAAGCTCTTTTTATTTTGATACATTCGATTGAAAGATTATTTGCATCAAAAATGTGTATTTATTTAGTTGTTGTATGTGGTAGGTAGCTACTTATTAATTAGAATTTTATTATAGTTTGTTAACCAGAGTACCAGTACAAAATGACCAAAGTTTAGAAAAAATAATGTTGTTAAGATGAAAGAGTGTTTTTTTTGTGTACCTACCTACACATATTTACTAGGTAATTTCTTTTTACTTTAAAAGCATTAATTTTGTTTCGTAACTTTTATTTTATTTCATAATATTAAAAAAAAAGTATATTTATTTGTGCTTTTTTAAATAAGAGGGGTAAAAATATGATATGATAAATTAATGATTACATAAAATATCAGAGGCTGAATGATTAATATGTGATTGGTTAAAAATATATTTTTACTTCGTTTTTCCCACGAAAACATGAAATTTCGGTTTCGACCGTAAAAACTAGTTTCGGTCGGACACTAAATACTTGTCAAAAAATTTGAGAAAAACCTCTCGATAAATGACGCTGTAAAAGACTTTCTCGCGAGCTGTGTTTTTGTTTTTTTTCTCGACCAGTGTATAAATCCCCTTAACTACGAACTTCTTAGAGCCACCAGACGACTCCGGAAACCGAAGAAAACCCAATGGCGCTGATGCAGTCCATGACCGCCAGCAGCTGCTCGGCGAGCATGTCTTCGAAACACTCGCGGATGTCAACGAGCGCCATGAGCGTAATCGCAGCGACTTTAACATCGCACGCGGAAGTCATCGGCGGCAGCGACAGCGGAATGTCCGGCCTGGACGAGTTCACGTCGCTCCTGACCGAAAACGACGCCCGACTCCTCGTGGACCTGCTGAAGCTCGCCGTGGCCGATCGCATCGAAGACGACCAAGCTAAAGACATTCTCTCTTCGGTGCTCATAAGTATGCTCGTGTAAATATCTCGTTTTCGCTTCTGTGAGAACGCCGTCCCAGCTCTGGGGAGTTCCAACAGGTGCATCGGCGCGATGCTTCTGGAGCTGTGCGTCACCGAACTGGAGGACACTTCCAACAGCACCCAATCGCTGTCCAGCACTCCGCATCCTGTGGTGCAGGAGTCCAGTCATCCGTACATCGACGACGTCACTCTCAGGGGCCAGGTGCGGCTTCCTGGTGCGGACGCCCTGCGGGTGGAGTTCGACAGGCGGTGTTCGACGGAGCGACGTCACGATCCTCTGCAGATCAGCGACGGGACGCGAAGAGTCGTGGCGACGAAGTCGGGACGGGAGTGGAGCGATTGGTCGGCGGAATTGCGCATTCCAGGTGAGTTCTATGTATGTACACCCGTGGACAGTCAATAATAACACTCGTGTCATGCAAATACCGACTCTATGAGATATTGTCATTGAATCGGTATTTGCATCACACCCGACGGCTAAAATGCCGCCAAAAACCGACTCAATGACAATGCCTCATAGAGTCGGTATTTGCATGACACGAGTGTTATTTTTTGACTGTCCACGATTGCACATCCGGGGACAGTCAAGAATAACACTCGTCTCATGCAAATACCGACTCTATGAGATATTGTCATTGAGTCGGTATTTGCATCACACCCGCCGGCTAAAATACCGCCAAAAACCGACTCAATGACAATGCCTCATAGAGTCGGTATTTGCATGACACGAGTGTTATTTTTGACTGTCCACGATTGCACACCCCGGGACAGGCAAGAATAACACCCGTGTCATGCAAATACCGACTCTATGAGATATTGTCATTAAGTCGGTATTTGCATCACACCCGCCGGCTAAAATTACGACAAATACCGACTCAATGACAATACTCCATAGAGTCGGTATTTGCATTACACGGGTGTTATACTTGACTGTCCACGATTATACCATCGGCTTGAGTCATTTTCACCGGTCTAAAGTTTCCATGCTGCCGGTTCTTACAAGCACCCATCTCTACTTATAAAAGGGATTTTTTTATGACACTGCAGGTAGTCGTTGCGTTTGAAATTTGTAATGTTTACTTACTATTTCTTGGTTTTTAAAAATTATTACTGAATATCCATCGAGTTATCCAATGAGTTAAGTAATTTGCTGGGAATTAAAAGAAAAAACTAAATGTACTGATCGTGAATCTAATGGTGCAGAGCAGCATTTCTTAACCTTTTTCAGTCCACGGATCCCTAGGAAATCAAGCACAATTTTCAAGGACCCTCTTAATAAAAAATACAGCATTAAATTTCGGACCATTTATTATAATTTGTGTTCAAAAATAAAACGAGGCTGTGTTGACCATGGAATTTATCGGCTTTCCAGTGTAGAGGAAACCATAGCAAGCATAAACATATAGATTTGACAAATGTCAAGATCTGTCAGTTTAAACTTTTCCATCAAAATAAAACGCAGCAATTTTATTTAAATTGTTTATAATAAATGCCAGGACATGTATACATCGCTCTCATAAACATAATGCTACCTAATCCTACGCATCAATTTATTGAAATTTGTCCTGATAAATTTTTCAGGCAACTAACTAGTTACATACATGCTTTTATGAATAGGTATATCAGAATATCAAACAAACTTTGTCAGAAAAATATACATGCGTTATTTATTGTTTTCAAGCAAAACGCTAGGACAGTTTAATTTAATTTTTTAATGAGCCACCTTATGACCTAAAAATGTTACTTACGACGTCATGTATTTTTGTACAATGACGTCATCATCGGTTTTTGAACCTTCGAATTCAGGCAAATCCGAATCTTTTTTCTAATATATATTGTGTAATTTATAACTCACTAGTGGTTCGTGTTTAACTATATATACAACCATTGGTAGGTCATAAATATATTATTTTTAAATTGATATTATTAAAAAATAGATCCAACTACTAAATTGGTACTTTAAATAAAATGTAAACATGTAAAAAATTAATGTAAACTTTAATGAAAGACAATCCCTAATTAAACTCCAAAAACAAACAACATTTATCACAATTGCTTTCGATTTTTTGCCGTAGCTCGTCTAAATTTTTTGGTCTATTAAAATAATAAACCTTTGAACCTTCGAATCCAAGCAAACCCGAACCTTTTTTTTCCAATGTATATTGTGTAATGCAACTCCCTAACGGTCGACGTCCGTGTTTAACTATATATACAACGATTTTTGAAATATTAATTGAGAATGCAGTTGCTCTTAAACTGAAATGGTAGGTCTCGAGTTGCGCATAGAGACTGATGACCCATGAAGGTTGACGGGTAACTGAGTGCTGCCAAATATTCTCAAGACATTTTTCGGTTTTGAGACTAATTCTTCTTCATCGATCTATTCACGACTTACAGTTATTTCAAATTAATGACCCCACTGGTGGTCGTGTCGATATTCTCCTCAACAGAAGAGAAGCTGTAACAATGAATAGATTGATGTTTGGATTCACAACGATACCGGGAAATGTTTTGCACTTTTTTTTAATGCCATAATGATTTATCCCATTGTCAACAAGGAAGCTAACCTAAACATGAACAGACTCGAACTGACACTTTGAAATTTTGCCACATGTGCATCAAACAAAGTTTTTCCGTGGCCAACGCAGCCTCGTTTTCTTTTTGAACACACGTTAGTAGGTACAACCGTGGACAGTCAAAAGTAACACTTTAGCCGGCGGGTGTGATGTAAATACCGACTCAATGAAAATATCTCATAGAGTCGGTATTTGCATGACACGGGTGTTATTCTTGACTGTCCATGGCTGTACTACAAATACAAAAGAAATACTTTTCATAAAAATTATGTTAATGTGAAGGTTGGCGTTGCTTTTTTGCAACTAAATTAGTGAAATTCGGTTATTAATTGGTTTTCCTGTGCCTTTGTCAAGCCAGTAATACCGGGTGTCTATAAATGATTGACTTAAATTTATGTGATTGGCAACATTGAGGCATTGGTACCAGATTAACTGTGGTCGTGATTTATGTCTATTAACTTTTCAGGTTAGAATATTGTTGTCAAAATGTGTAGCTTACTGAATAATGGCGAACGAAAAATGACAAATAACGTAGAAAATGGTTACAGCAAGTGATCGAAAAGATCTTCCAGTTGTAAAAACCATTTTGAAAACAATTCTGATATGGGCAATTTTTTAATTTGACGTTTATTTGACAATTTCAAATTTGAAAATCAGTGTACCAAATGGAAAAGTTAAAAAATATTGCCAACCTAACATAAAAAAATTTCATTTAAAAATCATTTATAGTCACTCGTTATCAGTAACATCTGTGTTGACAGGGTCTAATGTCCAATTTTTTATTTTGTCGGGTACTGGAAAATATTTTAAAAAATATTTAAAAAAAAAATTTAAATGGTCTACAGATGAGACTGCGGACCCCCATACATATTCTCGCGGACCCCCAGGAGTTAAGAATGGCGGGTGAAGAGGAGAGGCGCTGTTTTTGCTGCTTTTCTTGTAACGCACATATGTGAATAGGATTTAGTTTTAAATGTAATAAACATGACCGCATCAAAAATCAACGGAGTTTTAGAAATAAATATCACTAATATTACTTAAAAAGAATAAAAATTACATATTTCTGCACTGACTTTTGTAACGTAATGGAAAATACTTAATCGGTATAATTTTATTCACATGCAAAGTGTATTTATTGTTGTAGTGTCCCACCGACACTTTCGGTTTCGGCAAAAAAACTGGTTTCGGTTTCAACAATATATTGTAAAATAAATCCATTTTATAAACACTATTAATTAATAGTGTTAATATAATATAATAAAAAATATTTAAACATAGCACGTATACATTATATGTTTAAACATCAGTTATAAAATTAATTTCTATTTGTTAACGCAAAACATAAATTTTAACAATACAAAATAAAAAATAGTGAAACAGCAGATTATTATAAAATAAAGCAGACTGTCAGACAAAAAAGTATTTTTTTTTAAATGAACATATATAATCTTTTTAATTTGGCGAACGGATTATCCAAACAAACGAACGTTAAAACAATGTAGTAAATTATAGTAGATATTATACAATGCGTCAATTTATTTACCTATTGTTTGCCCCATTAATCCCATTTGATTTTAAATTTTTTAAATTTTTTTAACGAGCTAAATTAAAAAATTAACCGAGTATTAATTACATAACAAGTAAATACAATATTTTATCCTGCAAATCGACAAAAAACACTGAATGTTTTCTACATTTATTACTGAGCATTTAGTACTTTTTAAAGCACAAAATGATATAAAACAAAGAGAAATTGCATTGCGCACGGCGCCAATTTTATTTTTCTGTTTCCCACGTAATCCTATGTCCCTAAATAAAAAAGTTTAAAGACTAATCTAATCATATACAAAGCCGTCACTTGCGATGAAAATAAAGATTTAGAAAAAATTAAAAAAACTCTTCTAATGAATTGTGATGAATGAAAAATATATAAATAAAAATCGCATTGCGCACGGCGCCAATTTTTGTTTTGTTTTTTACGTAATCCTATGTTCCTTAATAAAAAAAGTTAAAAGACTTATCTGGTCATATACAAAGCCGTCACTTGCGGTGAAAGTCAAAATTTAGAAAAAATAAAATAACTCGAATTATTCTTTAAAGTTATAATAAACGATAGAAAAAAAAATTGCAATACTCCAAATGGTTCAGGTGATATTAATTTTTAGAAAGATCCTTGCATTTCTATATTTTATCATTAAATTACGAATGTTTCTAAAACTATGAGACATAAGATAAGACAACTTGGGCGCATCTTATTTAGAATTGATTGCCAAAACGAACGAGTGCATAAAAATAAGGGGTTGCCATTTAAAATAACAAAGTTGACGTCATTTTCCGGAAGTGCCGCCATCTTGATAGTATTTTACTTCGATTCAGAATAACCTATGATAATCATAGACCAAATTTCAACTTTCTAGCTTTATGGGAAATTGAAAATTTTCTAATGAATCACCCTGTATATTTCTTCAACTCCGATGATTTCTGATACGGTCATGTTTTTACATTTAAAACTGAATCCTATTCACATATGTGTGTTAAAACAAAAGCAACAAAAACAGTTTCTCTCCTCTACACCTTTAGGTCAGAACCAGGACATTTGGTTTTTTCTCTTAATTCGTAACAAACGATTCGATGGACATTCAGTAATAATTTTAAAAATAAGAACCAAACTAAGAAATAGTCAAAATTACAAATTTCAAACCCAGTGCCATAAAACACTTAGAAGTAGAGATGGGCAACAGAGAAAATAGAGACTGGTGAAAATTATTTGAGCCGGTTGTACACCGTCTTCGTGGGGATTTTACTGATGTGGTGTAGGGGACGAGTTGCGGTGGACTTTTACAAGCGACAGCTCCGTCAACGGCTGGGGGTGGCGCTTTACAGTGTACCCGGTGATGTCGAGTTTGAGTCCGAACGAAATTGGCTCGGATCGTGCCGTTCTCAGTCAACCCTCCATGGACATGGTTATGTGTCTTTTGGATGCGAGACTGTATCCGATGGCGGACGCGGCTCTAATGTCCAGACTGGCGGCTGCTTTGGCCGCATGCTCCCAACTTAGTTTCTTGTGTAAGTTCTTCGATTGCATTGTCCGAGTCGATTGAGTGTTGCGTAATTTAGCGGCGAGTCAGCGCATGTGGGCGCTCCAGCGCCTCCACATCCTCCTCGTCGGCGACGACGCCAAACCCGAGCACGTGACTTTGCAGCTGGAACAGCTGAAGGCGCCGGACAGCGCCCTCGGGAGTCTCCTGGAGGAGCTGCCTCAGGCGCTTCTTCGTCAGTACGAGTACGAGGACGTGTCCGTGCGCGCCGGACTGCATCTGATGCATTCCGACTTCTTCAAAGTCCTGGTGGCGTTGGCGTGCGACCTGGAGCTGGACAAAATCGCCGCAATCGTGAACAACCACAAATGGTCCTGGTTCAGGAAGTACTGTCACGCGTCGCGCGTAGCCAAATCTTTGATACATCGCACGCCGCTGCCTCCCGGTTTTTGTCAAGAGGTGAGGAAGAAGCTGTCGGACGTCGTCGTCGACGGGTGTTGGGATCACGAGCGGCACGATCTGTTCAAGCACGAGCACGACGAGCAGCTACTGATTTGGCTAAACAGGTGAGGCAATAGCGGTCGTTTGGAGCTGTTTTTAGCTTAATACTTATTGCTCATTTTGATTCAAAACTGCATTAAAATTTTGCGCAATGATTTAATTTTCGGTATTTTCAAAATTCCTTAGAAGAGTTTTTTATTTTTTCTAAACTTTTACTTTCACCGCAAGTGACGGCTTTGTATTTGATCAGATTAGTCTTTTAACTTTTTTTATTTAGGGGCATGGGATTACATGGGAAACAGAAAAATAAAATTGGCGCCGTGCACCATGTGGTGATTTTTATACAGTATGAAGCTGATAGAAAAAACTCATGAATCGGACACAAGTGTTATTTTTCTAAAGGCATGGGCACTGTTAGTTTTTTCTTGTACTTTGATTAATAGAAGGGTTACAGGGTTGCGTAACGAAAAATTCGATTTTTAGAATGTGGGATTTTGTAGTGGTGGCACCGCAAAACTGATCTAAAATGTCGATTTTCTCGATTCCATTAAACTGCCAATAACTCGAAAACTACCAGTTTTTTTTTACTAAGGTCATTGATTGAGACATGAGTCAGCTCTGATATGATTATTGAATTTATCTGTTTCTGCCCATATTTTCCACAATTTTTTAATTTTTTTTTATTTTACAATCATAAACATTGAATGTGCTGGCTGCCAGTTTTTTATTTTATTCTTTATATTCCGATTTATTTTTTCTATTTTGCTAAATAAATATTAAAATAAGAAAAATCAGACTATAACGCTTTTTATATTGCGCGACAATAATTATTTCTCTTTATAGTTTCTTCACAATTAGCCATGTATTTATCGATGTATACCGGATGAAATATGTAAAACCTTTGATGCTGTAACGTCCTTATTTGTTAGGCGATTTTAATAAATGATATCTTAAACAAAATCGTTTTAAAAACTCTCTTGCTGTAAATTTTGTTTTGACAGTTAGGGTGTGCCAGACCATAGCTAACTTTCTTTTCTAATATGGCACTATATATTTTTTTTACTTATTCTAGTTGAGATTGTACTTTTTTCTGTATACACTTACATTCAAATTAAAAGTAAAAAATATTTTATATGGAAAAATAAAATAAATGAACAAAAATCAAGTAAACAAACAATTAGTGTTTATTACGGCTACTAGATTTGTAAAATTTTTAATCAGATTATTTAATTTCTAATTTTTTTTTGGACATTATGCAATGGTCATTTACATATTCATATTCAGAAGAAATAACTTTCAAAACCGAGTTAAAAAAAATAGTTTTATGCAAAAATCAAATGTCGGTTGTCGTCTGTGAAAAACGGAAATCAGAAAAAAAACTAGGTCAGTGCAAATAATGGTAGGTATCATTTATAAAAATCACATAACAAAGGTTTTTCATATTCCACCCAGTATATCTATGGCCTTGTAACTTTGCACTGACGTCATACTTTTTAATATCGCACGGTGTTGCCGGTTTTTTATTTTTCTTTATATTTGAAGAAAAATGTATTTCGCTCGCACACTTGACCGCTAGCTACTTTTCGCCTTATTTTTTTATTCTCGTTATTCTTAGGCGGCCGGAGGACTGGACTTTGAGCTGGGGCGGCTCGGGTTCCATCTACGGCTGGGGCCACAACCACCGCGGCCAACTCGGCGGAATCGAAGGCGCCAAAGTGAAAGTTCCGACTCCGTGCGAGGCACTCTCCACGCTCAGACCCGTCCAGCTCCTTGGAGGCGAACAAACCCTGTTCGCGGTCACCGCCGACGGCAAAGTATACGCGACGGGTTTCGGAGCCGGCGGCCGTCTAGGAATCGGTGGGATCGCCTCCGTTTTAGTCCCGACTCTGCTCGAATCCATCCAGCACGTGTTCATCAAAAAGATCGCCGTGAATTCGAGCGGAAAGCACTGTCTGGCGCTGTCGGCCGACAACGACGTCTACTCCTGGGGCGAAGGAGACGACGGCAAACTGGGACGCGGAAATCGCATGTGAGTACCATGCGTGCGATCCCACCAGAAGAATAATGTTAATTTGGGGGTGGTGTTTTAGCGACTGTGACATGCCGAGGCTGATCGATTCGCTGCAGGGATACGAGATCATGGACGTGGCTTGCGGGGGCGCCCATTCGGCGGCGATTACCGCGAACGGCCAGCTGTATACCTGGGGGAAGGGTAGATACGGTAGGTTGGGACACGGCGACAGCGAGGACCAGCTCAAGCCGAAGCTGGTGGAGGAACTCGTGGGATATAAAGTGGTGGACGTGGCGTGCGGCTCGGGTGACGCCCAGACGCTGTGCATCACCGACGACGACAACGTCTGGTCGTGGGGCGACGGGGATTACGGCAAATTAGGTAAGTTGTTTCGATCAGCGTCGACTCGTTTTATACGACGAGACTAAAAGAACGAAGTAAATGCAGGACGTGGGGGTTCGGACGGTTGTAAGGTGCCGAAGAAGATCGAAAGTTTGGCCGGCCTGGGGGTGATAAAAGTGGAGTGTGGGTCGCAGTTTTCCGTGGCGATGACCCGCTCCGGCAGTGTCTATACATGGTATGTTAGTAGTTACATGGTGGCGTTATAACTAGTTAATAACCTGCGTACAAATTAAAACCGATCTAGCTTTTCTTTTGGTTTATTTAATTTAAAAAATTGCACCAGCTCAATTGGATTAACTCTCATCTCTCAACTCTCAGGCGCTCAGGATACTCAGGACGCTCAGGTTCTCAAGCTTTCTGCTATCAGCTCTCAACTTTAATTAATTAACACATTAATTATTACTAATCAATTAATTAGTAATAATTAATTAATGATAACTCATAACTCATTGATTAATTTATTATTTAATTAATTAACCAATTAATTATTCAATTAGAGTTGAGCGCTGACTGCAGAAAGCCTGAGAGACTGAGCGTCCTGAGAATCCTAAGCCCCGAATGAAGGAGTGAGTGTGAATAATTAATTAATTATAATTAATTTGATTAATTTTAATTAATTGATTAATTAGTTTAAAATTAATTACAATTAATTACAATTAATTACAATTAATTACAATTAATTACAATTAATTACAATTAATTACAATTAATTACAATTAATTACAATTAATTAAAATTAATTAATTAATTATAATTAATTAATTATAATTTATTGATTGATTGATTAAGTTAACAGAATGATTGACAGTCTGCGCTGAAAGCCTAAGAGACTGAGTATCCTGAGCGTCCTGAGTAATCTGAGCGTCCTAAGTATTTTGAGCACCTAAGTTAACTGAATGATTGACAGACTGCTGAAAGCCGGAGAGACTGAGTATCCTGATCGTGAATGACTGACCGAATGACGAATGACTGAATAATTAATTATTTAATTTGTTATTTAATTAATTAATTTTAAATAATTTTAATTAATTGGTAATGCAAGTGATTATTAAAATTTGTTATCATTCTCCAAGACATTATCGAAAATAATGTTCCTTTTGAGGATATACCTACCTCTTTCCATTCATTATAAAAATGAATGTACCATTCTTTCTTTCCTACCTTTCCCTACTTTTTACCTTCCCCTCTTTCCTACCTTTCCCTACTTTTTACCTTCCCTTCTTTTCTACCTTTCCCTACTTTTTACCTTCCCCTTCTTTCCTACCTTCCCCTACTTTTTACCTTCCCCTTTTTCCTACCTTCCCCTACTTTTTACCTGCCCCTCTTTCTTACCTTCCCCTAGTTTTTACCTTCCCCTACTTTTTACTTTCCCCTTTTTTCTACTTTTCTCTACTTTTTACCTTTCCCTCTTTTCTACCTTTCCGTACTTTTTACCTTCTCCTTCTTTCCTACCTTCCCCTACTTTTTACCGTTCCTTCTTTCCTACCTTTCTCTACTTTTTACCATTCCTTCTTTCCTACCTTCCTCTACTTTTTACCTTCCCCTACTTTTTACCTTCCCTTCTTTTCTACCTTTCCCTACTTTTTACCTTCCCCTTCTTTCCTACCTTCCCCTACTTTTTACCTTCCCCTCTTTTCTACCTTCCCCTACTTTTTACCTTCCCCTTCTTTCCTACCTTCCCCTACTTTTTACCTTCCCCTCTTTCCTACCTTTCCCTACTTTTTACCTTCCCTTCTTTTCTACCTTTCTCTACTTTTTACCTTCCCCTTCTTTCCTACCTTCCCCTACTTTTTACCTTCCCCTTTTTCCTACCTTCCCCTACTTTTTACCTGCCCCTCTTTCTTACCTTCCCCTAGTTTTTACCTTCCCCTTCTTTCTTACCTTCCCCTACTTTTTACTTTCCCCTTTTTTCTACTTTTCTCTACTTTTTACCTTTCCCTCTTTTCTACCTTTCCGTACTTTTTACCTTCTCCTTCTTTCCTACCTTCCCCTACTTTTTACCGTTCCTTCTTTCCTACCTTTCTCTACTTTTTACCATTCCTTCTTTCCTACCTTCCTCTACTTTTTACCTTCCCCTACTTTTTACCTTCCCTTCTTTTCTACCTTTCCCTACTTTTTACCTTCCCCTTCTTTCCTACCTTCCCCTACTTTTTACCTTCCCCTCTTTCCTATCTTCCCCTACTTTTTACCTTCCCCTTCTTTCCTACCTTCCCCTACTTTTTACCTTCCCCTCTATCCTACCTTTCCCTACTTTTTATCTTCCCCTCTTTCCTACCTTCCCTACTTTTTACCTTCCCCTACTTTTTACCATTCCTTTTTTCGTACCTTTCTCTACTTTTTACCATTTCTTTTCTCCTACTTACCCCTACTTTTTACCTTCCCTTTTTTTCTACCTTCCTCTACTTTTTACCTTCCCCTACTTTTTACCTTCCCCTCTTTCCTACCTTCCCCTACTTTTTACTTTCTCCTCTTTCCTACTTTTCCCCTCCTCCTCCCTTCCCCTTCTTTCCTACCTTCCCCTACTTTTTAATTATAATTAATTGGTAACGCAAGTGAGTATTAAAATTTGTTATCATTCTCCAAGACATTATCGAAAATAATGTTCCTTTTTGAGGATAAAAAATAGTCATGGTATGAAATTTTAGGCACGTTTCACTAGATGTCAACATGTTTCAAGACGAACAATAATCCAAAACAAATTTTCTTAATTGTCGATAAAATATAATTTTTTGTAAATTAATATGAGTACTAATTAAAAAAACGGTGGTCATTCTAGTTCTTTTTTTTGTACGCACGGTATGACGCAAACACGGATTTAGCAAAAGCGCAACCAAATCGTTTCGTAGGGGCAAAGGTGACTACCACCGCCTGGGACACGGCACCAACGAACACGTCAGACGTCCGAAGAAAGTAGCCGCTTTACAGGGTAAAAAAATAATCAGCATAGCGACGGGGTCTTTGCATTGCGTGGCGTGCTCCGACGAAGGGGACGTGTTTACGTGGGGCGACAACGACGAAGGACAGCTGGGCGACGACACCACCAATGCCATCCAACGACCGCGGTTGGTTCCGACTCTACAGGTGAAATTAAAATATTGCGTGAGCTCGACTGAAAAGAAGGTCCGTTTTAAGGGTAAAAAAATCACGAACGTGGCCTGCGGTTCGGCGCACACTCTGGCGTGGTCGACGAACAACGCGAGTTCGGCGTGCGGCCGTCTGCCGATGGTGGCGCCCTTAGAATACGACCTCCTGCAGGACATAGCCACGTGGGTGCTGCACAGGCGCCTCGTCCTCCTCCATCACTTCGCCGAATCGATATGTCCGTGCATCTCCATGTTCCCTATCACCGGACCCGACTCCCTGCATGAATTGCGCAGCACGCTCATCTACAGCATCAAGGAGGCGACTTTCAGGAAGGTGGTGCAGGCGACGATGGTGCGCGACAAGCACCACGGCCCTGTGGTCGAACTGAACCGGATCCAGGTGAAGAGGTCGCGGTCGCGGGGCGGTCTGGCCGGCGTCGACGGCATGAAGTCGGTCTTCGGGCAGATGGTGGTGAAGCTGCCGCTGCTGACGTCCGAGACGCTGGCGTTGCCGCACCGCATTTGGAAGGTGGAGTTCGTGGGCGAGAGCGTGGACGACTGCGGCGGCGGATACAGCGAGAGCATCGCCGAGATGTGCGACGAGCTGCAGAACGGATCCGTCCCCCTGCTGATGCCGACGCCCAACGGACGGGACGACGCCGGTCCCAACCGCGACTGTTTCATTTTGAACCCCACGGCCAAGAGCTGCCTGCACCTGAACATGTTCCGGTTCTTGGGCGTGCTGATGGGGATCGCGATCAGGACGGGATCGCCGTTGAGCCTGAACCTGGCCGAGCCCGTTTGGAAGCAGTTGGCCGGGATCGAGCTGACGCCGGCGGACCTCACGGAGATCGATAGGGATTATGTGCCGGGGCTGTTGTGCATAAGGGAGATGGGGGCCGAGGAACCGCTCTTTCAGAACATGGAGATGCCGTTCTCGACGCCGTCCTCGTGCGGAACCGACGTACCTCTGAGCACCAAGTACAAGAGGATTACTTACGAGAACCGGTTGGAGTATGTGCGTCTGGCACTGAATTTCAGGTGGGTACCTCTAAAAGTTAACTGACTGACTTGTTGATTGAATGATTGACTGACTCTGCTGGAAAACTGAGAGGCTAGCGAGTATCCTGAGCGTCCTGAATATCTTGAGCATTCTGAGCGTCCTGAGCATTCTAAGCGTCCTGAGAGCTAACCGAATGACAGACTGACCACGTGATTGATTCTTAGCTTTCCCTACTTTTTACCTTTCCCTCTATCCAACCTTCCCATACTTTTTTCCTTTCCGTTTCCTCCCTTCCCCTACTTTTTACCTTCCCCTTTTTTCTACTTTCTCCTACTTTTTAGCTTCCCCTACTTTTTACCTTCCCCTCTTTTCTACCTTCCCCTACTTTTTACCTTCCCCTCTTTTCTACCTTCCCCTACTTTTTACCTTCCCCTTTTTTCTACCTTCCCGTACTTTTTACCTTCCCCTCTTTTCTATCTTCCCTACTTTTTACATTTACCTACTTTTTACCTTCCCCTCTTTCCTACCTTTCCCTACTTTTTACCTTCTCCTCTTTTCTACCTTCCCCTACCTTTTACCTTCTCCTCTTTTCTACCTTCCCCTACCTTTTACCTTCCGCACTTTTCTACCTTCCTCTACTTTTTACCTTCCCCTCTTTCCTACCTTCCCCTACTTTTTACCTTCCCCTCATTTCTACTTTCCCCTACTTTTTACTTTCCCCTCTTTTCTACCTTCCCCTACTTTTTACCTACCCCTCTTTCCTACCTTCTCCTACTTTTTACCTTCTCCTCTTTCCTATCTTCCCCTACTTTTTACCTTCCCCTCTTTTCTACCTTCCCCTACTTTTTACCTTCCCCTCTTTCCTACCTTCCCCTACTTTTTACCTTTCAAAACAAAAAGCTTCCTGAGCAACCTAAAAATCCCAAGCAAAAGCTTCCTGAGCAGCCCGAAAATTTCGAGCAAAAGCTTCCTGAGCAACCCGAGAATTCCGAGCAAAAGCTTTCTGAGCAACCCAAGAATCCTGAGCAAAAGCTTCCTGAGCAACCCAAGAATCCCGAGCAAAAGCTTCCTGAGCAGCCCTAAAATCCTGAGCAAAAGCTTCCTGAGCAGCCCGAAAATTCCGAGCAAAAGCTTTCTGAGCAGCCCGAAAATTCCGAGCAAAAGCTTCCTGAGCAGCCCGAAAATCCCGAGCAAAAGCTTCCTGAGCAACCCGAGAATCCCGAGCAAAAGCTTTCTGAGCAACCCGAAAATTCTAAGCAAAAGCTTTCTGAGCAACCCGAAAATTCTAAGCAAAAGCTTCCTGAGCAGTTCGAGAATCCCGAGCAAAAGCTTCCTGAGCAGCCCTAAAATCCTGAGCAAAATCTTCCTGAGCAGCCCTAAAATCCTGAGCAAAAGCTTCCTGAGCAACCTAAAAATCCCAAGCAAAAGCTTCCTGAGCAGCCCTAAAATCCTGAGCAAAAGCTTCCTGAGCAACCCGATAATCCCGAGCAAAAGCTTCCTGAGCAACCTAAAAATCCCAAGCAAAAGCTTCCTGAGCAGCCCGAAAATTCCGAGCAAAAGCTTCCTGAGCAGCCCGAAAATCCCGAGCAAAAGCTTCCTGAGCAACCCGAGAATCCCGAGCAAAAGCTTTCTGAGCAACCCGAAAATTCTAAGCAAAAGCTTCCTGAGCAGTTCGAGAATCCCGAGCAAAAGCTTCCTGAGCAACCCAAGAATCCCGAGCAAAAGCTTCCTGAGCAGCCCTAAAATTCTGAGCAAAAGCTTCCTGAGCAACTCGATAATCCCGAGCAAAATCTTCCTGAGCAACCTAAAAATCCCAAGCAAAAGCTTCCTGAGCAGCCCGAAAATTTCGAGCAAAAGCTTCCTGAGCAGCCCGAAAATCCCGAGCAAAAGCTTCCTGAGCAACCCGAAAATCCCGAGCAAAAGCTTCCTGAGCAACCCGAGAATTCCGAGCAAAAGCTTTCTGAGCAACCCAAGAATCCTGAGCAAAAGCTTCCTGAGCAACCCAAGAATCCCGAGCAAAAGCTTCCTGAGCAGGCCTAAAATCCTGAGCAAAAGCTTCCTGAGCAGCCCGAAAATTCCGAGCAAAAGCTTTCTGAGCAGCCCGAAAATTCCGAGCAAAAGCTTCCTGAGCAGCCCGAAAATCCCGAGCAAAAGCTTCCTGAGCAACCCGAGAATCCCGAGCAAAAGCTTTCTGAGCAACCCGAAAATTCTAAGCAAAAGCTTCCTGAGCAGTTCGAGAATCCCGAGCAAAAGCTTCCTGAGCAACCCAAAAATCCCGAGCAAAAGCTTCCTGAGCAGCCCTAAAATCCTGAGCAAAAGCTTCCTGAGCAGCCCGAAAATTCCGAGCAAAAGCTTTCTGAGCAGCCCGAAAATTCCGAGCAAAAGCTTCCTGAGCAGCCCGAAAATCCCGAGCAAAAGCTTCCTGAGCAACCCGAGAATCCCGAGCAAAAGCTTTCTGAGCAACCCGAAAATTCTAAGCAAAAGCTTCCTGAGCAGTTCGAGAATCCCGAGCAAAAGCTTCCTGAGCAACCTAAAAATCCCAAGCAAAAGCTTCCTGAGCAGCCCGAAAATCCCGAGCAAAAGCTTCCTGAGCAGCCCTAAAATCCTGAGCAAAAGCTTCCTGAGCAGCCCGAAAATCCCGAGCAAAAGCTTCCTGAGCAGCCCTAAAATCCTGAGCAAAAGCTTCCTGAGCAACCCGAAAATCCCGAGCAAAAGCTTCCTGAGCAACCTAAAAATCCCAAGCAAAAGCTTCCTGAGCAGCCCTAAAATCCTGAGCAAAAGCTTCCTGAGCAGCCCGAAAATTCCGAGCAAAAGCTTTCTGAGCAGCCCGAAAATTCCGAGCAAAAGCTTCCTGAGCAGCCCGAAAATCCCGAGCAAAAGCTTCCTGAGCAGCCCGAGAATCCCGAGCAAAAGCTTTCTGAGCAACCCGAAAATTCTAAGCAAAAGCTTCCTGAGCAACCCGATAATCCCGAGCAAAAGCTTCCTGAGCAACCTAAAAATCCCAAGCAAAAGCTTCCTGAGCAGCCCGAAAATTTCGAGCAAAAGCTTCCTGAGCAGCCCGAAAATCCCGAGCAAAAGCTTCCTGAGCAACCCGAAAATCCCGAGCAAAAGCTTCCTGAGCAACCCGAGAATTCCGAGCAAAAGCTTTCTGAGCAACCCAAGAATCCTGAGCAAAAGCTTCCTGAGCAACCCAAGAATCCCGAGCAAAAGCTTCATGAGCAGCCCTAAAATCCTGAGCAAAAGCTTCCTGAGCAGCCCGAAAATTCCGAGCAAAAGCTTCCTGAGCAGCCCGAAAATTCCGAGCAAAAGCTTCCTGAGCAGCCCTAAAATCCTGAGCAAAAGCTTCCTGAGCAACCCGATAATCCCGAGCAAAAGCTTCCTGAGCAACCTAAAAATCCCAAGCAAAAGCTTCCTGAGCAGCCCGAAAATCCCGAGCAAAAGCTTCCTGAGCAACCCGAGAATCCCGAGCAAAAGCTTCCTGAGCAACCCGAGAATCCCGAGCAAAAGCTTTCTGAGCAACCCGAAAATTCTAAGCAAAAGCTTCCTGAGCAGTTCGAGAATCCCGAGCAAAAGCTTCCTGAGCAACCCAAGAATCCCGAGCAAAAGCTTCCTGAGCAGCCCTAAAATCCTGAGCAGAAGCTTCCTGAGCAACCCGATAATCCCGAGCAAAAGCTTCCTGAGCAACCTAAAAATCCCAAGCAAAAGCTTCCTGAGCAGCCCGAAAATTTCGAGCAAAAGCTTCCTGAGCAGCCCGAAAATTTCGAGCAAAAGCTTCCTGAGCAGCCCGAAAATCCCGAGCAAAAGCTTCCTGAGCAACCCGAAAATCCCGAGCAAAAGCTTCCTGAGCAACCCGAGAATTCCGAGCAAAAGCTTTCTGAGCAACCCAAGAATCCTGAGCAAAAGCTTCCTGAGCAACCCAAGAATCCCGAGCAAAAGCTTCCTGAGCAACCCGAAAATTCTAAGCAAAAGCTTCCTGAGCAGCCCGAAAATCCCGAGCAAAAGCTTCCTGAGCAGCCCGAAAATTCCGAGCAAAAGCTTCCTGAGCAGCCCGAAAATTCCGAGCAAAAGCTTCCTGAGCAGCCCTAAAATTCTAAGCAAAAGCTTCCTGAGCAACCCGATAATCCCGAGCAAAAGCTTCCTGAGCAACCTAAAAATCCCAAGCAAAAGCTTCCTGAGCAGCCCGAAAATTTCGAGCAAAAGCTTCCTGAGCAGCCCGAAAATCCCGAGCAAAAGCTTCCTGAGCAACCCGAAAATCCCGAGCAAAAGCTTCCTGAGCAACCCGAGAATTCCGAGCAAAAGCTTTCTGAGCAACCCAAGAATCCTGAGCAAAAGCTTCCTGAGCAACCCAAGAATCCCGAGCAAAAGCTTCATGAGCAGCCCTAAAATCCTGAGCAAAAGCTTCCTGAGCAGCCCGAAAATTTCGAGCAAAAGCTTCCTGAGCAGCCCGAAAATTCCGAGCAAAAGCTTCCTGAGCAGCTCTAAAATCCTGAGCAAAAGCTTCCTGAGCAACCCGATAATCCCGAGCAAAAGCTTCCTGAGCAGCCCTAAAATCCTGAGCAAAAGCTTCCTGAGCAACCCGATAATCCCGAGCAAAAGCTTCCTGAGCAACCTAAAAATCCCAAGCAAAAGCTTCCTGAGCAGCCCGAAAATTCCGAGCAAAAGCTTCCTGAGCAGCCCGAAAATCCCGAGCAAAAGCTTCCTGAGCAACCCGAGAATCCCGAGCAAAAGCTTCCTGAGCAACCTAAAAATCCCAAGCAAAAGCTTCCTGAGCAGCCCGAAAATTCCGAGCAAAAGCTTCCTGAGCAGCCCGAAAATCCCGAGCAAAAGCTTCCTGAGCAACCCGAGAATCCCGAGCAAAAGCTTTCTGAGCAACCCGAAAATTCTAAGCAAAAGCTTCCTGAGCAGTTCGAGAATCCCGAGCAAAAGCTTCCTGAGCAACCTAAAAATCCCAAGCAAAAGCTTCCTGAGCAGCCCGAAAATCCCGAGCAAAAGCTTCCTGAGCAGCCCTAAAATCCTGAGCAAAAGCTTCCTGAGCAGCCCGAAAATCCCGAGCAAAAGCTTCCTGAGCAGCCCTAAAATCCTGAGCAAAAGCTTCCTGAGCAACCCAAGAATCCCGAGCAAAAGCTTCATGAGCAGCCCTAAAATCCTGAGCAAAAGCTTCCTGAGCAGCCCGAAAATTCCGAGCAAAAGCTTCCTGAGCAGCCCGAAAATTCCGAGCAAAAGCTTCCTGAGCAGCCCTAAAATCCTGAGCAAAAGCTTCCTGAGCAACCCGATAATCCCGAGCAAAAGCTTCCTGAGCAACCTAAAAATCCCAAGCAAAAGCTTCCTGAGCAGCCCGAAAATCCCGAGCAAAAGCTTCCTGAGCAACCCGAGAATCCCGAGCAAAAGCTTCCTGAGCAACCCGAGAATCCCGAGCAAAAGCTTTCTGAGCAACCCGAAAATTCTAAGCAAAAGCTTCCTGAGCAGTTCGAGAATCCCGAGCAAAAGCTTCCTGAGCAACCCAAGAATCCCGAGCAAAAGCTTCCTGAGCAGCCCTAAAATCCTGAGCAGAAGCTTCCTGAGCAACCCGATAATCCCGAGCAAAAGCTTCCTGAGCAACCTAAAAATCCCAAGCAAAAGCTTCCTGAGCAGCCCGAAAATTTCGAGCAAAAGCTTCCTGAGCAGCCCGAAAATTTCGAGCAAAAGCTTCCTGAGCAGCCCGAAAATCCCGAGCAAAAGCTTCCTGAGCAACCCGAAAATCCCGAGCAAAAGCTTCCTGAGCAACCCGAGAATTCCGAGCAAAAGCTTTCTGAGCAACCCAAGAATCCTGAGCAAAAGCTTCCTGAGCAACCCAAGAATCCCGAGCAAAAGCTTCCTGAGCAACCCGAAAATTCTAAGCAAAAGCTTCCTGAGCAGCCCGAAAATCCCGAGCAAAAGCTTCCTGAGCAGCCCGAAAATTCCGAGCAAAAGCTTCCTGAGCAGCCCGAAAATTCCGAGCAAAAGCTTCCTGAGCAGCCCTAAAATTCTAAGCAAAAGCTTCCTGAGCAACCCGATAATCCCGAGCAAAAGCTTCCTGAGCAACCTAAAAATCCCAAGCAAAAGCTTCCTGAGCAGCCCGAAAATTTCGAGCAAAAGCTTCCTGAGCAGCCCGAAAATCCCGAGCAAAAGCTTCCTGAGCAACCCGAAAATCCCGAGCAAAAGCTTCCTGAGCAACCCGAGAATTCCGAGCAAAAGCTTTCTGAGCAACCCAAGAATCCTGAGCAAAAGCTTCCTGAGCAACCCAAGAATCCCGAGCAAAAGCTTCATGAGCAGCCCTAAAATCCTGAGCAAAAGCTTCCTGAGCAGCCCGAAAATTTCGAGCAAAAGCTTCCTGAGCAGCCCGAAAATTCCGAGCAAAAGCTTCCTGAGCAGCTCTAAAATCCTGAGCAAAAGCTTCCTGAGCAACCCGATAATCCCGAGCAAAAGCTTCCTGAGCAGCCCTAAAATCCTGAGCAAAAGCTTCCTGAGCAACCCGATAATCCCGAGCAAAAGCTTCCTGAGCAACCTAAAAATCCCAAGCAAAAGCTTCCTGAGCAGCCCGAAAATTCCGAGCAAAAGCTTCCTGAGCAGCCCGAAAATCCCGAGCAAAAGCTTCCTGAGCAACCCGAGAATCCCGAGCAAAAGCTTCCTGAGCAACCTAAAAATCCCAAGCAAAAGCTTCCTGAGCAGCCCGAAAATTCCGAGCAAAAGCTTCCTGAGCAGCCCGAAAATCCCGAGCAAAAGCTTCCTGAGCAACCCGAGAATCCCGAGCAAAAGCTTTCTGAGCAACCCGAAAATTCTAAGCAAAAGCTTCCTGAGCAGTTCGAGAATCCCGAGCAAAAGCTTCCTGAGCAACCTAAAA
This sequence comes from Eledona agricola, assembly GCA_964023215.1. NCBI lineage: Eukaryota > Metazoa > Arthropoda > Insecta > Coleoptera > Tenebrionidae > Eledona > Eledona agricola. Next base: position 909,874 of record OZ026861.1, read on the forward strand.
ATCCCAAGCAAAAGCTTCCTGAGCAGCCCGAAAATCCCGAGCAAAAGCTTCCTGAGCAGCCCTAAAATCCTGAGCAAAAGCTTCCTGAGCAGCCCGAAAATCCCGAGCAAAAGCTTCCTGAGCAGCCCTAAAATCCTGAGCAAAAGCTTCCTGAGCAACCCGAAAATCCCGAGCAAAAGCTTCCTGAGCAACCCGAGAATTTCGAGCAAAAGCTTTCTGAGCAACCCAAGAATCCTGAGCAAAAGCTTCCTGAGCAACCCAAGAATCCCGAGCAAAAGCTTCCTGAGCAGCCCTAAAATCCTGAGCAAAAGCTTCCTGAGCAACCTAAAAATCCCAAGCAAAAGCTTCCTGAGCAGCCCGAAAATTCCGAGCAAAAGCTTCCTGAGCAGCCCGAAAATTCCGAGCAAAAGCTTCCTGAGCAGCCCTAAAATCCTGAGCAAAAGCTTCCTGAGCAACCCGATAATCCCGAGCAAAAGCTTCCTGAGCAACCTAAAAATCCCAAGCAAAAGCTTCCTGAGCAGCCCGAAAATTCCGAGCAAAAGCTTCCTGAGCAGCCCGAAAATCCCGAGCAAAAGCTTCCTGAGCAACCCGAGAATCCCGAGCAAAAGCTTTCTGAGCAACCCGAAAATTCTAAGCAAAAGCTTCCTGAGCAGTTCGAGAATCCCGAGCAAAAGCTTCCTGAGCAACCCAAGAATCCCGTGCAAAAGCTTCCTGAGCAGCCCTAAAATCCTGAGCAAAAGCTTCCTGAGCAACCCGATAATCCCGAGCAAAAGCTTCCTGAGCAACCTAAAAATCCCAAGCAAAAGCTTCCTGAGCAGCCCGAAAATTTCGAGCAAAAGCTTCCTGAGCAACCCAAGAATCCCTAGCAAAAGCTTCCTGAGCAGCCCTAAAATCCTGAGCAAAAGCTTCCTGAGCAGCCCGAAAATTCCGAGCAAAAGCTTCCTGAGCAGCCCGAAAATCCCGAGCAAAAGCTTCCTGAGCAACCCGAGAATCCCGAGCAAAAGCTTCCTGAGCAACCTAAAAATCCCAAGCAAAAGCTTCCTGAGCAGCCCGAAAATTCCGAGCAAAAGCTTCCTGAGCAGCCCGAAAATCCCGAGCAAAAGCTTCCTGAGCAACCCGAGAATCCCGAGCAAAAGCTTTCTGAGCAACCCGAAAATTCTAAGCAAAAGCTTCCTGAGCAGTTCGAGAATCCCGAGCAAAAGCTTCCTGAGCAACCTAAAAATCCCAAGCAAAAGCTTCCTGAGCAGCCCGAAAATCCCGAGCAAAAGCTTCCTGAGCAGCCCTAAAATCCTGAGCAAAAGCTTCCTGAGCAGCCCGAAAATCCCGAGCAAAAGCTTCCTGAGCAGCCCTAAAATCCTGAGCAAAAGCTTCCTGAGCAACCCGAAAATCCCGAGCAAAAGCTTCCTGAGCAACCCGAGAATTTCGAGCAAAAGCTTTCTGAGCAACCCAAGAATCCTGAGCAAAAGCTTCCTGAGCAACCCAAGAATCCCGAGCAAAAGCTTCCTGAGCAGCCCTAAAATCCTGAGCAAAAGCTTCCTGAGCAACCTAAAAATCCCAAGCAAAAGCTTCCTGAGCAGCCCGAAAATTCCGAGCAAAAGCTTCCTGAGCAGCCCGAAAATTCCGAGCAAAAGCTTCCTGAGCAGCCCTAAAATCCTGAGCAAAAGCTTCCTGAGCAACCCGATAATCCCGAGCAAAAGCTTCCTGAGCAACCTAAAAATCCCAAGCAAAAGCTTCCTGAGCAGCCCGAAAATTCCGAGCAAAAGCTTCCTGAGCAGCCCGAAAATCCCGAGCAAAAGCTTCCTGAGCAACCCGAGAATCCCGAGCAAAAGCTTTCTGAGCAACCCGAAAATTCTAAGCAAAAGCTTCCTGAGCAGTTCGAGAATCCCGAGCAAAAGCTTCCTGAGCAACCCAAGAATCCCGTGCAAAAGCTTCCTGAGCAGCCCTAAAATCCTGAGCAAAAGCTTCCTGAGCAACCCGATAATCCCGAGCAAAAGCTTCCTGAGCAACCTAAAAATCCCAAGCAAAAGCTTCCTGAGCAGCCCGAAAATTTCGAGCAAAAGCTTCCTGAGCAACCCAAGAATCCCTAGCAAAAGCTTCCTGAGCAGCCCTAAAATCCTGAGCAAAAGCTTCCTGAGCAGCCCGAAAATTCCGAGCAAAAGCTTCTTGAGCAGCCCGAAAATTCCGAGCAAAAGCTTCCTGAGCAGCCCTAAAATCCTGAGCAAAAGCTTCCTGAGCAACCCATTCCTTCTTTCCTATCTTCCCCTCCTCCTACCTTCTACTTTTTCCTTTCCCCTTTTTCCCCCTCTTTACCTCCCCTCTTTCCCCTACTTTATACCTTCCCCTCCTTCTTAAGTATTCTGAGAATCCTGAGCATCCTGAGAATCCTGAGCGTCTTGAGAATCCTGAGCATCCTGAGAATCCTGAGAAACCTGAGTATTCTGAGCGTCCTAAAAGTTAAAACTACTACTTTTCCTACTTTTACCTTCTCCTCTTTTCAACCTTCCCCTACTTTTTACCTTCCCTTCTTTCCTACCTTCCCCTATTTGTTACCGTCCCCTCTTTCCTACCTTTCCCTACCTTTTACCTTCCCCTCTTTTCTACCTTCTCCTATTTTTACCTTCCCCTCTTTTCTACCTTCCCCTCTTTTCTACCTTCCCCTCTTTTCTACCTTCCCCTCTTTTCTACCTTCCCCTACTTTTACCTTCCCCTCTTTTCTGCCTTCCCCTCTTTTCTACCTTCCCCTACTTTTACCTTCCCCTCTTTTCTACCTTTCCCTCTTTCCTACCTTTCCCTCTTTTCTACCTTCCCCTACTTTTACCTTCCCCTCTTTCCTACCTTTCCCTACTTTTTACCTTTCCCTCTTTTCTACCTTTCCCTATTTTTACCTTCCTCTCTTTTCTACCTTCCCCTCTTTCCTACCTTCCCTTCTTTTCTACCTTTCCCTACTTTTACCTTCCCCTCTTTCCTACCTTCCCCTACTTTTTACCTTTCCCTCTTTCCTACCTTCCCCTACTGTTTACCTTTCCCTCCTTCCTACCTTCCCCTTTTTTCCCTACCTTTCCCTACTTTTTACTATTACTTCTTATCTACCTTCCCCTACATTTTACTTTCCCCTCTTTTCTACCTTCTCCTATTTTTACCTTCCCCTCTTTTCTACCTTCCCCTCTTTTCTACCTTCCCCTCTTTTCTACCTTCCCCTCTTTTCTACCTTCCCCTACTTTTACCTTCCCCTCTTTTCTGCCTTCCCCTCTTTTCTACCTTCCCCTACTTTTACCTTCCCCTCTTTTCTACCTTTCCCTCTTTCCTACCTTTCCCTCTTTTCTACCTTCCCCTACTTTTACCTTCCCCTCTTTCCTACCTTTCCCTACTTTTTACCTTTCCCTCTTTTCTACCTTTCCCTATTTTTACCTTCCTCTCTTTTCTACCTTCCCCTCTTTCCTACCTTCCCTTCTTTTCTACCTTTCCCTACTTTTACCTTCCCCTCTTTCCTACCTTCCCCTACTTTTTACCTTTCCCTCTTTCCTACCTTCCCCTACTGTTTACCTTTCCCTCCTTCCTACCTTCCCCTTTTTTCCCTACCTTTCCCTACTTTTTACTATTACTTCTTATCTACCTTCCCCTACATTTTACTTTCCCCTCTTTTCTATCTTCCCCTATTTTTTACCTTTCTCTCTTTCCCACCTTCCCCTACTTTTCTACCTTCCCCTATTTTTACTTTCCCCACTTTTTACCTTTTCCTCTTTTCTACCTTCCCCTATTTTTACTTTCCCCTCTTTTCTACCTTCCCCTACTTTTTACCTTCCCCTCTTTCCAACCTTTTCCTACTTATTACCGTCCCCTTCTTTCCTACCTTCCCCTACTTTTTACCTTCCCCTCTTTTCTACCTTCCCCTATTTTTACCTACCCCTCTTTCCTACCTTCCTCTACTTTTTTAGCTTCCCCTCTTTCCTACCTTCCCCTCTTTTCTACCTTCCCCTACTTTTACCTTCCCCTCTTTTCTACCTTCCCCTACTTTTTACCTTCCCCTACTTTTTACCTTCCCCTCTTTTCTACCTTCCCCTACTTTTTACCTTCCCCTACTTTTTACCTTCCCCTCTTTTCTATCTTCCCCTACTTTTTACCTTTTTTTTCTTCCTAGCTTCCCCTATTTTTTTATTTTCCCCTCTTTCCTACCTTCCTAAGACAGGATTTTTAGGAATTTGGCAAATAAACTAAAAGGCACCAAGCGCCAAGTGGCGTTTATTGAACTGTAATGTTGCCAAATAGCGAACATTATTTATCGAAATAGATCAAAGCTACCATCAAAAGTTGGCCATCAAAAACCTAAAAATATCCAAGTCAACAAACACATAATATTTTTTATTGAAAATATTTGGCTCCCGGTCGCATTTTTTTTGTCGAATGACACAGACTTTTGAGTTTTTTTTATTTGTACGCACGTTGTCATTTTCAGATTGCACGAGTTCGATGAACAAGTGAAGGCCGTCAGAGACGGCATGTCGAAGGTGGTTCCTGTGCCGTTATTGTCGCTCTTCAGCGGCTACGAGCTCGAGACAATGGTCTGCGGCTCGCCTGACATTCCCCTCAACCTCTTGAAATCCGTGGCAACTTATAAAGGTATGTAAATACAAAGCGCAACTATAACCGATTATTTCGCTCGGCGCTCTAGGAATGGACAGCAGCGCTCCTCTGATCCAGTGGTTCTGGGAAGTCATGGAAGAGTTTACGAATCAGGAGCGATCGTTGTTCTTGCGTTTCGTCTGGGGCCGCACGCGACTGCCGCGCACCATCGCCGATTTCCGCGGACGAGACTTTGTCATCCAAATCTTGGACAAGTATAATCCGCCGGATCACTTCCTGCCCGAGAGCTACACCTGCTTCTTCTTGCTTAAGATGCCCCGCTATTCGTGTAAGGTGAGTCGAACAAAAAGGTGTCGTTCTTCGTTCTTTACGAATCCGTTTCAGCACGTCCTGCAACAGAAACTCAAATACGCGATACATTTCTGCAAGTCTATCGACAAAGACGAGTACGCCAGAGTGGCGATGGCCGGTGATCTCGCCGTGAGTTCAAGTTCGGACGCAGAAAGCGATCCCGAAATGGACAGCAGCACCTAAGAAACAACTTTGTCGCGCCGCGCCGTCCACCGCTCGACTATTTAAGCATTTTCAGTTAGTAAATTGTATTATGTGATTGTGTTCAAAGAAATATGCATATTTTACATGTTTTAGTCAACGTTCTGTTTGCGATTCGCTTAGCTTGTATGTACCGAGCGTTCCTAATTAATATTAATGTTAGGCTTATTGCAGGAAATGAAACGAAACGTGCGTTTTCTTCGCGGATCACATTCCATCGTTAAGTGACGACTGATTTTTATGTGGATTAACTAACACTAGGCTAACGACATGGTCAATTTATGATAATATTAAATTTTTACACTGTTTTACGATAAATGTGTACGATTCGCTTCTGGTAGGTGCGATTTTGTTCGTTTGACTTGTTTTGTTTTCTTTTTAAGTGTCACGCGCTGATGTTTGTTTGTGTAGAATGCAATATTTATTCCCCTCCGTGTTATAAACAAATAAAATGTTTGTCTAAGATTTTATTTATTTACTAGGCCACGAAACTAGCTGAAAATTCCCTCTCTGGGAGTCGGTTTAAGGCTGTTTTGAGCAAATTTTTGAATGACTGTCGTTATGTCAAACGTTACACTAAAAAATTAAACAAAAACTAGAGTCCGCGACCTCCTAAAAAAAATGTTTTTTTATTTATATGCACGTTATGACAGACGAGTTTGAAAAGTACGACGATCCGAGTCTAACGGGGCTGTCGCGCTATTTTAACAACAAAACCATCCGAGGGCGAGCCAACGTAAGTTTTAACAACTCTTTCACTCGCACAAACGTTTTGCGAATTACTTTGTTGAAGGTGTCGCTTGCCACGTTCGTATTCCTGGGCCTGGGTCTAGTCTGGTGGAAATTATTTCCGAAAAAGCGCCAGTGCTAGTCGTTATAATTGGCGCCTATTTGCAAAATTTTAGTCGTTTCATGTTGGCAACCCGTTATATAATCGACGATCCGTAAACACTTTTCTCGATTTCGTGTCTCCTTCTATCATCGTGTCGCCGTATTAAGAGTGACAGAGACGGCGCCTACTTGACATCTCTAATTTCACAGCGAACGTTTACGGAATCGTCAAGTTTTTATTAAATTCCTCGAACTTGTGAGTATAAATGCTCGTTTTTGTTGGTTGTTAATTAAGGGTACGCGTTTCAGTGTAAGAAATGGCAGGAGGTGAAGATTCAGCCGAAGCAGCGAAGCTTACCGGAATTAGCAAAATTTTCAACGCACAAACATTGCGAGGACGAGCAAACGTAAGTGTACGCTTTATTCGCACCTTAAACTCATTTGTACGCCGTTTTATTTAATATTAAAAAAAAACAAAATTGACATAACCTCATTTTTTAAATTACATAACCTCATTTTTATATTACATAACCTCATTTTTTTATATTACATAACCTCACATTGTTATTACATAAACACAAAATCGATACTGATTTTTCGTTTTGTAGGTCGCACTGGCCACTTACGCGGGCGTGGGATTGATAATCGCCTATTTCACCTTAAAACCCAAAAAACCAAAACAAGTCGCATAATCGTTGAAATAAATAAATTAGATGTTATAGTTTAATACGACACTTTATTACATCACAAGCCCGATCCGTATGTTTTATCCCAAACCGTGTACTGCTCCAGGTCTTTAGGGGACACGCTAGATTTTACTCGAGTAAAAGCTTTATAGAAGTCGTCCATGGTCATGCCACGCACCTCGTTTGCTTGAATTTTTTCAATCATATCGATTCTGATGGAGCGAATGGGGCCCAGCGACGCCTCCGAGCACAGATTTCTAATATCGGCGCCGGAGTAACCGTCCGACAGTTGCGCAACTTCGTCAAATTGGGGTTCGGTTAGAGTGTGACGTTCTTTCGATACCAGTTTGTGCACCAACTGCAGGCGGGCCTGAAACAACTGATTATAAACGCTCAAAACGGTTGGTGCGTTACTTTGTATTCGGGGAGCGGTATGTAAAGACGTTTTACGAATCGGCGCCTGGCGGCTTCGTCCAGCTCCTGCGGACGGTTCGTGGCCCCGATCAGCAACAACCGCTCTTCGTTGTCTGTCGTGGCCCCGTCGAGTTGCACCAAAAATTCCGTCTTAATCCTGCGCGAGCTTTCGTGCTCCGTTTCGTTGCGCTGCGAGAGCAACGAATCGATCTCGTCGATGAAAATGACAGCCGGTTGGTGGCAACGGGCGACCGCAAACAGCGCCCGGACCATTTTCTCACCATCGCCCACCCATTTCGAAGTGAGGGACGACGCGCTGACGCTGAAGAACGTGGATTTGCTCTGGGACGCCACGCACTTCCCGATTAGTGTTTTGCCAGTTCCGGGCGGCCCAAACAGGAGGATCCCCTTCGGGGGTCTTCGCAGGCCCGTGAAGATGTCGGGACGCAACATCGGCCACACCACGATTTCTTGTATTGCGGTTTTTGCAAACTCCAAGCCGGCGATGTCCGTCCATTCGATCCCGGCGCCGACGTCCATTATTTCAGACTTTATTAGTTCGACCATTTTCGCATCGATATTCTTGAGGCGCTCGTCGACCTCCGGTTTTTGTTTCTCTTCTTCGGCGCTGTTCGCCAGCATCGGAGGGACGAACTTGGTGGTGTTGCGTCCGATTCCTAGCTTTCGTTTACGTACGAACGATGGTGCCTCGTTCCACGCACTCGCACTTTTGAAAGTGTTGTAACTGGCGTTTTCGTCTGATTTTGTCCGAGTGATGTGACTCCTATCCACCGGTTTCGTTTTCACCACGTGCGGTTTAAGCCTGCACAGCTTTGTAAAGTTGTTCAAATCCGCTTCGATTACGATTTCAGATTTAGGACATGTAAACGTGTTGGGTTTGTAACAATTCTCGCGCTTTAACATCGACTCCAAGTCGATGTTTTGCAACTCGCTTTCTAGACTTAAAGGTGTTTGGACGTTGTTAGCTCGAAGGATGCTTCGAACACGCTCCGAGAGATTAGTATTTCGGTCCATGGTATCGCAGTACTTTTCCAAACTGTCTTCAAGCAAATAACAAGTCGCGTGCTCGTCTAATCTGATATTTACAAATTACAAAAACAGGGTATTTGGGCATAAAAACTTGGCTTACTTCGTCAGTCCGTGATTATAAATTTGTGCAAGAGATTTGCGCTGAATTCCCGCGCGTTGATTCGGAGCGTCAGTGTTATCGGTAAAAAGCGATTTTCGCAAATTTGCCAGAAAATCTAAATCGTTCGAATCCATGATTCAAACCAAACCAGAAAATTCAGATGACAGGTGTACCAGTCAATTTTGACAGCATCAGTGTAATGACAGGTGACAGTCGAAGTAAAGCACAGAATGTCTATCAGCGCCAACACAAACAATTAAAATATTATACCACTCTTATGGTGTTTCTTGTTTCTTCATCGCTTTTGTACGAGCAGTAAAAATTTCGCGGCGATCACTTTCTGCGCCGTAATGAAAAATGGCAGAAATTACGAGTGGAGAGGAAGTCGATAAAACAGCGACCATACCTGGGTTTGGCCCTCTGTTTCTGGGTGGCGCTAAACAATGACCGAAAAAAGGGAACTAACTACAAGTGAAAATTTTGCAATGAGGCGCGACTATAATTAAAATATTATAATGAACAAAATTTAGTTTTTACGTTAGTTACGATTATGCTAAGTTCTATATGTCGTGTGCGCCATAGAAAAGAGAAAAGTATAAAACGCTAACTCCCTTGTATTTCTACGGTCCCCTAGATACGCCATCTACCTTCAAAAACCTTCTCGATAAGATGAGAATTTTAATTTAGATATTCAACTTAAAGCGGGAGTTTTGAATGTTCAGTTAGGGAGGTCTCGCCCACGGTTCTTATACTCATACCATTGTTTAAGTATATTCTAGTTGGACCACCTTATGGCAGTTTTACTTGCCATATTTTGGGAGGTTTGGGACACGAACGCTATGGGGGCGTGGGACAACTCAATGGTAAAGCTACTGTTCCCTAGAGCGCGCAACTGCTTCAGTCGAATTTGTAGTGATCTATAAATGATCAGTCCGATACAAGTGCTTTTCTAATTTTTGTTTGAATTTCTCTCTACGTCCAACTATTTTTACTAGACGTCAGCGGCAATAGCGGTGGATAAGGGATTCTCGAAATGTAAATACACAACGGCCGGTCATAAATACTGCCTCTCAATTTGGAAGAGAAAACCAGGACCAAAATGGAATTATTAGTGTCGGCCTCCCGGATTCTGCAAGATGTTGAGTATGAGCTTTTTGCGGACTTGTTCTAATGAATTTCCGCAAATTCGTTTTATCGAAAGAAATTTACTTAAAAAAACTGTTGTATGCAATCAAATCCTGCTTTGTCATATAAAAAAATTTGACTCATCGCTGTTAAAAAACACATAGTGCTTTGCTGGAGAATAATTGTTTGTACAACTTTTTATTCATTTAAATTACATTATGTGGGGGCTTTTAGAACTCGCGCCGCAGAGAAAAATGGTACATACCTACTTGCCGACGACAATAAGTCGTCAAAAAGTAGAAGAAAAGGATATGCTACTGTTTACATAACCGAGTTACAAGACTTGTAATTCTACCAATCCCAGAAGGGCATCTCGAGGTCTAATGTTATTTCTACCAAATAAAGCAAGTTACTAGGTTTCAAAAAAAAATACCATCAGCTACAAAAAATATTTGGTTTACCGTAATTTTAACAATACTAGATTTAACTTTTCAGTGTCAACAAATTTAGGTTAAATAATCAGTGGTTGAATAGATTATTGTAGAGACCCTTTCATGATTTTAACCAAATCAATAAAGGTTTTGTCTTTTTTATATGAATTTAATTTGACACTGACATCATTCGAAAACCCCAGTCGCACACATTTATATTTTAAAGAGGTTTTTTTAATAAAATCCTGGTAACGTAAAATTAAGGCAAACACACCTTGAAGGTGTAGATCTCTGATTAGTTAATTTTAAGTTGTCTTTTCTCGAATATCTTTGAAGCTAGATTTTTTTTAACTCGCAACATACCTATTCCCTATGTTCAATTTAAAAAAGCACAGGTCAATCTATTGTAAAATTTTTGACATGGTATTATTGCAATGTTTTTTTTCTGTTTTTTTTTATTTGAATTATACATTGTTTTAATCTATTGTATCACAATAATAATACAAACTCCACAATTTATTTTATTGTCAGGTAAGGTTTTAGGCAATTTGCTAAAGTTATATAAATCTATTTTCTTCTTCCAAAAGTGAAGCAAAGAATGTAACGGCGTCAAAAAAAATAGTCTAAATAAAATAGGTTGAAGGCTACTTCCGGTATAATCGGAAGTGCCATTTTGATCAAAATATGTATTTGAGAAAGAAAGATCGCACGGAACAATGACCGTGTGTCAAATTTGAAATTTCCATTTTTTTTTTATAATCCGAGAAATTTATAATGCACCTATTAAAAAATTAAATTAGAAACATCAAAAGAGCTCCAATTGAGAACGGCAAATTTGACTCCAGCTCGCAGACGAAGAATTGATGATTCCAATAAACTTTTTCCCCAAAATTAAATATGTTTTTGCTTGTAATTTTGCTAGTGGTAAGAATACACTTTTCCCGATAAGATAGGATTCGGGTCTACATTTAGGGAAACATACCTGCTACTTGATACCTGATAGTGAAAGACAGCCAGTGAAGGACAGCACATTTCAGTATGAGATGTGTATTATTTACTACTTGCGGGCCGATTAAATGTATCCAGACGCTGACACAACGAAATCAATTTGGCGCCGAAACTGAGTCAGTGCAATACGGAATTCTAAAACCCCGGACCCGGACAAATTTGTATCATTGGAGACAGGTACCTAATTTACCGGCAACGGAAAATATTTATCTCCGCTATTGGGTGTTAGGGGTCCGCCACCTCCTGGTCAGTATAAAGTCTGAAAAATATATTCCTATCCTTTTCTAGACGGGCAAGTAAAAACTGCATTGCATGGTCCAACTAGTATATACTTAAACAATGCTCATACGGTTGCCTCACTTCTGGCCTTGTAGGTGCGCGGATAGTGGGGAGGAGAGCAGCGCAGTGACGTCAGCTTGATACCAGAGACTGTAAGCTTAGCTTACTTTAAAAGTTGAATGGCTTTTAGAGATGAAATTGCGATCACCGAAAAAGTCGTTGTAGTACAGATAAAAGTTATTTTATGGAATTTTGCAGTTTCATAGTATACAGGTGACAAAAGTTCACTTATCTGACCTAGAATGAGAAAATAAGAATACGCATAAATTAATTGCTACGAGCTGTTAGTGTTGAGTACCAGTAAAAATAAATCAAAGTAATGTATAGCTAATCCAAACAGAGGTTCTGGGGTATGCTATACCCCAGAGAAATACCGTTATTTTGAATTAATAATAATTTCGTTGGTAGATGTACCAACGACGTCCAAGACCAGCCCGAAATCCTGATCCTGGGGTACACGATGGGCAAACGACTTAGATCACTTCCTCGGCGTCCAATCAACCAATAAGAGCTTGCATAAAGATTGCAAGACATTTGAGAATATATTGAAGGAAATTAAATTAGGGCACTAATTAGTAGTAGGCTAATTACGGCTAATACTACGGCTCGCCGCTACCAGGCAGTTATTTGAGCAAGAGGAGGAAACGCGAAATATAGATTGTTCTAATCACATTTTTATTATAACGAGTTAGAAGTTTGTGTCTTTATTTTTGTCATAATTTTTTAATTTTTTTATTGTTTCTGTGTCTTAATTCTTTAGTTAAAAGAAATGTTATTAAAAGGGATGGTTTAAATTTAAAGGAAGAATTTTATTCCAGTTATAACTAAGTTTTTAAAAGTGATGCGTTAATTTCTTTCACTAGTGTATTTCTTAGCATCTCATCATTTGTCCTTATGTTGCGCATGTTAAGTTAATAAATGATGTTGAAGTTTAGTTGCAACAGTTGCTTCAATGACAGTGTTGTTAATAAATCATACAAAAGGAAACACAGTTGTCTTTTTCCAATAATATAAAACCACACTGGATGTAATTAGCAAAATGCTTTTCAATCATCAAAACTTTAAGTATAGAATAGATCTTGAAAATTTTATGTTCGCTCTTACACAGTTACACAGAAAAGGTCCAAAAATAACAGAAAGACTATTAAATAAAGTCTCGAAACGACATCCCAAGATCGACACTACTGTGGCGAAAACCTATTTATTACAGCGAATGTTTATCAGAATTAAATATTTAAATTTAAAACGTCAACAACATCCATCGTGCAAACAAAAAAAATCAGCGAATAAAAAACGCAAAATTATTACATAAGTTTTGTCTTTATTTCGATTCGATATTTAGAATACCAATGTTTTTTATATTTGAAAAACTTATATTCTTAAATTTTTATACCAATTATTGATTATTATAATAATAATACATATTCTCCTAACATTTCAACCGTTTGCATGCAAAATTTCGTAATTTGTATTTGATTTCCTGATTTGGCCGATAGCTAATGATGCTCCGTTTCGAGACTGGTATCTCGGCTACGTCATCATGTTGCGTAGGTCATGGCTGAGTGAGGCAACCGTATGAGTATAAGAACCGTGGGTCTCGCCTTCACCTTCGTTGTAGAACTATTTTATAAAATCCAAACATATATAACAAATTTAACAAAATAATTTAGCAATATCTAAAGAAGCGATGTTTTTTTATACTTTTCATGACTTCTAAATTTTGTTGTGTCGATATTTGTAAATATTATTACAATATTTTGAAAATCATTTGATTTGTACGCGTTCGTTATTTGAGTGACGCTCCTACCTTTTATGGCTTCTACTTGTAATTTTTTTTTTTTATGTTGAGATTTGTTATTAACTTTGAGAAATAATGGAAAAATTAATGTTGAAAAAGTTTCGAATTGTTCGCGTTCATTGTTTGATTGAAATTAAATACGAAAATAAATATCTAACAATCGAAAGAGCAAGACTGATTCAATCATGTGTAGTTTAAAATAGTTTTGCAAAATCTCATCGAGATATTATCTTCTCCGCACATACATAAATAAATAAATAAATCAGATAAATGGCGCTCCTACCTTTTATGGCTTCTCCTGAAATTATTCTTTTTTTATGTCGAGATTTGTTATTAACTTTGAAAAATGATGGAAAATGAATACTGAAAATTTTTCGAAATGTTCGCGTTCATTGTTTGATTGAAATGCAATGCGAAAATGCATTTCTAAAAATTGAAAGAGCAAGACTAATTCCATCATGTGTAATTTAAAATAGTTTTGCAAAATCTCATCGACATATTATCATCTTCTCCGCACATACATAAATAAATAAATAAATCAGATAAATGTCGCTCCTACCTTTTATGGCTTCTCCTGAAATTATTCTTTTTTTATGTCGAGATTTGTTATTATCTTTGAAAAATGATGGAAAAATGAATATTGAAAATTTTTTGAAATGTTCGCGTTCATTGTTTAATTGAAATGCAATGCGAAAATGCATTTCTAAAAATTGAAAGAGCAAGACTAATTCCATCATGTGTAATTTAAAATAGTTTTGCAAAATCTCATCGACATATTATCATCTTCTCCGCACATACATAAATAAATAAATAAATCAGATAAATGGCGCTCCTACCTTTTATGGCTTCTCCTGAAATTATTCTTTTTTTATGTCGAGATTTGTTATTAACTTTGAAAAATGATGGAAAATGAATATTGAAAATTTTTCGAAATGTTCGCGTTCATTGTTTGATTGAAATGCAATGCGAAAATGCATTTCTAAAAATTGAAAGAGCAAGACTAATTCCATCATGTGTAATTTAAACTAGTTTTGCAAAATTTCATCGACATATTATCATCTTCTCCGCACATACATAAATAAATCACATAAATGGCGCTCCTACCTTTTATGGCTTCTCCTGAAATTATTCTTTTTTTATGTCGAGATTTGTTATTATCTTTGAAAAATGATGGAAAAATGAATATTGAAAATTTTTCGAAATATTCGCGTTCATTGTTTGATTGAAATGCAATGCGAAAATGCATTTCTAAAAATTGAAAGAGCAAGACTAATTCCATCATGTGTAATTTAAAATAGTTTTGCAAAATCTCATCGACATATTATCATCTTCTCCGCACATACATAAATAAATAAATAAATAAATCAGATAAATGGCGCTCCTACCTTTTATGGCTTCTCCTGAAATTATTCTTTTTTTATGTCGAGATTTGTTATTAACTTTGAAAAATGATGGAAAATGAATATTGAAAATTTTTCGAAATGTTCGCGTTCATTGTTTGAATGAAATGCAATGCGAAAATGCATTTCTAAAAATTGAAAGAGCAAGACTAATTCCATCATGTGTAATTTAAAATAGTTTTGCAAAATCTCATCGACATATTATCATCTTCTCCGCACATACATAAATAAATAAATAATTCAGATAAATGGCGCTCCTACCTTTTATGGCTTCTCCTGAAATTATTCTTTTTTTATGTCGAGATTTGTTATTAACTTTGAAAAATGATGGAAAATGAATATTGAAAATTTTTCGAAATGTTCGCGTTCATTGTTTGATTGAAATGCAATGCGAAAATGCATTTCTAAAAATTGAAAGAGCAAGACTAATTCCATCATGTGTAATTTAAAATAGTTTTGCAAGATCTCATCGACATATTATCATCTTCTCCGCACATACATAAATAAATAAATAAATCAGATAAATGGCGCTCCTACCTTTTATGGCTTCTCCTGAAATTATTCTTTTTTTATGTCGAGATTTGTTATTAACTTTGAAAAATGATGGAAAATGAATATTGAAAATTTTTTGAAATGTTCGCGTTCATTGTTTAATTGAAATGCAATGCGAAAATGCATTTCTAAAAATTGAAAGAGCAAGACTAATTCCATCATGTGTAATTTAAACTAGTTTTGCAAAATTTCATCGACATATTATCATCTTCTCCGCACATACATAAATAAATCACATAAATGGCGCTCCTACCTTTTATGGCTTCTCCTGAAATTATTCTTTTTTTATGTCGAGATTTGTTATTATCTTTGAAAAATGATGGAAAAATGAATATTGAAAATTTTTCGAAATGTTCGCGTTCATTGTTTGATTGAAATGCAATGCGAAAATGCATTTCTAAAAATTGAAAGAGCAAGACTAATTCCATCATGTGTAATTTAAAATAGTTTTGCAAGATCTCATCGACATATTATCATCTTCTCCGCACATACATAAATAAATAAATAAATCAGATAAATGGCGCTCCTACCTTTTATGGCTTCTCCTGAAATTATTCTTTTTTTATGTCGAGATTTGTTATTAACTTTGAAAAATGATGGAAAATGAATATTGAAAATTTTTTGAAATGTTCGCGTTCATTGTTTAATTGAAATGCAATGCGAAAATGCATTTCTAAAAATTGAAAGAGCAAGACTAATTCCATCATGTGTAATTTAAACTAGTTTTGCAAAATTTCATCGACATATTATCATCTTCTCCGCACATACATAAATAAATCACATAAATGGCGCTCCTACCTTTTATGGCTTCTCCTGAAATTATTCTTTTTTTATGTCGAGATTTGTTATTATCTTTGAAAAATGATGGAAAAATGAATATTGAAAATTTTTCGAAATGTTCGCGTTCATTGTTTGATTGAAATGCAATGCGAAAATGCATTTCTAAAAATTGAAAGAGCAAGACTAATTCCATCATGTGTAATTTAAACTAGTTTTGCAAAATCTTATCGACATATTATCATCTTCTCTGCCCATACATAAATAAATAAATAAATCTGATAAATGGCGCTCCTACCTTTTATGGCTTCTCCTGAAATTATTCTTTTTTTATGTCGAGATTTGTTATTAACTTTGAAAAATGATGGAAAATGAATATTGAAAATTTTTCGAAATGTTCGCGTTCATTGTTTGATTGAAATGCAATGCGAAAATGCATTTCTAAAAATTGAAAGAGCAAGACTAATTCCATCATGTGTAATTTAAACTAGTTTTGCAAAATTTCATCGACATATTATCATCTTCTCCGCACATACATAAATAAATCACATAAATGGCGCTCCTACCTTTTATGGCTTCTCCTGAAATTATTCTTTTTTTATGTCGAGATTTGTTATTATCTTTGAAAAATGATGGAAAAATGAATATTGAAAATTTTTCGAAATGTTCGCGTTCATTGTTTGATTGAAATGCAATGCGAAAATGCATTTCTAAAAATTGAAAGAGCAAGACTAATTCCATCATGTGTAATTTAAAATAGTTTTGCAAAATCTCATCGACATATTATCATCTTCTCCGCACATACATAAATAAATAAATAAATAAATCAGATAAATGGCGCTCCTACCTTTTATGGCTTCTCCTGAAATTATTCTTTTTTTATGTCGAGATTTGTTATTAACTTTGAAAAATGATGGAAAATGAATATTGAAAATTTTTCGAAATGTTCGCGTTCATTGTTTGATTGAAATGCAATGCGAAAATGCATTTCTAAAAATTGAAAGAGCAAGACTAATTCCATCATGTGTAATTTAAAATAGTTTTGCAAAATCTCATCGACATATTATCATCTTCTCCGCACATACATAAATAAATAAATAAATCAGATAAATGGCGCTCCTACCTTTTATGGCTTCTCCTGAAATTATTCTTTTTTTATGTCGAGATTTGTTATTAACTTTGAAAAATGATGGAAAATGAATACTGAAAATTTTTCGAAATGTTCGCGTTCATTGTTTGATTGAAATGCAATGCGAAAATGCATTTCTAAAAATTGAAAGAGCAAGACTAATTCCATCATGTGTAATTTAAAATAGTTTTGCAAAATCTCATCGACATATTATCATCTTCTCCGCACATACATAAATAAATAAATAAATCAGATAAATGTCGCTCCTACCTTTTATGGCTTCTCCTGAAATTATTCTTTTTTTATGTCGAGATTTGTTATTATCTTTGAAAAATGATGGAAAAATGAATATTGAAAATTTTTTGAAATGTTCGCGTTCATTGTTTAATTGAAATGCAATGCGAAAATGCATTTCTAAAAATTGAAAGAGCAAGACTAATTCCATCATGTGTAATTTAAAATAGTTTTGCAAAATCTCATCGACATATTATCATCTTCTCCGCACATACATAAATAAATAAATAAATCAGATAAATGGCGCTCCTACCTTTTATGGCTTCTCCTGAAATTATTCTTTTTTTATGTCGAGATTTGTTATTAACTTTGAAAAATGATGGAAAATGAATATTGAAAATTTTTCGAAATGTTCGCGTTCATTGTTTGATTGAAATGCAATGCGAAAATGCATTTCTAAAAATTGAAAGAGCAAGACTAATTCCATCATGTGTAATTTAAAATAGTTTTGCAAAATCTCATCGACATATTATCATCTTCTCCGCACATACATAAATAAATAAATAAATAAATCAGATAAATGGCGCTCCTACCTTTTATGGCTTCTCCTGAAATTATTCTTTTTTTATGTCGAGATTTGTTATTAACTTTGAAAAATGATGGAAAATGAATATTGAAAATTTTTCGAAATGTTCGCGTTCATTGTTTGAATGAAATGCAATGCGAAAATGCATTTCTAAAAATTGAAAGAGCAAGACTAATTCCATCATGTGTAATTTAAAATAGTTTTGCAAAATCTCATCGACATATTATCATCTTCTCCGCACATACATAAATAAATAAATAATTCAGATAAATGGCGCTCCTACCTTTTATGGCTTCTCCTGAAATTATTCTTTTTTTATGTCGAGATTTGTTATTAACTTTGAAAAATGATGGAAAATGAATATTGAAAATTTTTCGAAATGTTCGCGTTCATTGTTTGATTGAAATGCAATGCGAAAATGCATTTCTAAAAATTGAAAGAGCAAGACTAATTCCATCATGTGTAATTTAAAATAGTTTTGCAAGATCTCATCGACATATTATCATCTTCTCCGCACATACATAAATAAATAAATAAATCAGATAAATGGCGCTCCTACCTTTTATGGCTTCTCCTGAAATTATTCTTTTTTTATGTCGAGATTTGTTATTAACTTTGAAAAATGATGGAAAATGAATATTGAAAATTTTTTGAAATGTTCGCGTTCATTGTTTAATTGAAATGCAATGCGAAAATGCATTTCTAAAAATTGAAAGAGCAAGACTAATTCCATCATGTGTAATTTAAACTAGTTTTGCAAAATTTCATCGACATATTATCATCTTCTCCGCACATACATAAATAAATCACATAAATGGCGCTCCTACCTTTTATGGCTTCTCCTGAAATTATTCTTTTTTTATGTCGAGATTTGTTATTATCTTTGAAAAATGATGGAAAAATGAATATTGAAAATTTTTCGAAATGTTCGCGTTCATTGTTTGATTGAAATGCAATGCGAAAATGCATTTCTAAAAATTGAAAGAGCAAGACTAATTCCATCATGTGTAATTTAAACTAGTTTTGCAAAATCTTATCGACATATTATCATCTTCTCTGCCCATACATAAATAAATAAATAAATCTGATAAATGGCGCTCCTACCTTTTATGGCTTCTCCTGAAATTATTCTTTTTTTATGTCGAGATTTGTTATTAACTTTGAAAAATGATGGAAAATGAATATTGAAAATTTTTCGAAATGTTCGCGTTCATTGTTTGATTGAAATGCAATGCGAAAATGCATTTCTAAAAATTGAAAGAGCAAGACTAATTCCATCATGTGTAATTTAAACTAGTTTTGCAAAATTTCATCGACATATTATCATCTTCTCCGCACATACATAAATAAATCACATAAATGGCGCTCCTACCTTTTATGGCTTCTCCTGAAATTATTCTTTTTTTATGTCGAGATTTGTTATTATCTTTGAAAAATGATGGAAAAATGAATATTGAAAATTTTTCGAAATGTTCGCGTTCATTGTTTGATTGAAATGCAATGCGAAAATGCATTTCTAAAAATTGAAAGAGCAAGACTAATTCCATCATGTGTAATTTAAAATAGTTTTGCAAAATCTCATCGACATATTATCATCTTCTCCGCACATACATAAATAAATAAATAAATAAATCAGATAAATGGCGCTCCTACCTTTTATGGCTTCTCCTGAAATTATTCTTTTTTTATGTCGAGATTTGTTATTAACTTTGAAAAATGATGGAAAATGAATATTGAAAATTTTTCAAAATGTTTGCGTTCATTGTTTTATTAAAATGCAATGCGAAAATGCATTTCTAAAAATTGAAAGAGCAAGACTAATTCCATCATGTGTAATTTAAACTAGTTTTGCAAAATCTCATCGACATATTATCATCTTCTCCGCACATACATAAATAAATCAGATAAATGGCGCTCCTACCTTTTATGGCTTCTCCTGAAATTATTCTTTTTTTATGTCGAGATTTGTTATTAACTTTGAAAAATGATGGAAAATGAATATTGAAAATTTTTCGAAATGTTCGCGTTCATTGTTTGATTGAAATGCAATGCGAAAATGCATTTCTAAAAATTGAAAGAGCAAGACTAATTCCATCATGTGTAATTTAAACTAGTTTTGCAAAATTTCATCGACATATTATCATCTTCTCCGCACATACATAAATAAATCACATAAATGGCGCTCCTACCTTTTATGGCTTCTCCTGAAATTATTCTTTTTTTATGTCGAGATTTGTTATTAACTTTGAAAAATGATGGAAAATTAATATTGAAAATTTTTCAAAATGTTTGCGTTCATTGTTTTATTAAAATGCAATGCGAAAATGCATTTCTAAAAATTGAAAGAGCAAGACTAATTCCATCATGTGTAATTTAAACTAGTTTTGCAAAATCTCATCGACATATTATCATCTTCTCCGCACATACATAAATAAATCAGATAAATGGCGCTCCTACCTTTTATGGCTTCTCCTGAAATTATTCTTTTTTTATGTCGAGATTTGTTATTAACTTTGAAAAATGATGGAAAATGAATATTGAAAATTTTTCGAAATGTTCGCGTTCATTGTTTGATTGAAATGCAATGCGAAAATGCATTTCTAAAAATTGAAAGAGCAAGACTAATTCCATCATGTGTAATTTAAACTAGTTTTGCAAAATTTCATCGACATATTATCATCTTCTCCGCACATACATAAATAAATCACATAAATGGCGCTCCTACCTTTTATGGCTTCTCCTGAAATTATTCTTTTTTTATGTCGAGATTTGTTATTGACTTTGAAAAATGATGGAAAATTAATATTGAAAATTTTTCGAAATGTTCGCGTTCATTGTTTGATTGAAATGCAATGCGAAAATGCATTTCTAAAAATTGAAAGAGCAAGACTAATTCCATCATGTGTAATTTAAAATAGTTTTGCAAAATCTCATCGACATATTATCATCTTCTCCGCACATACATAAATAAATAAATAAATCAGATAAATGGCGCTCCTACCTTTTATGGCTTCTCCTGAAATTATTCTTTTTTTATGTCGAGATTTGTTATTAACTTTGAAAAATGATGGAAAATGAATATTGAAAATTTTTCAAAATGTTCGCGTTCATTGTTTTATTGAAATGCAATGCGAAAATGCATTTCTAAAAATTGAAAGAGCAAGACTAATTCCATCATGTGTAATTTAAAATAGTTTTGCAAAATCTCATCGACATATTATCATCTTCTCCGCACATACATAAATAAATAAATAAATCAGATAAATGGCGCTCCTACCTTTTATGGCTTCTCCTGAAATTATTCTTTTTTTATGTCGAGATTTGTTATTTACTTTGAAAAATGATGGAAAATGAATATTGAAAATTTTTCGAAATGTTCGCGTTCATTGTTTGATTGAAATGCAATGCGAAAATGCATTTCTAAAAATTGAAAGAGCAAGACTAATTCCATCATGTGTAATTTAAAATAGTTTTGCAAAATCTCATCGACATATTATCATCTTCTCCGCACATACATAAATAAATAAATAAATCAGATAAATGGCGCTCCTACCTTTTATGGCTTCTCCTAAAATTATTCTTTTTTTATGTCGAGATTTGTTATTAACTTTGAAAAATGATGGAAAATGAATATTGAAAATTTTTCGAAATGTTCGCGTTCATTGTTTGATTGAAATGCAATGCGAAAATGCATTTCTAAAAATTGAAAGAGCAAGACTAATTCCATCATGTGTAATTTAAAATAGTTTTGCAAAATCTCATCGACATATTATCATCTTCTCCGCACATACATAAATAAATAAATAAATCAGATAAATGGCGCTCCTACCTTTTATGGCTTCTCCTGAAATTATTCTTTTTTTATGTCGAGATTTGTTATTAACTTTGAAAAATGATGGAAAATGAATATTGAAAATTTTTCAAAATGTTCGCGTTCATTGTTTTATTGAAATGCAATGCGAAAATGCATTTCTAAAAATTGAAAGAGCAAGACTAATTCCATCATGTGTAATTTAAAATAGTTTTGCAAAATCTCATCGACATATTATCATCTTCTCCGCACATACATAAATAAATAAATAAATCAGATAAATGGCGCTCCTACCTTTTATGGCTTCTCCTGAAATTATTCTTTTTTTATGTCGAGATTTGTTATTAACTTTGAAAAATGATGGAAAATGAATATTGAAAATTTTTCAAAATGTTCGCGTTCATTGTTTTATTGAAATGCAATGCGAAAATGCATTTCTAAAAATTGAAAGAGCAAGACTAATTCCATCATGTGTAATTTAAAATAGTTTTGCAAAATCTCATCGACATATTATCATCTTCTCCGCACATACATAAATAAATAAATAAATCAGATAAATGGCGCTCCTACCTTTTATGGCTTCTCCTGAAATTATTCTTTTTTTATGTCGAGATTTGTTATTGACTTTGAAAAATGATGGAAAATTAATATTGAAAATTTTTCGAAATGTTCGCGTTCATTGTTTGATTGAAATGCAATGCGAAAATGCATTTCTAAAAATTGAAAGAGCAAGACTAATTCCATCATGTGTAATTTAAAATAGTTTTGCAAAATCTCATCGACATATTATCATCTTCTCCGCACATACATAAATAAATAAATAAATCAGATAAATGGCGCTCCTACCTTTTATGGCTTCTCCTGAAATTATTCTTTTTTTATGTCGAGATTTGTTATTAACTTTGAAAAATGATGGAAAATTAATATTGAAAATTTTTCGAAATGTTCGCGTTCATTGTTTGATTGAAATGCAATGCGAAAATGCATTTCTAAAAATTGAAAGAGCAAGACTAATTCCATCATGTGTAATTTAAAATAGTTTTGCAAAATCTCATCGACATATTATCATCTTCTCCGCACATACATAAATAAATAAATAAATCAGATAAATGGCGCTCCTACCTTTTATGGCTTCTCCTGAAATTATTCTTTTTTTATGTCGAGATTTGTTATTAACTTTGAAAAATGATGGAAAATGAATATTGAAAATT
This sequence comes from Eledona agricola, assembly GCA_964023215.1. Classification (NCBI taxonomy): domain Eukaryota; kingdom Metazoa; phylum Arthropoda; class Insecta; order Coleoptera; family Tenebrionidae; genus Eledona; species Eledona agricola. The sequence continues at coordinate 932,489 of OZ026861.1, forward strand.
TTTCAAAATGTTCGCGTTCATTGTTTTATTGAAATGCAATGCGAAAATGCATTTCTAAAAATTGAAAGAGCAAGACTAATTCCATCATGTGTAATTTAAAATAGTTTTGCAAAATCTCATCGACATATTATCATCTTCTCCGCACATACATAAATAAATAAATAATTCAGATAAATGGCGCTCCTACCTTTTATGGCTTCTCCTGAAATTATTCTTTTTTTATGTCGAGATTTGTTATTAACTTTGAAAAATGATGGAAAATTAATATTGAAAATTTTTCGAAATGTTCGCGTTCATTGTTTGATTGAAATGCAATGCGAAAATGCATTTCTAAAAATTGAAAGAGCAAGACTAATTCCATCATGTGTAATTTAAAATAGTTTTGCAAGATCTCATCGACATATTATCATCTTCTCCGCACATACATAAATAAATAAATAAATCAGATAAATGGCGCTCCTACCTTTTATGGCTTCTCCTGAAATTATTCTTTTTTTATGTCGAGATTTGTTATTAACTTTGAAAAATGATGGAAAATGAATATTGAAAATTTTTCAAAATGTTTGCGTTCATTGTTTTATTAAAATGCAATGCGAAAATGCATTTCTAAAAATTGAAAGAGCAAGACTAATTCCATCATGTGTAATTTAAACTAGTTTTGCAAAATCTCATCGACATATTATCATCTTCTCCGCACATACATAAATAAATCAGATAAATGGCGCTCCTACCTTTTATGGCTTCTCCTGAAATTATTCTTTTTTTATGTCGAGATTTGTTATTAACTTTGAAAAATGATGGAAAATGAATATTGAAAATTTTTCGAAATGTTCGCGTTCATTGTTTGATTGAAATGCAATGCGAAAATGCATTTCTAAAAATTGAAAGAGCAAGACTAATTCCATCATGTGTAATTTAAACTAGTTTTGCAAAATTTCATCGACATATTATCATCTTCTCCGCACATACATAAATAAATCACATAAATGGCGCTCCTACCTTTTATGGCTTCTCCTGAAATTATTCTTTTTTTATGTCGAGATTTGTTATTAACTTTGAAAAATGATGGAAAATTAATATTGAAAATTTTTCAAAATGTTTGCGTTCATTGTTTTATTAAAATGCAATGCGAAAATGCATTTCTAAAAATTGAAAGAGCAAGACTAATTCCATCATGTGTAATTTAAACTAGTTTTGCAAAATCTCATCGACATATTATCATCTTCTCCGCACATACATAAATAAATCAGATAAATGGCGCTCCTACCTTTTATGGCTTCTCCTGAAATTATTCTTTTTTTATGTCGAGATTTGTTATTAACTTTGAAAAATGATGGAAAATGAATATTGAAAATTTTTCGAAATGTTCGCGTTCATTGTTTGATTGAAATGCAATGCGAAAATGCATTTCTAAAAATTGAAAGAGCAAGACTAATTCCATCATGTGTAATTTAAACTAGTTTTGCAAAATTTCATCGACATATTATCATCTTCTCCGCACATACATAAATAAATCACATAAATGGCGCTCCTACCTTTTATGGCTTCTCCTGAAATTATTCTTTTTTTATGTCGAGATTTGTTATTGACTTTGAAAAATGATGGAAAATTAATATTGAAAATTTTTCGAAATGTTCGCGTTCATTGTTTGATTGAAATGCAATGCGAAAATGCATTTCTAAAAATTGAAAGAGCAAGACTAATTCCATCATGTGTAATTTAAAATAGTTTTGCAAAATCTCATCGACATATTATCATCTTCTCCGCACATACATAAATAAATAAATAAATCAGATAAATGGCGCTCCTACCTTTTATGGCTTCTCCTGAAATTATTCTTTTTTTATGTCGAGATTTGTTATTAACTTTGAAAAATGATGGAAAATGAATATTGAAAATTTTTCAAAATGTTCGCGTTCATTGTTTTATTGAAATGCAATGCGAAAATGCATTTCTAAAAATTGAAAGAGCAAGACTAATTCCATCATGTGTAATTTAAAATAGTTTTGCAAAATCTCATCGACATATTATCATCTTCTCCGCACATACATAAATAAATAAATAAATCAGATAAATGGCGCTCCTACCTTTTATGGCTTCTCCTGAAATTATTCTTTTTTTATGTCGAGATTTGTTATTTACTTTGAAAAATGATGGAAAATGAATATTGAAAATTTTTCGAAATGTTCGCGTTCATTGTTTGATTGAAATGCAATGCGAAAATGCATTTCTAAAAATTGAAAGAGCAAGACTAATTCCATCATGTGTAATTTAAAATAGTTTTGCAAAATCTCATCGACATATTATCATCTTCTCCGCACATACATAAATAAATAAATAAATCAGATAAATGGCGCTCCTACCTTTTATGGCTTCTCCTAAAATTATTCTTTTTTTATGTCGAGATTTGTTATTAACTTTGAAAAATGATGGAAAATGAATATTGAAAATTTTTCGAAATGTTCGCGTTCATTGTTTGATTGAAATGCAATGCGAAAATGCATTTCTAAAAATTGAAAGAGCAAGACTAATTCCATCATGTGTAATTTAAAATAGTTTTGCAAAATCTCATCGACATATTATCATCTTCTCCGCACATACATAAATAAATAAATAAATCAGATAAATGGCGCTCCTACCTTTTATGGCTTCTCCTGAAATTATTCTTTTTTTATGTCGAGATTTGTTATTAACTTTGAAAAATGATGGAAAATGAATATTGAAAATTTTTCAAAATGTTCGCGTTCATTGTTTTATTGAAATGCAATGCGAAAATGCATTTCTAAAAATTGAAAGAGCAAGACTAATTCCATCATGTGTAATTTAAAATAGTTTTGCAAAATCTCATCGACATATTATCATCTTCTCCGCACATACATAAATAAATAAATAAATCAGATAAATGGCGCTCCTACCTTTTATGGCTTCTCCTGAAATTATTCTTTTTTTATGTCGAGATTTGTTATTAACTTTGAAAAATGATGGAAAATGAATATTGAAAATTTTTCAAAATGTTCGCGTTCATTGTTTTATTGAAATGCAATGCGAAAATGCATTTCTAAAAATTGAAAGAGCAAGACTAATTCCATCATGTGTAATTTAAAATAGTTTTGCAAAATCTCATCGACATATTATCATCTTCTCCGCACATACATAAATAAATAAATAAATCAGATAAATGGCGCTCCTACCTTTTATGGCTTCTCCTGAAATTATTCTTTTTTTATGTCGAGATTTGTTATTGACTTTGAAAAATGATGGAAAATTAATATTGAAAATTTTTCGAAATGTTCGCGTTCATTGTTTAATTGAAATGCAATGCGAAAATGCATTTCTAAAAATTGAAAGAGCAAGACTAATTCCATCATGTGTAATTTAAAATAGTTTTGCAAAATCTCATCGACATATTATCATCTTCTCCGCACATACATAAATAAATAAATAAATCAGATAAATGGCGCTCCTACCTTTTATGGCTTCTCCTGAAATTATTCTTTTTTTATGTCGAGATTTGTTATTAACTTTGAAAAATGATGGAAAATTAATATTGAAAATTTTTCGAAATGTTCGCGTTCATTGTTTGATTGAAATGCAATGCGAAAATGCATTTCTAAAAATTGAAAGAGCAAGACTAATTCCATCATGTGTAATTTAAAATAGTTTTGCAAAATCTCATCGACATATTATCATCTTCTCCGCACATACATAAATAAATAAATAAATCAGATAAATGGCGCTCCTACCTTTTATGGCTTCTCCTGAAATTATTCTTTTTTTATGTCGAGATTTGTTATTAACTTTGAAAAATGATGGAAAATGAATATTGAAAATTTTTCAAAATGTTCGCGTTCATTGTTTTATTGAAATGCAATGCGAAAATGCATTTCTAAAAATTGAAAGAGCAAGACTAATTCCATCATGTGTAATTTAAAATAGTTTTGCAAAATCTCATCGACATATTATCATCTTCTCCGCACATACATAAATAAATAAATAAATCAGATAAATGGCGCTCCTACCTTTTATGGCTTCTCCTGAAATTATTCTTTTTTTATGTCGAGATTTGTTATTTACTTTGAAAAATGATGGAAAATGAATATTGAAAATTTTTCGAAATGTTCGCGTTCATTGTTTGATTGAAATGCAATGCGAAAATGCATTTCTAAAAATTGAAAGAGCAAGACTAATTCCATCATGTGTAATTTAAAATAGTTTTGCAAAATCTCATCGACATATTATCATCTTCTCCGCACATACATAAATAAATAAATAAATCAGATAAATGGCGCTCCTACCTTTTATGGCTTCTCCTAAAATTATTCTTTTTTTATGTCGAGATTTGTTATTAACTTTGAAAAATGATGGAAAATGAATATTGAAAATTTTTCGAAATGTTCGCGTTCATTGTTTGATTGAAATGCAATGCGAAAATGCATTTCTAAAAATTGAAAGAGCAAGACTAATTCCATCATGTGTAATTTAAAATAGTTTTGCAAAATCTCATCGACATATTATCATCTTCTCCGCACATACATAAATAAATAAATAAATCAGATAAATGGCGCTCCTACCTTTTATGGCTTCTCCTGAAATTATTCTTTTTTTATGTCGAGATTTGTTATTAACTTTGAAAAATGATGGAAAATGAATATTGAAAATTTTTCGAAATGTTCGCGTTCATTGTTTGATTGAAATGCAATGCGAAAATGCATTTCTAAAAATTGAAAGAGCAAGACTAATTCCATCATGTGTAATTTAAAATAGTTTTGCAAAATCTCATCGACATATTATCTTCTCTGCACATACATAAATAAATAAATAAATCAGATAAATGGCGCTCCTACCTTTTATGGCTTCTCCTGAAATTATTCTTTTTTTATGTCGAGATTTGTTATTGACTTTGAAAAATGATGGAAAATGAATATTGAAAATTTTTTGAAATGTTCGTGTTCATTGTTTGATTGAAATGCAATGCGAAAATGCATTTCTAAAAATTGAAAGAGCAAGACTAATTCCATCATGTGTAATTTAAAATAGTTTTGCAAAATCTCATCGACATATTATCTTCTCTGCACATACATAAATAAATAAATAAATCAGATAAATGGCGCTCCTACCTTTTATGGCTTCTCCTGAAATTATTCTTTTTTTATGTCGAGATTTGTTATTGACTTTGAAAAATGATGGAAAATTAATATTGAAAATTTTTCGAAATGTTCGCGTTCATTGTTTGATTGAAATGCAATGCGAAAATGCATTTCTAAAAATTGAAAGAGCAAGACTAATTCCATCATGTGTAATTTAAAATAGTTTTGCAAAATCTCATCGACATATTATCATCTTCTCCGCACATACATAAATAAATAAATAAATCAGATAAATGGCGCTCCTACCTTTTATGGCTTCTCCTGAAATTATTCTTTTTTTATGTCGAGATTTGTTATTAACTTTGAAAAATGATGGAAAATTAATATTGAAAATTTTTCGAAATGTTCGCGTTCATTGTTTGATTGAAATGCAATGCGAAAATGCATTTCTAAAAATTGAAAGAGCAAGACTAATTCCATCATGTGTAATTTAAAATAGTTTTGCAAAATCTCATCGACATATTATCATCTTCTCCGCACATACATAAATAAATAAATAAATCAGATAAATGGCGCTCCTACCTTTTATGGCTTCTCCTGAAATTATTCTTTTTTTATGTCGAGATTTGTTATTAACTTTGAAAAATGATGGAAAATGAATATTGAAAATTTTTCAAAATGTTCGCGTTCATTGTTTTATTGAAATGCAATGCGAAAATGCATTTCTAAAAATTGAAAGAGCAAGACTAATTCCATCATGTGTAATTTAAAATAGTTTTGCAAAATCTCATCGACATATTATCATCTTCTCCGCACATACATAAATAAATAAATAAATCAGATAAATGGCGCTCCTACCTTTTATGGCTTCTCCTGAAATTATTCTTTTTTTATGTCGAGATTTGTTATTAACTTTGAAAAATGATGGAAAATGAATATTGAAAATTTTTCGAAATGTTCGCGTTCATTGTTTGATTGAAATGCAATGCGAAAATGCATTTCTAAAAATTGAAAGAGCAAGACTAATTCCATCATGTGTAATTTAAAATAGTTTTGCAAAATCTCATCGACATATTATCTTCTCTGCACATACATAAATAAATAAATAAATCAGATAAATGGCGCTCCTACCTTTTATGGCTTCTCCTGAAATTATTCTTTTTTTATGTCGAGATTTGTTATTGACTTTGAAAAATGATGGAAAATGAATATTGAAAATTTTTTGAAATGTTCGTGTTCATTGTTTGATTGAAATGCAATGCGAAAATGCATTTCTAAAAATTGAAAGAGCAAGACTAATTCCATCATGTGTAATTTAAAATAGTTTTGCAAAATCTCATCGACATATTATCTTCTCTGCACATACATAAATAAATAAATAAATCAGATAAATGGCGCTCCTACCTTTTATGGCTTCTCCTGAAATTATTCTTTTTTTATGTCGAGATTTGTTATTGACTTTGAAAAATGATGGAAAATTAATATTGTAAATTTTTCGAAATGTTCGCGTTCATTGTTTGATTGAAATGCAATGCGAAAATGCATTTCTAAAAATTGAAAGAGCAAGACTAATTCCATCATGTGTAATTTAAAATAGTTTTGCAAAATCTCATCGACATATTATCATCTTCTCCGCACATACATAAATAAATAAATAAATCAGATAAATGGCGCTCCTACCTTTTATGGCTTCTCCTGAAATTATTCTTTTTTTATGTCGAGATTTGTTATTAACTTTGAAAAATGATGGAAAATGAATATTGAAAATTTTTCAAAATGTTCGCGTTCATTGTTTTATTGAAATGCAATGCGAAAATGCATTTCTAAAAATTGAAAGAGCAAGACTAATTCCATCATGTGTAATTTAAAATAGTTTTGCAAAATCTCATCGACATATTATCATCTTCTCCGCACATACATAAATAAATAAATAAATCAGATAAATGGCGCTCCTACCTTTTATGGCTTCTCCTGAAATTATTCTTTTTTTATGTCGAGATTTGTTATTTACTTTGAAAAATGATGGAAAATGAATATTGAAAATTTTTCGAAATGTTCGCGTTCATTGTTTGATTGAAATGCAATGCGAAAATGCATTTCTAAAAATTGAAAGAGCAAGACTAATTCCATCATGTGTAATTTAAAATAGTTTTGCAAAATCTCATCGACATATTATCATCTTCTCCGCACATACATAAATAAATAAATAAATCAGATAAATGGCGCTCCTACCTTTTATGGCTTCTCCTAAAATTATTCTTTTTTTATGTCGAGATTTGTTATTAACTTTGAAAAATGATGGAAAATGAATATTGAAAATTTTTCGAAATGTTCGCGTTCATTGTTTGATTGAAATGCAATGCGAAAATGCATTTCTAAAAATTGAAAGAGCAAGACTAATTCCATCATGTGTAATTTAAAATAGTTTTGCAAAATCTCATCGACATATTATCATCTTCTCCGCACATACATAAATAAATAAATAAATCAGATAAATGGCGCTCCTACCTTTTATGGCTTCTCCTAAAATTATTCTTTTTTTATGTCGAGATTTGTTATTAACTTTGAAAAATGATGGAAAATGAATATTGAAAATTTTTCGAAATGTTCGCGTTCATTGTTTGATTGAAATGCAATGCGAAAATGCATTTCTAAAAATTGAAAGAGCAAGACTAATTCCATCATGTGTAATTTAAAATAGTTTTGCAAAATCTCATCGACATATTATCATCTTCTCCGCACATACATAAATAAATAAATAAATCAGATAAATGGCGCTCCTACCTTTTATGGCTTCTCCTGAAATTATTCTTTTTTTATGTCGAGATTTGTTATTAACTTTGAAAAATGATGGAAAATGAATATTGAAAATTTTTCGAAATGTTCGCGTTCATTGTTTGATTGAAATGCAATGCGAAAATGCATTTCTAAAAATTGAAAGAGCAAGACTAATTCCATCATGTGTAATTTAAAATAGTTTTGCAAAATCTCATCGACATATTATCTTCTCTGCACATACATAAATAAATAAATAAATCAGATAAATGGCGCTCCTACCTTTTATGGCTTCTCCTGAAATTATTCTTTTTTTATGTCGAGATTTGTTATTGACTTTGAAAAATGATGGAAAATGAATATTGAAAATTTTTTGAAATGTTCGTGTTCATTGTTTGATTGAAATGCAATGCGAAAATGCATTTCTAAAAATTGAAAGAGCAAGACTAATTCCATCATGTGTAATTTAAAATAGTTTTGCAAAATCTCATCGACATATTATCTTCTCTGCACATACATAAATAAATAAATAAATCAGATAAATGGCGCTCCTACCTTTTATGGCTTCTCCTGAAATTATTCTTTTTTTATGTCGAGATTTGTTATTAACTTTGAAAAATGATGGAAAATTAATATTGAAAATTTTTCGAAATGTTCGCGTTCATTGTTTGATTGAAATGCAATGCGAAAATGCATTTCTAAAAATTGAAAGAGCAAGACTAATTCCATCATGTGTAATTTAAAATAGTTTTGCAAAATCTCATCGACATATTATCATCTTCTCCGCACATACATAAATAAATAAATAAATCAGATAAATGGCGCTCCTACCTTTTATGGCTTCTCCTGAAATTATTCTTTTTTTATGTCGAGATTTGTTATTTACTTTGAAAAATGATGGAAAATGAATATTGAAAATTTTTCGAAATGTTCGCGTTCATTGTTTGATTGAAATGCAATGCGAAAATGCATTTCTAAAAATTGAAAGAGCAAGACTAATTCCATCATGTGTAATTTAAAATAGTTTTGCAAAATCTCATCGACATATTATCATCTTCTCCGCACATACATAAATAAATAAATAAATCAGATAAATGGCGCTCCTACCTTTTATGGCTTCTCCTGAAATTATTCTTTTTTTATGTCGAGATTTGTTATTTACTTTGAAAAATGATGGAAAATGAATATTGAAAATTTTTCGAAATGTTCGCGTTCATTGTTTGATTGAAATGCAATGCGAAAATGCATTTCTAAAAATTGAAAGAGCAAGACTAATTCCATCATGTGTAATTTAAACTAGTTTTGCAAAATCTCATTGACATATTATCATCTTCTCCGCACATACATAAATAAATCAGATAAATGGCGCTCCTACCTTTTATGGCTTCTCCTGAAATTATTCTTTTTTTATGTCGAGATTTGTTATTAACTTTGAAAAATGATGGAAAATGAATATTGAAAATTTTTCAAAATGTTCGCGTTCATTGTTTTATTGAAATGCAATGCGAAAATGCATTTCTAAAAATTGAAAGAGCAAGACTAATTCCATCATGTGTAATTTAAACTAGTTTTGCAAAATCTCATCGACATATTATCATCTTCTCCGCACATACATAAATAAATAAATAAATCAGATAAATGGCGCTCCTACCTTTTATGGCTTCTCCTGAAATTATTCTTTTTTTATGTCGAGATTTGTTATTAACTTTGAAAAATGATGGAAAATTAATATTGAAAATTTTTCGAAATGTTCGCGTTCATTGTTTGATTGAAATGCAATGCGAAAATGCATTTCTAAAAATTGAAAGAGCAAGACTAATTCCATCATGTGTAATTTAAACTAGTTTTGCAAAATCTCATCGACATATTATCATCTTCTCCGCACATACATAAATAAATAAATAAATCAGATAAATGGCGCTCCTACCTTTTATGGCTTCTCCTGAAATTATTCTTTTTTTATGTCGAGATTTGTTATTAACTTTGAAAAATGATGGAAAATTAATATTGAAAATTTTTCGAAATGTTTGCGTTCATTGTTTGATTGAAATGCAATGCGAAAATGCATTTCTAAAAATTGAAAGAGCAAGACTAATTCCATCATGTGTAATTTAAAATAGTTTTGCAAAATCTCATCGACATATTATCATCTTTTCCGCACATACATAAATAAATAAATAAATCAGATAAATGGCGCTCCTACCTTTTATGGCTTCTCCTGAAATTATTCTTTTTTTATGTCGAGATTTGTTATTAACTTTGAAAAATGATGGAAAATTAATATTGAAAATTTTTCGAAATGTTCGCGTTCATTGTTTGATTGAAATGCAATGCGAAAATGCATTTCTAAAAATTGAAAGAGCAAGACTAATTCCATCATGTGTAATTTAAACTAGTTTTGCAAAATCTCATCGACATATTTTCATCTTCTCCGCACATACATAAATAAATAAATAAATCAGATAAATGGCGCTCCTACCTTTTATGGCTTCTCCTGAAATTATTCTTTTTTTATGTCGAGATTTGTTATTAACTTTGAAAAATGATGGAAAATTAATATTGAAAATTTTTCGAAATGTTCGCGTTCATTGTTTGATTGAAATGCAATGCGAAAATGCATTTCTAAAAATTGAAAGAGCAAGACTAATTCCATCATGTGTAATTTAAAATAGTTTTGCAAAATCTCATCGACATATTATCATCTTCTCCGCACATACATAAATAAATAAATAAATTAGATAAATGGCGCTCCTACCTTTTATGGCTTCTCCTGAAATTATTTTTTTTTAAGTCGAGATTTGTTATTAACTTTGAAAAATGATGGAAAATGAATATTGAAAATTTTTCAAAATGTTCGCGTTCATTGTTTTATTGAATTGCAATGCGAAAATGCATTTCTAAAAATTGAAAGAGCAAGACTAATTCCATCATGTGTAATTTAAAATAGTTTTGCAAAATCTCATCGACATATTATCATCTTCTCCGCACATACATAAATAAATCAGATAAATGGCGCTCCTACCTTTTATGGCTTCTCCTGAAATTATTCTTTTTTTATGTCGAGATTTGTTATTAACTTTGAAAAATGATGGAAAATGAATATTGAAAATTTTTTGAAATGTTCGCGTTCATTGTTTGATTGAAATGCAATGCGAAAATGCATTTCTAAAAATTGAAAGAGCAAGACTAATTCCATCATGTGTAATTTAAACTAGTTTTGCAAAATCTCATCGACATATTATCATCTTCTCCGCACATACATAAATAAATAAATAAATCAGATAAATGGCGCTCCTACCTTTTATGGCTTCTCCTGAAATTATTCTTTTTTTATGTCGAGATTTGTTATTAACTTTGAAAAATGATGGAAAATGAATATTGAAAATTTTTTGAAATGTTCGCGTTCATTGTTTAATTGAAATGCAATGCGAAAATGCATTTCTAAAAATTGAAAGAGCAAGACTAATTCCATCATGTGTAATTTAAACTAGTTTTGCAAAATCTCATCGACATATTATCATCTTCTCCGCACATACATAAATAAATAAATAAATCAGATAAATGGCGCTCCTACCTTTTATGGCTTCTCCTGAAATTATTCTTTTTTTATGTCGAGATTTGTTATTAACTTTGAAAAATGATGGAAAATGAATATTGAAAATTTTTTGAAATGTTCGCGTTCATTGTTTGATTGAAATGCAATGCGAAAATGCATTTCTAAAAATTGAAAGAGCAAGACTAATTCCATCATGTGTAATTTAAACTAGTTTTGCAAAATCTCATCGACATATTATTATCTTCTCCGCACATACATAAATAAATAAATAAATCAGATAAATGGCGCTCCTACCTTTTATGGCTTCTCCTGAAATTATTCTTTTTTTATGTCGAGATTTGTTATTAACTTTGAAAAATGATGGAAAATGAATATTGAAAATTTTTTGAAATGTTCGCGTTCATTGTTTGATTGAAATGCAATGCGAAAATGCATTTCTAAAAATTGAAAGAGCAAGACTAATTCCATCATGTGTAATTTAAACTAGTTTTGCAAAATCTCATCGACATATTATTATCTTCTCCGCACATACATAAATAAATAAATAAATCAGATAAATGGCGCTCCTACCTTTTATGGCTTCTCCTGAAATTATTCTTTTTTTATGTCGAGATTTGTTATTAACTTTGAAAAATGATGGAAAATGAATATTGAAAATTTTTCAAAATGTTTGCGTTCATTGTTTTATTGAAATGCAATGCGAAAATGCATTTCTAAAAATTGAAAGAGCAAGACTAATTCCATCATGTGTAATTTAAACTAGTTTTGCAAAATCTCATCGACATATTATTATCTTCTCCGCACATACATAAATAAATAAATAAATCAGATAAATGGCGCTCCTACCTTTTATGGCTTCTCCTGAAATTATTCTTTTTTTATGTCGAGATTTGTTATTAACTTTGAAAAATGATGGAAAATTAATATTGAAAATTTTTCGAAATGTTCGCGTTCATTGTTTGATTGAAATGCAATGCGAAAATGCATTTCTAAAAATTGAAAGAGCAAGACTAATTCCATCATGTGTAATTTAAAATAGTTTTGCAAAATCTCATCGACATATTATCATCTTCTCCGCACATACATAAATAAATCAGATAAATGGCGCTCCTACCTTTTATGGCTTCTCCTGAAATTATTCTTTTTTTATGTCGAGATTTGTTATTAACTTTGAAAAATGATGGAAAATGAATATTGAAAATTTTTCAAAATGTTTGCGTTCATTGTTTTATTGAAATGCAATGCGAAAATGCATTTCTAAAAATTGAAAGAGCAAGACTAATTCCATCATGTGTAATTTAAACTAGTTTTGCAAAATCTCATCGACATATTATCATCTTCTCCGCACATACATAAATAAATAAATAAATCAGATAAATGGCGCTCCTACCTTTTATGGCTTCTCCTGAAATTATTCTTTTTTTATGTCGAGATTTGTTATTAACTTTGAAAAATGATGGAAAATGAATATTGAAAATTTTTCAAAATGTTTGCGTTCATTGTTTTATTGAAATGCAATGCGAAAATGCATTTCTAAAAATTGAAAGAGCAAGACTAATTCCATCATGTGTAATTTAAAATAGTTTTGCAAAATCTCATCGACATATTATCATCTTCTCCGCACATACATAAATAAATAAATAAATCAGATAAATGGCGCTCCTACCTTTTATGGCTTCTCCTGAAATTATTCTTTTTTTATGTCGAGATTTGTTATTAACTTTGAAAAATGATGGAAAATGAATATTGAAAATTTTTCAAAATGTTTGCGTTCATTGTTTTATTGAAATGCAATGCGAAAATGCATTTCTAAAAATTGAAAGAGCAAGACTAATTCCATCATGTGTAATTTAAAATAGTTTTGCAAAATCTCATCGACATATTATCATCTTCTCCGCACATACATAAATAAATAAATAAATCAGATAAATGGCGCTCCTACCTTTTATGGCTTCTCCTGAAATTATTCTTTTTTTATGTCGAGATTTGTTATTAACTTTGAAAAATGATGGAAAATGAATATTGAAAATTTTTCAAAATGTTCGCGTTCATTGTTTTATTGAAATGCAATGCGAAAATGCATTTCTAAAAATTGAAAGAGCAAGACTAATTCCATCATGTGTAATTTAAACTAGTTTTGCAAAATCTCATCGACATATTATTATCTTCTCCGCACATACATAAATAAATAAATAAATCAGATAAATGGCGCTCCTACCTTTTATGGCTTCTCCTGAAATTATTCTTTTTTTATGTCGAGATTTGTTATTAACTTTGAAAAATGATGGAAAATGAATATTGAAAATTTTTAGAAATGTTCGCGTTCATTGTTTGATTGAAATGCAATACGAAAATGCATTTCTAAAAATTGAAAGAGCAAGACTAATTCCATCATGTGTAATTTAAAATAGTTTTGCAAAATCTCATCGACATATTATCTTCTCTGCACATACATAAATAAATAAATAAATCAGATAAATGGCGCTCCTACCTTTTATGGCTTCTCCTGAAATTATTCTTTTTTTATGTCGAGATTTGTTATTAACTTTGAAAAATGATGGAAAATGAATATTGAAAATTTTTCGAAATGTTCGCGTTCATTGTTTGATTGAAATGCAATGCGAAAATGCATTTCTAAAAATTGAAAGAGCAAGACTAATTCCATCATGTGTAATTTAAAATAGTTTTGCAAAATCTCATCGACATATTATCTTCTCTGCACATACATAAATAAATAAATAAATCAGATAAATGGCGCTCCTACCTTTTATGGCTTCTCCTGAAATTATTCTTTTTTTATGTCGAGATTTGTTATTAACTTTGAAAAATGATGGAAAATGAATATTGAAAATTTTTCGAAATGTTCGCGTTCATTGTTTGATTGAAATGCAATGCGAAAATGCATTTCTAAAAATTGAAAGAGCAATACTAATTCCATCATGTGTAATTTAAAATAGTTTTGCAAAATCTCATCGACATATTATCTTCTCTGCACATACATAAATAAATAAATAAATCAGATAAATGGCGCTCCTACCTTTTATGGCTTCTCCTGAAATTATTCTTTTTTTATGTCGAGATTTGTTATTAACTTTGAAAAATGATGGAAAATGAATATTGAAAATTTTTCGAAATGTTCGCGTTCATTGTTTGATTGAAATGCAATGCGAAAATGCATTTCTAAAAATTGAAAGAGCAAGACTAATTCCATCATGTGTAATTTAAAATAGTTTTGCAAAATCTCATCGACATATTATCTTCTCTGCACATACATAAATAAATAAATAAATCAGATAAATGGCGCTCCTACCTTTTATGGCTTCTCCTGAAATTATTCTTTTTTTATGTCGAGATTTGTTATTAACTTTGAAAAATGATGGAAAATGAATATTGAAAATTTTTCGAAATGTTCGCGTTCATTGTTTGATTGAAATGCAATGCGAAAATGCATTTCTAAAAATTGAAAGAGCAAGACTAATTCCATCATGTGTAATTTAAAATAGTTTTGCAAAATCTCATCGACATATTATCTTCTCTGCACATACATAAATAAATAAATAAATCAGATAAATGGCGCTCCTACCTTTTATGGCTTCTCCTGAAATTATTCTTTTTTTATGGCGAGATTTGTTATTATCTTTGAAAAATGATGGAAAAATGAATATTGAAAATTTTTCGAAATGTTCGCGTTCATTGTTTGATTGAAATGCAATGCGAAAATGCATTTCTAAAAATTGAAAGAGCAAGACTATTTCCATCATGTGTAATTTAAAATAGTTTTGCAAAATCTCATCGACATATTATCATCTTCCCTGCACATACATAAATAAATAAATAAATCAGATAAATGGCGCTCCTACCTTTTATGGCTTCTCCTGAAATTATTCCTTTTTTATGTCGAGATTTGTTATTAACTTTGAAAAATGATGGAAAAATGAATATTGAAAATTTTTCAAAATGTTCGCGTTCATTGGTTGATTGAAATGCAATGCGAAAATGCATTTCTAAAAATTGAAAGAGCAAGACTATTTCCATCATGTGTAATTTAAAATAGTTTTGCAAAATCTCATCGACATATTATCATCTTCTCCGCACATACATAAATAAATAAATAAATCAGATAAATGGCGCTCCTACCTTTTATGGCTTCTCCTGAAATTATTCTTTTTTTATGTCGAGATTTGTTATTAACTTTGAAAAATGATGGAAAAATGAATATTGAAAATGTTTTGAAATGTTCGCGTTCATTGTTTGATTGAAATGCAATGCGAAAATGCACTGCCAAAAATTGAAAGAGCAAGAATGATTCCATCATGTGTAATTTAAAATAGTTTTGCAAAATCTCATCGACATATTATCTTCTTCTCCGCACATACATAAATAAATCAGATAAATGGCGCTCCTACCTTTTATGGCTTCTAATTTTTCTTTTTTTATGTCGAATATTATTATTAACTTTAAGAAATGATAGAAAAATTAATAATTATATCGATCTTCTTCGGGATTTTTGACCGTGTTCCATTTGAAGTTCCATTAGGGGGGGTGTAGTGAACGCTCCGAGGAGCTAATTCAACAAGTGACCCCAATGAACCTCCAGACGTTTCATCCACAACTGCGACGGACTTCATCAGTGGTTAAAGTTGCGATGTGGATGAGCTCGAGGTATTCTCTTCGCTGTCAATTTCGCGAAAAATTAATGTTGAAAAAGTTTCGATTTGTTCCCGTTTATTGTTTGATTCAAATCAAAAACGAAAATGCATTGCCAAAAATTCAAAGAGCAAGACTGATTCCATCATGTGTAATTTAAAATAGTTTTGCAAAATCTCATCGACATATTATTATCTTACCGTGTTCCAAGCGAAGGCCCATAAGGGGGGATGTAGTGAGCGCCCCGGGGGCTAACCCAACAAGTGACCCCAATGAAACTCTGCCGGATGGATGGATGGGTGCTGCTGCTGCTGCTGGTGTGGTGGTGCTGTTTTAGTTTTAGTGTTTTAGTGGTTGGTTATTGGTTAGTGTTTTATTGTTTTAGTTTTAGTGTTTTAGTGGTTGGTTATTGGTTAGTGTTTTATTGTTTTAGTTTTAGTGTTTTAGTTGTTAGTTATTGGTTAGTGTTTTATTGTTTTAGTTTTAGTGGATGGTTATTGGTTAGTGTTTTATTGTTTTAGTTTTAGTGTTTTAGTGGTGTGTTATTGGTTAGTGTTTTATTGTTTTAGTTTTAGTGTTTTAGTGGTTGGTTATTGGTTAGTGTTTTATTGTTTTAGTTTTAGTGTTTTAGTGGTGTGTTATTGGTTAGTGTTTTATTGTTTTAGTTTTAGTGTTTTAGTGGTTGGTTATTGGTTAGTGTTTTATTGTTTTAGTTTTAGTGTTTTAGTTGTTGGTTATTGGTTAGTGTTTTATTGTTTTAGTTTTAGTGTTTTAGTTGTTGGTTATTGGTTAGTGTTTTATTGTTTTAGTTTTAGTGTTTTAGTTGTTAGTTATTGGTTAGTGTTTTATTGTTTTAGTTTTAGTGGATGGTTATTGGTTAGTGTTTTATTGTTTTAGTTTTAGTGTTTTAGTGGTGTGTTATTGGTTAGTGTTTTATTGTTTTAGTTTTAGTGTTTTAGTGGTTGGTTATTGGTTAGTGTTTTATTGTTTTAGTTTTAGTGTTTTAGTGGTGTGTTATTGGTTAGTGTTTTATTGTTTTAGTTTTAGTGTTTTAGTGGTTGGTTATTGGTTAGTGTTTTATTGTTTTAGTTTTAGTGTTTTAGTTGTTGGTTATTGGTTAGTGTTTTATTGTTTTAGTTTTAGTGTTTTAGTTGTTGGTTATTGGTTAGTGTTTTATTGTTTTAGTTTTAGTGTTTTAGTTGTTAGTTATTGGTTAGTGTTTTATTGTTTTAGTTTTAGTGGATGGTTATTGGTTAGTGTTTTATTGTTTTAGTTTTAGTGGTGTGTTATTGGTTAGTGTTTTATTGTTTTAGTTTTAGTGTTTTAGTGGTTGGTTATTGGTTAGTGTTTTATTGTTTTAGTTTTAGTGTTTTAGTGGTGTGTTATTGGTTAGTGTTTTATTGTTTTAGTTTTAGTGTTTTAGTTGTTAGTTATTGGTTAGTGTTTTATTGTTTTAGTTTTAGTGGATGGTTATTGGTTAGTGTTTTATTGTTTTAGTTTTAGTGGTGTGTTATTGGTTAGTGTTTTATTGTTTTAGTTTTAGTGTTTTAGTGGTGTGTTATTGGTTAGTGTTTTATTGTTTTAGTTTTAGTGTTTTAGTGGTTGGTTATTGGTTAGTGTTTTATTGTTTTAGTTTTAGTGTTTTAGTTGTTGGTTATTGGTTAGTGTTTTATTGTTTTAGTTTTAGTGTTTTAGTGGTTGGTTATTGGTTAGTGTTTTATTGTTTTAGTTTTAGTGTTTTAGTGGTTGGTTATTGGTTAGTGTTTTATTGTTTTAGTTTTAGTGTTTTAGTTGTTGGTTATTGGTTAGTGTTTTATTGTTTTAGTTTTAGTGTTTTAGTTGTTGGTTATTGGTTAGTGTTTTATTGTTTTAGTGTTAGTGTTTTAGTGGTGTGTTATTGGTTAGTGTTTTAGTGGTGTGTTATTAGTTAGTGTTTTATTGTTTTAGTTTTAGTGTTTTAGTGGTTGGTTATTGGTTAGTGTTTTATTGTTTTAGTTTTAGTGTTTTAGTGGTTGGTTATTGGTTAGTGTTTTATTGTTTTAGTTTTAGTGTTTTAGTGGTTGGTTATTGGTTAGTGTTTTATTGTTTTAGTTTTAGTGTTTTAGTGGTTGGTTATTGGTTAGTGTTTTAGTTTTAGTGTTTTAGTTGTTGGTTATTGGTTAGTGTTTTATTGATTTAGTTTTAGTGTTTTAGTTGTTGGTTATTGGTTAGTGTTTTAGTTTTAGTGTTTTAGTGGTTGGTTATTGGTTAGTGTTTTATTGTTTTAGTTTTAGTGTTTTAGTGGTTGGTTATTGGTTAGTGTTTTATTGTTTTAGTTTTAGTGTTTTAGTTGTTGGTTATTGGTTAGTGTTTTATTGTTTTAGTTTTAGTGTTTTAGTGGTTGGTTATTGGTTAGTGTTTTATTGTTTTAGTTTTAGTGTTTTAGTGGTTGGTTATTGGTTAGTGTTTTATTGTTTTAGTTTTAGTGTTTTAGTGGTTGGTTATTGGTTAGTGTTTTAGTTTTAGTGTTTTAGTTGTTGGTTATTGGTTAGTGTTTTATTGATTTAGTTTTAGTGTTTTAGTTGTTGGTTATTGGTTAGTGTTTTATTGTGTTAGTTTTAG
Organism: Eledona agricola; assembly: GCA_964023215.1. Classification (NCBI taxonomy): domain Eukaryota; kingdom Metazoa; phylum Arthropoda; class Insecta; order Coleoptera; family Tenebrionidae; genus Eledona; species Eledona agricola. The sequence goes on from OZ026861.1 coordinate 951,155, forward strand.
TGTTTTAGTTGTTGGTTATTGGTTAGTGTTTTATTGTGTTAGTTTTAGTGTTTTAGTGGTTGGTTATTGGTTAGTGTTTTAGTTGTTGGTTATTAGTTAGTGTTTTATTGTTTTAGTTTTAGTGTTTTAGTTGTTGGTTATTGGTTAGTGTTTTATTGTGTTAGTTTTAGTGTTTTAGTTGTTGGTTATTGGTTAGTGTTTTATTGTTTTAGTTTTAGTGTTTTAGTGGTTGGTTATTGGTTAGTGTTTTAGTTTTAGTGTTTTAGTTGTTGGTTATTGGTTAGTGTTTTATTGTTTTAGTTTTAGTGTTTTAGTGGTTGGTTATTGGTTAGTGTTTTATTGTTTTAGTTTTAGTGTTTTAGATTTAGTGTTTTAGTGGTTGGTTATTGGTTAGTGTTTTATTGTTTTAGTTTTAGTGTTTTAGTTGTTGGTTATTGGTTAGTGTTTTATTGTTTTAGTTTTAGTGTTTTAGTTGTTGGTTATTGGTTAGTGTTTTATTGTTTTAGTGTTAGTGTTTTAGTGGTGTGTTATTGGTTAGTGTTTTAGTGGTGTGTTATTAGTTAGTGTTTTATTGTTTTAGTTTTAGTGTTTTAGTGGTTGGTTATTGGTTAGTGTTTTATTGTTTTAGTTTTAGTGTTTTAGTGGTTGGTTATTGGTTAGTGTTTTATTGTTTTAGTTTTAGTGTTTTAGTGGTTGGTTATTGGTTAGTGTTTTAGTTTTAGTGTTTTAGTTGTTGGTTATTGGTTAGTGTTTTATTGATTTAGTTTTAGTGTTTTAGTTGTTGGTTATTGGTTAGTGTTTTATTGTGTTAGTTTTAGTGTTTTAGTTGTTGGTTATTGGTTAGTGTTTTATTGTGTTAGTTTTAGTGTTTTAGTGGTTGGTTATTGGTTAGTGTTTTAGTTGTTGGTTATTAGTTAGTGTTTTATTGTTTTAGTTTTAGTGTTTTAGTTGTTGGTTATTGGTTAGTGTTTTATTGTGTTAGTTTTAGTGTTTTAGTTGTTGGTTATTGGTTAGTGTTTTATTGTTTTAGTTTTAGTGTTTTAGTGGTTGGTTATTGGTTAGTGTTTTAGTTTTAGTGTTTTAGTTGTTGGTTATTGGTTAGTGTTTTATTGTTTTAGTTTTAGTGTTTTAGTTGTTGGTTATTGGTTAGTGTTTTATTGTTTTAGTGTTAGTGTTTTAGTGGTGTGTTATTGGTTAGTGTTTTAGTGGTGTGTTATTAGTTAGTGTTTTATTGTTTTAGTTTTAGTGTTTTAGTGGTTGGTTATTGGTTAGTGTTTTATTGTTTTAGTTTTAGTGTTTTAGTGGTTGGTTATTGGTTAGTGTTTTATTGTTTTAGTTTTAGTGTTTTAGTGGTTGGTTATTGGTTAGTGTTTTAGTTTTAGTGTTTTAGTTGTTGGTTATTGGTTAGTGTTTTATTGATTTAGTTTTAGTGTTTTAGTTGTTGGTTATTGGTTAGTGTTTTATTGTGTTAGTTTTAGTGTTTTAGTTGTTGGTTATTGGTTAGTGTTTTATTGTGTTAGTTTTAGTGTTTTAGTGGTTGGTTATTGGTTAGTGTTTTAGTTGTTGGTTATTAGTTAGTGTTTTATTGTTTTAGTTTTAGTGTTTTAGTTGTTGGTTATTGGTTAGTGTTTTATTGTGTTAGTTTTAGTGTTTTAGTTGTTGGTTATTGGTTAGTGTTTTATTGTTTTAGTTTTAGTGTTTTAGTGGTTGGTTATTGGTTAGTGTTTTAGTTTTAGTGTTTTAGTTGTTGGTTATTGGTTAGTGTTTTATTGATTTAGTTTTAGTGTTTTAGTTGTTGGTTATTGGTTAGTGTTTTATTGTTTTAGTGTTAGTGTTTTAGTGGTGTGTTATTGGTTAGTGTTTTAGTGGTGTGTTATTAGTTAGTGTTTTATTGTTTTAGTGTTTTAGTGGTTGGTTATTGGTTAGTGTTTTAATGTTTTAGTTGTTTGTTATTGGTTAGTGTTTTATTGTTTTAGTTTTAGTGTTTTAGTGGTTGGTTATTGGTTAGTGTTTTATTGTTTTAGTTTTAGTGTTTTAGTGGTGTGTTATTGGTTAGTGTTTTATTGTTTTAGTTTTAGTGTTTTAGTGGTGTGTTATTGGTTAGTGTTTTATTGTTTTAATTTTAGTGTTTTAGTTGTTGGTTATTGGTTAGTGTTTTATTGTTTTAGTTTTAGTGTTTTAGTGGTTGGTTATTGGTTAGTGTTTTATTGTTTTAGTTTTAGTGTTTTAGTGGTTGGTTATTGGTTAGTGTTTTATTGTTTTAGTTTTAGTGTTTTAGTTGTTGGTTATTGGTTAGTGTTTTATTGTTTTAGTTTTAGTGTTTTAGTGGTTGGTTATTGGTTAGTGTTTTATTGTTTTAGTTTTAGTGTTTTAGTGGTTGGTTATTGGTTAGTGTTTTATTGTTTTAGTTTTAGTGTTTTAGTGGTTGGTTATTGGTTAGTGTTTTATTGTTTTAGTGGTTGGTTATTGGTTAGTGTTTTATTGTTTTAGTTTTAGTGTTTTAGTTGTTGGTTATTGGTTAGTGTTTTATTGTTTTAGTTTTAGTGTTTTAGTGGTGTGTTATTGGTTAGTGTTTTATTGTTTTAGTTTTAGTGTTTTAGTGGTGTGTTATTGGTTAGTGTTTTATTGTTTTAGTTTTAGTGTTTTAGTGGTGTGTTATTGGTTAGTGTTTTATTGTTTTAGTTTTAGTGTTTTAGTGGTTGGTTATTGGTTAGTGTTTTATTGTTTTAGTTTTAGTGTTTTAGTTGTTGGTTATTGGTTAGTGTTTTATTGTGTTAGTTTGTTTTATTGTTTTAGTTTTAGTTGTTGGTTATTGGTTAGTGTTTTATTGTTTTAGTTTTAGTGTTTTAGTGGTTGGTTATTGGTTAGTGTTTTATTGTTTTAGTTTTAGTGTTTTAGTTGTTGGTTATTGGTTAGTGTTTTATTGTTTTAGTTTTAGTGTTTTAGTGGTGTGTTATTGGTTAGTGTTTTATTGTTTTAGTTTTAGTGTTTTAGTGGTTGGTTATTGGTTAGTGTTTTATTGTTTTAGTTTTAGTGTTTTAGTGGTTGGTTATTGGTTAGTGTTTTATTGTTTTAGTTTTAGTGTTTTAGTGGTTGGTTATTGGTTAGTGTTTTATTGTTTTAGTTTTAGTGTTTTAGTTGTTGGTTATTGGTTAGTGTTTTATTGTTTTTGTTTTAGTGTTTTAGTTGTTGGTTATTGGTTAGTGTTTTATTGTTTTAGTTTTAGTGTTTTAGTGGTTGGTTATTGGTTAGTGTTTTATTGTTTTAGTTTTAGTGTTTTAGTGGTTGGTTATTGATTAGTGTTTTATTGTTTTAGTTTTAGTGGTTGGTTATTGGTTAGTGTTTTATTGTTTTAGTTTTAGTGTTTTAGTGGTTGGTTATTGGTTAGTGTTTTATTGTTTTAGTTTTAGTGTTTTAGTTGTTGGTTATTGGTTAGTGTTTTATTGTTTTAGTTTTAGTGTTTTAGTGGTTGGTTATTGGTTAGTGTTTTATTGTTTTAGTTTTAGTGTTTTAGTGGTTGGTTATTGGTTAGTGTTTTATTGTTTTAGTTTTATTGTCTTAGTTGTTGGTTATTGGTTAGTGTTTTATTGTTTTAGTTTTAGTGTTTTAGTTGTTGGTTATTGGTTAGTGTTTTATTGTTTTAGTTTTAGTGTTTTAGTGGTTGGTTATTGGTTAGTGTTTTATTGTTTTAGTTTTAGTGTTTTAGATTTAGTGTTTTAGTGGTTGGTTATTGGTTAGTGTTTTATTGTTTTAGTTTTAGTGTTTTAGTTGTTGGTTATTGGTTAGTGTTTTATTGTTTTAGTTTTAGTGTTTTAGTTGTTGGTTATTGGTTAGTGTTTTATTGTTTTAGTGTTAGTGTTTTAGTGGTGTGTTATTGGTTAGTGTTTTAGTGGTGTGTTATTAGTTAGTGTTTTATTGTTTTAGTTTTAGTGTTTTAGTGGTTGGTTATTGGTTAGTGTTTTATTGTTTTAGTTTTAGTGTTTTAGTGGTTGGTTATTGGTTAGTGTTTTATTGTTTTAGTTTTAGTGTTTTAGTGGTTGGTTATTGGTTAGTGTTTTAGTTTTAGTGTTTTAGTTGTTGGTTATTGGTTAGTGTTTTATTGATTTAGTTTTAGTGTTTTAGTTGTTGGTTATTGGTTAGTGTTTTATTGTGTTAGTTTTAGTGTTTTAGTTGTTGGTTATTGGTTAGTGTTTTATTGTGTTAGTTTTAGTGTTTTAGTGGTTGGTTATTGGTTAGTGTTTTAGTTGTTGGTTATTAGTTAGTGTTTTATTGTTTTAGTTTTAGTGTTTTAGTTGTTGGTTATTGGTTAGTGTTTTATTGTGTTAGTTTTAGTGTTTTAGTTGTTGGTTATTGGTTAGTGTTTTATTGTTTTAGTTTTAGTGTTTTAGTGGTTGGTTATTGGTTAGTGTTTTAGTTTTAGTGTTTTAGTTGTTGGTTATTGGTTAGTGTTTTATTGTTTTAGTTTTAGTGTTTTAGTGGTTGGTTATTGGTTAGTGTTTTATTGTTTTAGTTTTAGTGTTTTAGTTGTTGGTTATTGGTTAGTGTTTTATTGTTTTAGTTTTAGTGTTTTAGTTGTTGGTTATTGGTTAGTGTTTTATTGTTTTAGTTTGTTTTATTGTTTTAGTTTTAGTGTTTTAGTTGATGGTTATTGGTTAGTGTTTTATTGTTTTAGTTTTAGTGTTTTAGTGGTTGGTTATTGGTTAGTGTTTTATTGTTTTAGTTTTAGTGTTTTAGTTGTTGGTTATTGGTTAGTGTTTTAGTTTTAGTGTTTTAGTTGTTGGTTATTGGTTAGTGTTTTATTGATTTAGTTTTAGTGTTTTAGTTGTTGGTTATTGGTTAGTGTTTTATTGTGTTAGTTTTAGTGTTTTAGTTGTTGGTTATTAGTTAGTGTTTTATTGTTTTAGTTTTAGTGTTTTAGTTGTTGGTTATTGGTTAGTGTTTTATTGTGTTAGTTTTAGTGTTTTAGTTGTTGGTTATTGGTTAGTGTTTTATTGTTTTAGTTTTAGTGTTTTAGTGGTTGGTTATTGGTTAGTGTTTTAGTTTTAGTGTTTTAGTTGTTGGTTATTGGTTAGTGTTTTATTGTTTTAGTTTTAGTGTTTTAGTGGTTGGTTATTGGTTAGTGTTTTATTGTTTTAGTTTTAGTGTTTTAGTTGTTGGTTATTGGTTAGTGTTTTATTGTTTTAGTTTTAGTGTTTTAGTTGTTGGTTATTGGTTAGTGTTTTATTGTTTTAGTTTGTTTTATTGTTTTAGTTTTAGTGTTTTAGTTGATGGTTATTGGTTAGTGTTTTATTGTTTTAGTTTTAGTGTTTTAGTGGTTGGTTATTGGTTAGTGTTTTATTGTTTTAGTTTTAGTGTTTTAGTGGTTGGTTATTGGTTAGTGTTTTAGTTTTAGTGTTTTAGTTGTTGGTTATTGGTTAGTGTTTTATTGATTTAGTTTTAGTGTTTTAGTTGTTGGTTATTGGTTAGTGTTTTATTGTGTTAGTTTTAGTGTTTTAGTTGTTGGTTATTGGTTAGTGTTTTATTGTGTTAGTTTTAGTGTTTTAGTGGTTGGTTATTGGTTAGTGTTTTAGTTGTTGGTTATTAGTTAGTGTTTTATTGTTTTAGTTTTAGTGTTTTAGTTGTTGGTTATTGGTTAGTGTTTTATTGTGTTAGTTTTAGTGTTTTAGTTGTTGGTTATTGGTTAGTGTTTTATTGTTTTAGTTTTAGTGTTTTAGTGGTTGGTTATTGGTTAGTGTTTTAGTTTTAGTGTTTTAGTTGTTGGTTATTGGTTAGTGTTTTATTGTTTTAGTTTTAGTGTTTTAGTGGTTGGTTATTGGTTAGTGTTTTATTGTTTTAGTTTTAGTGTTTTAGTTGTTGGTTATTGGTTAGTGTTTTATTGTTTTAGTTTTAGTGTTTTAGTTGTTGGTTATTGGTTAGTGTTTTATTGTTTTAGTTTGTTTTATTGTTTTAGTTTTAGTGTTTTAGTTGATGGTTATTGGTTAGTGTTTTATTGTTTTAGTTTTAGTGTTTTAGTGGTTGGTTATTGGTTAGTGTTTTATTGTTTTAGTTTTAGTGTTTTAGTTGTTGGTTATTGGTTAGTGTTTTATTGTTTTAGTTTTAGTGTTTTAGTTGTTGGTTATTGGTTAGTGTTTTATTGTTTTAGTTTTAGTGTTTTAGTTGTTGGTTATTGGTTAGTGTTTTATTGTTTTAGTTTTAGTGTTTTAGTGGTTGGTTATTGGTTAGTGTTTTATTGTTTTAGTTTTAGTGTTTTAGTGGTTGGTTATTGGTTAGTGTTTTATTGTTTTAGTTTTAGTGTTTTAGTTGTTGGTTATTGGTTAGTGTTTTATTGTTTTTGTTTTAGTGTTTTAGTTGTTGGTTATTGGTTAGTGTTTTATTGTTTTAGTTTTAGTGTTTTAGTGGTTGGTTATTGGTTAGTGTTTTATTGTTTTAGTTTTAGTGTTTTAGTGGTTGGTTATTGATTAGTGTTTTATTGTTTTAGTTTTAGTGGTTGGTTATTGGTTAGTGTTTTATTGTTTTAGTTTTAGTGTTTTAGTGGTTGGTTATTGGTTAGTGTTTTATTGTTTTAGTTTTAGTGTTTTAGTTGTTGGTTATTGGTTAGTGTTTTATTGTTTTAGTTTTAGTGTTTTAGTGGTTGGTTATTGGTTAGTGTTTTATTGTTTTAGTTTTAGTGTTTTAGTGGTTGGTTATTGGTTAGTGTTTTATTGTTTTAGTTTTATTGTCTTAGTTGTTGGTTATTGGTTAGTGTTTTATTGTTTTAGTTTTAGTGTTTTAGTTGTTGGTTATTGGTTAGTGTTTTATTGTTTTAGTTTTAGTGTTTTAGTGGTTGGTTATTGGTTAGTGTTTTATTGTTTTAGTTTTAGTGTTTTAGATTTAGTGTTTTAGTGGTTGGTTATTGGTTAGTGTTTTATTGTTTTAGTTTTAGTGTTTTAGTTGTTGGTTATTGGTTAGTGTTTTATTGTTTTAGTTTTAGTGTTTTAGTTGTTGGTTATTGGTTAGTGTTTTATTGTTTTAGTGTTAGTGTTTTAGTGGTGTGTTATTGGTTAGTGTTTTAGTGGTGTGTTATTAGTTAGTGTTTTATTGTTTTAGTTTTAGTGTTTTAGTGGTTGGTTATTGGTTAGTGTTTTATTGTTTTAGTTTTAGTGTTTTAGTGGTTGGTTATTGGTTAGTGTTTTATTGTTTTAGTTTTAGTGTTTTAGTGGTTGGTTATTGGTTAGTGTTTTAGTTTTAGTGTTTTAGTTGTTGGTTATTGGTTAGTGTTTTATTGATTTAGTTTTAGTGTTTTAGTTGTTGGTTATTGGTTAGTGTTTTATTGTGTTAGTTTTAGTGTTTTAGTTGTTGGTTATTGGTTAGTGTTTTATTGTGTTAGTTTTAGTGTTTTAGTGGTTGGTTATTGGTTAGTGTTTTAGTTGTTGGTTATTAGTTAGTGTTTTATTGTTTTAGTTTTAGTGTTTTAGTTGTTGGTTATTGGTTAGTGTTTTATTGTGTTAGTTTTAGTGTTTTAGTTGTTGGTTATTGGTTAGTGTTTTATTGTTTTAGTTTTAGTGTTTTAGTGGTTGGTTATTGGTTAGTGTTTTAGTTTTAGTGTTTTAGTTGTTGGTTATTGGTTAGTGTTTTATTGATTTAGTTTTAGTGTTTTAGTTGTTGGTTATTGGTTAGTGTTTTATTGTTTTAGTGTTAGTGTTTTAGTGGTGTGTTATTGGTTAGTGTTTTAGTGGTGTGTTATTAGTTAGTGTTTTATTGTTTTAGTGTTTTAGTGGTTGGTTATTGGTTAGTGTTTTAATGTTTTAGTTGTTGGTTATTGGTTAGTGTTTTATTGTTTTAGTTTTAATGTTTTAGTGGTTGGTTATTAGTTAGTGTTTTATTGTTTTAGTTTTAGTGGTGTGTTATTGGTTAGTGTTTTATTGTTTTAGTTTTAGTGTTTTAGTGGTGTGTTATTGGTTAGTGTTTTATTGTTTTAATTTTAGTGTTTTAGTTGTTGGTTATTGGTTAGTGTTTTATTGTTTTAGTTTTAGTGTTTTAGTGGTTGGTTATTGGTTAGTGTTTTATTGTTTTAGTTTTAGTGTTTTAGTGGTTGGTTATTGGTTAGTGTTTTATTGTTTTAGTGGTTGGTTATTGGTTAGTGTTTTATTGTTTTAGTTTTAGTGTTTTAGTTGTTGGTTATTGGTTAGTGTTTTATTGTTTTAGTTTTAGTGTTTTAGTGGTGTGTTATTGGTTAGTGTTTTATTGTTTTAGTTTTAGTGTTTTAGTGGTGTGTTATTGGTTAGTGTTTTATTGTTGTAGTTTTAGTGTTTTAGTGGTGTGTTATTGGTTAGTGTTTTATTGTTTTAGTTTTAGTGTTTTAGTGGTTGGTTATTGGTTAGTGTTTTATTGTTTTAGTTTTAGTGTTTTAGTGGTGTGTTATTGGTTAGTGTTTTATTGTTTTAGTTTTAGTGGTTGGTTATTGGTTAGTGTTTTATTGTTTTAGTTTTAGTGTTTTAGTGGTTGGTTATTGGTTAGTGTTTTATTGTTTTAGTTTTAGTGTTTTAGTGGTTGGTTATTGGTTAGTGTTTTATTGTTTTAGTTTTAGTGTTTTAGTTGTTGGTTATTGGTTAGTGTTTTATTGTTTTAGTTTGTTTTATTGTTTTAGTTTTAGTGTTTTAGTTGTTGGTTATTGGTTAGTGTTTTATTGTTTTAGTTTTAGTGTTTTAGTGGTTGGTTATTGGTTAGTGTTTTATTGTTTTAGTTTTAGTGTTTTAGTTGTTGGTTATTGGTTAGTGTTTTATTGTTTTAGTTTTAGTGTTTTAGTTGTTGGTTATTGGTTAGTGTTTTATTGTTTTAGTTTTAGTGTTTTAGTTGTTGGTTATTGGTTAGTGTTTTATTGTTTTAGTTTTAGTGTTTTAGTGGTTGGTTATTGGTTAGTGTTTTATTGTTTTAGTTTTAGTGTTTTAGTGGTTGGTTATTGGTTAGTGTTTTATTGTTTTAGTTTTAGTGTTTTAGTTGTTGGTTATTGGTTAGTGTTTTATTGTTTTAGTTTTAGTGTTTTAGTTGTTGGTTATTGGTTAGTGTTTTATTGTTTTAGTTTTAGTGTTTTAGTGGTTGGTTATTGGTTAGTGTTTTATTGTTTTAGTTTTAGTGTTTTAGTGGTTGGTTATTGATTAGTGTTTTGTTGTTTTAGTTTTAGTGGTTGGTTATTGGTTAGTGTTTTATTGTTTTAGTTTTAGTGTTTTAGTGGTTGGTTATTGGTTAGTGTTTTATTGTTTTAGTTTTAGTGTTTTAGTTGTTGGTTATTGGTTAGTGTTTTATTGTTTTAGTTTTAGTGTTTTAGTGGTTGGTTATTGGTTAGTGTTTTATTGTTTTAGTTTTAGTGTTTTAGTGGTTGGTTATTGGTTAGTGTTTTATTGTTTTAGTTTTATTGTTTTAGTTGTTGGTTATTGGTTAGTGTTTTATTGTTTTAGTTTTAGTGTTTTAGTTGTTGGTTATTGGTTAGTGTTTTATTGTTTTAGTGTTAGTGTTTTAGTGGTGTGTTATTGGTTAGTGTTTTAGTGGTGTGTTATTAGTTAGTGTTTTATTGTTTTAGTTTTAGTGTTTTAGTGGTTGGTTATCGGTTAGTGTTTTATTGTTTTAGTTTTAGTGTTTTAGTGGTTGGTTATTGGTTAGTGTTTTATTGTTTTAGTGGTTGGTTATTGGTTAGTGTTTTATTGTTTTAGTTTTAGTGTTTTAGTTGTTGGTTATTGGTTAGTGTTTTATTGTTTTAGTTTTAGTGTTTTAGTGGTTGGTTATTGGTTAGTGTTTTATTGTTTTAGTTTTAGTGTTTTAGTGGTTGGTTATTGGTTAGTGTTTTATTGTTTTAGTTTTAGTGTTTTAGTGGTTGGTTATTGGTTAGTGTTTTATTGTTTTAGTTTTAGTGTTTTAGTGGTGTGTTATTGGTTAGTGTTTTATTGTTTTAGTTTTAGTGTTTTAGTTGTTGGTTATTGGTTAGTGTTTTATTGTTTTAGTTTTAGTGTTTTAGTGGTTGGTTATTGGTTAGTGTTTTATTGTTTTAGTTTTAGTGTTTTAGTGGTTGGTTATTGGTTAGTGTTTTATTGTTTTAGTTTTAGTGTTTTAGTGGTTGGTTATTGGTTAGTGTTTTATTGTTTTAGTTTTAGTGTTTTAGTGGTTGGTTATTGGTTAGTGTTTTATTGTTTTAGTTTTAGTGTTTTAGTGGTTGGTTATTGGTTAGTGTTTTATTGTTTTAGTTTTAGTGTTTAAGTTGTTGGTTATTGGTTAGTGTTTTATTGTTTTAGTTTTAGTGTTTTAGTGGTTGGTTATTGGTTAGTGTTTTATTGTTTTAGTTTTAGTGTTTTAGTGGTGTGTTATTGGTTAGTGTTTTATTGTTTTAGTTTTAGTGTTTTAGTGGTGTGTTATTGGTTAGTGTTTTATTGTTTTAGTTTTAGTGTTTTAGTTGTTGGTTATTTGTTAGTGTTTTATTGTTTTAGTTTTAGTGTTTTAGTGGTGTGTTATTGGTTAGTGTTTTATTGTTTTAGTTTTAGTGTTTTAGTGGTGTGTTATTGGTTAGTGTTTTATTGTTTTAGTTTTAGTGTTTTAGTGGTGTGTTATTGGTTAGTGTTTTATTGTTTTAGTTTTAGTGTTTTAGTGGTGTGTTATTGGTTAGTGTTTTATTGTTTTAGTTTTAGTGTTTTAGTTGTTGGTTATTGGTTAGTGTTTTATTGTTTTAGTTTTAGTGTTTTAGTGGTTGGTTATTGGTTAGTGTTTTATTGTTTTAGTTTTAGTGTTTTAGTGGTTGGTTATTGGTTAGTGTTTTATTGTTTTAGTTTTAGTGTTTTAGTGGTGTGTTATTGGTTAGTGTTTTATTGTTTTAGTTTTAGTGTTTTAGTGGTGTGTTATTGGTTAGTGTTTTATTGTTTTAGTTTTAGTGTTTTAGTGGTGTGTTATTGGTTAGTGTTTTATTGTTTTAGTTTTAGTGTTTTAGTGGTGTGTTATTGGTTAGTGTTTTATTGTTTTAGTTTTAGTGTATTAGCGGTTTGTTATTCTGTTTGTTGTTATTCTGTTTGTTGTTATTCTGTTTGTTGTTATTCTGTTTGTTGTTATTCTGTTTGTTGTTATTCTGTTTGTTGTTATTCTGTTTGTTGTTATTCTGTTTGTTGTTATTCTGTTTGTTGTTATTCTGTTTGTTGTTATTCTGTTTGTTGTTATTCTGTTTGTTGTTATTCTGTTTGTTGTTATTCTGTTTGTTGTTATTCTGTTTGTTGTTATTCTGTTTGTTGTTATTCTGTTTGTTGTTATTCTGTTTGTTGTTATTCTGTTTGTTGTTATTCTGTTTGTTGTTATTCTGTTTGTTGTTATTCTGTTTGTTGTTATTCTGTTTGTTGTTATTCTGTTTGTTGTTATTCTGTTTGTTGTTATTCTGTTTGTTGTTATTCTGTTTGTTGTTATTCTGTTTGTTGTTATTCTGTTTGTTGTTATTCTGTTTGTTGTTATTCTGTTTGTTGTTATTCTGTTTGTTGTTATTCTGTTTGTTGTTATTCTGTTTGTTGTTATTCTGTTTGTTGTTATTCTGTTTGTTGTTATTCTGTTTGTTGTTATTCTGTTTGTTGTTATTCTGTTTGTTGTTATTCTGTTTGTTGTTATTCTGTTTGTTGTTATTCTGTTTGTTGTTATTCTGTTTGTTGTTATTCTGTTTGTTGTTATTCTGTTTGTTGTTATTCTGTTTGTTGTTATTCTGTTTGTTGTTATTCTGTTTGTTGTTATTCTGTTTGTTGTTATTCTGTTTGTTGTTATTCTGTTTGTTGTTATTCTGTTTGTTGTTATTCTGTTTGTTGTTATTCTGTTTGTTGTTATTCTGTTTGTTGTTATTCTGTTTGTTGTTATTCTGTTTGTTGTTATTCTGTTTGTTGTTATTCTGTTTGTTGTTATTCTGTTTGTTGTTATTCTGTTTGTTGTTATTCTGTTTGTTGTTATTCTGTTTGTTGTTATTCTGTTTGTTGTTATTCTGTTTGTTGTTATTCTGTTTGTTGTTATTCTGTTTGTTGTTATTCTGTTTGTTGTTATTCTGTTTGTTGTTATTCTGTTTGTTGTTATTCTGTTTGTTGTTATTCTGTTTGTTGTTATTCTGTTTGTTGTTATTCTGTTTGTTGTTATTCTGTTTGTTGTTATTCTGTTTGTTGTTATTCTGTTTGTTGTTATTCTGTTTGTTGTTATTCTGTTTGTTGTTATTCTGTTTGTTGTTATTCTGTTTGTTGTTATTCTGTTTGTTGTTATTCTGTTTGTTGTTATTCTGTTTGTTGTTATTCTGTTTGTTGTTATTCTGTTTGTTGTTATTCTGTTTGTTGTTATTCTGTTTGTTGTTATTCTGTTTGTTGTTATTCTGTTTGTTGTTATTCTGTTTGTTGTTATTCTGTTTGTTGTTATTCTGTTTGTTGTTATTCTGTTCGTTGTTATTCTGTTCGTTGTTATTTTGTTCGTTGTTATTTTGTTCGTTGTTATTTTGTTCGTTGTTATTTTGTTCGTTGTTATTTTGTTCGTTGTTATTTTGTTCGTTGTTATTTTGTTCGTTGTTATTTTGTTCGTTGTTATTTTGTTCGTTGTTATTTTGTTCGTTGTTATTTTGTTCGTTGTTATTTTGTTCGTTGTTATTTTGTTCGTTGTTATTTTGTTCGTTGTTATTTTGTTCGTTGTTATTTTGTTCGTTGTTATTTTGTTCGTTGTTATTTTGTTCGTTGTTATTTTGTTTGTTGTTATTTTGTTTGTTGTTATTTTGTTTGTTGTTATTTTGTTTGTTGTTATTGATTGTTGTTATTATTTAGCCCCCCGGGGGGCACCCAGACGTTTCGTCCACGACTGCGGTGGTCATCCTCAGTGGCCACGTGGTCCAGATCGAAGTGCACTCGAACCGGTCTCACTTCCAACTGATTTTGCATCTGATGTGCGCCGCTATTTATAGTGGCGTTTGGTGTCCGTCCGGAACCGGTTATTTCTGACGTCATTTCCGGTTGTGTCATTCTCCGCTGTCACGATGCTATTTTTAAATTTTATTGAATATTTAAAATAATTATAAAATTCGCTTTTAAACGATAAACATTCGATATTTATACAAACAATATTTTAGACAATTAATAATAGTTTTCAATAATATTAAAAAAATAAATATATATAAATAATTAAGTAAGCTGTGGATTCATTTGTTATTTACGGCTAGTCTAATTCGCTATTTAAGCAAATGATATTCTAGGTAATTAATACTAGTTTCCAATAGTATATAAAAAAAATTAATATATAAAAAATTAAACACGCTATGGATGAATTTGTTACTTTTACGGCTGGTTTAGTACAGTTAAAAAATTTACAACACTTAACAGTTCCACAGTCATGGTTGCTGAAACGCATCTTGAGGGTCCCTTTTTTCGTGAGAATTTAATTTTTGTTTAAAATATTTATTTATATTATTTAAAGCTACTTTTAATTCTCTACAATACCATTTACAGATAGAAGTATCGATTGTTGTATATCGTTGAAAATCTAATTGTATGGGGATTTCAAATATGTTAAAAGTCCAAAATAATAAATTTAAGAAAATTATACACTGGGCAATATATTCTGCGTAAAAAACTAATAAAAAGTAAAACACAATTATGAAAAATTCATAAATAAAAAAGTTACGCAAAAGTAAAAATTAGGATAAAAATAAGTGCATGTTCTGTTTTTTATAATTGGGACCTCTATAGATAGGCAACCCACGTCATTTGATAAGTTCTTGCTGTAACGTGGCGCTGCAGTCGTGTCGTTCGAATTTAGTATTTTTATAGAAACCTGTCAAATATAGCGAGGAAAGTGTCAAAGTGACGACTAGTAAATATTTTGAAAAAAGCTTACATTTATTTGCCTTTTTATTCCATATATTGATTAAGATTACAATAATACACACAACTACTTTAAGCCTTATCCTACTTGTTTTGCATGTGTTGCAATTAATGAAAGTGGACTTTCGGTCGATTTAATTTCTTATCTGTTCGTTTCGTATCTATTCGTATTAAATTACAATCCTGCCAATCTGCGCCACTTCTTGGCGCCATCCCTGAGGGAATGGTTGAACTATCTGAGGGTTTGCGAACAGGATGGTACAAATTCAAACGACTGTAATGATCAATACCGACTTTTCAAACAACGTTCTGTCCTACATGTTGTAAATTTTCAGTTTTAAATTGCAGATTCTTTTAAACTAAAACGTAACGAAGGGGCAAAAGTTCTCAACATTCAATTATTATTCAATTTTTTTTAAATATTACCAATATTCATAGCATTATTATGCGTACATTTAACAATTAAAAGCATTGCAAAATATGTCAACCCCAAGACCAATAATTTCTTATTAAACTGGTATGCTTCATTTATTATTTAAAGCTGCCTCTTTCGAATGCTGTTGTTTAGAAACATTACACATTTTAGATGGTGGCGTCCTCTGTGGGCATTGATAAAGCAACAGGTGACAGTCGCAGTGACACGTCACAGTTTTCTGTAATACCAACAAAAACTGATAAACCCCTCAAATTTTATTTTATTTACTGTTTTTCACGTCAAAAATCGGCCTAATAAAAAAGCATTCAGAGGACAGGGTAGCAAAATTTTGAGGTTAAGTTGTGAGATTTTTAACAAATTCCAGCTCTGGTATTTGGTTTATGTGTCTTTTGAGCAACTTTTTTGTTGATCAAACGTTTGCACTAAAAAATAAAACAAAAGCTAGATGGCATATTCTGAATCTTTTTTTTTATTTGTACGCACGTTATTTTACCTAATTTTTACCAAGAGACTTGAAGGAAACTTTTCGGTTTAATAATGATGTTCTCAGTTGACGATAGATGGCACCAAACCACAGAATACAAATAATATGGAAGATTATTAAATCATAGTATACACCTGGTCTCTATAAATTGAACGATGATATTAAGCTGATTGATTACAGGAATCCTGGTTGATCTGTACATAAATATTTTATTTAATATAAAACATTGGCACTAAACAATAACTTCACTACTGCATATTACGATCTAATGGGCACTTATCCAATCGAATTAAATTTAGAAACGACGTGTTTCTTAATTTCTTTTATGCTTCGTAAACTATCATATTAAATAATAATGACTAACAGATACACACTATGTAATAGTAATAATAATAATGAATCATAGAAAATCTCAATCAGAACAATCCTAAAAAGATATCAGTTCGATTTTAATAAAACGTTAAAGCGAAAACCACTCGTGTTGTAATCAAGTCTGTCTTTCGACGGTAAAAGGATAATCGTATTCATTCAGAATCTGCTGCATAGTTTTAGCCTTAATCGCGGGGAACTGAAACTAAATCCCCCACCGTTAGAACTGACTTCTGCAATAATAATACTTCTCACCCTATCGGCAGTGCTCGAATTGAGAAACTTGGGATTGACGACGAAGGGCACCCCGTCCAGGTTGTTACCGCTAGAATTGTTCCCAAACGTTCCCGTCGTCGAGTTTTGGTGGGGAACGGGTGGCGGGGGTCTCGGTGCCGGACGTGAGGGTCCCGACGGATACGGAGGCTTGAGTATTTCATAGTCGTGGTCGCCCCCGATGTTGGGATACATTTGGGGGGCCGGTCGAGGAGGTCGTTCGGGTGGAGTGCGACCGTTCGCGTCCGGACCGTTCTGCGTGTCTTGCACGTTTCCCATCTTATAGCAGACAGTGACACCGTTCAGCTCACTACAATCGATGTAACAGCGGTTGCAACACGTTTTGTAACTCACCCAGCTAGCTTAAAACCCTCGGGCGCTTTTTTCAACTGACTACAGATGATGATATCGGTGATTGCAAATTTGGCCTCCCTCACGTTCACTAATTTATAACACAGCTGCTTCTTCTTCCACGCTTTCTGTTCGCTGTCGACCGTCCGATTCACCAGACTGAAACCTCTGGGCGGGTTGAATTTATCGGTCAAGATGAAAATCTCCTGTATCACAAAATCGGGCAGACCTACGACCCCACCACCGTTATTATTATCTCCGACTTGTTCCAAGCAAATTGTTATCACCTTCGGTTTTGGACACGCACAGATAACGCGCGGAGCTACTCTTAAAAATTGAGCTTTCCCTCAAGTTGGCGTCCTGATCTTGGTCGTACGTCCGACTGATGGCGTGAAAACCCTTCGGACACTTGTCCAAGTTCTCGACAATCTGCACATTGAGGTTATGTTAACGTAGGGCACGAAATACGCCAAAAATTCCATGTAAACTCACTTGAATCGACGTTATTGGTCTGTCGTTGGGTAGAAGCTGCAGCACTTTGTGTTCAGCGGCCGCTTTTAACATCGTAGTCTCTATTCTCGCTTCGGACTAAAAAAAGAAAAACACTCACAATAAGAATGGGGAATTTGCACCAGACCGACTTGGCCCACCTTTCATGGCGCCCGCTGACGTGCTACCAGCGAAAATTTAAGAAAAGACAACAATTGTCTCCGATGAAGTTTCTTGTCAAAACACCTACCTTCACTGGCAATTTCGTGTGACCTTGAAGTATTTTCTGCGCGTTAAACGTTCATTTTGTGCGGCTCCCCACAATGTTCGTGCAAATTTCATAAAACGAAACCAATCCGAACATAAGAATCGATCGATTTATCTTATCAGAAGACTAAACAATCGAACTGCACTACTACTACTAAACGAGAGCGGCTATGTGGATGAAATTAGTCATCTTAAGGCCGACCAATCGCTGCTTTTTCTGGGTCAAATGAGCGGTTGAAAGGGCATCACCCGCATTTCCGGTACACAGCGATACGAGCAAACGATTTATTCTAATCGTGGATTGAAGGAGTTGCAACAGTCCAAATTTGGACGCAAAGTTCTGTTAGTTATTTTGCTTTTATACGATTGGCAGCAGTGACATTTGTTTTGTGAATCCACTGACTAGATGAAAATTTGCGAGTTTGACGAAAATAAAAACAGAGACCCAGGAAGCCATCGAAACTAGTTTTTGTTTTAACGTGTGCCATGGAATTCATCATAGAGCACATAAATAACGTGCGTTGGCCATGGAATTTATCGGCTTTCCAGTGTGGAAACCATAGAAAAACATAAACATAGATTTGACAAATTTCAAGATCTGTCAGTTTCAAATTTACCATCGAAATAAAACGGCCCAAACGCTAGGACAGTTTATTTTATTTTCAATGAGCATTTTTAATAATCATTGGTTTTTGAAACTCCGAATCCAAGCAAATCCGAACCTTTTTTTTCTAATGTATATTGTGTAATTTATACCTCACTAGTGGTCAACGTTCGTGTTTAACTATGTAAACAACGATTGGTAGGTCACAAACATATTATTATTATTATTTAAATGATGGGGAAAAAAATGTTGGTACTTTAAATACAATGTAAACATGCAAAAAAAATAATGTAAACTTTAATGAAAGACAATCCGTAATTAAACTCCAAAAACAAACAATCTTTATCGCAATTGCTTTCGATTTTTTGCCGTAACTCGTCTAAATTTTTTGGCCTACTAAAATAATAAACCTTCGAATCCAAGCAAACTCGAACCTTTTTCTTCTAATGTATATTGTGTAATATAACTCCCTAACGGTCGACGTCCGTGTTTAACTATATATACAACGATTTTTGAAATATTAATTGAGAATGCAGTTGCTCTTAAACTGAATTGGTAGGTCTCGAGTTGCGCATAGAGACTGATGACCCATGAAGGTTGACGGGTAGCTGAGTGCTGCCAAATATTCTCAAGACATTTTTCGGTTTTGAGACTGATTCCTTCTTCATCGATCTATTCACGACTTACAGTTATATCAAATTAATGACCGTCCTGGTCGTGCCGATATTCTCCTCAACAGAGGAGAAGCTGTAACAATGAATAGATTGATGTTTGGATTCACAACGATACCGGGAAATGTTTTGCACTTTTTTTTAATCCCATTTTGATTACAAATAAAATATTATAGAATGAATTAATTATGGCACACGCAGAAATATGAAATTAAGTTTATTGTTAAAAATTGCGCCCACGATACATAAAATACACCTTATTATTGTTGGAAAAATTCCACCTGCAGGTTTCGGTTTAGGCGTCGTTTGAGCAAATTTTTGAATGACAGTTCCTGTCAAATGTCAAAACGTGTACATTGGAAAAAATAAAACAGATTCCTCGATTTTTGAGAACAATTGAATATCGATATCTACCTCGATTGCATTTTTTTATAATGTGTGTTATTTATAAATATTTCTTAATTGTGTTTAAAACTGTCTTTTAGTTATTATTTAAGTTTTTTTTAATCTAATTTTTTTAAATGCACCATTTTTGATTTGCGACACAATTTCAGAAAAATTTATTCTTGATAAATGGGGCCTGCTTGCTCTCAAATCCTTAAAAACTATTTTATATCGATAATATTCAAACAGTAATTTTTTTAATTTAAATTTGGATGTTAAATATTTTCATCGATAATTTATAATATTACCGGTAAGCAAAACTATGGCAACAAGTTACAGAATTTTTTGGAAATGGAAAAAATATTGACAGCGACGATAATTCATTCGATACTAATGGCGATCAACAGATAAATACATTTCTAGAAAGTCAACATTTAGATATTTGAAGAGATACTTGTGGTTAGTGGTTACCATTATTAATTATCGTTAAAATAGTTCATGTCCAAATTTTTCGAAAAAAAAATTATTTGAAATACAAAAATTACTGATACCGTTTAAATGAAAATGAAATGGTTTTGAGGGGTTTTAGAGCAAACAGGCCATTTTATCAATATTTGATAATACTGTGTATTTTTATATTTTTGAAATCCGCACTAAATTCACTCTTCAACGATACACAACATTCGATATGATCGTAAATGGTATTTTAGAGAATTAAAAGTAGTTGTAAATAATAATAAAAAAGTATGTAATTTTTTTACGAATTATAACGTGCGTACGGAAATAAACGTACATAAATTATGTTCTTTGTTAATAACCGTCCAGACACAATCATACATACATTTAACGTATTTTTTCTATGACCGTTAAAAAACCAGAACCGGTTCGTCCTATAATTATTAATATAAAAGGCCATTTTGGCGCTAATTTATTAATGTTATAATGTTCTTTTCAGTGTCCGACCGAACTTTTGGTTTCGGCCGAAACCGAAACTACATTCGGGAGGTGTCGCAATTTTTTATTTATTTTGATACATTCGATTTAAGTATTATTTGCATCAAAAATATTTATTTAATTGTTGTATGTGGTAGGTAGGTACTCAATAATTTGGATTTTATTGAAGTTCGTTAACAAGAGTAGGTATCATACAAAATGACCAAAGTTTAGAAAAAATAATTCTGTTTAGATGATTGATGTTTGGATTCACGATACCGGGAAATGTTTTGCACTTTTTTTTATCCCATAATATTTAATCCCATTGTCAACAAGGAAGCTAACCTAAACATGAAGAGACTCGGACACTTTGAAATTTTGCTACACTAAATTGATGCACGTTTTTCCATGGCCAACACAACGTTTTATTTTTGAAAACACGTTAACTAAATAACATGAACTGTCAAAAAATGTAGTATCCAAATAAAAAGGACCAATTTAATGTCGAGCTTTATATTAAAACGCATTAAATGATTTGAGACAAATTTCACAGGACGAGTTTTTCTGTTTTCATTGCTTCTCAACGACAATTCATACAATGGAATATTTATTTAAATCGGTACTTTATTAAAAACTATTAGACTCGTATTTTATTTTGCGCTTGACGTAACTTTAGACTCCCCAAATTTTTTTTTTAAATTTCCTTATTTTAGCGTGACGTCACCCGAAAAAGTCAACCAGCCAAAAAACATTGTGTTTTCGATAAAAGCTTTTAGAAACACTGCTACAAACATAGGTTAATTTTTAAATACAACTCTACCCAATTAATTCAAAATATGATCTGTTTAATTAACAAGTGAGGACATTTTTCTGTATGATCCACGCCAGACGTTCCATAAGTGATAATAAAGAGCGATTTTCCAATAAACTTACCCCAATAACTGCATGGGAATTATTGTAGTTATCCTGTTTTTTTTTTCAAAAAACGGTTATCATGTGAAAATTCTCTTCACAAATTGTTTGTTATTCATTTGAAGTTATTCCACGGCCTACCCGCCTCGTTTTATTTCCGAAACTGTCAAATTATGACAAAAAAAGAAAAAACTATTTCAATTTCAAATTGCTCCATCCCGAAAAAACTTCCACAAAAATGCTGGAATAAAATTTAAAGAGGATACAGGACGGTAATGGCAGCTTGTGAAAACATAATAATCATTCTTGTCATTGTTATCAAAACAAAATGTATTAATTTACACAAATTATCGTTTTCGGCGCAATTGCAAAGAGTTCCTCCTGAGCCACGCGGCCCGTCTGGAACCTCCCTTGGTTTGCGAGAACCTGTGACCCTTTCCAAGCCCACGTGAAGATCGACCTGCCGACGTTTTTCCTCTCAACTCACGATGTTTGTGTACAGCGTTCACTATCCAATTCACTTTGGGATCACGACGAATCGCCTAAAAGTACAACACTTCTCAACATCCATTCGCTTAAAAAACGCACGATTATTTTAAAGAACAATAAATCAGAAATTTAAGGAACGTTATCGGCATAAGCTATAAGAGTGGTGCATGTCCAATCATCATATATGTAGCTTGAAGTCTGATTTGGTAACGAGACTGATACTCACTTTATGGGAGGGATCAATCAGGATTACTTCAAAGTATTTGTAGGAGGAGTCCTGAGCAACCCAGTATGAGTTCAAAACCCTGAGACCTCCGCATCTGCGCCCGACGCGCTCTTCGGCGATCGCTTGCAAATTACGCACAGGTTTCAGCTCGTTGACTCCATGGCTCTTAGGCTTGCCGTAAGTTGCTCCCTTAGGTACGGGGCGCTTGCGACCTCCGCGACGTACACGAATGCGAAAGACTACGTAACCTAAACAGAAATGCAACAAGTCCTTCACCTAACTCAAGTGCTGAATTTTAACCTTGCTTGGCTCTGTATCCCAGGGCGCGGGCTTTATCGGGTCTTGATGGCCGGGGCGCCCGATGCAACTTGGTCAATTGGCGGTATTGCCAAACGCGTATTCTTAACAAAAAGCGCAGAACGTCGCTTTGTTTCTTGCGATATAACTCCTGAATGTACTTATATGCTCCCATTGTTGTCTGGAAAATGAAACGATTGACATAACCTCACATAACTGCAAACAACAATCACGAGTTGATCGAAGGCGTTTGACGAAAAATATCAAACTCAAATTGAACACAAACTATAAAACGTTGGGTTGTATTTAATTTGGAATAGTTTTATGCAGCGATGATCGTGAAAAAAACGGAATTTTTGCATTGCTCTCGGAAAACTTACCGACAACGGAGCAACCTTGATGGAAAGAGGAGAGGGGTGAAGTTGGCATTCCGAGAGATGGCGCTTGTGTTTGACTAACAAGATTCAGAATCACCAACCTAAAATCTCCAATTATTGTCTTGAGATTATTATTATTACCACAGATTACTCCAGATGCCAGTAAATGTCAAAACTTGCTTGTATGTTGAATTTGTGAAAAATTTTAAGCGACAGATGGGTCTTTTTTACACTATTTGTGGTGTTGGTAAAAAAAAGCGGACAAACTGCATTTTTATCAAAAAAGTGAAGAAAGGTAAGGATGTTTTATTAATACAACAAATTCAGGAAATCTAATTACATAATTCTAGAGCGAAACTGTGGCAAGAAGCTCTAAATGTCCAAAATTGCAATCTAAAGAAAAAGGGGAGGGTTTGCAAAAAACACTTTTCGGCATCGTTAGATATTAGGCTTCATTATTCCTTATTTTTGTGTATGAATTTGAAGAACTAAGCCAGGTTGCTCTATTGGTTGTCCAGCAAGTCTTTCAAAATTTCCATTATTATTTAATAACCCCAAGTAATTATCATATGTGTAAGTTATATCTATCTTAGAAATGTAATTGTTAACAATTTGGGTATAATTTTGTTTAATTTAAGTTATGTAATATAATAAATTGATTTTTATAAAATTGTTTGTTTGAATGACGTGTAAATAATGAAGGAATATTTTATGATTTATTCTATAAAAGAATTTTTTACATTAGTTTTGTAGAATAAATCATAAAATATTCAAAATATAATAGCATTTTTACTACCTATAAAGAGAGGAGAGACTATTTAAATTTGCCCCAAAATTTGATCGATGCGCCATCTGAAAACTGTTACATAATTTGATGGTCGTTAAAGGTCATTCCGCCAATTATTAACACAAGTATGTGTAAATTTAAAAAATAATTTGCAAAATCTTATCGACGTCTCCTGAACTTATTCGCACATATGAATAAAATACAAAAAAAAGCCTATTATTATTAACAATGTAGAAAAAAATAGATTTGTAGACGTTCGTTATTTGAGTGAAATATAAATATTGCCTTGTGTCGATATTTGTTATCAATTTTGAAAAATGAGTGCCAACTTTGTAAAAACATTCAATTTGTACTCGTTCGTTATTTGACAGAAATATAATTATTGTTTTTAAAAAATTGTTTTTTGTGGCGATATTTGTTATACATTTTTTTATATAAAATATAAAAATTGCTTTCAAATAATTTTTTCTCTGCCGATATTTATTATTAATTTTGAAAAATGAATGCAGTTTTTAAAAACGTTCGTTATTTGACTGAAATATAAAAATAGCTTTCAAAGTATTATTTTTTTGTCGGAATTTGTTATAAATTTTGTAAAATGAATGAGTTGTTTAATGAGTTCAGAGTTTAAAAACGTTCGACTTATACGCGTTCATTGTTTGACTGAAATATAACAAATAATTTTTTTTGTTATTAATTTTTAAAAATGAGTGAAAAGTTTTTTAAAATGTTCGATTTGTACAACCGTGGGCAGTCAAGAATAACACTTTAGTCGGCGGGTGTGATGCAAATACCGACTTAATGACAATATCTCATAGAGTCGGTATTTGGATAACACGGGTATTATTCTTGACTGTCCATGGCTGTACGTGTTCGTTATTTCGCTGAAATACAAAAATTGCTTTCAAAGAAGATTTATTTTAGTGCCGATATTTGTTATTAATTTTGAAAAATGAGTGAAAAGTTTTTAAAAATCTTGTGTTCAGTTTTTGACTTTTGAATTAATTAACCACAGAAGAAACCATAGAAACACACAAAAATTAATAACAATTCTCCTTACCTTATTTTGTGTTCTTCAATAAACTTAAAAAAAGTCACGTAGAAAAAGATGAAATAGTGTTTTGACAATATTTTGATATTTGACTCCGCGCCATCTTTCGGTGTGCGTTCCTGCATGCAATTTATCTATTTTTCAAAATTCAAAATATTCAGAATTTCTAATAAATAAATTAGACCTTTACAAGTCTTCAGTTACTTTTTGGAAAAAGAAAACGAGGCTGCGTAGGCCATGGAAAAACTTTGTGCATCAATTTAGTGTAGCAAAATTTCAAAGTGTCAGTTCGAGTCTGTTCATGTTTAGGTTAGCTTCCTTGTTGACAATGGGATAAAATATTATGGGATAAAAAAAGTGCAAAACATTTCCCGGTATCGTTGTGAATCCAAACATCAATCTATTCATTGTTACAGCTTCTCCTCTGTTGAGGAGAATATCGGCACGACCAGGACGGTCATTAATTTGATATAACTGTAAGTCGTGAATAGATCGATGAAGAAGAATCAGTCTCAAAACCGAAAAATGTCTTGAGAATATTTGGCAGCACTCAGTTACCCGTCAACCTTCATGGGTCATCAGTCTCTATGCGCAACTCGAGACCTACCAATTCAGTTTAAGAGCAACTGCATTCTCAATTAATATTTCAAAAATCGTTGTATATATAGTTAAACACGGACGTCGACCGTTAGGGAGTTGTATTACACAACATACATTAGAAAAAAAAAGGTTCGGGTTTGCTTGGATTCGAAGGTTCGAAGATTTATTATTTTAGTAGGCCAAAAAATTTAGACGAGTTACAGCAGAAAATCGAAAGCAATTGCGATAAATGTTGTTTGTTTTTGGAGTTTAATTACGGATTGTCTTTCATTAAAGTTTACATTAATTTTTTTACATGTTTACATTTTATTTAAAATACCAATTTTTTTACCCCATCATTTAATAACATCAAATATTAATAATAATAGCAATTTAAAAATAATTTGTTTGTGACCTACCAATCGTTGTATATATATGTAGTCAAACACGAACGTTGACCACTAGTTTTATAAATTACACAATATACATTAGAAAAAAAAGGTTCGGATTTGCTTGGATTCAAAAGTTCAAAAACCAATCATTATTGAAAATGCTCATTAAAAAATAAAATTAAACTGTCCTAGCGTTTGGGCCGTTTTATTTGATGGTAAATTTTAAACTGACAGATCTTGACATTTGTCAAATTTATGTTTATGTTTTCTATGGTTTCTACACTGGAAAGCCGATAACTTCCATGGCCAACGCAGCCTCGTTTTATTTTTGAACGCACGTTATATTAAATCTCCAATTTGTGCTTAAAAAGTAATATGATTTAATAAAAACGATAAAATACTTTTTCAACATTAATTTTTTTGTGTTTAATGTGTTTCAAAACTATAAGAAACTATATAAACGGATTAATATCCAAACGGTATTGTATCAAAGTTTTCTAGAATAACTCTCTTATTTTTTGCTGTACAAAGGTTTGTTTCAAGGCTATCGTGCTGTATCAAAATTTAGATAAATTACCTGAAATATGGTCAGCTGGTAAGCAGTACTATTGACATATATCAGAAGTATTATTAAAAATAAATAAATATTTACTTCAAACCAGTGGCAGTAGCTTTTAATTTGATAACGTCTCAAATTTCTAGTGGTGTATTTTTGGTTGCATAGCTTCGTTATTATATTTTTTATGTTGTCAACCTGCCTGTCACACCTAAAAAACCCTGACTCGACATAACCTCACTAATTTGAAAATAAATTTTTAAAATGTTATTCGCTGCCGAGATCAGCGACTTTCGCACCGTTTACAGCGTCCTGCGCGCTATCGCTTTTAAAGACGTAAATCCCACTAGCGGAATTTGCGATTTTTACAATCTCACTCTTTTGCAGTTTGTAATAATCCGGCCCATGGAAGAGGGTCTTAAATTCACTTTGGAAGAAATGAAACACGTCGAAATTTCCGCATACATTCCATGCAACCTCTTCACCAGCTATAATCTAACCAACGACGACGTCGTCTTCAAAATAAGCATGAAAGTCTTCACGGAGTGTTTGAATATTTTCGGCGAGGAAGGCAGCCCCAGCTTGAAACTCTCTTACAAATCAGTCGGATCTCCTCTGTGTCTTATGTAATATTAAGCGTTTCGCGCCGCCAATTCCTATTATTAACATTCCAGCATTAAGCACAGGGACGAGAACATCACCGTCGACTGTGAAATCAAAACAATGAACGTAGACGACTCGGCCGATGTGAGTTTGGCTGACGAGTGCAGCGCGAATAAAATAATCATCGACGCGCCAATCCTCGTCGAGATTTTACAACGCTTGGACAACTGCGCCGACGAATTGACGATACAGCTCGGCCCCGAACCTCCCAATCTGACCTTGAGCGCCACCGGAATCGCCGTAAGTGGTCTCAGATAACGCGAGGACAAATAAAAAATGATTCCGAGTAGGCCTTTTTTTGCATTTGTTATATTTTTTACAGTGTGAAATGACATAATAATGACATTTGACAGGAACTGTCAACGAAAAAGTTGCTTAAAAAAATGTTAATAAAATAAAATAAATGTATTTGTGTCCGAAACGGTTGACAGAAATTTTAATTTCAAATTTCTGTATTTTAAGGTCAAGGATTTGGAAAATTTCGGCAGGCAAATGCATGTAAATAATGACAAATTTTAATTATAGAGATCAACTCAATTTTTTGGTGTATAAAGAAACTATGATTCGAGGTCGGTCGAATTTTTCTAAGAAAACCTTTACAAAAAATAAATAGTTGCTTTAAATTATGACATTTTCAACATAATATTATTCGGCAACAGATAAGAAATCGAAAGATTTGGCTCTGTTCGCCGTAAAGACATTTTTTCACAATATAGATTAAAATTCACACCTCTCTAGGAATATCCATAATTGAATTAAAATGTCTAAGAAAACTGAATGTCAAAACAAACTGCGTTATAAGAAACTCTGAATTATGTAATACAAATTACATTAATTTGTACCACTTTGTACGTTGTGTGAATCTCAGAAATAAATAAATTGTACATAAATCGAACCGATTCGTTTTTCTTAATTTTATTCATAAAAAACGCAAAAATTTAATACATAGGAATAATAATGCCATAGATACATTTTTTAAGCCATTGTGTGTAAGAATGGCGTTAGAGGAAGCTAAAATTAAATATGAATTTATTGTAAATAAGAATATTTTATGCCTAATAAAATTAACCTGAAATATATAAAATAAAAGTAAAAAATAAGTTGAAAAAATACTAAAAAGAAATTATTGAATTAAAGAGAACAGCCGAGGAAAATCTCTGAATGTTATTTGGAGAAGTGAGCGATTGAAGCGAGCAATTTTGGTCGTGTTTTCAAGATGAGAGATAGATAAAAAACTGTCATTTGTATAAAAATGCGTCGACTTTTTTAACAAAAAAGATCATGAATCAGCTGCTCTGGAACATGCATTAAATATTTTCAATTTAATGCTAAAATTTGGAAATGCAAGGATCTTTTAAAAATTAGTATCTCTCGATTCGTTGCAGATAATACAATAAGTTTTATTTGTAAGAGCATAATGTAAAAGTACTTGTTATTCAATTTGAGGTCTCAAACTGCTGCTGCGATTTTTTGAATATGGTTATAACAAAATATCAAAAACTTAATTTTTTTCAAACAGCAACTCACAATCTAAAAGCCGTCATTGAATGTAAAATTTAAAAATAACTCGGCTTTTATAATGGCATCAAAAATAAAAATGTATTTTTCTTAAAATTTTGACATTTGTAGGCTGTGAAATGAAAAAAAGAATCGCAAACCTGTCACATTATTGGGATTCAGTTAAGTGTTTGTAATTGAGATTTTAAACTTATTGGTTGCAATGGCAAATAATAATTGCACAAATGAAGTAATATTTGATTGAGCATTTGCATTAATTACAAAGTTTTACCTCTACAATAATTGATTTACACTGTAAGTTAAAATTTTGTTTTACTTTCTTGTTTGTTGTTTCATTGTTATTAATTTACAAAATAAATTTATTGTAAAGATTTGATAAAAAGCATAATTTAGACGACATAATTTCAATTGTTCGATTCAAATTGTTTTTATTTAAGTCTAGACATAAAAAGCTAAAGATATGATGCATTTGTTTTACGAAATGTGGAATACCGTAAAAACTGTCGAGAATTGACACAACAAACCTTTACAAAGGTCGAGTTATTTTTTATTTTTTCATGAAATCCGTTATTAGATTGTGGGGTTGCAAAAAATTGAGTTGTTATTTTCTTATAGTAATTTTCGGGAAACGACCTCCTGAAACATTGAATAGTATTTGAAGTACTTTCAGATTATTTTGTGAAATTATACGAATAGACAGAAAGAAGAACTATTGCAATACTTCACAAATGGTTCAAAAGATCAATTTTTAAAAGGATTCAATCAGTTTCAAATTCTAGCACACAATTAAGAATATTAAAAAAACTATGAAAACAAATACACACCAACAATAAAAAGTTAGTTTTTTTTGTGTGTGGATATCAAACGACTTTTGTTATCTAAATGATTCAAAAAGCTGGCAACTCTGGAATAGCAACATGAGGAGGAAACTGCAAATGTAAAAAAAAATAAAAACCTACACACCTTCATAATCTGAAAAATAATATATATTTTGATCAGTTACTTCTAGAAATAACACCACCAATAAAACGTTAGTTTTTTTGTGTGTGGATATCAAACGACTTTTGTTATCTAAATAATTCAAAAAGCTGGCAACTCTGGAATAGCAACATGAGGAGGAAATTGCAAATGTAAAAAAAATAAAAACCTACACACCTTTATAATCTGAAGAAAAAAAATTTTGATCAGTTACTTCTAGAGATAACACCACCAATAAAAAGTTAGTATTTTTTTGTGTGTGGATATCAAACGACTTTTTTTATCTAAATAATTCAAAAAGCTGGCAACTCTGGAATAGCAACATGAGGAGGAAATTGCAAATGTAAAAAAGAATAAAAACCTACACACCTTCATAATCTGAAAAAAAATTTTTTTGATCAGTTACTTCTAGAAATAGCACCACCAATAAAAATATATTTTTTTTGTGTGGATATCAAACGACTTTTGTTATCTAAATAATTCAAAAAGCTGGCAACTCTGGAATAGCAACATGAGGAGGAAATTGCAAATGTAAAAAAGAATAAAAACCTACACACTTTCATAATCTGAAAAAAACAAATATTTTGATCAGTTACTTCTAGAAATAACTGATAGTCGATTCGATAGAAATAAAGGTAAAAAGTATATTTTTTCACACACACAATTTTTACAAGTTTTTTACGTAATAAATTGTGATTTAATTCCAAAGCCTGGATACTTTTTGATTTATACGTACGCTACTTTTTCCCAAAGAAACCGTTGTTGCAGGGCGAATCCAAGGTGAACATCTCCAAACACTCGGACTGCGTCACCATCTTCGAATGTAAAGATAAATGTGTCGCCAAATACGCCTTCTCCAACATCCGCCAAGTGTTAAAAGTGATGAACTACGCCAACAAAGTGGCGGTCTCCACCGGCGAGAGCGGTTTGCTGGGGCTGCAGCTCGTCATCAACTCGGACGAGAAGCAAATGTACGTGGAATATTACGTGACTTCGCAGGTGGACGAGTGATTGCAAAAAATGAGGACAGACAGTTTTCGTTTTATTACATTTGCTATTATTATATGTATTATAATCTTGTTTGACAAGACTAAAAGAAGTATTGTTTTTTAGCCGCTCCGATTGGTGACCCCAAGCAATTTAACACAATAATATTGTAGTTACAACGGCACATATGGTACAAAATAACGATATAAAAAAAATGACTAATCGTAAAAAAAATGTAATTAATAAGTTAGCTATGTACAAGCGTAACGATTTCTTGCAGTTGTTAAGTATGCCGGACTCGGTGGGGGATTGATTAAATACTGCTTTTTTGAAGCACATACACAGTGACGACCGAAAAAAAGGGGAACAGGAAAGGAATGAATATTTCTCGCGTTTATCTGAGCGGCGTCGACGCGATCCCGCTCAAACTGGACAGCGGCGGCGAAAAGTTCAGCTTCTCCAGCTCCTCC
This sequence comes from Eledona agricola, assembly GCA_964023215.1. Lineage (NCBI taxonomy): Eukaryota > Metazoa > Arthropoda > Insecta > Coleoptera > Tenebrionidae > Eledona > Eledona agricola. Next base: position 980,533 of record OZ026861.1, read on the forward strand.
TCCACCTGGTTGTTGCGCAACTCCTGCGTGGTGTACAAGAACTTGTTCCATTCGTCGTTGCGCGGATGCGCGAAGTTCTCGGCGACGTCGTACACCCAAATCCGGCCCTGGTTGTCGCCGACGGTGACGTGGAGCCCGGACGGCGTCCACGACACTCTGTTCAGGGCCGGATTCCCCTCGACGGTGATGCTCGCCGCCGGCACCTCCGTGTCCTGGTTGAGGTTCCAGAGATCGAGGCGGCCGCTCCCGTCGACGGCGGCGAAGAGCGCGGGATGCGCCGGCGACCACTTCACGTCCAGGACGTAGTCGCCGTTGTCCTCGAACGAATAGATCGGCTTCGAGTCCTTGAGGCTCCACAGCTTGATCGTCCAGTCGATGCTCGAGGTGAGGAACATGTGCGAGAAGTCGATGCCCTCCTGGACCGCGTTCACGCTGATCCCGGTGACGGGGCCCTGATGGCCGTCGTAGGTGTCGGTGATGCCCGCCTTGGCGCCGTGTCTGCACGCCGAATACGCCGCCCCCTCCTCGCTCCCCACCACGAAATTGTTGACGTCCGAGTGGGGAAAATCGAGCGAGGTAACCGCCACGGGCTTGGATTGGGTGCGGTGCAGGTCGAGCGTTTCCTGGGGCTGGCCGAGCATGTCCAACGACCAGGAGCACAGTCGGCCGTCGGTGGAGATGCTGATCAGGTTGTGCGCGTTCTGCGTTCCCACCACGCTCATGCAGTAGACCGGGTGCTGCAATCGACTGATGTGTTAAATTCCGAAGAACTCGTCCGGAGATTAGTTACCGTGTGCGCTGAGGCCGACAGCGGGGTCCGCTGAATGGGCGTACGTTTTTGGACGCGGTTGTCCCAGAGGACGATCTGACCGGAATAAGTACCGCCGAGGATGAGGTTCGGGTGGAAGCGGGCGAACTTCGCCGACAGAACGGCGCTCTGACAGTGGAAGATGTATTCGGGCGTCGATTTTTTGAATTTGGTGTTCCAAATCAGGACGACGCCGTCGGGATCGTTGGGGGAGTCTTCGTTGTTGTTGTAGGAGGCCAACAACAGCTCGGGGAATTGCGGACACCAGTCCATTGAGGTGACGCAGCGGTTGCGCGACCATCGTTCGTCGAAGAAACCGCGGTTCAGCGAGATCCTCTGGTGCGACTTTTCGTCTCTAATAATTAATTTTTAATTTCAATTTCTAATTTGTAATTACTTGTAATTACTTGTAATTACTTGTAATTACTTGTAATTACTTGTAATTACTTGTAATTACTTGTAATTACTTGTAATTACTTGTAATTACTTGTAATTACTTGTAATTACTTGTAATTACTTGTAATTACTTGTAATTACTTGTAATTACTTGTAATTACTTGTTGTAATTACTTGTAATTACTTGTAATTACTTGTAATTACTTGTAATTACTTGTAATTACTTGTAATTACTTGTAATTACTTGTAATTACTTGTAATTACTTGTAATTACTTGTAATTACTTGTAATTACTTGTAATTACTTGTAATTACTTGTAATTACTTGTAATTACTTGTAATTACTTGTAATTACTTGTAATTACTTGTAATTACTTGTAATTACTTGTAATTACTTGTAATTACTTGTAATTACTTGTAATTACTTGTAATTACTTGTAATTACTTGTAATTACTTGTAATTACTTGTAATTACTTGTAATTACTTGTAATTACTTGTAATTACTTGTAATTACTTGTAATTACTTGTAATTACTTGTAATTACTTGTAATTACTTGTAATTACTTGTAATTACTTGTAATTACTAATTTTTAATTTTTAATTTTTAATTTTTAATTTTTAATTTTTAATTTTTAATTTTTAATTTTTAATTTTTAATTTTTAATTTTTAATTTTTAATTTTTAATTTTTAATTTTTAATTTTTAATTTTTAATTTTTAATTTTTAATTTTTAATTTTTAATTTTTAATTTTTAATTTTTAATTTTTAATTTTTAATTTTTTAGATTTTAATTTGATTAAAATCGAAGTAAAAAAATCCTTTAAATCGACCAACAATTTTAGAAGTTGCCCCATTTCTAATGGGTCATTCTGTATATGTAATTCTTGTTTCATTCTTGAACTGATAACTTTTACCATAAAAATGTAAATGACAAATTCAAGATAATTGAAATGATTAAATATAATAAATGACATAGATGGAAGAGTATTGGGAATTCTGTGAAAAGGAACTATAGGAAAATGGATAATTTAAAAATATGACATTTGACAATACGAAGTAAGAGAGCGAAGAAGATAATATTTTGAATAAATGAAGAGGACAAAAGAGAAGGAGACTTTATTGAGCTCAGAAAGTAAAAGTTATGTTGAAGAACGATGCATCGAAATAGAAGATTTTCAATATGAGCAACAAGAAGAATAAGGAAATATACAGGAAACGTCCACAAATTAAAGTTAAGTTTTTGCAAAGAAAACAAAACTACAAAAATATGTTCCAAATGTAAAGAATACATGTGTGAAAAATGTGCCTTCAAGAAAAGTCACTAATTTAAAAAATATGTGTTAAACATGAATAAAGTGTGGATATTATTTTTTTATCAATTTAGGATCCTATTGGGAAATGGTTTTTTATTTAATTTTTTTCTTTATTTTTTGTTTTACTTTTACATTAATAAGGTGTGGATATTATTTTTTTATGAATTTAGGATCCTATTGGGAAAGGTTTTTTTAATAATTTTTTTTCTTTATAATTTTTGTTTTTCTTTTAACATTAATAAAGTGTGGATATTATTTTTTAATGAATCTAGGATCCTATTGGGAAATGTTTTTTAATTAATTTTTTTTCTTTATAATTTTTGTTTTTTTTTAACATTAATAAAGTGTGGATATTATTTGTTTATGAATTTAGGATCCTATTGGGAAATGTTTTTTTATTAAATTTTTTCTTTAGGTATAATTTTTGAATTTCTTTTAATTTAATAAATAAACAATTTGGAATCATTTGATGTTTATTTTTATTTATTTATTTATACACCAAATTGAGGTGCTATTAGTATCTGGTATATTTTTCGCAATACATCGCAGAATAAGTATACAGAGTGACAGACAAAAAACGTTTGATTTATTACCCGATTTTGATAAATTATACATGGGATGAAATTCAACATGAACTAAACTGCAATTTTTGCCCATAATTATTGACACAAGACGTATTTATTTTCAAATTGCTTTGTACATATTTTTTACTCGTTTTTATAATAAAACCTTCTTCTGAATATGTAACAAGCAAAGAAAAAACGAAAAACGTACTTTAACTGGTAAAAAAAATCAAAATCTTCTGAAAACGCTCATTGTTACCTCGGATAAAGAATTTTACTTAGTGACGTGATAATTTTGAACACCTAGGATAATTTTTTAGTATTTGTTGTGATCGCTTGATTTACGATTTATTTATTTTTTCCCTCCAATTAAAGTACGTTGTTCGTGTTTTCTTCGATGCGTGCTTATTCCGAATAAAATTCTCCACAAAACGAGTAAAATTGAAAAAAGCAAGTTGACCGTAACCTGTCGAAACCTGAAGGAAAAAAAATAGCGGTTCGGTTCATGTTTTTGAGACGATTTCATTTGATGTAATATTTGTCCAAGTCGGATGACAAATAAGTCAGGGACAGCAGCAAACGTTTTTTGTCAGACAATTTGTATAACTTTTTATTTGGTATAGGTATACATGAATTTGAATTAACGATAGGTTTAGTGTTAAACACTCGTCTGGTGTAAATAAAAGTTTACCCCAAACTCTCGGTCAAATAGTATTAAAATATTATATTAAAGCACGAGTTTCATAAGGTATATTTTATTGCATGATAAAACGACTAGTGCCATAATAGCCTTATGAACGATTTTTTATACTATTTTTTCTACTTCGCATGTTTTATGCAATTTTATTATTTGGTGAATGTTGCGTGGGTTGGTTGACAATTATCAAAATAGAAATTTCGATTTTCGAATGCAATTAATTAGACGGCACAACAGTTGGCGGTGAAAATAATTTTCAGCAAAATATCGTGACTTGGGATCAATTTAAGTGCTCAACACACATACAACGTAACGATTAATGTTTATAATAATTGAAATAAAGAAACTTTAACGTTTTTTGTCCGTGTTTACTTTGACATGACATACCATCCTATAAAAACTAAATGACACTAGTTCTATTACGAAACTCAAATAGCTATTAACGCACCCGATTGAGCGATTTAATAGCTTTGTTATAGCCGCGAAGTAAATTAAATTTGTTCACACTCACAGCCCATCCTCTCCCGGTCCTCCACTGTAGTCTGTATAGCAGTCGACATTCTCGAACAGAACTCTCTCCATTACACGCCCTGCCCTATCGATGAAATGTTGAAAGTCTTCCGAAAGTATGATCATCTGCTTCTCTTCCTCGCTGAGTTCTCTAACTGCACCCACCGCACAATTACAAACCGATCGAGCCTCTTACCTTCTCCTTACCTTCTTTAACCTCTTGTTTGGCCTGCTCCTGCTCTACAGACGTCACCGCCGGCTGCACCTCCTTGACTTGGGGCAATCCGTGGGGCAAAATCCCCGGTGGTAATTTGCTGCCGAAGCCTCCGAGATGCGGAAGACTCCCCTCTTCGTCTTCACCTTGTCCATCGTCATACGTCAAAACTGTGGTGAATAAGGGAACGCTCTATCGCCCCTCCTTTCACCCGCACAGTTCAGCCAACATTCACAGCAAAGACGCGCCAGTGGCGCCCCCAAAAACCCCGGCGGCGGAATTATGCAAGAGGGCATGATTTTAGGGACAAGGATTGATTCATGCCGATTGACAAGTAAACAACCATCCATGCTCTGTTATGTTAAAGAGTGAGAGACCTCGTCTGTTCTACAAGCAAAGCCCACAAGCTACGTGGTCCCGTCATCTACACACGAGTTATCGTTAGTGCACTAGTTGTTCGGTTCGGAATTATTAAAAAAATATATATAATAATAAAAAAAATTACGAGACTGTGGGGCCGGAAAGCCACCTACCTGTGAACTCGTCCTCCCATTCTAAACCCGGATTTAGATTGTACTCGTCTTAGGAGGAAAGAAACATGTATCAGTCGGGATAGATAGATCATTAGAAAAATAACAACAAGAGTTGTCCATGATTTGGCTGCACTAACAACAAAACTTAATCAATTTCGGCATGCTGTTAGTCGCTTCGTCAGTACTGTTATTCGTTTTTAGTAAAACCGTACAAAGCTTTGGTGTTAGTCCAGAAGGTCCAACCAACTCAAACTCAACATGTGCCCCTTTTTCCAACCCAAAAAAAAATTATAATCTCCAAAATTTGGGACGCGACTGGGAACGAATCGATCGTGTGGAAGTGCCGAAGCGGTGACCAAGCCAAAATCATAAACTTACCGTAGTAATCGGTTGCATGAGCTGAGGAGGAGAGGAACAATATTTCATTAAAACTGACCTCACAAAAACAACAACAACAATCATTAAAAAAATGGTACAACAATAATAATCGCAATATATCGTAATACGAAGGAAACCTACATGTGTGTGCGTTCGTATTTTATTTATTGTAATATTCACAACTTGACTTGTTTTCTGCAAGATCGGGTATAGGTAGGTGCACATGTTTTTCAACACTTACTCATTTCTGGTCATTAAAATTTGTGCAGTTATTTCGTGTTATTATGTGAGTACATGTTTATAATCGGACGTGCACCGTACCTTTTCTAGGCCTCCACCAGTCCTCCATGTAGCCTTTAAGTGGGGAAGAAGATGAAGAAGAAGATCCTTGTTAGCAACGCATATAACAACATTTCACATGTGTACGTATAATCGAATTTCAGATAACGAAAATGAACATCAATATGAATGAATGAATGTGCCCGCGACGCCTGATCAAAATGAAAGTAAAAAATTACGAGTATCCGTAATAATCTGAGCGGCACAAACAACACGTTTTTTTTTAATTCACTTCAATTCAGGCGACCCGCTCGTAAATGTACAATCGTGGACAGTCAAGAATAACACTCGTGTCATGCAAATACCGACTCAATGACAATATGTCATAGAGTCGGTATTTGCATGACTCGGGTGTTATTCGTGACTGTCCACGGCTGTACCAAGCAAAAAGTAAAAGCAGCAACAAGCCAGTTTCGTGTTAAAAAATCATAAAAAACGTGCAGCCAAATTAAGACAACTTATAACAAAATAAAAACGTTCAAAAATAATGTAAGTTTCCTTCCCAATTGATGGTAATCAAATTTAGTGTCTCCAGGAAGAAAACGCGACATGCGTTTGACACGTACAAAAATCATATTGTTAAGTAATCATATATAATCAGACAAGATTTGTGACTAGAAGAGACACGTGACGTGGCACAGTTGTATTAGCGCAATTTGTTAAATATCCAATGGGCTTACCGTCCCTTTCGTGTCCCGTTGTTGTAGTTTGGGTTTGTTTCGTGTAAAGGACCGTTTCTTTAGGTGGGATGTTCGTCGACTGAACGGCGACCACGCTCAAGCTTGGAATTCGTTTCTTGACCAAATTTCCACTACAAAAAACACAGCCTCGTTACAGAACTAAAATATAAAAAAAAGTTTTTTCTTGCAAAAGAAATGTTTCTATACAATTGTGAGTCACTTATGGCTTGCAATCAAGTTTATTCTGTCCGCTAGTAATAGTAAATCAATAGTGATTTGACGCTCGATTCACAGTTTAGTGGTTTAATTAAATTAATTGATTAATTTTAATTGTGCTTTCATTTCTACCAACAGGGTGACTTTTAAAAAACGGCAGACGCTTTATGGTCCGATTTATAAAAAACCAAAAACCAGGTTAAATGCTTTTAATTTACTACAAGTCGACGATTTAAAAAAAATGTAAGTGTCAGTATATTTTGTGCAATGTTCAACTTGCTTATTTTAAAATTAAACCCATAATTTTTATTACATAATTTAAAAGATATAATTTTTCTTGATACATCAATTTATATACAATCTGTTTAATTTTAGAATTAGATAAAAACAATATATCAAAAAATATTGAATAAATATTCACAAAATACACTTGCATGGTGTCAATACCAATCATTGCGATTAACAATAATCTCTTCAAAACGAATAATTTAACCACTTAATAATGTATTTCAATTGCTACTTTTTGACCTTTAAAAAACGGCATTGTCTTATATAAAATTTTATTTTTGTTTTTTTTAATTTTGATACATTTCTTAAACACTAATTTTAAGCAAAAAAGTTAATAATAATCGGATCAAAAGTAAATTATTTCTTATAAACGAATAGTTTTACTCACTTAACAGATGTCACTTTTTTAGGAAAAAATTTGAAAAAAAAACATCGGAAAAATTTATTCTATTTTCTACTTTACCTTTTAAAAGCATGCATCTAGTTGTTATTAACTTCTGATTTTTTTTCAACTTTGATAATTTCTTTAGACACTAATTATAAAAATATAACATGCTGCAATTAAATGTACTAAAAAAAATTTATTTCAAATTATGCGAAAAATATGAGTTCCAATTTAAAATAAGAAAGTGACACTATGACACTGACTAACATCGTGACAAAAAATCTGATGGTTTATTACAAAATTAAGCAGCAAACGCTTGGGTAATTATTATTAAAATTACTGTGTCCCTTAATAAAACCACTTTATGAGAAAATCAATTCATGTCGAGGAAATCCTGTAACAAACTGTAAGAAAGCTCGTCAACTTAGAACATCCACCATAAACTTTGGCTCGTTTCCTTAAAAAAATAGTTTTCCTAATTTTTTTTAACTTTACGTTTGTGCATTTGCCTTCTATTTATTTACATCACCTATAAACACAATATTACACAAAAAAATTACTAAAAAACCAACGATTTAAATAATCATTGCTTTCACACATTATCAAATCGATAAAACATCAGCTCTATCACTCTTTGCGTGGCACAAATATAAATTAAACGTATTTGCTTTAAAAATTACTTACACTGTTTGTGTTCGCTTTAATACAAAACAACACATTGTTTTGTAAGGTATAAATCGCACAAAAAACTGCTAAACCTTATCAATAAAAACAGTGATTTGAGGCTTTTTACATACTTTTTAGTCCATTCTTGAAAATGAACGCTTCATGTGCCCATTACCCTAAATGTCCACTAACTTCTAGTCATCTGTTACTTAATTATTTTTTATTTATTATGATTTGCCTGTTTGAAATGAACGAAAAGCAAAAGATTGTCAATTGAATGAAATAAAAAAAATTAACTAAGTACGTATTTACAAACTAAACGGGAAAATGTGAATAATCTTTTTACCTCTAATTTATGCTGAATATTACAAGTCTTTGCCGCACGAAAATAAAACTGCACCTAAATATATCAAAATAGTCAAAAGAAACCAGGTAAAAAATCAAACGTTGATAATATTGTAAATTGAAGAACATTTTTATTTGGATGACTCAATGGTTGAATTAATTTCTGACTAAGATAAATAGACATTATCGTTTTAATATTTTGTGCATTTTTTTATGACTTTGTACTTGTACTTTAATAAAATATAATTCTGCTAACCTAAAATTATGCAAGTGATTTGTTTCAAATAGTTTATTAAGACAAAATGGTCTGTCTGGGTGCATTTTATTAAAAAAAAAAAGTGTATCTTAATAAAGTTTTCGATAAAAAAACTTTTACACTTTTATTTTTTTTAATTTTCAAGGGAGAGGCTGTATTTAGGATCCGTTTATTTCACTTTTACAATTTTGCACTTGAACCCTTCAGCTTCTGCTTCAGCTAAACAGAATAATTGTTTTAAAGTGTTGTATCTCTAATGTCAGTCAGAGCACAGTTTATACAAACGAATAGCCGAAATTTAAATGAGGCGAATCATAAAAAAATTATCTGTTTGGGTTCAAGGCGCATACAATACATAACAAAAAACCGAAAAACGCTGACTTTTGATGGAAAATAAAGCTCGCAACGCAATGCCAATGAACTAGAATTTCTGCATGATGACTTGAGGCATAATAGAATACAATAGGGGCTTTGTGGCATGGGAACGATTTAGCTGAGATGTAATCTAGTAAAGTAACTGTAACAAGTCAAGAGATAAGAATCGATTTTTAGTGACTTTTACTATTTCAGTGCACTTGTTAGAATTGTAAATACTTCACCCTTTAATAGGAACATTGATTTGTTTCAAATTTGATTCTAATTGTATTTTTTTGCTTTGGTATTGCAAGAGAACAAAAATTCGATTAAATTATTATTTTGTAATTCTTTGCAATTTTATGATTTCAAACTAGTATTCTAATACCCAGATTTTTAACTTGTGCATTTGTGCATTTGTCTTCTTTTTATTTACATCACCTATAAACACAATATTACACAAAAAAATGACTACAAAACCAATGAATTAAATAATCATTGCTTTCCTGATAACATACAACATATTCACACATTATCAAATCGATAAAACATCAGCTCTATCACTCTTTGCATGGCACAAATATAAATTAAATGTATTTGCTTTAAAAATTACTTACACTGTTTGTGTTCGCATATATTTGAATATAAATACATACAACAAGAATATAGTATTGATTAATTTGTAACTGATTAAAAATTCTTCAAATGTAAAAATGTTTAGCTGCTCAAATTTAGTGACAGAATAGGGAATGGCTCACCTGTTGGGGATGCTGTTGGGAAGCAGGGATGTATCGGGAGTGTGATTATGGCTATGCTCGGGCGTGAGCGAGTTGACACTGGAAATACTGGACAGGACGTCCGAAACGGGCGCCACCCCCAGCGAGCTGAGCATTTCGTCCAACTCCTTCCTGTCACCGTCTGTGCCCACCAGCACTCTGTTGGTGGCCTCCTCCACATCCTTCAGCTCTTTTTCGCGCCTCCTCCTGTCTTTCTCCTCTCTCAAGGCCTGCAACCTGGCCTTCTTCCTCTCCAACTCTGCCCTTCTATCCGACATCTCCACCAAATCCTAGGGGACACTAAAGACAAACCCCGAACACAACCAACGCCAATTCGCTCACCTCTTATCACAAACTGTACAAATTGATACAAAACGATGAATTGCACTTACTTTACACTAAATTAAGACGAATTATCGTTGGAAAATCATTTAACTTACAACGCCCGACCGATACAACCACCATTTCATTTTTATGATGACGTAATGGAGCTCGTCATCAGGAGTTCTCAGCTCGGCCGGTACGAACCCTCCTCTGAATTGGCCGATTCCGCAGCAGACTCCTTGGAGTTCGAGAAAATACTGCCGTTTAACCGGTTCCGACTCGACCCTATCGATTATTTGATTGCAAAAAGACGAATTTCTGCTGCGATATTGACATTACGTAGGGATTTTTTGGTCGTCAATTTGGTGCGACTTGCAAAAACTGACAGTTGACACCGAATTAGTACCTGAACGACACTAATTGCATGGTTTATGAATTATTTATACCTGTCGAGGATGACGCACAATTTAATTGTGGTCCGCTGATTCATATTTACTGCACGTGTGACTCGCGTGCAAAATATGGAATTTGGTCGAGGTTCATGTTTTTTTTTGTTGTGGTGGCGCTCTGACGCTGTGTCTAACGTGTCGTCCGCAGCTGACATTTATTTTATTTATCAACAATTTCCGCCGTAAGACATCCATAAAACTCGGCCAAAATCAAGCCGATAATCAACACATTTACAATACTCACAATAATAAATTCGAACGCAAGCTGAATTTTGCATAAAAACTGTTGAAAATGGACGTAACCTTAGTTACGGTGTCTATGATTACGGCAAATAGTTATGATACCGGGTGACTATAAATGATTATCTCAAATATCGGTGATTGGCAACAGTGAGGAATTGGTACCGATTAACTGTCGTCGTGATTTATGTCTATTAAATTTTCAGGTTAGAATAATGTTGTCAAAAAATGAAACTTACTGAATAATGGCAAACGAAAAGTGACAAATAACGGAGAAAATGGTTACAGCGAGCGATCTTCCAGTTGTAAAAACCATTTTGAAAACAATTATGATATTGGCAATTTTTAAAATTGACGTTTATTTAACAATTTAAAACTCAGTGTATGGAAGAGCTAAAAAATATTGCCAACCTAACACAAAAAATGTCAATCATTTATAGTCACCCGGTAGTTATGGGTTTGCAATCGACAAATAAATAATGTTTGTTGTAAGTACAATCCACAGCCCGCAATCTACAAACGATTTGAAAAAATTATTTCACCTAATAGCACAGTTCAACAAAAACAAGTATTATTTACAGCCTACACACGCCTGCAAAATAAACAATCAAAATACATCGAATGAGTTGGTAGCACTGTACGTTTCCACTTATTAACACTTGTTAATATTTTCACACAGTGTTAATTAATGCAAAATGCCAAACATTTATCATTTACAGAAAAGCATAATTTTAGAATTAGGCTCGTTACCTCTTCGTTTTTTTGTCATTTTCGTGATATTCTGATAACTTGCTTACACAAACAATAATTCAAGGTAGGCCATGGAATCATTTTGAATTCCAACCTTGAGATGGAAACATTTTAAATTAAGTTTTTTGTCGACAACCGTTTACACAGATTTAATATACATATTTTTTTAATTTTAATAAATTCCATCGCCGGACGTTTCTGTTCCTGTCAAACGTCAACACAACGAAAAATAAAACAAAAGCTAGATTCCACTGTGACCAACTGTAAAAACAGTTAAAATGTCGTAACTTTAGTTACAATTAATAAAATAGTTACATATTTAACTTGTTAGTTAATGATTTATTTAACCCAAAATCAATAACCCTCTATTATATTGATTCTATTACTTGCTAATATAATCGTTTGCTTTTAGATTAAGTGTGCACTTTTGTGTTTTCAGCTGAAAAAGAGGGATAAGAGGTACCAGCAAATATTTATAAAACCAATGTAACAAACAGTTTCAGTTAATTTATATTATTCTTGAATAATGTCAGACATTGAAGTCACCATCGACTACATAAAAAGCTTGGAAAATAACCAAAATGTTCTGTTAGTGGACGTACGCGAACCCTCTGAATTGGATAAAACTGGAACAATTCCTGGAAGTATTAACATTCCCTGTAGGCCTCAAACATACATCGTTGTCCGACTCATCTAATCATATATTTCAAGTGGCAAATTTGGAGCAAACACTTCAGAATGCGAGCAATAGCGAGTTTCAAACGCTTTACAAACGAGACAGGCCCAACTTGGAAACTCCTCTGGTATTTAGTTGTCAATCGGGACGCAGAAGTTTGGCCGCATTAGAAACGGCAAAAAAACTAGGATATGTCAAGTGAGTAGGTTTCACGATCGAAATGTGGCTGCTAAATGTTTCTTTTTAAGTGTAAAACACTACCCCGGGGGATGGTCTGGATGGCAACGACACCTTCAGGATGTCAATTAAAATATAACATAAATACAAATATATCTTAGTCTTGTTTGTCGGCCAGTTTCGAGCTTATCATTTCCCTAAACTGTCCCAATATCCGATTCTCCCTCTTCTGGCGTTCCTCCTTGCTGAACATAGCAAGTGCCCGCTTCTCGTCCGCCGAATAAATTTGATTCTCTTTACGAATACGGACGGCCTCCATCCGTCTGTGTCTCGAGCCGGACATGACATACCCCACGGACTCAAACGAAGCTATTTCGTCCGACGTCAAACCGATTTCACCACGTCTCGGAATACGTTTGCCTTCGGCGACATACGCGGCCATCGCTGCACCCTCTCCTGGAAGCAGCGCTTTGCCCATTTCCTTATGAGTGAGAGTGGCGTGTGTTTTTTGCAAAGGACCGACAACGGCGTCGTCGTCCGAATGAGCCTCTGCTCTCATCCCAGACGTCTTCTCCACCCACTCCTCTTCCTCCTCCGAGTTGCTCTCGCTGGACGACTTTGGCTTCCTCTTCTTCTTCTTCTTTTTCTTGTGCTTCTTTTCCTTCTTGTGTGACTTCTTCTTATCCTTCTTCTTCTTCTTGTCTTTGGTGGCGACGACTACGGTGTCTTCTTCTTCGGAGTCTGACCTGAAACTAGACATAAGCATTGGTCTCATTGTGGGGGTAGCGTACGGTTCAGGTTCGGGTGATTTTCCCCAAATTTCTGCGCACTCTCTCGTGCCCAAAATTTCTCGTTCTTGGCGTCTGGCCTCCCAGAATTCGTCCTCCAAGTGGCGTGTTTTAGTGGGGTCGTGTTTGTTGGATTTGTCGAAGCGGTCGTGGCCGTTTAAGTTGCGGCTGCGTGATTTGCCACGGTCCGGAGACCTGGATCTGGAACGGGGTCTTCGGTCGTGTCTGGATGATTTATATCGGCGCGATTCGAACGAACGCGAACGACTGCGTCTGTGTCTTGATACATTCATAATTGATATGATACAATCAATCAGTTTTATAATATTGAAATGGTCCAAGAAGCTAGTTGTGACCTAACCAATTTAAATCAAATTGACAAGTGTTGACAAGTCATAGTGACAAGTAATGAATTGACAGCGAGTGCTGACAATCTGACAAAGTTAAAATAAACTGTTTGACTAAAATTTGAATTTGTATCAGGATCACACAAGAGCGATTAATTATTTAAAATTGTAGCGGACAGAAAAATATGCCGGTACCTGACCGGATTTCGAACCGAGGTCTTCCGATTGTTAGTCGGGTTCTCTACCATCTAAGCTAGCAGGCCCGTACACTCTTTCATGTTTACTATTAACATAAACTTGTATAAATACCTACAAAAAATAAATATATAAATAAAAACAATATTTTCATTTATGTGGCATCACAGGTGGCAACTAAGCGAATTACAGATAACTGTAATAATGTTTATAGCTGTGATGAACCGTTACAGATTCCTTTCTTCTAAAAGGAAAAGGCGGCAGCACACTATACACTAAAATACGAATCTCCCGTAGTTTACAGCTGTCACTTCTTCAAAGTGTAAACCCGCGCTGCTTGTAAAAATGTTATAATATAATTAAAAAATATTGTATTAATACATTAAAATAGTTGCGTGGCTGGGTTCACAAAAATTGTTTTATAAATTTTATAAGAAAATATTTCTCTATATCTTGCGCATTATTTTCCAAGGCAGGAACGTATTTAGGAAAAAACAGTTTATAGCCGTTTGCCGAAAGAAATTTGCAACACAAAAATACTTAATTGTTGTTTTCAAAAATGCTGGAAAAATTTAAAAAAGTTCGTGCTGTTCGCGTTTGTTGTTGGATTGAAATGGAATACGAAAATTATTTTCTAACAATTCAAAGAGCAAGACTTATTCCATTGAAAATTAACAAAATTGCAAAATTTCATCGACATTTCATCAACTTCTTCGCACATACATGAATAAATCAGATAAAAAAAACATGGCATCTACCTTTCGTGGCTTTCACCTATAAATTTTTTATGTCGAGATTTGGTATCAATTTAAAAAAATGATGGAAACATTTGAGATGTTCGCGTTTGTTGTTTTGACTATTTTACCGCTTGGAATGTGCGTGGGCTTGAAAAATTAGGAAAAAAATTCAATGGACACTATTACCAAAATACTGGTTTTAATAATAAGAAAAAAACATTAAACGCACATACATATAACCCTAAGAACATTGGCAATATCTTACTTATATTTTCTTGTTCTACGTCTACGAAAAGCAAAAAAACATTATTTGATAGTACTTAAATTAAATTTATAAACCCTGAATTAACGCCAATCCAAATATATATATCATCCATAACAGGTGATACAAAGTATAATTATTTTTTAATAAGGAATCCGAAAATAGCATAATATACTGGCTGCTCCATTTAAAAAAACCTAATTCTGGTGCGCCACTCTGTATATGAACACAGTGTATATAAGCAGATACTTTCAGGTTGTTCTCTTAAATGGATTGTAAATTTGTCGAAAACCGCACATCGATATATTTTTTTATTTTAGTGTAATCTCACTTCCCCACAGCGCTGGGACACTCTGTATGTATTGCAAGTGAAATAATAAAACAGAGATAATCAACATTCAGAAAAATTAATTCTTTATATATTCACACTTGAACACGATGATAAAAAATTACACACAAACGAAACCCTGAATTACTACACCGGTTTTCGCACTTTTCCTAGCACAAAAGCACAAACTCACATTTGGGCCTTTCAAAAAGTATGTGAAATAACAGGATCAAACGCTTTGGTGTTCAAAAAATCGTTTTAACCCCCAAAACTCCCAAAAGATAGCTTTTCACGAAATCTTTAAAATGACACCAAAAACGTAGCTTCACAAAATTGCAAAAACTGCGAAATTTCCAAGCGTAACACAAAATGTTAAATTGACTGCCACCCCTTCCGAAACGTTAAACATTTTCAATGTTAACAATGTGGCTGGGTACACAAAAATTATTTTATAAATTTTATAAGAAAATATTTCTATTTTTCTTGCGAGTTATTTTCCTCGCCTTATAGCCGTTTGCCTAAAGAAATTTGCAACACAAAAATACTTCAATATCCTTAATTGTTGTTTTTAAAAATGCTGGAAAATTTTCAAAAACTGAGCTGTTCGCGTTTGTTGTTGGATTGAAATAGAATACGAAAATTATTTTCTTACAATTCAAAGAGCAAGACTTATTCCATTAAAAATTAACAAAATTGCAAAATTTCATCGACTTTTCATCAACTTCTTCGCACATACATAAATAAATCAGTTAAAAAAACATGACATCTACCTTTCGTGGCTTTCACCTATACATTCTTTATGTCGAGATTTGGTATTAATTTAAAAAAATGATGGAAACATTTGAGATGTTCGCGTTTGTTGTTTTGACTATTTTACCGCTTGGAATGCGCGTGGGCTTGAAAAATGAGGAAAAAAATTCAATAGACGACACTATAACCAAAATACTGGTTTTATTAATAAGAAAAAAACATTAAACGCACATACATAATTAAATAAATCAGATAAAGCAAACATGGCACCTACCTATCAAGGCTTTTACATACATTTTTTTTATGTCGAGATTTGGTATTAATGTTAAAAAATGATGAGAACATTTTCAAAGAGATGTTCGGGTTGTTCTTTTTACTATCATACCACTTGAAATGCGCGTGGGCTTGTAAAATGAGGAAAAAAAGTCAATATGACTATGGCGCTATGACTAAAATACTGGTTTTAATAACAAAAAAAAAACATTAATATTTTATATTATTTGTTTATTTTTCGCAGGTAACGAATGAAGGGTCAATCATTGTTTTTGATGAAGTATTAAGGGAAATTTGGTATAGCCAGAAGACACACTTTTGATAATAATAGACTTATAGAGATTATTAATTAAAAGAAATATTATGAATTAAAAAAATAATTAAAAAAATACTATTAATTTAAAAATATTTTATTAGTTTATAAAAATAGTATATAAAAAAAATTAGTAAAAAAATTATTTATTATTAATTAAAAACTTTTACCGTAAATTACAAAAAACTTTACAGCTATACTGGAAACAGGATAACACTAATTAAGACTAATTATAATATAATAAGTAGGAAAAAATTACACGTTATTAGTGTGGGTCAATGGTTTTACATTATTATTTATTGTAGCCGGGATTAGTGCAAGCCATGGCTCCGCAACGATTCCTGCAGCATTTCTGCCCCCCCCTGCAATCCAAATCAAGAGCGCACCTGCTGGAGCAAACCCATGGTCCCGTGGAAGTTACCGGACAAAATCCGGGTTTTTCTACAAATAAATTATAAACAGAAGCCCATTTTTGCTAAAGTGAAATTACTACCTTGCGTTTGTACTCTTCGCCCGGAGACTGGAGGCACGCAGAAAGTTCCTCCGCAAGCAGTTCTGCAGCACTTGAAATTCCCCTGACAGTGGTCGTCAGCAAAACAAGTCATGTTGCAAATCCCCACGTTCGGTAAAGGAGGACATTCTCCGCGTTTTCTTCCCAGGCCACGCTGGCCGCTAACTACAGCCACAACGGCCAAAATGACTAATGTTTTAACAAACATTGTGTTCGCGTTGGTGGTAGACGACTTAATGAATGAAAAGTCGTTGTCGGTGGTGAGAAATTCGAAAAAGCGGAAACCGCAGTTTGTTGTTGTTGTGCTTGTGGAGCAATTAATTTTGGCACGGACGTGGTTTTGCGGTTTGGATTTATTTTAAGTAAACAAACGATTAGGCGGTAAATGATTTTTTAAGTATAAAATTGTAATAATATGACGTTTGTAAAATAAATGCTTGTTGTTGCAGATTTATTTTGTGTAATAAAAACATTTCCAGAAGTAATGCAATTTAGCAACCTTCGTTGTAGCATTAAAAATGAACGACTAATTTTCAAACCTGGAAAAATTTCGCAATAAACAAATTACTGTTTTGTGGAAAAATAAACTTTTATTAACATCCAACTGTGAATTGCACTACAGCTTTCAGATACTAACTTCGACTTATTATTCTCTGTTCGCAATTTAAATTTGCACAAGAGTTACGCATCCGCTCACAAGCACCAGACATTATGAAAACTGTGAAGTACAACAATTTTAAAATTGTTCAAGAAAAGCAATTTAGAAACGGCAAGAAATATTTCATCAAATTGTAGTCAAAAGTAAAAAAATAAAATATAGATAAAATTAATGAACGCACAGATGCAACTCTAACAACATTGGCAACATTCTATTTATATTTTCTTGTTCTCCGTCTACGAAAGGCAAAAAAACATTATTTGATAATACTTAAATTAAATTTATAAACACTGAATTAAGGCCAATCCAAATATATATCAAAGTATAATTATTTTTTAATAAAGAATCCGAAAATAGCACATATTACTGGATGTTCCATTTAAAAAAACCTAACTTTGGTGCGCCACTCTGTATGAGGACACACTGTATATAAGCATACACAGAGTGTTCTCTTGTATTTTTTGTCGAAAACCCCACATCGATATTTTTTTTATTTTAGAGTAATCTCACTTCGCCACAGCGCTGGGACACTGTATGTATTTCAAGTGAAATAATAAAACAGAGATACTCAACATTCAGAAAAATTAAATCTTTAATTATTCACACTTGAACACGATGAAAAAAAATTACACACAAACAAAACCCTGAATTACTACACCGGTTTTTGCACTTTTCCTAGCACAAAAGCCCAAACTCACATTTGGGTCTTTCAAAAAGTACGCGAAATAACAGGATCGAACGCTTTGGCGTTCAAGAAATCGTTTTAACCCCCGAAACTCCCAAAATATTTGACGAAGTCTTTAAAATGACACTAGCTTACGTATATCTTACACAAAGTTGCAAAAACCGCGAAATTTACAATTGTCACATAAAATCTTAAATTGCCATCCTTCTGAAACGTTAAATATTTTCAATGTTAAAAATGTTTGTGTATGAATAAATTACTATGAAACTAAAATGGTGCGTTTCTGCCCCTTATCATTTTCCGCTAAAAACACGAACTCACGTCTTCAGTGACTAATTCGCGTCCTTTAAAAAATCATACGATAAGTACAACTTATAAAATGACGGCCCTGAGCCGGTTTCCCAGCATTCTTTTTCAACCGAATCAAACGACAAATACCAAATCACGATGTCTTCAATGCAACATCGGCCAACAGTAGCTAAATTTTTTTTTATTATATTGATGTGCGTGAGTGCGGTGGTTTCAGCAGACGACCTCCAAACTTGTGCCAAAGAAAACCCAATCAGCAGTTTGTTGGACACACTTTTGAGGAGACTGCTTCATCCGTTTTCGAGTCTTTTCAGATATTTGCATACGACCGATGTGGCCACGTCACTCATATTCGGGCAGCTAAATTTGCAAAATCTGACACGTTTACCAGTGGCGGACCAAGTGGAGTCGCTTTTGACGATTTTGTGCAGTCCAGAGTTCGTTTCGATCGAAGCGGAGGTAATTGCTTGCAACGATGACGAGTCCTGCGAGGAATTGGGCACAAATCCTTGCCTTGTCGGTGTTTGCGGAGACGTGCCAAGATGTATTTGTGCAAAAATACTGAATTAAATGTTTAAATAAGAAAATTATAAATAATTGAATTTCATATTTTTCTCGTAAATAAGATAAATATGCTGTACTATGTAATAAAATACATTCTTTATTCCAATCGTGTTTTTTGTGAACTCAAAACTTAATAATAATTCTTTTAATATAGAAAATATACTGAAGAAAAAAAAATTGTAATAAAAAACTACTAGCAATTACACAGTACAAACCAAAATAAATCAATATAGCGCAAAACCACAAAAAATTAATAAAACTAAAACGCAATCATGTTTGTTCATGTTTTTTTATTTTTCCGCTTGGAATGCGCATGTGCTTGAAAAGTAGAAAAAATCAATAGATGGCGCTATGACCAAAAAAAGATATTTAATAATTTTAAAAGAACCATTAACATTTTGAATCGTTTCTGTATTTTTTGCATATAGCGGTAAAGATAATCTTCAAAATGATGGCTCAATCATTGATTTTGATAATGTATTAAAGGAGCGATTAAGGAAATTAGCAAAAGAAATAAAAAATAAATAAAACTCTTGTGTAAATAATTCAATAAACACATGATAATTATAATATAATCAATGTACGAACGAATTGAACTAAAACAATTCGTTCGATTTCATTTTTCAGTACTGCATTTTCCGAGCCATTAAATTTAATGCATTTATGTAACAAAACACACATATTTCTTATTTATTTATTTATTTTATGAGCTGTTTTCTTTTGTACTACAATGTGCAATTAGCGAACCGCACAGTTCGTGCCGTTTCTACCTTTCATCTATCGGTTGCGTGCTTTTCCTCTTTCCCTATAACAACAATAGCATATAAAATGAAATCGCTTCAAAATAAAATCAGTAAATGCAAAAACTCCTGTAGAATGTTCCCGGCAAGAATTCTTATCGTTTGCACGTTACTGACGAGTACCATTTACGGTAGGGTAGAGAAATGTGAAGGTTTCATCGATCAACTTATTTCTGCATCTCCAAATGAGCTTAAAGCCTCGCTTTGTGCTCAACCGTCTTTGTTTCCTTGTAAAGACTCCGAGGACTGTCTTCTGGGACAAGAATGTTGCGAAAATGCCTGCGGCAACCACGTCTGCCAACTATTTCCAAAACAACTAAACTTTAAATATTGTACTTTTTAAGCTGATAATAAATGCATTTATGCAAATATGTATTTGCGTAGTTTTCATACAAATATTCGTACTTTCAATGCTATTATCGATATGCGAATTCTTAAAATCGTGTCAAGTATTTTAACGTTTGGGTAAGGCTTCAGTTCGTACACTGCAGTCATGTTGAAGCTGTTGGTGGTTGTTGTGGCCGTTTTGGTCTTGGTTTCAGGCCAAAAGACTAAACCTGGTAGTTGTCCTGTTAGTGGAAATTTTGGTGCTTGCTACGAAGCTTGTTCGAACGATTGGGACTGCCCAAAGAATCAGAAATGTTGCTCGAATGGTTGCGGGCACACTTGCAAAAATCCAGATTAAGAAATGTGAAAGCAATATGCAGTGGAAATAAATGAATAAAAATGTTTCATGCTTTATTATGTCTTACATATTTTTATTTGTCGTTCCAATTCGTTTCCTGTTAATTTAAAATTCTCCATATGTTGTCGAACGATTTTATTCGAGTTCTTTACCGAATTGTTTTCGTACGAGGGTCATGTGAAAAGTTCTATAAATGCCATTTAATTTTTAAATTTGTCACTAATCTAGTAGCCGTGCGTCAAATATTATATTACTGCGTCACTAGTTTTGTTTTTAGAGCCATTTGAAAAAAATCGTTATTTTTTTCGAACATTGATAAAATACAAAAAACGATTTATCGGAATTTTGTAGAATTTGAGTTATTACTATTACTTCTCATTAGTATTACTTGCAGTTTTTTCGATTTTTTGTACCTATTTATTTGTTTTTGAAATACATTTAAGTGTAACTTAATTTTTTTCAAATGGCGCTGGCGGTTAAATTTAATATTTTTGAAGAGAGCATTTATAGCACATCCTGAATTTTTGTATGGCGCTAAAGTGATTTAAATTTTTAACACTATTTGAAAATAAAACACATGGCAAACAAAACAATTGTTCGAAATTAAGCTACCCGTTATCCATTTACATTTTCTGTAACAAGAATTAAGAAATTGTCGAGGCAAATTATGCAATTGATCAAAAAACTACTTAAGTCTGGACGAGGAACTGGAGGATTTGTGACAAACAATTTATTCATCGCAACAAAATCGATAACGATAACTGTGTCATAAACTTTTAATTTTAATAGACATCTGGCTAAAGAAGGAACCCGCACAGAACGGCTTGTCATTTGCCAAATGAAGCAATTAAACAAATATGATAAATTAATGAATTTTAAAATTTGACACCTGATTGGCTATTGTAAGATGGTGGGTGTGTTTGGGTCCGGTTCAGTGTTTTTCACGGCACCGAAGGCTATACCACATCTGCAAAAAGTACCCAATCACAAACTAACATAATCCTAAAAAAGTCATAGACGGAGCCATGTCTCTGTTGTGATTTGCCAAGTGGAATTTTTTTAAGCAAAAAATGCATAAAAGCGCCGGGCGGGCGTTTCCATTCAAATTCGATTGAAATAATTATTGTTAAGATCTGAACCTGAAAAACATATCCATAATCAAATCAAATGTTTGTTGTAAAATTTTATCAACTTAAAAGGTAAAAAAAGCATAAATTTTCAAAGTTAGTAACTAATTAATTCGTTACTTGATGCAGGGGACGCACTGTTTCTAACACATTTTTCACCAAGTTCAAAAATTTTTTTACGTTGGAACAATTTTAGGTCGTCCTGCTGGTTGTGCACGCTTTCTCAATTTCATAAAATCTCTGTAACATTTTTGAAACTGTTGTCCTGAAGATGAGGATAAATTTCATTAAAAAAATTTACTACTTGGGCCCAACTTTGTTTACTATTGAAAACCGTTATGATAATTTCTAGTTTCACTAGATGCACCGTTATTAAGTTAATTATTATACAATTTGATTCTTAGCTAATACGCAAGTCACAGACAGCTGCAGATGACATGTTCAAAATTAACTTGTTCTATTTTTTTAAATTTAATTTGTGACACAATTTTTTACGTTTTAATACAAATAAATGTGGGTGTGTGTTACATCAATTAATTTATAAAAAAATGTTCTTTTCAAAAATATTAAATTTAACACTACGTGCAATTAAAAAATAATTAAAAAATATCAAACACAAATAAAAGTGTAAAATTGGCGAAAATTTGGCGAAAAAAAATGGTAAAATTATCAAATATTCAAAATATAATAGCATTTGTATAAAGAGAGGAGAGATTATTAAAATTTGCCGCAAATTCGATCAATGCGCCATCTGAAAACTGTTATGCTGAAGGTTAAAGATCATTCCGCCAAAATATTTGCATTGAGTCGGCCATCTGTAGTAATCTGTGTTTAAATTAAAATAACAGGCCCAATATTTTTTCTATTTTAAATTGAACAATGTACAATTGTGCGTTTTTTTAAAAAGCGTCACTGTTTCTACGCTTGTTGCTTTTTTCTGACTAATCTTTTAAAAACAGCGTTTTGCAATTATAATCAAGCAAGTAAATGTCAAAACTTGCTTGCATTGCTTGAATTTGTGAATAATTTTAAGCGAAAGATGGGTCTTCTTTGCATTATTTGTGAAAACGAAGCGGAGATACTGCATTGTTTTCCAAAAAGTGAAGAAAAGTAAGGTTGTTTTATTAATAAAACAAATCCAGGAAATAAAATTGCAGAGCGAAACTCTGGCAAGAAGCTCTCAATCGCCAAAATTGCAAAAGTAAAAGTGGAGTCTTTGCAACAAACATTTTTCGGCATCGTTAGATATTAGGCTTCATTATTCCTTATTTTTGTATATGAATTTGAGGAACCAAGCCAGGTTGCTCTAGTTGTTGGGCAAGTCCTTCAACATTTCTATTATTATTTATACATATAATAACCCCAAATTAAATTATTATCATATGTATAAATTATTATACCTATCTTAGAAATGTAATTGTTAACATTTTAGGTACAAATTATGTAATATAATAAATTAATTTTTATAAAATTGTTTGTTTTTATGTCATGAAAATAATGAATATTTTTATTATTCATTTCAAATATTCAAAATATAATAGCATTTTTACAACCCATAAACAGAGAATAGATTATTTAAATTTGCCGCAAAATTCGATCAATGCGCCATCTGAAAACGGTTACCCCAAATGTTAAAATTATTTATCGACCCGTTAAAATTCAATCTACTAGACGTTTTTTGCGCATAATTCCGAGAACTTTTCAAATGACCCTCGTATTTATGCCAGCCCCCTTTACGCCCTAACACAATCTTTCGACGTGCTAATCTCTTGTATTCGTTATATTTCCAATACCATTCAAAACCATTAAGATTTTCTAACGACTAAAAGACACGACTCAACACCAACCGCTAACAATAAAAAGCGACCAAACACGCGCATTTTACAGAGCTGTACCATGCGTCTGAGTCTTGTGGCTTTTCTGCTGGTTCCAGCTTCAGCTCAGTTTTTCAAGCCTGGCACGTGTCCTGTTCCTCTCGGTTCTGGTTCTTGCAATCGGGAATGTTCGTCTGACGCCGATTGCATTTTGGACCAAAAATGTTGCAGCAACAACTGCGGCCTGGTCTGCTTAAATCCAGTGGTGCCACCCAAACCCGGAAGATGTCCACGAAGCAAAGGTTTCGATCTGTGTTTCGAATTCTGCCGCGGCGACGATCAGTGCGAAGGAGATAAAAAGTGCTGTGAAACCGCTTGCGGAAAATTTTGTAAAACTCCCATTTTCGGGAAACCCGGCCAGTGCCCGGATTTCTCCCAACTTCCGGTGTCTTCGCCCTGCTTCGCTCGTTGCTTGAGCGATGCGGATTGCCCCGGAGTCCAAAAATGCTGCGGCAACGACTGTACCAGTTTCTGTATAGATCCAATTTTTTCCGACTGTTTAAATGTGTAACTTGAAATGAATTGTATAAATTTGGTTTGGTTGGGCAAGAATCGCATTTCGATTTGTGTCCAACTGTGATGGTGATGGAGTGGCTCCACTCCATCCCTTCACCCCTTATTCATCTCGCAAAAGTGACAAACGCCGTCATGTGAAATGGAAAAATAATGAGTGCGACACAAACGCTTCTTATTAGGTCAAAGCACACGAACAAACAAATAAAAAAAAAGTGCAAAGCTTTTAAACTACGCAGCTTTCGGCTATTAGTGCCCGTCTCGCTAATAAATTGCTAATAAGAGTTTCGAGCTGAAAACTTCGCGCCGCTCGACAAGAAACCCAGCAACAAATAAAACAAGCGATTTCGTGCAATTAGCATTTTTTTTGTACGATTTTCGATTTTATTCGCTTGGTCGTGGATCGTTCTCCAAAAAGCTTGGTGGTGACGATAATGCTTCTAATGATACACTTGGAAAAGTTTAAAATCGCTCAACTGACTCGCTCACTGATTGAAAGCCTGGCCTTAATACAATATTTCATCCACGGGTATAAATAATACAGAAAACTCGAAAGCTTTTATGAACTTGCCGCATTCCTCGTCTCTATGATACGTACTGTTAAATCTAAAAGCGGCACTTTATTGATTTCAACAGTTCAAAAGAGTTACTTGTTCAATAAAAATAAAATGTTGAACGACGCGTGGATGAAGTTAATTCTGCCATTAAATTTAATTAAATACACTCGGTTACCTTTTTTTTACTGATGTCTGAGATGTAAGCTTGTACGAATTCAAGTTTATCACTTGCGGTTTTATTTTGTTTCAAGCTACAAAGAGATTTACTTGATCTAAAATTTGTTTCTGAATTCTCAAAACCTATTAATAAGCGAGATCTTAAACAAATCGAACACTTACGGCATTAATTCAACAAAAAAACTTGTGTAATATCAAGAACATTATAAAAAATATTAAATATTGTAATTTTGGTGGATGCGCCGAGCGAATTTTTACACGATTTAGTATTTGGTAACTGTTGTTCGGAAGTGGCAAAATTAGAATTTATATACAGCGTGTCCCAGAAACAAGGCCATTTTTTAACCAGTAGAATTCGTCAAGACAAGCACTTTTTCTCAATTATGTATTAGTCTTTTACTCTCCCTGAAATTGATAAGCTAAGAGATTTGATAGATCAGTTGCATTTTTTAACTAAATCCCAAAATTTTACAATAGTAGCAATTGTTAAATTAATGAGTTGCTCTATTGCAAAAAGTAGGGAATTTTTTGTATATTTATAAAAAAACCCTTATTTATTTTAAGGTGTTAAGGTGTAAGTGTTCAGCTATAAACAAACTTTGCCCATTTCTTATTATTTTTTTGTTTCCGGGTTTTGTTCTTCTTTTTGAGTTTATCCACAATTACATCGTCCCATGTTTTTCTGGTCTACTTCTTGTTCTCTTTATCCTTGATTTTGCCTGCTCTATTCATCTGTTTTTCTTTATCCTCATAAGGTGTCCAAATCATTTTAATTGCTGTCATGTATATATTCTACTTTTAATATATTAATTACTATTTTATTACGTTTTTTTTTTATTTTATTGATATTTCTTCTAAGATATTTCTCTTCTACTACCTGCATATTATTTTCTGTTGTTTTATACGTATTTAATTTTTGCATCCATGGTTTAATTATTGGCTTAAATATTTTCTTAAATGTGATTTTTGTTTGATTTATTTATGTTTCCTTATGAACGTTTTATTTAGTGAGTAGTATAGTTTTGTTGCGGGTTTTGTTCTATTATTCATTACTTATTTACTAAATTTAGCTAACTAAATTAGCTTTGGCTTTTTTCCTTGTCATTATACATTTATGTTTTCATTTCTAGAGTTAAGGCTATTATTATTGTTATTATTATTATTATTATTATTACTATATATGCATGTAAAGTTTATTTAATAAATATATTAAATTAAATTATTTATTTTTGGCTCATTATTTCCGTCGCCTGAATACCACGTACGTTATTATTTGAGATGTTACCCAGGTAAATATTCAGTTTTCAATCATTATAATATTAGAATACCCATTCTAAAACTTTGTACAAAATTTAATTTTTTGCATAAAATACAGGGTGATTATAAATGATTGACAGATTAAGTGTCATCGTAATTTATGTCCATCAACTTTTCAGGTTAGAATATTGTTGTCAAAATGTGTAACTTACTGAATAATGGCAAACGAAAAATGACAAATAACGGAGAAAATTGTTACAGCGAGTGATCGAAATGATCTTCCAGTTGTAAAAACCATTTTGAAAACAATTCTGAGATGGGCAATTTTTAAATTTGACGTTTATTTGATAATTTAAAATTTGAAAATCATATTGCCAATCTAACACAAAAAATTTCAATCATTTATAGTCACCCGGTATTATTCTAAAATGTGCTGAGAATAGTCTATAATTTCAGATCATAAAATGCCATAAAATTAAGTTAATTTTTGGTGGATGCTCTGCGACTAATTTCACCAATTGTTTATTTCTATTAGCAGCTGCTCGAGATGTATTTTCAAAGTCTATGAAAGCCACACGTATGTTGTTATTGAAGTTATTCAGTTGGAAATATTGCCCGCGTAAATATTCAGTGCTCGATTAGTTTGCGGTAAAGAAAATATACAAGAATTCACATTCTAGAAACTCGGTACCGAATATTATTTTTCGAATAAACAGAAGTCAGGGAAATGATTCTAAAATGTGCTGTAAGCAGAATCGTTTTTAAAATCTCAATTTTCCATGCAGTGCAACAAATCATAAAATAGATAAAAACAAAATTTCAATTTTGGTGGATGCGCCGGGTCTAATTTTACCAATTGTGTGTCTGAATTAGCAGGTGCTCAAAACCAGCAAAATCGAGTGTCACCGATATAAATATGAGAGAATCGATTGTGCGCAAAAATAAACAAAATTTCATGTTTTAAAATTGTGTAAAAATATATAGTCGTACGATTTGTATGCAGCGGACCTCCTCTATTCCTTTACATGATCCCGTCAATCCCTCCCGAAGACGCGTAATTTGAAAGAAAAAGTTCAGAACTTGACAAATGTTTGAGATAAAATCGATATCTTCGTATTCTGTATTGTAATTGGGGGAAGCTGGAGAGATATCGGATTTGTAGGTATTTTCAGTGCTTTCGTCCGTTTCTAGTTGGAGTTGTTATATTGGCGACCGACGCAGCTATTAATTGAAAATAGTCATAAAAGTGTGTATGAAACTAAAATTCGATTCAATATTTTATCGGGGGACGGCGCAGAGCGATAATTGAAAACAAGACTGGCGAATTTATGATTCCATAAATGGATTTTTCAATTTTGCAGTATCACAAACGCGGAATTTCAAACCAGTACCAGCCAAAGCTGGAGAAGTAGTAATTTGTTGTTGACCCGGCGCCTCCACCAAAACCGATTCCCCTGTAATTTTTCTGTTAGACTTTATTTACTCGCGCCGGCGTTTACGGTTAACAAGCTATCTTCTCAACGATCCCCTGATAATAATCTTGCTTGGTTCCTCCATAAAGTTGGAGTTTCGGGATTATTAGTTTTCCACTCGAGCAACATCATTCTGCCTCATATTATCACCGAAAAATTCCGCAAACCCTTATGTTAAGTTTCCAACGCTGAAGACATAATTAGGGCAAGTTCGTTCTTTGTGAACCGTCTCAGTCATCAAGTTTTAACGAGCTGCCTTTACGCATTTTATTGTTGCGGAAACGTTTTAGTTATGATTGGAAAACTTGAGTAACTGTTGAGGGTCGCAAACTCAGTTAATATGACAACTGCGCATTAGAAAATTAAGCTGCTCGTGACTTGCATTCCTTTTCCACGGTGGAAACTGATAAGAAGAGATACGACGCTGCTCGCAAAGTTTCAAATCCCCAAAACGCAAAGTAGTTGATGGATCGAGAGTGGCAGTTCGACTCGAACGAGACTGTATAAAAGTGGAAACTGTGTAGGGAGTGTGTGTTTGTGTTTTTTCTGTTTTTGTGAAGCTGACAGCACCGCCGACTAATGAGAACATTTAGTTTTGATTAATGGCTCGGACGATGTTCCACCTGCAGCCATTCACCTGTTCTGTTTGTTTATTTTGCCCAAATTAATATGCAGCAGGGAATGTTGTACTTTGACTTTTGATTTAAACTCTTAACAACTATGCATACATTATTATTAGGAAATTACAACAGCTAATGTTTGTGTTGTACCCTTGCTGTGCTTCTGCAAGATTTCTCATTTCGTCTTTCACCTGCTTTAATTTGTTCGAATTAATTTGTACTCGTTTATTTTGTGTTTGCTTGGAAATGATTTAAAATGCTTACTTCAAATTATGAAAATTAATTTTGAATCTAACGGGGCATTTACTTTTCATTTTTGGCCCAGGGCATGTAATTCTGAGTCGCCCTGTATATTTTTGTAACTTGCGTTTTAGTTGTTATTTATTTTTAATTTACACAAATTCAGATAAGCCAAACTATTTGTAAACCATGGGCAAATACCGTTAAAAAATTCCACTTTTAAAATATTTCAAATATGTAGAATAAAAACATTTTTCGGGTAGTAAAAATTTGCAAGCAGCACACTAAATGCGTACCTCAGAGAAAAAGTGTATTAAGTTCAAATTATCAAAAGACCTAAAATAACCACAAATTGTTAATTTTTGGAGGCGGTATTTTTACAAAAGAAGCAAGAAACACCAGGAATTCTGTATAATCTATCTAACTAATGCTTGAATAAAATTTTTGTTGTTTTAAAAAAAAATTAGTTGCCTTACAGTCGTTTTTCTTTAATTTTTTTTATCAAAGTGATTTCTAATATTGATGGATTTATTACAACTACCTATTCAGTGTTAATATATCTTTAAAAAAACCAAACATTTTTGTAAAATGAGCTGAGGTTTCCTATAATAGAACTCCTACTTTGGAAAGATAAGTTGCAAAATTAATATTAATATTAACATTTGACGTCTATTTTAACAAATTTAATCTGCGGGTGTCAATTTAGCCGTTTTTTAGGCAAGTTTTTTTGTTGGCAGTTGCTGTAAAATGTCGTGAAACGTCAATGTCCAAATTAATATTTAAATTGTGCAACTGACTATAAATGATTGAAATTTTTTGTGTTAAAATGGCAATATTTTTTAATTCTTCCATTGGGTACACTGATTTTCAAATTTGAAATTGTCAAATAAACGTCAAATTTAAAAAATGCCGTTATCAGAATTGTTTTCAAAATGGTTTTTACAACTGGAAGATCTTTTCGGTCAATCGCTGTAACCATTTTCTCCATTATTTGTAATTTTTCGTTCGCCATTATAAAGTAAGTTACACTTTTTGACAATAATATTCTAACCTGAAAAATTAATAGACAAATTGCGACAACAGTTAATCTAGTACCAATTCCTCACTGTTGCCAATCACCTAAATTTAAGTCAATCATTTATAGTCACCCTGTATCACATTGATAATACATTTTTTAGAACAAAAAGTATATGAGTAAATATTTTAGTTTTCAAATTTATTGCTAGTTGTAAAATACGACAATTATTATTAATAATATTTATAAGTGTTACTTAAATCAACTTTAAACTCTTAATTTGAATAAACTACAAAAAACTAAAACATTTTTTATTTTCGATTTTCTGTAAAATGTACATTTTGTGGTACGGTACAGAAATGAAACCGGAAACCAAATATCTTGCAAGTGAACCTCGTTTTTGTGTAAATCGGTTCTATTTATGGAGTGCGTACAAATAAAAATGTAACCAGAGTGGGTCATTTAATGACTTTGGAAGTGGTTAGATTGCAGAAAATTTGGACAAAATTTAAAACATTTGACGTCTATTTTAACAAATTTAATAATCGGGCGTCGGTTTTGACGGTTTTTGAGCAAGTTTTTGGTTGGCAGTTTCTGTAAAATGTTGTGAAATATCAATGACAAACGCAAACCCTGTAAAAATAAAACTAAAAAAGCTAGATTTCATGGCCTACTCTGAATCAAGTTATATTATTTCTCAAAGGTGTTTTTTGGTCGGTACGCCTTATCTTCCTTAATACTTCATCAAAACCATTGATTGAGCCATCATTTTAAAGATTACCTTCACCGCTATATGCGAAAAATATGCAAACAATTCGAAATGTTAATGTTTATTTTAAAATTACTAAAATACGATTTTGTCATGGCGCCATCTATGTGTTTAATTCAAAACCGGATTCTAATCATAGCGCCATCTGTTGACTATTAATTTAATTACAAGCGATATCTCCCACTCACTAAGCGCATTCCATGCGAATTTTTTCATTCGCAACTACGCACGTTAAAATGTGTGCATTTGTTCTTGCAACGTGGACGCTCCTCAACGGATAATAATTACAATTATATACATAGCTCCGCGTTAAAAACCGAATAAATTCCTCCAGGTTTCCAGTTACAGTCCGCCGCCTCCCCCCTAATCCGCAGATTCATCACCTTTTGCACAATTCGCGCAAACTCCGCGCAACGACGACGAAGCCCTCTCAGCAGCAGTATCGGCGCGATTTTGGCAGCGTCCCGACGTCGGCGTCCATAAAACGCGGCCGGTGACATGTGCGCGTCTTCGTTACGCTACTGATTGCTCTCTTCTTCATTCAGGTATTCCATGCACTCCTCCGCATTCCGTCTTGCAATTTCGGCAAGACGAAATTGCTGGAATAGCTCGGACCACTAAAAATTCATGGAGTGCAATAGCGGAATGATGGATGGACGGATGGGTGAAAAATGCACGCTTTCATGGTTGAGAAAATGAAATCGTCGGGTTTCATGTTAAGTCAATATGGGGTTGTTTAATTGGGGTGTTTGCGTTTTCGGAGTGCTTCGCATATGATTTCATGTCAAACAGATTAATATTAATGGTTTGTTTGTTTTTTCGAATGAAGTTGTCGTTTCGAGCGAATAGGACAGCGCGCAAGGGCTGAGTAAATAAATGTACGGATTTGGTCGATGAAAAATCGAGCGGAATTGGAAAAACTGCCGGCTGACGACCGTTCTGATTTCTCGAGACATTAAAGTAATGGAGATGATTTGAACACACAAAAAAAATTAACAGCCCGCACGTGAATTGTCCATCATTTAAACGCACTGTTTGACAATCGTAATTGTGCAACAACTGCGATAAGAAATATCGAAGAATAATGTTTGGAAGATGATGTAGAAACTTCCAATTCAAAACAATCAAGGACAAGAAGTAGGTTGCAATGAAATGTAAAATCCAATAAAAAATGTAACACTGACGATAAAATAAGAGCCGAATATGAAATTATACGAATCTCACGCGATCTACTGGAGTCCAAAGAATGTATCAGGACAGTGAGAATCAAAATAAAATTTGAAGAAATCTCGTGCGGCTCTATTCTTCCATTTCTCTAGATATTTTTTCACCTGTTATAAAAGTATTTTGTGCACTCTCTTCTCTAAATGTCAAATTATGCACAAACAAATCGCTAACTGTCGTTTTAAACACGACTTCACTTTAGTCACGGCTTGTATTTTCTCCACATCTAGCTAGTAAATGATATAGCTGTCAAAAGTTTAAATTTGACGTTTGTTGACTTCAACCATTTTGGTAACCATTTTCTTCTATTGTTAAAATATTTGGTTGTACAAAAATAATGATTTGCCACGAATTTCTATAATTTGTTACAAAATATACTATTAAAAATCGTATAATTATGCCTTTTTTATTCTGGCTTTAATTCCTACTTCCTCAGTGCTCCCTTACCTGTTTCCGAGTTTTTGTCAGTTCTATTTTCATTTTCAACACAAACAATGTCACTTTTCCACAGTCAATTTGGTTGTTGTTCAACAGGTTTTCTTCGTTTTTTTTGTTTGCCTGTTTATTTTTTTAAATATCCCCACATTTGACCGACCGTGGGTTGTGAGACTTGTAAACAAATAATAAAGAACAAACAAATCGAGAGCCGAATTTTAACGCTAAAATTAACAATTCTGGACATTTCATAGCATTGTAATTCGAAAATCATTGCTCGTTTTTACATTTTTCACAGGCGTACAGTAAAAAAGGTTCAGAGTAGGTTTTGGAATCACTTTGCAAATCGTTAAAGTGTAGAAAATGTTTAACGTTGAGACGGAGAAATTTGAAATTAAGTTTTTGGTTGACAATCGGCTATAATTGCATTTAGTGTCTTTTTTTAACAAATTTCGTCTTAAGCTGTCAGATTAGATTTCGTTTGGGCACCTATTATTTTTTTGAAACAACAAAATTTATGATAATATGTCAGTGACACATATACATTTTGTACGCTGTATAGAATACGATGATGTCGTCAGAATTGCCTTTCGATCACTCATTCGTATTAAAACAGGTTAAAAAAATCAAAAATGAAAAAAATAAAAATAAATAATAAATCAAAATCCCGAATAAAATCGTTATCATTAACATAGATGTAGTTTAATTTAACCGTAGAGAGCGAAGGCGTTTCCCAGATCTCCACACGATCATAAAAAAAGAATCGCACTGTATATAACCTGGCAGCAAAGCCAACCTTAATTTTATGTTATTTCGATTGGACGCTCATGCAAATTTTTTTAGAAACCATACAACATTTAAGAAAATCATTTTGTATTCAAAATATAACTTAAAATATAATTTAAACTCACCAATTGTCTTGTTTCTGGGATCGACACAATGCACTAGTTTTCAAAACTAAATTGACATTTACCATGCCCGGCCAACTTTGATTCGAAATAGCAAATAAAAGTGTGACTTTAACAACATTTTTTACTAAATTAAATTTAAATGTTTCAAGCGAATTTAAGCAGAATCTACAAAATAAATGTTATTGTTTTTATTTCAATATATTTCTTACTATTAAGTTAGCTGTATGTGTATTTTTGACACCTTTACTTTGACCACAGATTACAGTAATCTGTAACTATGATACATTGAAGCTGTCAAATAGTAATCTTAATCAGATTTTTTTATAAATTTTTAAAATTTTACGAAATCAATGCAACTAAAATCGGACAAAATGTCGTATTAGCTGTAATTTCCAGGCGTCTTTGAGCAACTTTTTAGTTGACAGATCCTGAAAATGCCATGAAATGTCAGTGTCAAAAGCTTACATTTTAACAAATAAAACAATAGTTAATTTATCCATGGTCTACTACAAATCGCTTTATTTTGCTCGGACGTGAGACGGGAATTGGATATTTTGCAGATAAAGTTTGCGTAATGTTAACGTTTTACGAACAATAAAACGGAAAAGGGAACAAACTGCATATGAATTGCATCGGAAATGTCAGAAATAGAACCCAATTTGTTTCATATTGAATGCATAGAAAGCGCCACATTCAATTTGCAAAAATTGATCGACGGTGGATATAAAAATTGTCGCAATTTGTGGATAATGTATAAAATTAAATGTATTATAAAATGAATGAATAAAATTTAATTCAACGACAACCAATAGCACAATGGCAAATTTGTACAAATCCAAAAGTGTGGGATTACGATTGCACGCAAATACTGAGAATCGATAAGGCAAACGACGAATGATTTAAATTTTAAAAATGTTCATTTAAATGTTAACAAATTTAATCTGCGGGCGTCGGTTTTGACGGTTTTTGAGCAAGTTTTTCGTTGGCAGTTTCTGTGAAATGTTGTGAAATGTCAATGACTAACGCAAACACTGTAAAAATAAAACTAAAAAAGCTAGATTCCATGGCCTACTCTGAATCATTTTATATTATTTCTCAAAGGTGTTTTTTGGTCAGTACGCCTTATCTTCTTTAATACTTCATCAAAACCAATGATTAAGCCATCATTTTAAATATTACCGTCACCGCCTATATGCGAAAAATAAACAAACAATTCAAACTGTTCATGTTTATTTAAAAATTATTAAAAACAATTTTGTCATGGCGTCATCTATCTGTTTCATTCAAAACCGGATATTGGTCATAGCGCCATCTGTTGACTATTAATTTAATTAAAATCGATATCTCCCTCTCACTAAGCGCATTTTATGGGAATTATTCGGACTGACCAACAATTTTTTTATTTGATACCCACGTTAAAATGTGCATAATGTGTAAAATTAAATGTATTATAAAATGAATGAATAAAATTTAATTTAACGCCAACCAATAACACAATGGCAAATTTGTACAAATCCAAAAGTGTGGGATTACGATTGCACGCAAATACTGAGAATCGATAAGGCAAACGACGAACGATTTAAATTTTAAAAATGTTGCGCAAATTAGCGTCAATTCTAATTTGGGCAAACGAGACAACGCAAGATTGTAAGGCAAACAATGTAAGTCATTTGTATTTCCAAGCGAGTGGTATATTGTCTTCAAAACAAAATAAAGGAGTCAGCACGTTGCTTTGAAGTTATTTATAAATCGTTATCAGTTGCACTGCGAACACAATAAGAAGAAATCTGATTGGCGGACGTTTTGCAAACACCGCTCGTTCCGTGCCCAAAATTTAAATATATTTGAATTAATCATTTAATCAATAATCATGCCAGAACTCGTACGTCACCGTCGACTTTTTATGGCGCAAAATTAACCTTCGACACCGCTTCTCAAATTTCTGGTGCACCACGTCGTCGATGATATTTACGTTTACGCCGCTCTCCATGTTTAACAATAAACTCCCGCCGACCTAATTAGGTTAAGTATGTTATTTTAACCTGCGGATCCTCATTACATTGTTTGCACGTTGTTGCATTTTTTTAATCCCGCAAATCCGAACAACCCGCTCATATTTACGACCTCTACAAATTAGCTAATTTGTTATTCTATTCACACGGCAAATTGGATTTGGCACGATCGTCGATAATGCAATCGGCGGCCGGGTCCGTTCCCGATTTGTCATAAAACCAGCTAAAATAATAATAATCGGTTTTAGCATTTTAAAAACGGCGAAGTTTAGTTGTGACGAGTAAAGTACACAAGTGAAGGACGCCCGCGAGTCAATGCAAACGAGTTCTGAAATGATTTATGCCCCCCGTCGTCACTAAATAACACATTAACTAACAAATATTTAAACTGTTAATAATCGCAGAAATCGAGATGAATCCGGCGAGTTGCAAAGCGAAGTTGATCAATCAATCAATGAGCTGTTTGCTTCCAGACGCTTGTTCGTTCTAAAAGTCGAAACTTTATGTAAATGTAAATATTTTGCATTTAATTGGGACCTTGCCGCGTGTGTGCGTTGCTTTAAAGTTGTTAGTTTTGAGTTTTGTGCGGTTTGTTTCGAGCGGCATCTGCCTCCTCGAAAATGTTAAACTGATCGGTGAGAAAGGTTCTTAAATTTTTTACTCAAATTAACTGTTTCGTTTCGATCCGGGTCTGTGTAGCAAGCCACGTGCTCTCCGTAAATTTGTTTAATTTTCGCCGCGTCACGTGCTCACGACATTACGCTTCCTTCTCTTACGTTAAGTCTTTATTTTGATACAAACACGTGGTATGAATCACGAATCAGTCACAAGTGGGATGAGTATGAACGTGTTTATACAAAATGTCCCAGAATTAAATTCTAAATGTCAAAGAAAGTATGTCTATTGTAGCATGATGT
Source organism: Eledona agricola (assembly GCA_964023215.1). NCBI lineage: Eukaryota > Metazoa > Arthropoda > Insecta > Coleoptera > Tenebrionidae > Eledona > Eledona agricola. Next base: position 1,016,191 of record OZ026861.1, read on the forward strand.
AATAGATGTAACTTATCTGGTCCACAATAAAAAATTACAAACGTGAAAGTATCTAATTAAGCCAGTTTTTAAAAATTTTGATAAATTTATTTTAAAAGCAATTTTCGTGGAGGCCTCGCAATATTTTTTAATTGATTTGTTTATTTTTAGCTATCTAACTACGAATTTAGAATATTTTTTATCCTTGTTCTGTATTTAAAAGAACACACTGGGCCAACTTTTATAATTTTTGCCAAAATATTTTATAGGCAATTTTGGTGGAGGCGCCGGTATTTTTTCTTTGATAATTTGTTTATTCTTACATATCTAATTACGGGTTTAGAATATTTTTTGTATTACAATAGTTAAATAAATACGAGAGTTTTTATAATTTTTTACCAAAAATATTGTAGGAACAATTTTGGTCGAAGCGCCTGTTTCATCAATGATGATGATGATTGATTTATTCGCTTATCCTTAGGTATCTAATTAAAAATTTAGAATATTTTTATTTGTGCTGCAGTATTAAAATGAAAACGCCGGGCCAATTTTTATAATTTTTGTCACAAAAGTTCCAGATGCAATTTTGGTGAAAGTGCCGGATTTTTTTTAAATTGATTTGCTTATTCGTTGATATCTAGTTCCAAGTTTAAAATATTTTTAACTGTTGGAGTATTAAATTGGACACGCAGGGCCAATTTTTATAATTTTTGGCAAAATTATTTTAGGAGCAATTTTGGTGGAGTCGCCGCGATTTTTATTTATTGATTTGCTTGTTTTTAAATATTCAATTAACAGTTTAAAATGTTTTTTATTTGTTACAGTAGTAAAATTAATTCGCCGGTTCAATTTTGATAATTTGTATAAAAAATATTTTAGGAGCAATTCTGGTGGAGATACCGGATTTTTTTTCATTGATTGATTTGTTTATTATTAGGTATCTAATTACGAGCTTAAAAATTTTTTTGTGTTACAGTATTAAAATGAACAGGGCCCAATTGTTATAATTTTTGCTAAACATATTTTAGGAGCAATTTTGTTGGAGACGCTGGAATTTTATATTTGTTGATTTATTTGTTCTTAAATATCCAATTAACACTTTAGAATATTTTTTATTTGTGTTAAAGTAATAAAATTAATTCGCCGGGTCATTTTTTGTAATTTTTATCAAAAATAATTTAGGAACAATTTTTGTGGAGGTGCCGGATTATTATTTTTATTGATTTGCTTATTCTTAGGTATCTAATTACGAATACAAAATATTTTTATCTGCGTTCAGTAGTAATATTAATTCGCCAGGTCAATTTTTATAATTTTTATCAAAAATATTTTAGGAGCAATTGTGGTGGAGGCGCCGGATTTTTTTTTATTGTTGATTTGTTTATTCTTAGGTAATTACGAGGTTATACCATTTTCTTGTGTTACAGTATTAAAATGAACAATTGTTAAAATTTTTGCTAAACAAATTCTAGGAGCAATTTGGTGGAGGCGTCGGAATTTTTTATTTGTTGATTTGTTTGTTTTTAAATATCCAATAAACAGTTTAAAATATTTTTGATTTGTGTTACAGTAATAAAATTAATTCGCCGGGTCAATTTTTATACTTTTACCAAAAATATTTTAGAAGCAATTTTTGTGGAGGCGCCGGATTATTATTTTTATTCATTTGCTTTTTCTTAGGTATCTAATTACAAATATAAAATATTTTTATTTGTGTTCAGTATTTAAATATACGCGCCGTGCCAATTTTTATAAATGTTGCCAAAAATATCTTGTTAAAATAGCTAATTAAAAATTTAGAATATTTTTTATATGTGCTACAATATTAAAATGAACACGCCAGACCATTTTTTACAATTTTTGTCAAAAATTTTATACGAGCAATTTTGGTTGATGCGTCGAGATTTTTATTTGATTAATTTGTTTATTCTTAGGTGCGTAACTGAGAGTTTAGAAATTTTTTGTATTACAATATTAAAAGGAACACGCCAGGCGAATTTCGAAATTTTTGTAAAAAAAAGTTTAAGAACAATTTTGGTGGACGCGGTGCAAAATATAAATGTGCTATAAAATAAAAATTAAAAACTTACTTCTTAGAAAATAACAAATTCAATTACAAATATTGACGAGCTGTTTTTACTTTTAAAGTTGGTCAAAGTGACGGTTATAAAATGTCAGGATTTATGATATCTGCGATCGGTTTTTTCTGCTGCGGTAATTTTTGATACAAAACCATTAAAATTAATTAGGTAATTATTTTTCTTGAAAAACCGGAGTTCTTCTGATTGGTCAAATAAAATTGTTTATTATTTGAACACCACTGACATTACTCTAAACATTTTTTTTCAATTTTAATTTTAATGATTACTTTACAACTTTATTTTAAAATATCATGCTGTAACTTTGGGATATTCTGTATAATAAAGCTCGAATTAATATGTATCTCCTGCTTCTTGCACTGATTCTCTCAGATCCAGTTCCTCCATTTTTGTGGATCCTGTTTTTGCTTTTTACCACCGTTGGATATATCAAACTATTTTTTAAATTTATTTATATTTGTATATTTTCCACGTTTGGATTCCTTTCCAATCTTCTGTAAAACTCGATTTGGTTGCTATATAAATATTTAGTTATGTAATTCTTTTGGAGGCTACTCTGAGCTTTTTCTTTTTGAATTATTATAGCTAAGACTAAATTGTGGCTTTTCTTGAATAAAATTTTCGAAATTTCTAAAATAGTTGTTGTTTTTGCGTCCGGTTTTCCATAACATTTCTTGTATGTTGCCACCTCAGAACGCGGTCGATTTTTACTAATTTATTTTTATCATTTCCAATTATTGCCCCGGTCTTATTTGTCGTTCTTCAAATTTTTCTCTTGTATATTTTTTAATTTTGTGAGAGTTAGATCAATCCATGTATGTATCTTCATTCATCCTCCTTTCGAACATTACTTTTCTTCTTGTTTCGGATAAGGGCCGACAGCGATCTGTTAACATTTGTTTCAAACGCCGGCGTCGCTGTTAAATTCTCCACAATCCGCGTCCCATTTTTCCGAATTTAATTAAATCGGACCCCACCAGAGTGCGATTTAACTTTAATCTTCGCCGGTCGCAAGGTGAAAACGTCCCCGTTTAATTATATTATTTACATTAAACTGCAGCAAAAAGCGCATTTAAAATTCAAATCCGTCCGCTAAAAAATTAATATCTCCGTTAGGTTTGCCGAAAACAAACAGCGCGATTTTTGCACCTGTCTTGCTCCTTTCAGGGAGACGCAGTGCAAACTTTAATCAAAAATTTTATATTTCGTTACGGCGGGCGGCAGCTAATTTTAATTTCAATTTTAAATTGACGCTTCGTATGTTAATTGTGCCGAAGACGCCTTGAAAAAATTCCCTTTTGAAATTTTCATCCGAAAGCCTTGCTCGCCGAAAACAAAACGCGTCGTATTCATTAATAATAATTGCCGTATTATTCCGGGGAGCCGCTATTGTTCCGCATCGAAAAGGAAGCATCTTAACGATGGCGGCGTTTGCACGATTCCATTCCGCATATTTTGCCTGTGCGGGCGGATTTTGGTCTTTTAATTGTTTAGGCAGTTCGCGCTTGAAAATTCTCTTTTGAAGTGGTCTGATTTGTGGATTAGACACACACACACACACTCACACAAATAAGGAGTTGATTACTCCCGACTCCCACAAGCACTTCAATCAACTATAAAAATGGCGGAGGCGCCGGGCTAGTCGAAATTTTATTCCAGCTCACGTCTTCCGCCGCAATAATTGATAAGGCTTCGTTACGTTGATTGTATTTAAGAGGAGCAAACGGAGACGGAATAAATGTTTCACATTCGGCGGCCGTATAAATAAATGCAAATTTAACGAAACGAACGCCCGAATCCCCGAAGGGGATGTTACGTATTATTTTTCTCGGATATATAAACCGGAATAAAAGATGCGGCGGGGTTAGCGGAGAGCCAGCGAATTACTCATACAATTTCCATGAATATATCGACTCAACAAATGTTCCGAATTGTTTTTGGCAAAGTTTGAAAAACGAAGTTGCCCTCTCAACTGCATATCGATCAGCTCTCCAAATAGACGTCTGTTTTTCTTCCCCCGACACTAATTCTTTTCCCTCCGAATCTCAATACCTCCGAATAAAACACTTCCATCGATCCGACAAGATCCCGCTTCTTTGTTGGTCTTTTTAATCAGACATCCGGTCCGGCAAATGGTGATTTAATTTGCTGATTGGGTCAGCGCGATTTTGATTAAGCGGCAAACTTTGAAGCCTCCCCAATAAATTCGGGTCTTAGTCGGAAGGAAGTTTGCTTTTCTCGTCAATGCCGGGACGCTTTTGCTCCAAAAATGGAATCGAATCGATAGATACCCACTTCTCAAGCCGCGGAGGTAAAATGCACAAAACCCTTACAAAGGATGCATATGTGCCACGAGGTCGCTGCAGTATTGATCAGGTTCGGCTTGAGGCACACCTGTACGGCTTGCCGCAGACGATATATTCTATTATAATTTACCTGTGAAGCGGTGGGAGCGAAATTTACGACTTTCAAGCACCGCTCCCGGCTTCTACTCGTGAAAATCACAAACCGTACTCATCAATAAAATTCCTCTTTTAATTCTACCGTTAAAAGGTGTTGGTAAAAAGTGTTTATTTATTAGCACACGATAAAGAAATAAAACCGTAAACTGGTCCTTTTATACCCTATCGTGCAGTAAAAGACGATCTCCGTTTTATGAGTTTTAGATTTTAGACATTTTCCTCACTCTCGTTCCATTCATGGACCATATACCCGGTCCCGTTTGGGACAAATTGATATTTTACCTAAAAGTATCTAACTAAAGATGGCTAGTAATTTTTAAGTAACAGGACAAAGAGATAATACACTAACTTGTCCTATTTTGCCCTATTAAGAATAATAGTCAAGATAAAAGCATTTGTAATTTTTCTAGTTTTGCGTTAATTGTGGGTAATTTTTAAGTAACAGGACAAAGAAATAATGCACTGACTTGTCCTATTTTGCCCAATTAAAGATAAAAGTCGCATTTGCAATTTCTCTAGTTTTGCGTTAATTGTGGAAGCAAAAAATAAGGACTGTTTTCTATCATAATGTTATAGGATTTTGTCTTATTTTGGTAAATACACACCCAGTACATAACTATAGCCCCACCTCTGCTTTTCCAGATTTTTATCTATTGAGAACTATTTATTTTTTTAGGAAATAAATAATTTATGTTAAATAAATTTAAGCAGTTTCTAATTAATTTGTTTAATTTATTTCAAAAAAATTGAAAATAGGCATCGAATATAAATTCAGATATAATGAAAAATTATCTAAAGCCATTTTTTACAAAGTTTTTACATTATCAGTGAGCGGGCCCTCCATTTTTTAGTTATTAGAAAATTTTTGAATTACTGCTATATACAAGATTATTTAAGTTCTCAGGTTTCAAATTTGTCCACACAGCCCCTAATGCATATTTATGTTAATTAATTGTTGCATACTTCTTATTATCCTGATTGACCCGAGGATTATGGATATGGAACTAACAAAAAGAATGGTCCATAGAAATAAATTTTTTTAAAACTGAGATGAGAATAATTGCATCAGCAAGCAATAGTTAAAAAAATGGCAAAAGCATGAATTATATATTTAGTAAATTTTGAAGATGTTCAATTGGATTTAGTAGTGGTGAAGTATTTTGAACTGGGACATACTTTTATCTTCTCAGATTCCTTTTACCAACAAATAGAACCGCCTTTTAAAGAGAAGAAAAAGTTCTTTATATTCAAGGTTTTGAAAATACAGTCCAAAATGCTACCTCTTCGAAAATAAACGTCATTAATTTTTTTTAATGAGAAGATTAAAATAATTTCAATACAAATTGGGCTATTTCTAAATGTGATGGCTGAGATAAGATGTAACAGGGAAAATAAAGCTTCTTACAAATGTAATTTTGTGGGACCAGAAACACAACTGATCCGTTAAAGCTGAGCTGAAATTTATAAATAGTGAATGTGGGGTCACAGATGAGCGTAAGAAAAAAATACTAAATAACTTAAAAATAATAGGAATCAACAGACCGAATTTTTAGACTTGAGAACCTTACCTCAATTTCATTAACGTTCTTTTCTCATTCATACAGTTAAAATTATTTATTTTTAGTTTGATATTATATGTGTAATAATAAATATACTCGTATTATATTATCTGATATTTTTTGGAACAATAAACATTGTGTTTGGAACATTGTTAGGCAAAAAGTCCTATGTTTAAAAACTTTTACAATACAAATATTAATCAATATTTGCCAAAAATAAATAAAGCTATTGAAATAATGCACATTAGGATAAATATATCAACAATAATTTACAAATCGGGTATGCGGACCATCAAAACATAAAATCTTAATTTACACAAAATATTACTTTTTGTAGATACGATTTTTATCCTTAACTTAGCAGTATTTAGGCTCGAATGATTACGACTCTTAAAACCAGTCATAGCATAAATTTAAAAACAAGCAAACAACTTTTAGAAATACATAAGTTAAAACACCAATATGGCCCAGAAAATTCTACGATACTTAAAAATAAGGATGTCTTATAAGGGTTTATTGTACAGGTTTCATAATTTTTAGCCATTTCAGACTTGGTACATGCAGACATTCATGTCAGTTGTCAGTTTTTAACATGAAATTATAATTTTTTCAATTTTCAAAATTTTCGGAACTATCTTTGTTTTTTTATTGGAATATCCTGTTAATTATTTAATATTCTGAATATTTTTCTGAAACCAACAACACCACAGATGTGAAATTCCGATAATATTTTTTTGTTTAAAAGAATTTTGATTTACTTATTTTATAATTTAATTTTGTCAATGTAATAGAAAATTTGATTATAATCACCATTGATTTAATGTTTCTAAATTGACGGTAATTTTTAAAAATTAAAAAAATAACCATTGATATGGAGATATTCCCTTTTGAATTAAATTAATAATGATGCTTGCGTACTTACCAAAATGAAAACAATCCAAAAATTTGTAATTTTCAGGAAAAAAATAACTTAATAACTTTCAATTAGTTATTTGTGAAAAATAGCCCTTTAGATCGTAAACATACAATGTTAAAAAATATAATTTAACATATTAATTAATTGGATTTCAAATTTAAAAAAAACAATAACGTTACTATTAACTTATTAAAATATAATACCACTTCTCTGGTGTCATTTGATTCAGAAGCTCAGGTAGAATGCAAATATGACATAATATACAGAGTGTGCTATTTACAAACCAAAAATTAGTGTTACTCCTAAGAAACTGAGGGTTAAAAGAAAATGCTTTCCATGCCATAAAGTGATAACTAACATATATATATTTCATGTAACTATAATAGTTATTTTAAAAATTTTGGAAAAAAGGAAGGTGTACCATGAATTATTACACCCGGTATATTCGTAGTGGAATAATGGAATGAACACTTTAAAATTCGGTACGAACTCTAGTTTCCATTAAGAGTCTAAGATCGACGCTTCCGTTACCAAATTAAAGAGACGAAGTAATGGATTCGCTTCATTGCTCCTCTTGCCCAACTTCCAAAAGAAAACAAAAGCGCGTACGAAGCATCGAGGCATTAAAAGTGTTATTTATGGGCTTTTTCGACTAGAAATAGTTAAAAAAGTTTTGCGGATCTAAGTTGGGAGCTTACGCGGCTTGATGTAGCTCGAAAGCGAACGGAATAAGTTTACGGGGCAATTTTAAGGCGTTCTGAAAGCTTTGACGGGATTTCTGGGCGTCCTGCTTTTCCCCGCGTAATTGTAGGATACACAAGCCTATCGGGTAACTATCGATAACACGGCCCTTCCGCAGCAATATCCGATTCCAAAAACGAATGTTTTGCGTTTTGGCATTAGCGGTGTTTAATTGGAACGAGTCAATATTAGAACCGGCGCCTCCACCATTTTTCAATTAAACGATGTTTATGCGGAACGCTCGCTCTAGTATTATTTGGTGCACAAACAAGTCCACAATATTGCGATTTTTTCGGCAGACAACAAACATCGTCGAACTCAGGTGCGTTCGAGTATTTCACTCGAGATAAACCAGTTATCGGGGGAGAAAATCCGGCGGAAAGCAACCGAATCGATATAGGCTACGTCGGAAATAAATTACGGAAGACATCGTTGAGAAAAAGGGGATTGGGATTGTCGATGGTCGAGAACCTTTGCTGTGTTTCTGACCGATGCGGGTTTAAAGCAGAAATTGATATACCTGCCTACTCCACAACTTCCGCGCTCTTGAACATTTTTAGCAAATCCAGCACTTAGTATTTATGTGGGCGGCATATGAATTTTGTTAGTTTCAAACAGCTGCCGTTGGATATAGAATTTTATATTTGGCTTCATCACTTACCCCGAAGCTGTAAAATATTAATTTTTGTCCATTTTTGGTCACAAACAAATCGAACGCTTATAATTTATGTGGACAACGTTCAAATTTTGCTGTTCACAAACAGCGGTCATTAATTATCAAATACCGAAAAAATTGACCCGGCGCATTAACCAAAATTGAAATTAAATTTTTGTGCTTTCTGTACCAATTGCTTGTGTGTTTAATTTAGTTGGGAGAGTACAGGAATGGGACGCGGAAACCGAATTGTAAAAGTCGTTTTTGTTTGAAACGCATTGAAGTTATTGGCAGTTTTTTCGAATGAAACTTTATGAAAATAAAAAAAGTAAACTACCTTTGAAACGAGTCGGTTAGTAAAGAGAACAAAAATTGTTCTCTACAATTTAAGGGAAATAACCCACTGGCAAAATTTGTAACAGGAGTATTTCATCTAATCACATTGTAGCATTTATGCAGAAGCTCCAAATTTTTTTTTTGCACAAACAAACGTTTATTATTATTATTATTACGCTTATTATTTATGTGGAGAATGTTCGAATTTTGCTGTTTACAGATAGCGGTCATTAATTATAAAAATAAGAAAAAAATTGGTCTGGCGCATCCACCAAAATTAAAATTCAATTTTTGTGACCTATTGTGGAATTCGTCAATTTCGTCAAAATTTTCAAATTTGTTAAATAATTTGTTAAATTTGTCAAATTTTTTAAATTTGTTAAATAATTTGTTAAATTTGTCATATTCGTGAAATTCATTAGATTCGTCAAATTCATGAAATTTGTCAAAATTTTCAAATTCGTCAATATCGTCAAATTTTTCTAATTTTACAAGTTTACAAGTTTTCAAACGAGTGAGAATCGGAGTAGAGTACAGGGGAACATTTTTTTCTTTAAAACCTATAACTCACTGCCTGTGGATTTGATCCCATCATATTGTATTGATTCAAAATCTCAAAAAAAAATTGCGTCCATTTTTGGCCACAAATAAGTCAAATGTTTATTTTTGTTTAAAACGCATTGAAGTTATTTGCGTTTCTTCGAATAAAAGTTATACATTTTTCATAAAAATAAAACAACAACATTCAAATTTTATTGTTCACAGACAGCGATCATTCATTTAAAATTTAAAAAAAATAATAACCCGGCGCATCCACCAAAATTGAAATTCGAATTTTGTGATTTTTCTATCAATTGTGGGAGTGTAATTTAGTTGAGAAGGTACAAGATTGGGACGCGGTAGAGAATTGTGGAAGGTGTTTTTGTATAAAACAGGTTGTTAAATCGTCGCAAATTCCAACAAATTATATGTGCCAAGTTTCGAGACTTTCTGGTCAGAGATACAAAGCAACGAAACTCGAATAAGAGCATTACACCAAATTCATCCCCACGTAACTCAATAGCAAAAGTTGAAACGGATCCGTGGTCCGTCCAAGTCTTGTCAGCCTAAAATGAACACGAGAATGTAAACAAAAGCTCATTAATTTTACCGGTCCAAAAATAAACATTATTTATTGCTGCGTCACGAGCAAATTTTCCAATTTTCCGGTCGGCTTGATTCGAATAACAATGAATAATTCAATATTGTTTAACAGAAACCGCACGCACCGTCAAATCCGTGTCTTCACACCTCCTCCTCTTCTACAACTCGCCAATAACACTCAAATAAAACAATTTAAAGGCACGTTTTCTTGCGCAATTAAAGCCGCGCTCCTGGAAATTGCCAATATCTTGGGACGTAAATAGCAAACAGTGACACCTCTCCGGTAAAAAGCTGCCCGACCATTATCAAATTAACGATCACGACGCAATTTGTTCGCTCCATTATTCGTTTTACTGCGTCTGTATTTTCCGGCTTTTCAATATTTGTCACGTACACTAAATTATTTACGACATGTTTCAGGGATGGTGAACGAAATGGCTTGCAACGGCGACTGCAACGATTGAAAAGCACCAGCAACGAATCTGGATTCGATTCTGTTGAGGTACGACCAAAATATTTTTTGCATCGAAAAATTGGATTTATCGGTGTCTTCATTAGAGAGGACGTCAAGCCTTTATTGATGGCGAGCGCAAAAATTCGATTCGACGCCTTAATTTAATTTGTTTGCATTTTTCATTCGCTTCAAATTATAAATGGGAACACCGCGCGCAAGTGCTTCTAGTTATTTTTAGTTGGGAAATGTTTAACAAACAGACGTTGCTTATTTTTACTGCCGCATACTTTAATTTGCGCGCTTCTGTTTATTAGAATGCAATTACTCGCGATTTTAGTGGAACGAATGCAAGTAATGATCTAACAAACTGACTTTATTCATTTTAAAATGCAAACGTTGCAAGTTCCTATTTGGGGAATCTAAATCATCGCTTCTTTCGTACGAGGGGAGTTTATAAAGTTATGTACTAAGCCATGAAGGAAACGAGTCAGGGAACAAACAAAAATGTATTTTTTTACATTTTCTTTTTAAGCGCTTACTTACACACCTAGTCCTACCTTTCTCCAAAATTCGAAAAAAATAAATTTTGGTAACCCTGCATAATAAACGTCTACAGTTTTTTCTACCTCTTCGTTCGACAAAAATGAAATTGGAAAAATTATAGTAGTAAGAAGAAGCCATCAGGACTGTAGGAATGACGAGCAAATTTTTCAAATCAGCTTGTATTAATTTTTTTTTGCACAAAAATATAGAAATTATGAAGCAGGACCTAAATCAAGAAGTAGGGAAAAACGAAATTATAAAATTGCATTTAAACCGTATTAAGTGAAAAAAGTAAAACACTGGAAAGGTTGCAAGAACGTCTCAATATATGATTAAAAATCTCGCACATACACACAATAAGAGAAACAAATACAGAAAAATAATAAGCGGTTAATCCGCAATCCGACAAAATATGAACAATATTACTTCGAAAAAAGGAATTACAGAAACGATAAAACAATGGAAAGGATAAAGCGTCCTTAATTGTAAAAAATTTGGAAGAAAACAAAATAAGCGGAGAAGAGAACAAAGAAGCAAAATAAATCCACTGAATCATACAAAAAAGAACGAAAATATAGAGCTTATGAATGAAAAGTGGAAATAACTGGAAGACATTTAAAAACACAGAAAATATGAAAGAACACTAAAAATCAACAATATATCTTTAATTGTAAAAAAACTGAAAGACAAATCACACGGAGAAGAGAACGAAGAAGCAAAACAAACGCTCAATTAACACAACACAAAATATAAAAGTACGAAAATTTACGGAAAGTTGAAATAAATGGAAGAAAATCAAAAAAATTGAAATTATGAAATAAGTTGGAAAGAGGGAAATTACGAAGATGCCTTGAATCGATATTAAATAGAAAAGTAAGTAAAGAATAAAATAATGGAAAGGTGGCCAAACGCCTCCAAAAACGATTTAATGTCTGAAACGTAATTACATACAACACAAAGCGAGAAAAATGAGAAAGAAGAATAAGCAAACAAACTGTAAAACCGTCCTTATTTTATATAATGTTTCGGCTAAGAGAAAAATTTCAGAAACTATAAAATAATGACCAGAGCATATGTTCGAATTTAATGACTAGAATCCTGGAAGAAAATAAAACACACAGATAAGAGACCGAAGAGGCAAAATAAATAAAGAAAATAAATCACACTAAGAGAAAAGGAAGCAAAATAAACGCTTAATAACACACAAGACTAAATAACGGGAATAAAGAAAAAATGCTTAGTGAGGGGAGATTGAGATAAAAAAACATAATTCAAAGATAGATAAATTATCTAACAGAATTTAATGAACAAGTACGGAAAACGTAAAAAACAAAAATTTCACAAAACTACGTGAACTGAAATATATAAAATAATAGAATTGATGCAAAATGCTGTCCTGAAACGATTTAACATCTACATCAACACAAAAAGAAATAGATGAAGAAAAACAACAAACATTCAGTCAAAACTAATACATTTTTGGTAATTTTTCGGCCAAAAAAATTCCAAGGACGAAAAAACAATGAAAAGGACATATTATTATGTGTTTTTTACGGCAATAAATTTAGATGAAAATAAAACAAACCAAGAAGAAAATAAAAAAGCAAATTAAACCCTCAACAATACATTGCACAAAATAACGGTGATAAAGAGAAAGTGTTTAGTGGCAGAAAGTTGAGATAAAAAAAGAAAATTCAAAAAATCAGCATTGCACAAATGTCACAGAACGATGTAAACAGAAACAAATAAAACAATAGAATTGTTGTAAAAACTCGTCCTAAATGATTTAAAATATACATAGAACACAAAAAGAGAGAAATGAAGAAAAATAATGAATAATTTGTATTATTGTTTGTCATTCATTACACAAATGATTTTCTTTTAATTACCCTGCAATTGGTTCAGTTAAACAATTGGGTAAAAAAACAACATAGTTAAAGATAAAAATAACATAAGCAAACAATCAGCCGAGACGAACACATTTTCAATAATCTTTGGCTTTGGATTAAGGAAATTTCAAGGAACAATAAATTAATGAAAAGGACACATGTTTATTTGTTCTTAATTGCTAAAAATTGAGAAGAACATAAAACACACCGAGAAGAGAATGAAGAAGCTAAATACGAGTATATATACAATCGCCAAATTTTACACATTTAATGTTTTACAGAAAAACCAAACGATTACCGATTTGGGGCAAAGTTTAAGTAAAAAATGACGGATAACTTGTGAACTCCCCTCGCATGAAAAAATGGAAACTGAACGTGTCCGGCGTAAAAACGAGTTTTCTTTGCGAATCGAGTTAAAACGAGAACCGGAACAGTATAAAAAATAAAAAATATTCCGAAACAAGGAAATAAAAATACAAGCTCAAACGGCGATACGGCCTAAATTTATAATTCGCTTTTTATTCGTCGTCTGCAGTAACGAGAAAACAAAAACGATTTAAAAATTTACGACGCCATTAGGCGTAAAATGAGGACAAAGAGCGTTATTTAGACGATTTTAATACAATAAAAAGTGATTTATCGAGGTGAGAGCGGCGACTTTTGTTGTTTTACAACGAATCGAAACGGAAAATCCGGATTTGCCGCAAATATTAACGGGAGCCAATCGAGTTCCCGCTCTGAAGATGCTAATGTTCTTTTATTAAAAATTTTTATTAAAAGCGCGGCTTATTGGATTTCGAGGGGGCCCGAATCGGGCAGTTTCCCTGGTCGCTTTAAATTCAATCCGAGTTTAATAAAAGCGAAACGTCAAGAGTTAATGTGACCCTTTTTCCGACCTGTGTTTTTTATTCGGCGACGAAAATTGCCAAAACCTTCCCTTCGTTCCGCTCCCCTTCACTCCTTACTTATTCAAGAAAGATTTCTCTATCCGCAGTTATTGAAATATTCAGTATGCGAGTTTCGTTCGCCTCCTCTCTCGTTTACTTATTTATGAATCGGAATTTTTAACTCATATTTCTTTCGTTTTTCGAGTCAATATTTAAATGGCAAAGCCCACCTAACGACAATGTTTCAACATTTGCATTTCAAGCCGCTCGTTGTTTATCGCGTTAATATTTGGCCCGTGGACCTAATCTTCCACACTATTTCACCAAAATTGCGACGCGCCACTATCAATTATCACAATCGTGCAATAACCCAACCGAAATAACAAACGACGCTCTATTCGTTATCGCTCTTTCATTTATAATCCGAAAGTCGGAAAAATCAAAATTCCGACACGAGCGCTACATTAATCAACCTCCTTGTGCACTTCTGCACCTGCCAAACCAGATGCATAATTTATCACTCGGTTTCAATGCAAAATGAAGACGAAGCCTTGTTTCAGACGAACAACCCCAGGGCCCAGACCACACATGACAGATGAACTTATCACCGGGACCCCCAGCAGGTTTGTACCATTTTTCCACTCTCTAATTGCCCCATAAACTACAAGCTAAAAGCGCGCCCAACTTTCATAATTAACTGGCACTGTGTCCCTAACAAGAATTTCTGAGATCTCGCCGGTGCTTTCGCCTAATTTAATGCACAACTTGCACGCCAGATGTTAACAAGGTGACTGAAAACATTTCACAACACCAAAAGGACGCAACCGCGTCTTATTTCCCCCGGGAAATATACATCTTCATCGATGAATTGTGTTTAGAAAGCGACGCTCTCGCACGGATATGATGCGTCTTCTTGGGATGCGTCTGGTGACCAGGCTTCTTCTTCTCGTGTGCTCGTTGAGTCTTCTGAGTCTGCTCTTCCTCAGCAGATGCGGCTTAGGAGGACTCGACCCCAATGGCTTAGAAGACGACGTGGGAGTCGTCTCAGGTAATTACGTCAAAATTGTATTTTAGCCCGGCGCCTCCGCCAATTTTGTCCGCTCGTTTTGGACTTGTTTTACGGCACAGGTTAGGAATTAATTAAGAATTAAGTCAATGTTAGAGTATGTGATGATCAGAAAAATAACACCGAGCGCGTTAGTGTAATAATAAATAGTTGTTTTTGCATGTAGGTATACTGTCAATACATTTTCCAAATTTTATACTTCTGCTTCATTTCAATTTGGTTGTGATCTGCGTTGTCTTATGAGCAACAGGTTATAGGACCAGGGCTTAAAAATTGAATAAGATTAAAAAATATTTAATCCAACCAAGATGTTAGTAAGTGTGAAAATTGATCTTCTTACAAATAATAATTACGACACTTGAAAAATACAAATGAAGTCAGTTGTTATCAAGAATGATGCGTGGAAATATGTGGGTGGTCAATATGCAAAGCCAGATAAAGAACCAGAGACTGTATCGAGAATGATGCGAAGAAAAAAAGCGACTTAATTATTTTGATGAGTCCTTCAGAATTGAAGCAAATTAAAGATTGTAATCAGCATTGGAAACTTGGGAAAATTACAAAAGATCCACTAATAAAAAACAGCAACCTACTTGAAGTAACTAAATCTGCTGATAATGAAAACATTTATAATCATGTTAACAAATTTGTTGACGCAGTGAAAGTTGACATAAATAAGGATTTATTGTCTATAATGCTTTAATGTTTACCTGAAAAATTTCGAGAGCTTTAGGCATGTAATAAAATCGCGAGATGTTCTTCCAAATTCAAAAACTTTAAAAATAAAAATTGTGCAAGTGTTCGATGCCAGAAATGGAACTTTGTGCAATACACAAATTGCTTTATTTTTTAATAAACACGAAACACGTAAAAATAAAAGCAGATATGGGTTCTCCAAATTTATGTGTCACGTGTGTCACAAAGTGGGACACAAAGCCATAAATGAAAATAAAAAGAAACACAAAAAATTAAGCAAGCATTGTCAAAACAGCAACGAGTTGAAAAATTCAAGTTGGGTATTTTTCAAGTACTGAAAAATATTGGTGTTTAGATAGTAGAAGTACTTCTCATTGTTAGAAAGAAATAGAGTTTTGAGGACGTAAATTAAAATTTAAATTTTGCCGGTGCAGATTCCACGATGAAAATAAAGGCAGAGGGAACTGTTCGAATTACGACAAGAAACTTATTTATTTATTATGAATTTATGATCTGATTTATGAAAAAACTTAATTTCTGTTGGAAAAATCTGTGATAGTGGTTACGAAGTTTTATTTACAACCATGCTATTGTCATTATTAGAAAAGAAATCGCAATAAAGACGAAAAGAATGGGACAACTGTATTATGTTTAAAATGAAAATAATGAAAATAAACTGTACCAAAAAATTACCAAGCTCGAGTTGTGGCAACGCGGCATGTGACAGATTATTTTTGAATTAATTTAGAAAATCAAAACTTGTCTTCTGGGGAAAATGACATAAATACCGTTGCCGAAGAAGTCGTCTGAAAATAAAAATTGTTAGAAATTATGCATTCAGACGTTTTTGGTCGGATAAAAGTAGAATAAAATGGGAAAGAAATAAATTTTGCCACTTTAATTGACGATTTTTCAGGATGGTGAAAAATCAAGATTATGAACAAAAAAGTGACATTTTGCATTTTTTAAGGAATTCAAAGCCAGAGCAGAAAATCATAGTGGAAAGAAGATTATTTTTAATTTACCACGATTTTTTTGGGCTGAAGCAGTTAACGCGTAAAATTTTGTCAGAAACTGTGCTCATCATGGAATTTAAATGATATTACTCTTTATGAAAAATGGTTCAGAAAAGTTTCGAATGTCAGTCTCTTCAAGGAATTTGGTGCCGAAAGTTATAGGTTGAAGATACCGAAGAAGCAAGGAAAATTCGAAAGTAAATCCAGAAGATGCATATTTTTGGGATATGCAGAGGATTGTGAAGGATTTGGTTGCCCTAAGAAAGAAACGTGGAGATAATACGTAACGTTTGTTTTCTGAAGCACAACGTGAGAAGAAATTCAAGTACTATAGATTTTTTAGACACCTTTTATATGGCGATATACTAAAGAAAGAAAAATACAAGAATTTAGAATTGTTGGAAACAAAATTCAACATGTTGCAGAATGAACTTAGAATGAACTAGAAGGAATTTCGCTTGTAAAATTAGAAAATCCAATTGTTGATATTGAGCTTCCAACCGTTAATAATGAACTAGAAAAAAACACACAAATTAGAACAATGGCTGGAAGACCAAAGTTGATAAATTTCGAAAAAAGGAAAGATCAAGTAAAAGATTCAAAATACAAGTTGAATATGTAGAAAATGACGAATTAGTTTTCGAAGGGGAGCAAGAACAAAGTATCGACAATTTGTCGACAAATTCCTCTAAAACAAGCAACAGTAAACTCTGATGCAGTGGAATCGTTTGATGTGACAAGAAGTACGTTGAATATGGAAAAATAAAACATGGGTTTTTGTTGATGGTCAAGAATATCAATTTTTTGCAGATTTGTGCTAAGGATTAAATTGGAAAAAGGAAAGCTCGATTAGTGCGTGGTTTTACTCAAAAGTACGGACTTGATTTTAGGGAAACTTTTGCTCCTGTCATTCGTCCGTCATCTTTGAGTTATGCGAGAGTTGGAAACACGATTTAAAATGAAAACTTTGCCAGGAACAAACATCAAAATTGTATAGAAAAGTTAGGAGTGAATTCTGAAGTATTAAATTGTGCGATGTTGAGAAGGATAACATATATATTAGTGCGCGTTGATGAAATAAAAAAATAGATGTTTTTACATGTACACTGTTAATAAATTTTTCAAGTTTTGTACTTGTGCTTTATTTCAATTTGACTGTACTCTGCGCTGTTTTATGAACAGCAGTTAAGAATTTAAGGAAGAGGATAAGAAGTGTCGTAAGTCGTGGCCGTGTTAAATTCCAACGCAAAAATCGTTTTAATTGTGTGTTTCGAAGACGTGAGCCAACTTCCAATTTCCGGCAGTCGACGCTTGAAACATGAGCACTCCTTTGGAGAGAAATTAAATCTCTTCGTAGCTCCTAGGGCGGATATTAATAAACATGTCAAATTCCGGCTCCACATTGTTGTCCTTTCATTTCTTGTAACAAGTAAATAAAATTAACATACCGAACAAGCGACTCGTGCTCGTATCGATCCGGCAGCTTTCAGGATGTGCCATAACTTATCACCCAAGCTTTCGTCGGAAACGCATCCGAGCAAAAACTTAAACAAGATTGAATCCGTCCGCCGAAGCACAATATCGACGTTTCTTTTGTACGAATCCGGGGTAAATATTATCATGTTTGCTCCGCAACTAAACGCACCATTACTCTAAGCCCTCCGCCAAATTCCGTACGTTTGCCTGCGGTTATGTCCTTAAAATGGTCCTAATCGTCCACTAATCACCGCTTTCAAGGGTCGCGCGACACAATTCCGGGGATCCGGAGTGTTCCGGGTACAAAAATGGAAAGTGTCGCGCGACTTTTTCGCTTCTAATGGAAATTAATTAAGGTTCGTTCGATGACGATGATTGATGATCGATTAAGAGCGAAATTGAAATTGTCTGACAAAGAAGTATGCGGCCACGAGTGCTTATAACAGACAAGTACACGACAAACAAGTGAAATGGATCAATTGTCGATTCGAAGCTATTTTATCTCGAGCGACCGAGACAGGGGAACAAGACAAACACTGCCAATGTTCCGCCTCATTACAGCAACATGCATTGTCATTGTTTCAGTTAATACAACAGAGAAATTGGTTAGTCGATCATTGATTAGCACTAGACAACGTTAATGAGATTCGGCACAGACTACACATGCATCCTCCACGGCTCGACCTTAACAGATTTATGTCGACAATTAATTCGAACTTTGAAATGTCGAAACGCATTTGTCATGTCGCACAAAATGAGAGATTTGTTCGCGTTTAGTCGTCGACGATTAACTTTACGGACCTTTTTAGTCAGGCGACCTATAAAAATCAAACCCGCCAACATTCGGTCGCTTTTTTTTAACACTCACATGACAATCGAACAATTAAAAAAAAATTCTTAGAGCGTGGACGTTGGTGGTAAACTGGACAAAATCGTTCCAGTAAATGTGGCTTTAAAGTGGCAAAAAAAAATTAAAACATTTTTTTTTTGGTGTTTCGTACAATTTTTCAAATGGAATGTATGTCTTTCAATAGATAATGTTATAGTTTAGCTTCCCAAAAAATCATTTAAATTTTGTAATGGAGTGAAGTGAGCATGTAAAAATAGTAACTGATATCTGAATTGTATGCCTATATTATTTTGTATTATGCTATAAGTTTTTGTATTATTTTACTTAAGAAGTAATCCAAATTACACGGATGCACAAACAAATCAAGCATTTATTGCGGCAGCAATCTAGTGACATTTAAAGAAATAATTAATGAAATATTAAGAACATTATAAAGTGGCGAAATTATAAAATTGCAATTTTGGTGGATGCGCCGGGCGAAATATTCCATTATTTAATATTCAACACCTGTTTGAAAGTGGCATAATAGTATTTTTGGGCACGTAAATATTCAGTGCTTGATTAGTTTGCGATAGGAAATGTACAAGAATTAACACTCTGCCAAATTTAATTTTTTGTATAAACAGAATTATTTTATAATGTGCAGAATCGTTTCTATCTCAATTTTTAATAATTAATGCAATTGGTGCATCAAATCATAAAATATATAAAAGTAACATTTTAATTTTGGTGGATGCGCAGGGTCTAATTTTACCATACATTTTGGCCAAAAATGTTGTTTTCCACGTTTTAATAAGAAACATAATTTATGATAAATCTGATGGTTCTTGGGCAATATATTTGTACGAAATTAGCAATTCATTAGTATTTAGTTCGACAAAATATAAAAATTAATTCCACAAAAATTGTTTTTTTAACACTTTTGTGGAGCAACCGGTGTGAGATGTTCGTACTAAGCTTGTCCTTTTTATGTTAATTATTTTTGTTTTTATTTTATTTCAGGAGAACCCAAATCGAACACAGAGTATCTAGAATTTTTTACTTGACTTTTTGCAATCCATTAACCATTTCAGCCTTATACCATCTAAACACATCAAACACTTATTGCGCAAATAATCTAGTGACTTTTAACGAAATAACTCATAAAATATCAGGAACTGCATAAAATTATGAAAAACATAAAATTCTACACAGGAAAAAATTGACATGATTTTCATTTGTTGCGAATCTGGATGAAATGGCAAATGATTTTTTTCATAATGAGTTGAAAAATATATACATCGAAGCAGAAGGTTGATATTGAAGTTTCAACTCAACACTAAATAATGTTAATTTTGATTGTTAATTAATTTTTCCGACAGTGCTCAAAGAAAAAAATGTTTGAATTAAAATTATACAAGGAATAAGAATAAAAAAATAAAAAGTGTAGAGTTCTATTAAAAAATTAAAGTGATCTTTGAATTGCGTTAAAAACGCATAGGAAATTTAAATAAAATTCTTGAAACTTTTATCAATAACATTTTTTTCTACAGCTGTTTGTTTTCGAGATATCATGCTTTATAGGTTAAATAGACCACCCGGTATATTAAATAGTATGTTAAATGTGTTAATGTTCAAACTGCAATGCCGCTAAACGTCTTACTTGCAATTTTGTCGTTCCAAAAATTATGTAACTACAATTCTTATTGAACTAAATATTCTTTACATACTAATGCAGCTTAGCATAGAGCAGAGGATGCAAAATATATTTTTTTCAGTACTGTTATTACTAAATTAGAACCTTTTCACTCTAAGGTCCGATTTTTACGTGATTCCTTAAAACTCATTAATAAAGCAACATCTTACTCTTATAATCATGTCAAACAAATAAAACACTTATTTTGGCAATAATCTAGTGTCACAAACAACTCATAAAATCCGGGAACATTATAAATTATGAAAAATATGAAATTGTAATTTTGGTGGATGCGCCGGGCGAAATTATACAAAATATAATATTTAGTAGCTGTTGCTGGGGAGTGCGAAATGACAGTGTTAGTCACGTAAATATTCAGTGCTCGATTAGTTTGTGATGAAAAATATACAAGAATTCACATTTTAGAAATTCCGTGCCGAATTTAAATTTTTAATACAGAAATCGGTAAAGGGAATTTATTTTAAAATGTGCTTAGGCAGAATCGTTTCTATCTCAGTTTTAATTGTCATTTCTACCAATTAGTTTACTAGTCTACCAATTAGTATATAAAATATATGAAAGTAAAATTAAGTCAAATCATTAAAATTAAAAAGTTGTTTATGTTGGGAGATTATTAATAAATGAATGGTTGTTAGTTTTGTAAAATAATGGAATTTTGAGGAGAGGTAAGCTGAGTAATTGACAACTAGTGGCGGGAATAAGTGCTATCAATTTAAAAATAAAAAGTATGGTAACTTCGATAACGGCGTTATCGCATTATTATTGCACAGTTCGCTTTATAATTCATCAACTCGAAGTCATTGTTACCCCAAGTCCATTATTTTTAATAATCAACAACTCAAGCGTATGCATTTGAATTCCGCACAACAAAATGTCTTGACTATATTATATAAATAAAATTTAATAAATTAAAAAAATATTTAATATTTTTTTTATTTTCAACCACCACCCGCTCGCGTTAGTACAATTCTTCTAACATTTCCTAGGACGCAATTGCCCGAAAATAACAGCCGATAAACTCTTTGGAGTTGCCGGTCATAGTCTTCACATACTGCAGGACAACTTTCATGGCAGCGCACTTGAAGAATTTCGGCAAGTTCTTTAGAACTGTCCCCAAGGGATGGACTATGCTTCTGAAAATTGCGAAAATTTTCTTCAACAAAATTGGAAATCCATTGGCGAGTTTTCCCAACGACTCCATAAGACCGCGTGCCTTCAGTGCCTCGTTCAAGCTACGATTGATCTCGTTGAGCACTTTCTGAAACGCCACTATAATTTGACCAATATCTTCACTGATTTCATCCCAGGGCGTGCTAATGCAATGCCCCAAAGCACTGAGCGCCTCTTTCAGAGCCGCTTCGTCAGTTCTCAAGTTACAGTCAATCGTCTTCTCTTTGAGCCTCCTGAAGCTGTCACCTACTATCGGAAGGAAGGACAAATACTTCAAAATCAAGGGAGGAAAAGCTTTGAAAGTTTCGATAAACGTGTGGGCGATATTTCCGCTTGTTGCAATAAAAATGGCGCCGAAGTTCTTCAAGCTGTTGTGGATGTTGCCCAGGGCGTCTTTGACACCTTCCAGAAGCTGAGTAACACCAAGCGCTACTCCTCCAAGGAAGCCGCTGACTTCTCCGGTGACGACGACGTCCCCAACAACGCTGCTTATGCCCAAATCGTGACCTCCGCCTCCATGAGCTTCACTAAAAATTTCCAAACCGTGTTGTTTGAATCCAGGCGGAGGATGCTTGGACAACTCGTGACCATTGCATTTTTCTAGAACCTAACAAGCATTCGCCCATATCCAAATTGTCGTATCCACTTACCATGACCGCTAAGACCAGCAGAAATTTTTTTGTAGCAAAACCCATAGTGTATCGTTTTTTACAAACAACCACTAAACTGGGTTTGGAAACGCACGAATCGTCTTTTATGCGTTTCGTGTATCGTAATTGGCCGGATAAAAACTTATTTTTCACTAATAATCGTTTAAATAATAGTAATAAGTGCAGCGTTATCGTAAATGGTCGGAAAATTGCAGCGAATGTTTCAATGTAGCGTTCGAATGCCGCTGCCAAACTTACGGGGACAATCAAAGTAATAATAAAATTTTTGTACGATTTTATTTTGCAAGTCGCTCGACCACCACCTCTTCCAACCACTCAAATTTTATCAATTCGTTTTTTTTTAATTTACAAGATCGCTTTAACCGCACACCCCAAATAGTCTCCGAGTCCTCCCAAGGTTTGTTTGACGAAATTGAAAACGTTGCCGAGGACGCACGTTAACAGCGGCAGCAAGTCCTTGAGGATGGTTCCTAGGGGCTTAAGAAGTTCCTTAAGAGTCGGGAAAATTCCTTTCAACACCGATCCAAGGGCGCCAACGAGGTTTTCTAACGTGGAACCCAATTTATTCGCTTCCAGCGCCTTTTGAAGACCTTCAGCTAAAGTGATTAACACTTTCTGCAGCTGCTGGATAAAACCAGAGACGTCTTGGACGAGGTCGGAGGCTGGTTTCTTGAGGCAGTCCGCAAGACTTTCTAGGGTTTTTTTAAGGTCGTCGTTGCTGGTGTCCTTGTTGCATGCAATGATTTCGTTCTTTCTCTTGCCGAATATTTTTCCGATCAAAGGAATCCCGGACAATAATTTGAAGACTAGAGCAAGAAGGGCTTTGACTGTTTTACCAACTGTTGTCAGGAGATTTCCAACGGCTTCCACTATCAAATCGAGGAGTTTACCGACGCCGCTGCCGAGACTTTGAAGAAGTTGATCGAGCGAGTCTCCGACTTGAGCTAGTCCCGTGGCGAGACCTCCGACGAGGCCGCTGACGATGTCCGGGTCCAGGTTGATCGAGGACTTAGAAACCGCAGAGCTGGCTTCGCTATAACCAGCTCCTAAGAGCTAAAAACCGATGAGGAAAATTTTTACAAAGATTTTTTTACAAAGAAACTTACCAGAAGGACTATACCCAAGATGGTGCGGACTGAATGCATGGTGGTGGATGTACTGAAACGTAGGACTAAAAGTGCTGTATTTATACAGTTTAAGACATTCGTAAACCCTTTTTTCAGTTTGTGATATCGTTTTAATGAAGCGAATAATGATTCTAATCAGCCGACGATGGGCTGTTATCGACACTGACATTGACTCATTGCTGCGGATTAATTCGAATATCGGTGCAAAAAATAGTTTTTCAAAAATTAATGGTTCTAGCGTTTTTAGTTTCATCTCCACCCTGGATTTGAAACGAAAATTGACGAATTGAAAATTTAATAAAAACACGTGATTCCATTTATAATTTGAAATGTTTGCTATTGTTGAAGTCATTTCGACTAATGACATGTGATAACAACAAGGAAATTTTGAAAAAGTCGTTGTTTTCTGTAATTATTTTCTGTACTATATTTTTATTGCAACAACACCATTTATTTCATGTGTTTGTATGTAATGACGCACATTCATTATCAGGATCAATTGTGAATCTTCAAATTGTTCTCAAAATTATAACAAGCGTTCAAAGAAAAACGGAGGCTGAGTTGGCTATGGAATCTGGAATTTATTTTATTTTTTCCAATGTAGACGTTTGTAACTGTCAAATAATGCAATGGCATGAGTCATAATGACAAGAGCTGTCATTCAAACGATTGCTCAAATGACGTCTAAACTGAGGCCGGGAGATGGAATTTGTCGAAGAAGGCACAAAAGGTGTCCGAGACGGTTATTAACAAAGAACTTTATTTTAAATTCCTCCAATTCCTCAATTCAAGATTGTTGTATCTACACTTTTTCCTGCGTTTTTTTAACGTTTGTATTATTTTTATCGTTTAATGGGAGGTAGAAGACATTTGTTGTATACAAAGGACCGAGCTTTATTTTGTGTTCAACGAGACAGTCATCATCGTGAGCTATTTCGTCTCAAACTTCTTGAAGCCGTTGCTAGAGAAACTCCACTTCCAATTGAAATAACTGAATCTTACAGCCTCACACAACGACAAACAAAAGTCGATAATTTTCAACAGAAAGTGTTTAAGAAACTTAGGCTACATCTTCTCGTCATTCAACTCAAACAATCTCCTATGTATAATATTTTGTAAAAATCAGTAGACAGTTTCTTTTTTATATTCTTTAAACACCAAAGAAAAATTTTAATGTATGCTAGTAAATGTACCCTGCGTTGCACCGGTTTCACATTTACAAAACTGTTTGTTCTTAATTTTCTATATACAGAGTGACCCAAATTAATTTAATTTAAAAAATAACACTGAATGTAAGAATATTTTTATTTATATATAATCTGACTACGCCACTGAATTTTAAAATACTTAGAAATTGGTGTACCACAAAAATTTTGTAAAAAAAATATTACTCGTAGTTGCTCACAAAAATACATATATCATAATTTAAATTAATTTATTTTAACAAAATATTTCGATCATAATTATTTTGTAAAAAGTATTGCTTAATAATAAATCTGTTCTTAACATTCTTATAAGATATACATTTTAGTTAAAGGGCTTCATGTTATTATCATATCAGACTGAATAATCACAAAGTTTGCTATTAAACAGATTACTCATCAAAATGGAGCTCTATCTACTCGTATTTAAAACGGGTTTAAATAAAACAAAGATTGTTAATATTATGAGTAAACTCGTAAATAACTGTTGGTTTGAAGTTATTAAAGTTCAAGGTCCGCAAGTATACCTAATTTTTTATATAAATAAATTTGAATTTTACTATTTTTCTGTTAGCAACTAATATTTTTTTGCAAATTTAGGTGACAGTCTGAAAGTATTCTAAATTTAAAATTAATAATTAATTTAAAAATTTCGTTTAATTTGACTAAATAATAAAAATTTTTAATAAAAACTTAAAATAATATACGCCAAGCAACTGTCACTATTGATCAAATTTGCAAACCATTTTTTTGTACTCCTTTCTCTCAAATGTTAAATTATGCACAGGAAAGCAGACGCAACAGTCAAAACTTCAAGCTTATCAGGTTTAACTGTAATGGTTTACACCACATTTTATTTAAATTATTTTTTTATTTGTATATTTTAAAAATAATTTAAAAACGTTTTGCTCATGAAACGTATATGAAAACCGCCAAGGTGTAAAGTAACGAACGTTCAAAAATAAAAAGAGGAGGCTGTGTAGACATTGGAATAAATAAATGAAAATGAATTGCATCTTTTGGTCACGATTTAGTCGTCATTTGAGTAAATTTGGGAATGACAGCTCCTGTCAAATGTTACGATTTGACAGTTTCAAACGTCTACATTAGAAAAAATAAAACAGAAGGTAGATTTCATAGCCTTCTGGGCCTCTGTTTTTTTTTGAAAGCTTTTCTTGATTATTTTGTATTCTTAATTTAGTTATTCAGCCGTGTGAATTTTATATCTGCAACATTTGCAACGGATTTGCAATTTATTC
This sequence comes from Eledona agricola, assembly GCA_964023215.1. Classification (NCBI taxonomy): domain Eukaryota; kingdom Metazoa; phylum Arthropoda; class Insecta; order Coleoptera; family Tenebrionidae; genus Eledona; species Eledona agricola. The sequence continues at coordinate 1,042,083 of OZ026861.1, forward strand.
TGATTACAGAAAGACCGTTCTACATTTAGCTGTTAGGTGCGTGGTTCATCGTTGAGTTGTCCAAATTCGACTGCACTTTGAATAAATAAAGAAAAAACAAAACTGCACTTTTCTGTTGAAATTTTGTTTTTATGTTTTGTTGTCCAAAAGATTATTTATTATTATTATTTGTAACTATTGTGGTTTTTCCAGGAAATCGATTTGGCTAAATAATTGTTATAGAGGGTTACTATAAAGTCCCGAGACAGTCAAATATCTTTGTTATTTATAAAGTTTTTTTTGAATTTTAATACAAATTGTATTTTTATTTTCGTTTTATTTTTCGTTTAACCGGAAACGGTTCCTACATTTGTTCTTTAAACGAGACCCCCAGCATATTTTTACATATTCAGATGCAGAATAAAAAACTACTTTAAGAGATATTAACATTATTATGTTTTTCAAGTCGTACATTAATTTAAAAAATGCAAAATAAAGATATTTTTTATTTTTTATAATTTTTAAGAAATTTTGCTAAGCGCTGCATAATTTTCTAAAACATTTTGATGATCAGTTGTCTCAGTGCCAAGTTACAAACGGAGCACTATTTGAACATTTTGTAGTTTCAAAACGGTTTTCAAGGTTATCTTGATTTGCGTTTTTTATTTTTTTTGAGTGGCTTCCAAGCACAAAAATAATCAGATTCATGTTTTTGAAATTATATTTTTTTTATAATTTTTTTTTATTCTACATCTAAAAATGTAAAAATATACTGGGTGTCCCATTTTAAAAATATAACTAAGAAACATTTCAGGTTAAACAAAAAGTAAAAAAATTTTGTAAATAAATTTATTGGTTGCACACAGAGTGGAAACGTTAACTGCGAAAATTTGCGAAAAATTTCTGAAACTCGTTGATTTTTGTTTTTTACTTGCTATATTTCAGCCTAATCAGTTTTTATTTTGTTTAATCAGGAGGCTGTAACCACCCTCAATTTTTTATAAAATGGGAAAATATGCCAATTAACATATTATCATTGCACAGATCATGAAAAAAAACTTCAACAATGTATTTTTTATAAAGTGTTTATTGATAAAAAACAAAATATATGAACATTTAAATTTAAATCCTTGTAACCAACACCATTATTAATGTAAATAATGCCATCGATGGGCATTATTTATATGGGGCCTTCGTACAAACTTGATCTTTGTTTATCTCTCGAGCTCTCGCCCTCAAGATCACCTTTTCCGTTTTCAGTTTCGTCAGTCTTAGGCGCTTGGTTGGGGTACTTCTTATCATCTGCCTTATCAACTTGTGATTGACATCGACCGACCAAAGCCTTAAGGAAAAATTGACACAATAACAGAAAAATGCGCTTTTGTCTTACCAAAACGACAAAGATGAGGACGAGGGAGTTCTTCACTGTCAACATCTTCATGGTGCTTGAGTGCCGGTTTACTTAACTCCCAAGCGGACGACATATTTATACCATATTTAATCGCGTGCATATGTCCCGGATATTATAAAAAATTGATACAGTCAACAAATACTCATTATTTGTTCAAGTTCAGCTTTTTCACTAAAGCGATTCGGCAAAACTATAGTAACATATTTAGTTGGATAATTACAAAAACTAGTGGAAAACAACTTTTAATAAGTCATACAGACCTTTAATATTTCTACTTGACACGATATTTCCCTTAATTTTTTATCAAAACCAATGATTGAGCCATCATTTTGAAGACTACTTTCGCCGCTAATGGCAAAAAATAAACAAACAGTTGAACAAGTTAATGATTCTTTTAAAATTATTAAAAACCGTATATTGGTTCTAGCGCCATCTATTGACAATCTGCTTAAGTAAAAATTGAATTTTGGTCAAAGCGCCATCTAATGACAATTTTCCCACTCTAGAAAGGGACTGCAAGCGGAAAAACAGTAAAACAAATATAAATGCGATGCGAATTATTCGCACGGGGGCCAATTGTATAGTTTATTATATTCTCGATTACAAAGGCAACAAACAGGTGGCAAATCCTCCAATTTCTTCAGCAAATCCTGTGGCTACTTGCAATACACCTTTTGGGAATACACATCCAAAAACTCTCGGGGCAGTCGTGGCAGTTTGAACAAGACCTCTTCCAGCTTTACCCACAACCGGTATTAGCTTTTGTCCTTCTTTTATTATCAAGCGGGGCGTTATCCCCGTGGAGGTAACAGTGGTACCGAAACTGTTGGCGATGCTTCTCAGATCCACAAGGACCTCTTTGGCTTGGTTGAGAACGTCGTTGATGGGATTAGCGACGCATTTTCCAGCTTCCAAAACCGCTCCTCTCAGTGGAGAGTTGGTGCGTGTGGAACATTCTTGCGCCTTCGAAGCTACTCTTCCTATAATCTGCCGACCTGGACCTCCAGGAGGAAGAACGTTTCTGAGTGTCGAAGACACAGTCGCCACGGCACTCAGAAGAGCGTTACTGACTCCTTGAGGCAATTCCCCGGCGACGTTAGTGATAGTGATAAGAACGTTGTTGACCCAATCTTGGATTTCGTCCACGATTCGGTCGCCCACGGCCGCGGGAATTTCCAGAACGGATCCGTCAGCAGAATTAGACTGTTCCGCTTGAGGAATGTCCGGAATGGATTCTGTCTGTTCCGATTGGGATGAATTCTGAGCTTGAGCCAAGCTTCCTACAAGCTTAAGACGCAATCAAACTGAAATTTAACACCTGACTACTTACAAGCAGCAGAAGAGAGATTTTGATGGCGGACATGTTGCTCGTGGTGCCGAAAAACCAATGCACGATTTGGGCAAGGGGCATCGAAAATATTGTGCCCTTATCTGCTTTATCGGCAAAGTGAAGGACGCGTGTCGATTAAAATTAACATTCGGTTAGCTAATTGCTGATACAAATGCAGAATTTTCGCTTAAGTAGTAGTTTTATATTGCTTTTGTCTCTTTACAATTCTATTAGTTTGGATAACTGTTACGACCACTCACGCTTCAGCGTTATCAGTGTTTTAAATAGGTTAAAATATTGGAAATTTTTATTAATAGTTATTAGGCGGTGAGTTAGACTTTTTGGAGTAAAGGTGTTATTGTCGGAGTAATGAGCTTTGTAACTGGTGAAAGTTTGTTGCAGGTTCGACTGTGATGGCCAATCAAGGCGAAAACGCGGGCGATAACCGCCCATCCTACCATCAACTTCTTCAGCAGCGCGAAGAAGAAAATCGACAAGAAGTGGAACGACTGACGGCCGAGATTAAAGCGCTCAAGCTGCAACTGCTGCAACTCGCCAACGGTAAGAAGCGCTTAAAAATTCCTCGCCTTACTTTTAATAAATGGCGATCAAAGGGCGCCCCCACTTTCGGACTGGAAAAATCGCGATATTACGTGCGAGATGCATTTCACCATCTCGCCTCATTAATCATGCCGCCCGAACATCAGCCCTGTTTAGTTAACGCCCTTCTATCGGATTTTGTTCTTTAAGTCCGTATAAAAGGGCAATAAAAACGCCGACGTTAGACATTCCATACAGATGACGTCTTTGCGGTAATTTAATATGTTTAACGATTGCCGACTGGAAAACGAGCGTCGGGTTTCGACGATGTTTTGTTCCGTGCAGCGAATTAGTGCTGCAGATGCTCGCTGATGGGTTTCGAAGATGGGGCCGTATCTGATTCTCCCGGCGCATCCACCATTTACAGTACCGCACTTGCAACTGAGCAACTCCTCCACCCTCTCATTGAATAATTAGCACAAGTGCAGCTTCCAGGCTCGCTTTTTACTTCTACAAGCACGGCTTCAAGTGATTAATTGTCTCGACGTAGGTATACACACACACACACACACACTACAAGCTTTCTACTGTAAAGCGCTTCCGTCGTATATAACTCAGTCTCTTTATTACTTTGCTCGGGACAAAAAGCAAAGCGAACCTTCCTTCGAACTTCTAAAGCTCGCGATTATTACATAATGACGAGTAGTTTTGTCCTCGAGGGACTCAATAACGGATATGATTAAATCAACCGAATTAGTTCAAAATGGAACCAGATGAACCTCATCGAAATTCGACAACATATTTTTATAACAAATGGAATTTTCTCATCATGATATAAAAGCGTAAAAAAATTAAATTACACTAGTTCTAATACGAAATTCCAAAAAGCTGTTAAAGCACTCAATTGAGGGCTTTAATAGATTTGATATACACGCAAAGCTATTAAAGCAGTCAATTGAGTTACTGAAGTACGTCTTTAATATTACATTTACAGTACCATAATTTTCCTGAGCAATTTGTTCTTTTAAAGTTTTAAAGTATTGCACCCAAGACCATGAATAAATGAAGTTTGTGTTAAATAAATGTCAACCCGATCTAAAGTTTGTCGCTTGGGCTTTATTAATTGTTATGCAATTGTTATGAGAAACTGACGTTTTTTAAAAGCAAAATAGGTAACATGAAAATTTTTGAGCCTTTGTTTATCTGTAATAATTTCCAATTCATTTCTTAATAGGATTAACAATAATTCTAATTTTTAATTTTAGAACAGTTGGAGACACACCGCTGAATTCTAATTTATTTAGAAATTGTGTGATCTTAAAACGAAATTGCAAAATTTTTTTAGGGATTTTTACAAAAATCTCTGAAACCGTTAACATTTTTATATTCAAGATTTATGTTACCGGAGAGCTTATGAATTTTTCTCATTGAAGATTTTATTAATCATAGAGTGTTATATACGTTTTTAAAATTGCTCACTCCATATATCAGTGCACATTCACTTTTCTTGTAAGTACCGTATGTCGTTTTTTTTAAATTTATTAGTAAAATAGTATTTAGTTCATTTTATTAGAAGCATTTCCGAATAATTTGTTATTAGCATTAATAATGGTTCAAATTTTTAATTGTAAATTATTTAGAGGCATACCGCTTAATTCTAAAGAACATATTTAGAAATTAAGCGGAAAAACCGGCCTTAAAAAGTAGGAAACTGAAGAACTTCATTTACTTCTTCCGATAATATAATAAATATTTTGACTATCTATAAATTTTGAAATAATTTTATTGCATTGTTCATTTTTAGGAGCAAGAAAAACAAAAGTCGAAAACATTATTTTGTACGTCAATTTTTTTTCAAAAATTTTAAAAACAATATGTTTTTTGGTAATTATTATTGAAGGTAATTTGATATACTTTTACATTTCTTATAGGTTCTAATCAAAAAAACAATACTCGCCATTACCAATTTTAAGAAGAAAATCTGGATTTTCCAATTCTTCGGAATATGTTCTCATATTTTTGCACAATTTAAATTTTTTAATTTAATCGTAAAGAAGAAAATTTGATGCAATTTTACATTATTGTTTGTCTTGAAGCATGTGACAGTACTGATAAAACCTGTTTAAAATCTAATCCACGGACTATTATTTTTTCTGCAAAAGAAAATAACCATAATATCTTGGAGAATGATAACAAACTTAGTTTTAATCGAATATTATTAAATAAACAATAGGATGCAGCCTACATAAACAATTACCGCCCTCTAAAATACAATTACCATTGCGTTCCATAGTTCAAAAAAAAAATAAACAACAGATAAAAACGGATAAAATAAGTTAACAATCTGTTTAGTAAACAAATCTGTCACAAGAAAAAATGTTTGCGTGCGTCAAATATTTGATTTTTATATGTTAAAAAAGATGCAGAAATAAGTAACAATTCCGGTTTTTTCATTTTTTATCAAGGACAATGATAGTATAATACGACAACCACCATCAATGGTTCATCTGTGGGTTATTTTTATTTAATTAAAAAAATATTCGAATTGGTTAATTGGTTAAGCGGTAGGATTGCACTGACTCGGATAAGAAAAATCTGTGTTTTAAATACAGGGTGATTATGAAAAAACCGCAGGTGCTGTAAAATTTGTATTTAAGGTTGGATTTCGAAAGCCAGATTAAATATCATTTAATTTACTAACGCATTTTTTTTAATTTTTACTTTAAGTTGGGTCTCATATTTTTTTTCACAATTTCAAACAAATTTTTGTTTGTATATTAAAATGATAAAAAATATTTAATAAATGGTAACAAAATATATTTAAGTGACACCATGCTAATAAAAATAATTGGGGTTAACAATAATTTGATTTAAAATAAATTCTTCGCTCAAAATTAATAATTCAATTGACACTTTTTTTATGAAAAAAAACCTAGCCAAATTTAATTTAATTTGCTGCTTTTGACCTTTTTAGATTTTATTACTTTTATTTAATTTTTTTAAATGTTTATTTTAAGTAACAATAAAACATATTGTATATGAATGTACATATTAAGAAAAATCATATCGATCAAATTATGCAAAATAAATATGGATCCCAATTTAAAATAATAAATTCTTGTTTAGATCGTTATTCGTTGAATTTTAAGTATTTCAAACCAACAGTTATTTATTATATTGGCAATCTTATTTAAACATGTTTTAATTTGACACAGCTCCATCCTGATAAACATATTATATTTAATAACATAATTGTTTATTAGTTTTATAACTATTAAGTAATCTTTTTTACACAATTGTGGGTTACGATTACTATTACTACTGGAATGATGTTGATAAAATAAATAAATTTGAATTATGTTGTATGTATTTCTGTTAGCAACTATGAGTAATGTGTTTTGTAAAATTTTGGTGACACCCATTTGAAAGGATATATTCTAAATTCAGTGGCGTAGTCAAATTAGAGATAAAAATGTTACTATACACTTTTTTACATTTTGGGGTTGAAAAAAATACGAAGTAAGTCTAAAAATTATTTTTTCTGTAATTTGGCACCAAAGTAGAATTGAAGCACTATCAATGAAAAAAATATTTAAATCGCCAACAAATAACAATTTTGATAGAAATTCTAATCGTCCACTCTTGTGTGTGCTTCTTGCAAGTCAATTACAACTAGTTATTTAATAATTTCTATAAATTTTCTACAACGTATTTTATTTTAATCAAGCACTGCAACAGCCGCTTTTCTCTTAAATTATCACGAAGAGTGTCGACTCTTTCAACCCAAGACATGTAAGGCTAAATTCCGAGTGCTGCAACTTTGAACTTTGCAACCCATTCTCGGGCCTTTCCAGCTCGTCAGGCAACATTAATTTCGTGTTAAGTCTTGTGGTTCGTTTCCAGCACCCTCCGCAGCCATTTTGAAGCCGCGCCACCGAAATACGAATATTGGTTTTGCGATAAATCACACCGGAAGTTTCTTTATATGACGCAATAAAATTTCACACTGAGATGCTTCCGCTAAGAAACGCTTCGTCGATGATTTATGAACGTAAGCGGTCAGAGTGTTAGTTAGTTCTTCAGCTAACGGTCCGCTAGAGCTTCGAGAGTAAATAGGGCGTTTGTTGGTTGCAATTGTAAATACTGGCTTTGGTTGGTTCTGGTAATTATACAGGTCCAAAATAAATGATTATAGTCAAAGGGTGTTGTGGTGTCATGTAAAATTTTTACGTGCCACTTCGTTGTGATAATAAATCGTTCTTCGCACGAGTTTAAAATAAAAATACTGATATTTTTAACGTACACTTTTAACGACCACAGTAAATGGCAGAAAAACACGCACATCACAAAACACAAGACAAAAATATTGTGACAGAAATAGCAAGATTTAGTTGTAAAATAAAAGTCCCTAAATTATAAATATGTTCGTATGGAGCGGCACACTTCGACTACAATCATTTATAATGACCCTGTATTATTTCTGAAAGGATAATGGGCAAAAACCAGTGATAATAAGATCGGACGTTCTAAATCGCTCACCGCCGTTGCTAATTCAATTCAGGATTGTATTCGCGCCCACTAATTGCTCAATTTAGGGGCGTCTGTCGCCTTCTGACCAAAAAATTATCGATTTGAGTGTACGTGTCCGACGACTGCAAAGAACACATCGTAACCGCATTCTTCGCGAAATATATTGTTTTTTTTTCGTGTGCAGGCAATCCCCGCCTTCCTTCGCCCTCGGCTCCAAATTCATCAGTGTCTTCGTCGGCTTCGCCCGGATTAACCAACACAGATTGCGCCAATTTCATCAAGAAGCAAGCAATGTCTGCTGAGATATTCCACGGAATTCCTCTCAACAACGAATACGAGCTCATACCGTTCAACCACTTCACCTATAGTCGAGTATATCCGATTGATTTGGGTTTGGGAAAGCGAGTGGTGGAGAAGCCGATCGGATTTAAGCGCAAAGACCTGCTCGAAAGCCTGACCAAAGCGCTGGAAGCTCTGAACAGGAACGCGACCGAAAAAGCGAACAAATATACCATGGACGACTTCCTGGAGGGGCTTTATAGGAACGAACCTGTCACGGGAACTCAATACGAACTGTACTTCCGCACCAAATCTGCACGGAAAAGCGTCGCAAACAACGGATTTACCAAAGTTGTGGTGTTCAGACCTTTTGCACCGGTGCAGACGATCTCCACGCAAAATCTTGCCGGTACATGAGTATATTACACTGTTTTACAAAATTTTACAGTTTTTCTGTTGAAGCAAATTTAACAGTTGATTATATACTCGTAGGTATACTGTTGAAACGTGTTTTCAAAATTGCCGCCAAAATTTGGTCAATAGCTCGAATTTCCGAGTTATCTTTAAAACACACTTTTAGCGTTATTCTGTACTCTTACCCTATCCTATACAGGGTCTTTCATTTCAGCTCCTATCGTCTGTACCTCAATTATTACTTAAGTAAAAATTTTGATATTTTGCACTTTTTAATTACATTTTACGTTTTCGGGAAATATTTTTCATTATACAGATTGTCCCAAAAAAGTGTGACGTTATGATTTGTTATTTAAATTTCTTGCTATATTTTTTTTGGGCTTATTTGATGCATTTTTAGTTGCTTACATATTCCCAAAAATATTTTGAAATCGGAACAGAGATAACTGTGAAAAAAATTAAATCCAAAAAAATGGTTTTCCACTTAGTTTTAAAAATGTATAAAAAATACATACTTGATAAAATTAGTACCTGTTACTTATTAAATAAAGTTGAAGAGTCTTATTAATGATGTTTGATTGATCCGAGATATTTCACAATGTGCAAAATTTACTTCAAAATTCAAAGTTTTTATGTTTTATTGAAACCCGTGTATATGCGATGTGAAATTAAAAAAAACAACATTTTGTCTAATTACTACCCTACCGAAAAACACATTTAAAGTCGCCAAAAAATCGTTTTGTAAACAATTTCAATGGCAATTTTAAATTAATAAAAGTGGAAGATGGCTTAAAAACAATGGTTGACATAACATAATTTGTAAATATTTAATTATTTTATTATTGTTTTAATCAGTAAGTAATTATTTTATTTTAATTACGTGGCCTCTCCGATTATCCGACTTTTTAATGTTTTTGGTGAATAATTTCCAATGCGATACAATTTAATTAGAAAAATTGTTGTTTTTTTAATTCCGCAGCTAATGATATAAAAATAAAAAAAAGATTATAATTTAAAATATGAAAAATAAAAAACTATGAATTTTGAAAAGTTTGACAGTAAATTTTGCACAGTCTGCAATAACTCGGATTAATCAAAACTAAATTAACAAGATTGTTAGACATAATTTAATAATTTGCTAGTACTAATTTTATCAAGAAATCATTATTTTAATTTTTTATACATTTTTAAAACTAGATATAGAGAATTATTTTTTGGTTTTTAAATTTTTTCACAATTATTTCTAAGCCGATTAAAATTTTGTTTGGGTATATGTAAGCAACTAAAAATGCAGTCTAATAGATACAAAATATATAGCATACAATTTAAAAAATATATAATAACTTTTTGGGACATTCTGTATACAATCAAAATTATTTTTCTAAAATGCGTCCTAGAATGTAATTCTAGATTCTGAAAAGTTTGATTTAGTTCCAAAAAGACTAAAATATCCAACTTCGTAAGCAATTTTGCACCACGCTATTTATTGATCTGCTATCCCGTAAATTAGTAAAAAAAAGCAATTACATCCACCCATGTAATTTCCTTTTTTTTGTGAAATAGGCTTTCAAATAATGTATTTCAAAATCGGTCGTTCCATTTAAAATTTTCAATGTGTTGTCTATCCCGTTAAGGCTAATATCTAAGACCAAATAATTCAAAAATCTTAAAAAATGTCTTTCTTTTCGTGGTTATGGAAGTTTTCAAATTTCTCTTCTGTTCAGAGTAATTAAAACACAAAGTTTGTCTTTTTCAAAAAATCACTCTGAAGTTGACACTATTCTAGTTACTTTAAATAGCAATTCCAATTTTTTTTCTCTGTGTAATGTACATTTAATTATTAATAATTTAAAAAAAAAAATTGTACTTGCAGAGATTTATTTAAAAAATCATATCTTGTAAACAGTCAAAGGTAATTAAATGGTCCATTATATTCTTATTGACGTAAAGATCCAGAAATGTGGTGGATATAAAATTCTTTTCTCATAACGTTTCTAACAAATAGGGAATTTGCTAATTTTTTTTTGGCAACCGACGTATCATCAAATTTGAGAGCCACTTATGTTAGCATAAAATGGCATTCATATAATTACTCCACTAAAATAATTTTTGATTTTTTCTTTTATATAGTGGTTGTGGCTAAATAGTTCAAAAAAACTTGTCGCGAATTTAATAATAAGTACCCAAATTTGCATCCAATGAATTGGCGCAAGTTTAGAAGAATTGAAATAACGTTTTTCCAATTTGGAAATATTCATCACTCAAAGAACAAAACCGGGTTCGTTGCAGATTTAGAAGATGTTGTAGGATAGGATTCTAGATAGGACTTAGGATTGATCTACACAGTGATATAAAAATTCTGCAAATACAACAAAATCACTGTTATTAATTTTTATAATTGCTACAATAAATATTTTGTTTCTAAGTCTATTAAAAAATAAATCCAAAATAAAATTTTTGGAATAATTTATTTACTTTGCAAAACAAGTTGACAATAAACTCAATAAACACACAAAGTAATTAAGTTAGGTATAGAACATAATTTGATGTAACGTCGTTTGCCCGAAAAAAATTGAGTTAGTAGATTTAAGAAATCGCAGCATTATTAGAATATAATTTTATATCGCTACATTTCTGGACTTTTACATCACTTTTAATTATCTTTGACTGTTTATCAGATATTATTTTTTAAATGATCTGCTGCAAGTACAATTTTTTTTACAAAAATTATTTTATTTCAAACACTATAGACTGTATTATACTCAGAATTAAATGCATATTACAATAAAAAAAATAAAAAATAAGAGTTGTTGTTTGAAATAAGTAAACACTTTGTATTTCTGGAATTTTAGTTTCAAAATTCTAGCTTATTTATAAACTGAAAAATTTCTAATGGACACTTTAAAACAACCATCCTGTATTGATTATTTTAATGATCTTTAATTTGATGATACGTCGATTGCCCGAAAAAAATTAACAAGTGCCATTAAAAAAAATGTTGTTGACCTTTCGTGTTTGCCACATTTAACGAATCGCCGCAATCGTTATATTGTTATCAAGAAATAATTTTATATTCACCACATTTCTGGATCCTCACGTCATTAAAGACATAGATGACCATTTAATTATCTTTGTTTACCAGATATGATTTTAACATTTTAAAATAAACTACACATTACAATGATAAAATGAAAATTAGGAGTTTTATTTGAAATAGTATTTAAAATAACTAAAATGGCGTCGTATTGAATGTATGACTTTTTTAATGCGACTTTTTTCTAAAACTAAACATAAAAGAAATGCTTTAAAGCAAAATTTCGTAGAAATAAATCATTTCTAAATCAATAGTTTTTCTTGTTTTAAAAACATGAGTTACCCATATCTCAGAAACTAGAGCTGATAAAAAAAATCTGTTGGCAATTTTGAAATCAGTGTCCTGGAACATATAAGTACAGTGTAAGCAAGTGTTATCATACAATTTGTATGTGTGAATTTTGTGTCTTCTTCATTTAGGTCCCCGTGACAAGGAACTGATCCACGTGATTTTGCCACTCTCCGGACGCACCTCCACCTTCCAGAGCTTCATGGACAAGTTCGTGAAGATCGGCTTGAGGAACGACCGTCGAGTCCACCTCACAGTCGTCTACTTCGGCGAGGATGGTCTTTCGGAAGCACGTGCGATAATGTCGCGCGTCCTCCCGAAGACCAACCTTCGCCTCCTGGCCCTGAACGAAACCTTCAGCCGGGGCAAGGGTTTGCGCGTGGGCGCGGAACGCGTCGACGACGACGTCCTCCTCTTCATGTGCGACGTGGACGTGGTGTTCAGTGCGCGCTTTCTGGACCGCTGCCGCTGGAACACCGCTCCCGGAAAAAAAGTGTACTATCCCGTGGTGTTCAGTTTGTACAACCCGCACGTGGTGTACACGCTTCAAGGTCGCGAAGTGCCGTCGGAGAACGAGCAGCTGATGATATCGCGCGACACCGGCTTCTGGAGAGATTTCGGCTACGGAATGACGTGCCAGTACAGGTATGCCGTGAAATGGGTCTGAGTGTTGTTGGGTTTTAACATTGAAAGAAGGATGGCAATTTAAAATTTTAGGTGACAGTGGGAAATTTCGCGGTTTGTGCAACTTTGTGTAAGTTCTACGTAAGCTAGCTGGATGTTTTTGGTGTCATTTTAAAGATTTCGTCAAATGCTATATTTTGGAACTTTTTGGTAAGATGTAAGTCGTGTGGGGGCGGAAATACAAGAGTTAAAACAATTTCTTGAACATCAAGGCGTTCGAACCCGTTACATCGCATACTTTTTGAAAGACCCAAACGTGAGTTTAGGCTTGTTAGAAAGAGGATAAATCAGCGCTCATTTGATGGGCTAGTTGGCGTTCTATAATCTAGGAGGGTGGAGTTACAAGCGTGTAAATTTGAGGAAGAATTTTGAATTTGCAAAGTAAGTTTGTACGGACAATAACTTGTTTATTATCAAAGTAAAAGGTCTCGTATAAGCAAATAAAATGTTCCCTGATGAATGTACAAAGTTTTTTACTTGAAATTTTTTTGATATCTTTAACGATTAGCGAAATAATGAAATAAATAGATTTAGCAAGCGAGTCAGGTCGGCAATGAGTAATTGCAAACCGAACATGCGCACTTAGTAAATTACAAACAGGAATCTATAAAATTGTATATTTTGTTAGATACCTTTATGTTTGCGCTTGTGAAAATAAGTGATACTTGTATTTGTTATTGGTAAAGCATTCCTGCTATAAATAATTAATACATATATTACATAACAAACAAACGATAAAATCATATCCGAAACAGTAATATTTGGCGACTTGAAATGTTCAATTTTTCTCGACGACGAAAGTCGAAAAATAATCGTCGTATGCCAATGTTAAGTGCTGATACTCGAATGTATTAAAATCACTTTCTTAATCTAAACAATGCGAACATTGCGTCTTTGCATTCGTGACCTTGCCCTTACCGTATTTAGGTCGGTCCAGCTACTTCAATAATATCAATCCGTGTCTCATCACACATCATTATTTGAATTTATTACATTCGCATAGTTTATTATGTGTTTGTAATGTAGTTGTAGTAAGCGACAGGGTAAGGGTCCTTGTCACGCTCAAACATGTACATTTTCAGAATTATTATTGGGCTGTTAGCAATAAAATTTTGTACTTTTGTGAGAACTGTAGCTTTGCTCGTCGTTTAGAACCACCAATCACAACGGACGACGATGAAGTGGAATCTTAACATAGCAAACTCAAGTGTTATTGGTTTTGTTCACTTAAAATCTTACATGCATTTGCTTCATTCCAATATTTATTTTAATGAGAGCAGTCACTTTACTGTTGTATTTGAACCCTGTGTTATATATTTAAATCAACCCTGTCACCATTTTGTGCCAGTGTTCCCAGTTTGTATAGATCTACTAACCTAACTGGAGTATATACTTGTATATTTTAAGTTTATATATAGGTGTCCCAAAAGTTGCGGACTACCTGTGCTGTACGTTGTAGGCGAATCTTCAAGAAGTCGGGAAAAAATAGTTGAAAAATTCTTTAGGGTAATATATCTAAACGGTTGAACCTACAATTGTATCTTCTACATTATGCAGTATTTTAAATAATAAATATAAGAGTAATCAATAAAAAATTCAAGACGACGTGTGTCTGTCATATATGGTTTTGAATATTGTCATATTGTGAATCGTTTTTCTCAAATAACCGATACTTGTCATATTATATTGCTGAAAATAAGCCGTGTATCTTTTGGCTTATAAACCCCCCGCGACCTCTAACGCTAACAATAAAATTACTCCAAATCAAGAAATGATTTTCTTCTCTTAAGAAATAAAAAAAATTTTGCCAAAGTTTACTGTTGAATTAAAAAAGAAAAAAATGATTTTTTACATTACAATGCGATGAAAATAAATCTGGCATGGCTGGTGCAAACAGTGACGGTTACCTTATGGCAAATGGCGATCGTGACGTACTTTTTACCAGCATAGAATTACAGAGTTGCCAAATTGAGCATGCAATTTTTTACTAATAACTTAAAAGAATAGGGCAATTAGTTTTTTCGGTATTTTTTCCTGAATCACTGAAGACTCTACAACAACGTACTGCACAGGTGGTCTGCCATTTTTCTGACAACCTGTATATATTCAAGGAGTATACTCTGGTAATGTATGTACCAGGAAAGTGTAAAAACAGGTGTAGAAATTCAGAGTTTCGTTTGTGTGTAATTTTTATCATTGTGTTCAGGTGTGAATAGATCAAGATTTAATTTTTCTTAATGTTGAATATATCTTTGTTATCTCTTGAAATATATTCATGGCAATGTCATTCGTAGACGGAGAACAAGAAAATATAAGTAGAAATTTGCAAATTTTGTTAGAGTTACTGCAAAATCTCTTGAATCAGCGCAGAAGTCATTCTGCATTTGTGCGTTTATTAATTTTATCTATATTTTATTTTAACTTTTGACTACAAGTTGTTTAAACATCTCTTGCCGTTTCTAAATTGTTTTTCATGAACAATTTTGTAAGTATTGTATTTCACACTTTCCACAATATCTGGTGCTTGTGACCGGATGCGTAACTATTGTGCAAATTTTAAATTACGAAGAGGGCATAAGCTGAAGTTTGTATCCGAAAGTTCTAGTGGAATTTGGAACAAGTCGGGTTTGGCGCGAAAAGCACATATGTATGTAATAAAAGTTTATTTTTCCACAAATCATAATCATAAGTTTGCCTCTTGTTAAATTTAATTTTGCCAGGTTTAAAAATTAGTCAAGTTTATTTTCAATGCTATAACGAAGATTGCTAAATTGCAATTTCTGTAAATTTTTGTTTAGGAGCGACTTCTTGAAGGTGCGCGGTTTCGACGAGGACATCGTGGGTTGGGGCGGCGAAGACGTCATGCTTTATCGGAAGTACGTGAGGAGCGGTATGAAAGTGATAAGGGCTACGGATCCGGGGATCTTCCACATATGGCATCCCAAGGTCAGTGTGCTGACGTGGCAGGCAAACAATGGCTGATTGTGGTTGCAGGTGTGTTCGGGGAGCGGTCAGAAATTGTCTGCTGACCAATACAGAGCCTGCATAAGGTCGAGGGCCCTCAATGAGGCCTCACACGCTCAACTGGGTTTCTTGGCGTTTAGAGACGACATTGCTGCCAACAGCAGTCCGGCCAAGTTCCCGGCGCATCCACCAAAACCCGCCAAGAACAAAAAGGGTGTTTGAACGCCATTTAATCATTTGCCAAAGCCGAATCAGTGATGTAGATTTTGTTGTGTCTAATGTTAGATCGTTGTAAGACTGTTATTGGCGACATCGAAGTTAAAACCGTAGAAGAAACAATACAATGCGTAGATCGTCTAGTTTAGCGACTTTACCCGCAACCTTTTGTAACATTTATTATTGTGTTTCGGAGCAAATTTTAAATAAAATTTTGTTGTAAGTAACGTGTGTCATTTGCAAGCAGTCCCCGTTTCTGAAGCTCTTTATCGAGCCGCAGCTTTCCAATATAGGGATGGTATGTACGGACCCCGAGGGATAATGGACGCAAAAACAGTTTGCATAGCAGTTGTTGGTAGATAGTTTGCAAACACGAGTTCGTATCCACAAGTTAGTGTTCTTGTCGGAATCGATATCCAACTAAAAATTCACTCTGTGGAGTTTCTGGACGCTCGCTTAATTGCACGACTCAAATCTCCAGCCGAGCAAGCGAGTGGTGCCGTCAATTTTATCTCGCCAGAAATTCAATTATCTTCGAAAAATCAAAGCGGGTGCTAAGTGGCAAGACTGCTTCTCGTTTAGAAAAAGGCACGGCCCAAAACGTTTCCCAGATTACATTTGGCACATTTAAACGCTGTCGGTGTGTTTAGGTCCGCAAATACTTACCCTAATTTCCATTCGGAGGGTCGCTCCGGATTCCATGATTAAAGCAATATTTATTTGCCGGGTCGACTCACCTACTTTGGCGGATGAGCGTTTGTCATTTGCTTTGTCCGTTAGTTGGAAGTGGCTAAATAAAGATGCAAGTAACAGCCGAGGCGTGCTACGAAGGTTGTTTGAAAAGTTCACGGAATAAAACAGAAAAAACATCAGCCGGGTACAAGAAGTACATTTATTTCCCAAGATAACTTTTTCAGACTTAATTGTCATTTGTCAGTCTTTAGTGTAAATAGATTTTTTTTCAACTTCGGGTTAATGAGGAAATTACACCAATTTTTCATTTTTATATTAATTATTTTTATATCAACTTATATTATTTCTCGATTTTTTTCTGTCTGTCCGCCATATCTCCCTCAATACTACATCAAAACCAATTATTGAGCCATCATTTTGAAGATTACATTCACTGTTCCCTGCAAAAAATAAACAAACAATTCAAAATGTTAATGTTTGTTTTAAAATGATTAAAAACCGTATTTTGGTCATAGCGCCATCTGTTGAATTTTTTCCCACTCCCCACACGCTAAAGTTATTCGAACGAGAGTCAGTTCATATTTGGATTTTAAATGATGTTCTCGATCGAGCGACACCACAAAAGTGACAGTTCATAAGTTTATTATATTTTTTTAATCAAATCATATTTATATACAAGGCTGCGATTTGCATTAAATTGTTCTAACAGATCGAATTTATTCAATAACTCTCTTCGTAAATTTAGATAAAATTTACGATGGTTTTAAAATTAAAATATAAATTTTTTACACAATTTCAAATTTTTTAAGCTATTATTTCATTCTTAAACAAAAATTCTGTATGGAACCATATTTAATTTTGTAAATGTAGGTAATAGAAAATTTTATTTAATATCACCTGATTAAATGTCCGAAACTGACGGCAAGTTTTAAAGAATAAAAATGGTTACTAATATGGGGATATTTATTTTTGATTGCATTTTTTAATGGTCCTTGTGTATCAGTAGGTGCTATTTGAAAAATTTGTAATTGTGCATAAAAACTATTTTGTACTAATTACATTAGCTTTTGAAAAAATTCAAAGTCTGGAAAGTTGTTGGTATCGATCGGAAGAATTTGATACGGATCGCAAAATAAATTGTTTAAAAAAATTACATCAAAAAGATTTATTTTATTGTGGTGTGATTGGATTCAGAAAATCATTGAAAATACTAATATAAAGAATAAATGGGCTGTTCTATTTAGAAATCAAAAATTGGTGTAATTTTCTTAGATATTTCAGTCCCCGCGAATTTTGCCCGGAGATTATTTAATTGAACTTGTGAAATATGTAAATAAGGGCTAACCCCTATTCTACGCATGTTTTCAAATCGAAACAATATTCATTTACAATTTACGTTATTTATGATTTTTCTGTTTACTCTCGAGTTATGAGCAGCTCTGATCTTCATCTTTGTCATCTTCTAAAACATTCGCTTATAAACCTAGCAACGGAAACCCAAATGTATAAGAATTTAAGCACTATTTGTAATAGTGCTAAAAAAATCACTAAATTTTCCATTATTATTTCTAATTTTGGCAGAGTTCTAAATAAATATTCTGTTGTTTATTTTCTTTTGCTCAGGATTTGTTTTCAAAGTTAAAATATTTGTATTAAATAAACTTTTTTTGTACTTATTATTTTATCTTATTTTTGTGTTTTGTTTTTCTGATGCTTCCATTTAATGCATTTAGGCTCTCAGTTATAGAGTGTGTAAACTTTAACTGGAGTAAATTCAGGATCTTAATTAAGAGTGATTTTGTAAAAAAATTCTGAAACATCGATTTTTGTTTTTAGCTTACTACTTTTCAGCCTAATCAGTTTTTGTCACTCAGGGGGCTGTAACCACCCTTACCTTTTTTTCAAATGGAAAGATATGTCCATCGACACATGAAAAAAGGGAATAATAATACAACAATGTCTTTTTTTGCGTTTTTATTTATTTTATTTTGATTTTAACTTCTATTAACAGACACTACATATTTGTCAAATAAAAAGTGAAAACTAACAAAGTTTGCAAAGAGGAAGAGAATCACCCACGTTTGCACCGCGTAAAGAAAAAGAAAAACATTGAAACATAAAATAACAATAAATAACATAACTAAAATAATATAACTAAAATTTTAATTCTAAAATTTTCTGTTACATGGCGAATTTTTATTAACAGACACTACTTATTTGTCAAATAAAAGGTGAAAACTAACAAAGTTTGCAAAGAGAAAGAGAATCGACCGCGTTTGCACCGCACAAAGAAAAATAAAAACATTGAAACATCTAAGATAACAATAAATAACATAACTAAAATTTTAATTCTAAGATTTTCTGTTAAATGGACAATTTTTATTAACAGACGCTACTTATTTGTTAAATAAAAGGTGAAAACTAACAAAGTTTGCAAAGAGAAAGAGAATCACCCGCTTTTGGACCGCATAAAGAAAAAGAAAAACATTGAAACATCTTAAAAAAAATAGCTGTATTTTCTCACATACAATTCTCACATCTATGATACGATATTAATTTTAGTACTGAATTTAGTGCAAAAACTGCGCAAATACAAAATTCGAAATTGCTGTATGACACAGTACAAAAATTAGCATCGTCAATTTTTGCATAATTTTAGCAAAAAATTTAAAGTTTACAATCCAAAAATTAATTGATAACTCTTATTTGTATCAGTTCCTCTACCATGAATTTGTTACACTCTGTATAGTAATTTGACTATATTTTATTTTTTTCTTCTTTTTTCTTTGAGACTCTTCCGGCTTCATTTAAACACTCTAGTCCATTTGGAAATGGTGAAATATGAAAGTGAAAAATCCTCCAATTTATCCTTAATATATAATAATGTCAGCGTGAATCTTCATTGCCGACCTTCTTTAAGAAATATTTGATAAGGGCGCGACACTCGATTTTATCCACGTTCAAATAGGAATTTACGACTAGCAGATAAGTAAACCAAAAATGTTAATGAAAAAATTGGGAATTTAAGAACTTTTCGAATGACCCTCGTATTTACCGTTCGACCCTTAATAAATTGCACAATTAACCGCCTCCAATCTTTGAATTTGCTGCGTCGGCATTCGCTCAACCTTCTGTCATTTCTCACAAAGAAGCCAATTTCGCTCCGTTATCAAAAACACCTTCAATCATATTGTCGCCGGCAGAGGGTGGCGACGTTTATATTCTATTCGCGCGGCCCAAATATGAAATTTCTATTTTTACTGGAAACAATTTGGTTTTTCGCTTGCGACGCCGAATTGAGTCGTAGCTTGTGTATTCCGTGCGGAAATTGCCATCGCAGATTCCACATCAAAGAGCCCGTCCTCCGATTATTGATAAAACGCAAACGGCGCACCGAAATTCAATTAACAAATATTAATTTCGAGGAGCGGTTTCGAAGGCGGTTTCGCGGCCGTGCTTTGAACGAATCCGCCAAAGAATGGACAATGGAAACGCAACGCTTGCCAACCATAATTCATAACAGTCGGAAACCCATGTGGGTCAACAAACTTAACCTTATTCGACTCGCAATATTTAAGTGCGTGTTCCCGCACGATAATGACCGGTGCAACATTTCAGGCCTTGACGAAAAATTTTGACAGACTCAACGAGGCGTGGGTTCTTGCATTTTTCACGTTTTCACTTGTTTCAACCTTGAGCGAAAGAAGTTGGGCAACAAACGATTGTGATTGGTTGTCGATGACGCCTCCGACCAATTGGGCGTGTTCTGACAAATGAGGAGCCAATCGCTTGTGGGAAGTGGGGATTCGATTGGATACACAGTGCGGATTGGTTGATTTATTTTGGAAAAAAGTTGCGTCCGGATGCGATCTCAAAAGCGTGACGTTTCCGGTTAAAATCGCCCAAATATCTGACCGGATCCATCAGCTGGCCAAGGTTGAACTGCAACAATCATAACTCACCTTCCACTACAAGAAATCCGCTCGTGTTGTTGTCACGATGAAGGATAACGTCTCCGTGTTTTTTTATCGAATGCATTGTGGAAAAATCTAGCCGGAAAATGACTATTCATTAGCAAATGGGGATTTTCGCTGCCAGTACTCAACTTAATGAAGCTGGGGGAAAAATGCTACGAAGACGCTTCGCATCGCCAAAACGTGAAAAAGTGGCAAATCGCCCGTAAAATCTCCAGTAAACGCGGCCGGCATTTGTTCGGCTTGTTTGTTGCTTTTTTTGCATTATCGGTCGCCCAAACAAATCCCGGCTGAGAGGAATTTATTCTAATTAAAGCAAAGCCGAGGAAGTAAATAATGTTTTAATTAGGACATTGTTTTCGGCCGCTTGGAGACTTGATAAAATTAATTTACTTAAGCAAGACTGAAAGCTGGAATTTTCTTTCAAACAAGCCGGAAAATTTCGTCTTTCGCACAACGCAAACTAATTATTCGGATTTCGCAAGCCGAACCAGCTGGAAATAAATAATATAAAAATGATCTTCCGGATACGATAAAGCCGCGTTTTTGTTAAAAAATTTTAACAAATGGTTGGTCCAAAAGGAACCAATCATGTAGAAGATCCGATTTTGCTTTGGTGACCATCGACCATCATTTTATGACCCCAAAATTCCTACTTTTGAATAAGCAAAAATACGTATTTGACAAGATATGTAAATGTATAAAAAGTATAAATATGCAAATTTTTGATTGCCCATCGACCATCGGCGTCTGGGTCGATGGATGCGTCACGGAGCACCAAAACTCCATTATCCACGGAATCTCCTCCACTCTTCTCAAGGTTACAAACGCTGACCCATGGGCCAGCGGCGATACGCTGTATAAATCACAGACAATACCATCGACCACATCCATTTGGCGACCCGCATCTGTGCTCTCGTGTTCTCAGTTGTTCAGGACATTTCGGTGGTGTTGAATGGTCTCCAAAACGTGCACCATGGTGAGTTAAATATTAACGCATCTTTCAAAGTCAGCAATATCCATCATATCTATTTAAATGCTAAATGATTCAGCCGAAACAACTCAAGCTTGAAATTCCATCATCCGTTTTGTGTATTTTATAGAAGATTTTCTTTGTTGCAATATTTTGCCATGTGGTAAACAAAAGGGACCTTTTCATGATATCTTTGAATTTCCCTCTAACGACGTACTGTATGAGTTTAAAGGTAAGTACGAATTTATACCAAAAAGAACAAAAAATAGTGAGTGCAAATGAGAAAAAATATTGACAACATAAATTACAAATATAGAATTGCCTTTGCAACATCCTTGTCTAACACATTTTTTCTGTTCTTTTCACTAAATTCTAGTGTGCTTGAAATTTTATAGTGTAAAATTTTAAATTTTTTGACATGTTGAAGCAAAAATTGTACAGAAATTATAAATTTGAACAAAGGTTTCGATTAGACATGTATTAAGATTTGGGAGGTTTTCAAAAATTATAATTAACATCAGTTCAGATCTACTTCTTCAAGACGACCCTTCAATAGGAATACCTTCTTCAAAATTTTACTGAATTTGTCTTTTCAGCTGATCAGATGTTAAATAACAAGTATTAGTCTGTGTTATAAAATAATTGAATAGTTGATTGGAAAAAGGATACGTTCCATGAATCTCACAACTAAGAAAAACGAATAAATGTGTTTTCATTTCAGGAATATTATCATTTTTTTCGCCATTACAATTTTTTGAATGTTACCTTGAGCTATTCGGAACAGTGTAATATTATAGTTTATGAATTATTCATTGAAAAGCCTGTGTCGAAATTAACAAGTTAGCTACCTCACTTTAAAATTACATAGGTATTTTGGAATCTTATCCTTCTTCTTCTCACCCATCAATTTATCTCTAGGTGAAATTGGAAATAATCGTTTCGGTTACAAAATTCTATTCGATGTGGTTAGGAAAATAATTTAAAAGTGATTACACTTTATTTTCTTCTATATACAGCCCCCTTTTTTTCGTAATTTTTATGATAAGTTTTTAAGATTTGGCAAATAAAAATTATGGGTGCGATTTGTCACTCTTTATCATAAAAAGTAATTTTTTTATACTTTGGTTTCTCGGGAAATGACACGAATTTAAAATTATTAAATGGAACAGCCTATATATTATTTTATACGGGTGATTTTTAAAAAACGGCAGGCGCTGTAGAATTTTCATTTAAGGTTCCATTTCCAGATTATGTGATTTGTAATGAAATGTCGCCAAATTTAAAGCTTTTCCGAGTGAGATTTTGTGTGATATTGAACTTTCTTATTTTAATTAGGGACCCATATTTTATTTACATAATTTGAAATATATTATTTTTCTTGATGCAGCCATATGCAATTTGTTTAATTTCACTTACAATTACATAATTCAAAAATATATATTAAAATTAAAAAATACTTAAAAAATGTTAACAAAATCTAGTTGCATTTTCAATAGAAATCGGATTAAAAATAAATTATTTTTTCAAAATGAATAATTTTTATCAGTTATCAAATGTAATATTCGTTATACTAAAAAAAATTAAAAAAGATTGCCAAAATTTTTTCGATTTGCTGCTTTTTGAGAATTAAAAACAGCATTGTCTTATAACGACCCCATACAACTAGATTATATTAGCTTTTATTAATTTTTTCAATTTTGATAATTTATTTAAATATGTAGCAATTTTAACTAAAAGTAAAACAGATTCCATTTGGATGTACTAAGAAAACTAATATCTTTTAAATTATGTAAAAAGATATGCGTCACAATTTAAAATAATAAAGTTGTATATCGTCCAAAATAACCATGAAATATAAACAAATTCGAAAATCGTAATATTTGGAATGTTAAATTTTTTTAAGCAATTTATATCAGAAACCAAATCTTTTGAACGATATCAGCAACCTTCCAGACATCGAATGTTTTCAAAAACTAATGAGGTCTTTTCTTTATAATCTTGTCAATTTGTACAAAATGTTTTTCAATGCAATGTTTCTGCAAATTTCATTTTTTTTTAAAGTTTGATTGGTTCACAAGTATGAACATACAATTAGAAAATTGATTTAAAAGACAATATCCCCTAGTCTATTTTTTACTCTTTAAAAATTGCCGTCAATTTGGGGTTTTAAATCAAGTGCTATTTATAATAAATCAAATTTTCTATTACATTGACAAAATAAATTGCCTACTTACATGGGAATATTCCTTTATAAAAGAACTTTCTGAAAGTACCATTAAAAAATTTGCAAAAAATTGTTTCGTCCAAATTAAAGATAATATATAGAGAGAGAGAGAGTTCCGAGTTACTTCTGAATGAATTCGAAGTGTGAAAGATTGCTGATATCAATTCGGGGGTCAAAAGTTTAAGGGTTCAAGTGCAAAATTGTAAAAGTGGAGTAAATGGATTCTAAAGTCTCTCCTTATTTATAAAATCTGGGGTTCAAAATTGTTTCAGAGTTGTTTAAAGAAGATAAATGTGTGATATCCAATATTTTAGTACATTTATTGAAAATAAATTTTTGATATGAAATGCACTCAGCTCTCCAAAACTACATCTATCATTTTAGGATAGTATACTAACATGTATTTTATTAAGCTAGAACAAAGTAAAAACTCATAAAAAAGCGCAAATATGAAAAACAATAATAATTTTATTTATTATAGTAACAATCTTATAACACATTTTTATTTAATATGTACTAAATCTTTTTGTCTGAAAAAAGATAAATAAAACACTTGCATCAATTTAGGATAGAGGAATATTGTTTTGATTAAAATAGAACACATACAAACTGAAAAAAGCACAAAATATGAAAAACAATAATATCCTTATTTATTATAGTCACAATCTAATGAAACATTTTTTATTTTAAATGCACTTAAAGTCTTTTGCTTGTGAAAAATGATAAATAAAACACTTGCATTACTTGAAAATAGTAGAATATATTTTTATTAAAGTGGAACACGGTACAAAAGCACAAAAAGCACAAAATATAAAAAACAATAATGTCATTATTCATCTCATTCGGAATCTAATTGAACCCTTGAGGCATCCAAATCAAAATTTTCTTGAGGATCAACTTTTGGTTTTTATGTTGTTTCTTTTGACTTTTTTGAGATTTTTTATAAGCATCTTTATTTTCTCGCAGGTAAAATTTGATTCAAAGTTACTTAACATAAGTTGCTTTAAAGCGGCGTGGGACAAAAATCACCTAATTCCTTTTACCACCAACAAATTCATAGTTTTAGTGTGCAAATTTAACTTATTTTTCGTCTGCCTCTTCAATTAGAAGAATTTGATGCATATCGCAGCCTTCTAGATCGTAATTATAAAATGCTTAAAACATTAATTTAACACATGAAATGTCGCTTCAGATATGAAATAATAAACAGGTTGTTCCAAATAAGACCCAAAAAATTGTGTCGTTTCCTCATACACTGTAAATGTAAAAAAATTTAATTTTGTGCCGAATATTGACAAATTACATGTAATTTGATGTACAGGTTGTTCCAAATAAAGCTCAAAAATTGTGTCATTTCCTCATAAAGCGGAAATGTAAAAAAATGTATTTTTTTGCCAAATATTGACAAATGACATGCACATTTGACGGACCAAGTCCGGAAAAATTATTTTGAAAATTACGAAAAATTATATCATTGCACCAAGAAATCAATGATACCACAAATTTAAATTCAGTTGAAACCGTTACAGAGCATTCCACAAACACAAAAACGCACGAACGTCATTCCCACGACCAAAAGTTCATTACTCTTTACAGCTCCAACTTCCGTTTCCGTTACCGATTAACAATAATTCACGTTCCAGCACAAGCTTTTCCACATTTCGACCATCCTCCTATTGATTCTGCTGGCCCCAAGCCGCGGAGCGTCCACAAAAGACGTCTTCTTAGAAAATCCCCGCGTCCCAAGAGACAACAAGTACTACCCGGGCCGGTTCAGTACTTCGTCCTCGCTGAACCGCGCCATCAAACCCGAAGACTCCCCAGAAGCCCACGAACCCACTCCGGCTCCTGTTGAGAAAAGATGCTCGCGCTGCGACTCTTCGTACTCGGACTCTAGATATCCTTACGAATCGCGGACGAGGTACGACGACAGAAGAAGGCCGTACGAAGACAGGTACGACGATCGTAGATACGACAGATACGACCGCTACGAGGACAGATACGAAAGACGTCCTTCGTATGATCGCTACGACAGGGAGCGCTACGATCGCAATGACGGAAGAGATCGTTACGAGGGGAGAGATAGATACGATAGGGACAGGTACGACCGTGATAGGTACTACGAATACGATAGAGGATTCGGGTATGACAATCGAGGCTACGACTATCGAGACCGCGCCATAGACTCTCCAGGATTGTCAAATTACGAGGGTGGCAATAGAGGGTACTACTCTCAAGGTCGTCCCGAGTATTGGGGGACAGGTGGAGGATACGCCAGCGGATGGAACTATGGAGGAGGACGTGACGAAAATCGAGACAGGTGAGTCTAAACTATTTTAATCGTACGCTGTAATTAATTCGTTTGACCTGGAAAATGTAGTCGTTTTTTTCTTGTAAATTGTGGTTGGTGATGAGCGTGTGGGGAGGTGATTGTAGGCTGTATGACGGATTCAAGCCATGGGACGAGACTTATAAGGGCCTCTCCGGATGGGACGACCACGGGCGCGGATTTTACTTCGCTGGGGGAATTCCCGAAGCGGGCGCCGAACATTGGGGGAGTAAAAAACGGCACAGGTCAGTGGGGGCCAAGTAGAACGACGCTAACCCCATTAATCGCTTGCAAACGAAGCTTAACAACGCATTTTTGCCATTAGTAATAAGTTCATTGGGATGCAAATGATCGAAAGTGAAATTCGTGGAGTTTCCGGTCCGTGACGGAAGTTGCTTCACGCTCTTTTTATCAGCTTCACGCGAGACGAACTCATCGCCGAAATCTTTTTCAGATACGGGGGCTACAATCGGCCGAGGGAGTACGAGGGTTATCGGAGCACTAGCTATTTGTATGGACGACCGTCTTCGTCCACCACCAACAGACCATCCAACCAAGACGACCCTTCAGTCACGCAGAATCCGCAACAACAAGACAACAACTCGGGCTGACCTGCAATTCGGTTAAATCAATTCAAAACTGCCGCGTTTTTTCGTATTTTGTATCTAGATTAATGCTAGGATAAGATCACAACATCTAACGGTTTTTTAATAAAGAGTCTTCAACATGAATTTACACAACCCCAAAGTCGCATCTTTCGTATTTTACTGGTGACTTCCTTATTTAATGACATCCCGAACGATATATTTGACATTTTTATAAAAGTATCATCATCGCTTTTTTCTTATCCTTAGTCCAGATCTGTTATTTGTCGTTATTTTTGTGTTTCCGCAATTTTCTACACACATTTTCACTTCTTAAATGTCATAATGTTTGCGTTTTGTTTATCTTAGTTTTGCACTCCTCGTTCATCCTTTTCTCTTTTCAGTTTCAAATATAGTGAGTTTTTACTGATGTTCTTATGGCTTGTCCTTGAAACTCGATTCACATAGATAACTCCAACATAGAATTACCATCATTATAAAAATTGCGTTACAAGGAAGAATAGTTTGCTCAGCTATAATATACAGGGAGTCCCAACTGTGGGTTATCGGCCGGTAACTCAATACCCGGTAGAAATAAAAAAAGGGTAAAGAATCAAATTACGTGAATCCGGAGAGTAGACATCATAAAAATATGTTTATGTATACAGAGTGTACCATAAACTTGGTATGACATTTCATTCTTTTAATAAACACCCCATATTGTAGTACATTGGGCTTAAAATTACAATTTTTGGCCATCTTGATTTTTACATAAACTTACAGGTTTTGTAGATATCTGACGTTTAATACATTAACAACAAAAAATTTGGTATTTTGAAATGGTGTTTTGATTACATTTACAACCGCCCTTTTTGATAAAACTCATATTTCATTACTGTCAACAATAAGTTGAAATATGGGCTAAAACTGTCGCAAAAATGGCAATTCACAAATTGAAAAAACCCCCATTTTTTAGTACATTTTTCTATTGGACTTAAAATTGCGACATTTTGACATACATAATTTTTACGTAAATTTACCGGTTTTGTAGATATCTGACGTTTAATACATTAAAAACAAAAAAAATTGGGAATTTGAAATTGTGTTTTGATTACATTTACAACCGCCCTTTTTGATGAAACTCATGTTTTATTACTGGCACAATAAGCAGGAAAATGGCCAATTCTCAAATTGAAAATAAGTAACAAATGACCTGTAAAACTAACCGATAAAAAATCAATTTTCTGTATAAATGTCAGATATCTAAATATGTATAATACAAAACAATTAGGTTTATGTAAAATGATTTTATACAAAGGTTTTTCGGAATTTAAAATTTAATTCAAAAATTTTACAATTTTTAATTTTTTTTCTATTTTTACCCAATATTGAGTTTTCGGCCGAGACCGCACTATTAGGACACTCTGTATTTTTGTTATACTTAGTACTTAGATTTGTTATTTGTTGTTCTTCTTGTCTCTTTCGCAATATTTTACATACATTTTTACTTCTTTCTTCTACTCGAAGTATCTATGGTGTGGTCTTCTTTTCTGCCAGATTGCTATCAATGTTTGCGTTTTGTTTACCTTAATTTTGCGCTCCTCATCTATCCAGATTCTTTTTTATTTCAAGCATGCAGCTTTTTTCGCCTATCCTAACAGTGCACAAACTTAAATATAAATGGGTCAGAAACAAAAAAGTTCAAGGTAAATGATCTTAAAGTTTCTAATTTTTTAAAAAATTCTTTGTTTAAAATTGAAAAACTTGTTTAAAAAATACAAACGTGTGGTATTCAAACTTTATTGAAAACTTCATTAAATTACAAATTTTTGATATACGGTGAGTCAACAAAATGTATTCTTGATAAAATGGTCTGCTTGCTCTCAAACCCCTAAAAACCATTTCATTTTCATTTTAAAAAATATGGTTATTTTTGTTGTTTTTGGAGTACAATATTTTCATCACTAATTAATAATAATACATACCAGTTAATCTCTGCAGTAAACGAAACTCTGGCAACAATTATTGTCAGATTCTTTGGAAAATGGAAAACATATTGACAGCGAAGATAATTCACGCAATGCTAGATCGATGGCGATCGATAAAAAATAATATAATTAAAATATATTTTTCTAGACAGTCAACATTTCCTACATTATATATTTGTGGAGATATTTCAAAATTGTAAATACTATACATGCTGACAGTGACAGTTGCTGCCATAGTTCTGCTTACTGCTACTACTAAAAAGTAGGAGTATTAATTAATTATCGATAAAAATATTTCAGCACAAATTTTTCAAAAAAAAATTTAATAAAATAATAGCTGTTTCATCAAAAATTGAATGGTTTTTGGAGTGAGAAACAAAGCAGGTCATTTTATAAGGAATAAATTTCTCTGAAAAATCGAAAATAAAAATTGTTTTCTTTTTTGTAACTTCATCTGTGGATATACTGTTTTTTGCTGCTTTTTGCCTCCAAAAAATAAAATAAAAAAACGCATTATTTTAGGATAGTAGAACTGACTATGATAAATAAGTCAAAATCTAATTTAACCCTTGAGTCATCCAAATCAAAATTTTCTTTTTTATATATTTTTTTAACTTGTTTCTTTAAACTTTCTTAGGATTCTCTATATCCAGTTTTTTCGTGCAAATGACTTATAATACTCATGGTAAATTGGAAGTACAAACAGTAAAATTTATTCAAATTTTACCACTTAGCATAAGTTGAATTGGAACAACCCTGAGTCATCCAAATAAAATTTTTTTTCAGTTACAATATTATCGACATTTGATTTTTTATTTTGCTTCCTTTGTTTTTTCTTCCCTTTCTTTTTTCGTGGTAAATTAGAGGTGCACAAGGTAAAAAGTTGATTCAAATTTCCCCACTGCAATGTTTTTCCACCAAGTGCGAAAATGACTTAACTCCCCCTTTATATACAGAGTCTTTAAAATTGGGGTACTGTGAATCCTAATGTAAAATTTTTACGTGCCACTTCATTGCGATAATGCATCGTTCTCTACACAAGTGTTTAGAAAAAAAGATTGCTATTTTTAACGTACACTTTTAATAAAAGACGAATACAACAAAATACCACAATAAACTATAAAAAAACACATAAACTACAAAACACAAGTACAAAATAATTGTGAGAGGAGTTCAGTTGCAAAATAAAAATCCTTAAATTACAAATATGTTTGTATGGAGCGGTACTACAATAATTTATAATGCCTCTATAGAGAAAGAGCCATTATATTACAAAATACGATTAATAAATTTCAAAATTGGACAAAAAAATAAAAAATAAAATAAATTGAGAGTAAATCGGAATAAGCACTACATAATAGAACATTTATCAATGAAAATATTATTAGACAAGAAGTTCCATATGACAACACAAAATTCTGGGCGTCCGAAGCAAAAAAGTGAATTGATTTGAATTCCCCTTATCTACGTCGGAGTTAATCCAAACTAACGAGCTCGATTTAAACACGGCGGCCGTTGAAATAAATTCAGACAAAGAATCGCACTCCATTTGCCTGTAATCTTTGTTCTGGAAGCTGCGACTCCGCGAAAATATCGCATCAATCAAGCGCCAGATAAAACGAAGCTCGAAAGGAGGACCGGACCGAAGGTTTATTGGGGCAAATAAGAAAAGACGTGGTAATCTATGCACATACATTTGTCGCTCACGAGGTTCTAACACGCGAACGAACGGGATAAGAAAATAGACGAGACGGGCGATTCGTTACCGTCGTCTACAAGATCCTTGACTTGCCATAACGACTTCGTTAAGGTGTTCGAGGCGATTTCTTTTACAACCGACAAATATTTGGGGTTGTCGATGACCGGAATCCGCATCTCAGACCCCATCTAAATGCAATTTATCTAGCGGTTTCAATTGGGCGCGGCGCCGTTCCTAAATTTTCATCTCCTTAATCCAATTAAGGGCGATTCTTTGTGAAAAAGGCGGCTCGAGGGGAGGCTGTTTAGGCGTTTTCGTTTAGTATTCCGAGTGGAGTCGCGAGATAACAGTAATTACTTTAAAACAATGATAACTCGCCCCAAATCCTCGGAATACCAATAACAACGAATAAAGACGCGCCACTTTTCCGGCAAGCATTTTAAAATCTCTTTCGTTTATCATTAGTCTCGTGTTGAATACAAATTAAGCGACATCGTCTCTTACTCAGAAATGTACCCAAAAAATACGAATCTCGACCAGGACAAGCGAGCAAAGATATAAAACATATCCAGCGCCCCAACTAACTCTAATTAAAACCATAAATCAATAGAAAAAGTGTGAGGAAAAGTAAAAAGTCGATGGCACATTACACAACTTTTATAATAAATGTCCGCCCGCCACCTGCACCAATTTAAGAAGTGAGTCGTTTCGGATTTATCGCGCCTTTTATCAAATTACTTGGCCGCCAATTAAAACTTGTCCGATGTAAAAATTATCGAGTCCGACAGTGACTTTACTTCTGTTCCCGCCATAAATTTAGCGGGGGGAATCCGCCCATTCATCATGACATTTTCGAGCGTTTTGCTTGCGACAAAATCCGAAAATTATGGCCATTTTTTCCACTCTGGAAGTCGATAATTTTCGGCGTAATTTACAGCCGACACGGGCCAGGACACGGCCAAATCCCTTTACCAATAACAACCACGAGCAATAAGAAGATATTGATTCGGCGCAGCCACCATTTGATTTATTCAACACGTGTGCTACATATTTTAAAAGGGAATTTCCGAGATTGCCCCTAATGATTCGGAAAAACGCGGGCGGGGAAATATTTAAAAGGGGCAGCGGTCGTTAATCTCTTTCAATGCCTCTCCATTGTTTTTTCCACGAGGAAAAGTGTCCGTTTTGATGTCGCCGCCCGAATTAAATTTATTATATTAAATATCGGAGAGATGCGGCGGCGCTTTCTCGCAAATACATTACGTTCCAAATCTCCATCATATGCGAGGTGAGGGTTGAGTTATTTATGGCAAAGAGCGGCTCCGAGTTGCCATGAAAACTTAAAATGTAATTTGTCTTTGTCGGGTTTTTGCCAAAAGTTTGAATTCGGGACGACTGCTTTCGTACGAACGTAAAAATTGATATCGATCCTTCGTCCTGCACACATTTGCACGAACTTTAAAGATTTACTTCGAAACGCATCGACTAAATACATGTAACTATCAAAATATTGCGGCTTGGGTCATATTCTAGCAATTACGGGAGTTAGAAGTTGTGCTTGTAGGAAATATAATATTACAAACAAATTAACTTGAGCTTTATTTATTCCACCCAACATTTCAACTGGACCTGTTACAGAGTAATTAAATTAAATACATGTCTTGTATACTTGTATATAATACAATTAATAAAAATAACGATATCTAATTATTGAAAACGCAATAAGCAAGCAGAAAGTAAAATACAGAAACTACAACGTGTTACAGAGTAATTAAATTAAATACATTTTTATGTGGAACTAAAACAAATAATACAATTAATAAAAATAATGCAATAAGCAAGCAAAAAGTAATATAGGTTATAATTTTTAAGCTAACTTTGTCGAAACAGCAATTTTTAATTCTCTCAGTTTAAGATGAAAGAGTAGAGAAGATTCCTGAACGAATGTCAATTGAATGAAAAGCTAAATCGTAAAAATTGGCCATCTCAGACAGTGGCGGCTGGTCAGGGGGGCAGCCTACATTAAGTGACCAATTAATTAGTTCCTGACTTTGTAAATTTATGATTGTTTTCATCCATCAAATTTTATTAAATTTTACAAAAAATTGATTTATTTGGCTAAATCGTTTTCTGCTTCAAATCTTAACAATTATGATTTCTGAAAGTATGTAAATTTGGTCGGTGTTAGAAGTTCCTAGTGGAAAATCTCTAATAAGATGGTTATAATTATCATTTAAATCGAATTTGAATAGAAACGCCCGACCAGAGTTTTTACACATTTTTTGCTTGAAAAAATGCACTTCACTTTGCTAATCACAACGAAGAATGGAGCCAGTGTTAATTTTTTTTGAACTTGCTAATACGTGATTGGGTACGTTCTTCGGATGGGCATGGACTTCGATGCCTGAAAAACTCTGAACCGGAGATAACACACCCACAGTTTTAGAACCAATCAGGAATCGAATTTTCAATTTAACGCACATCATCTTTGTTTATTTTTGTTATTTCACAGTTGGCAAACCGTTCTGTGCGGGATCGGTCTTTAATCAGATTTTAATTAGTAATCAGAGATTAATTAATTAGGTACGCATTTTCTGAAATTTAAATTTACGTGGCTTAAATAGTTTTCTTAAATATCCGCTAGTTCCTGTGCCAATTCTTGTTACAAAATATGTAAATGGTTAACGGGTAGCTTAATTTCGAACAATTGTTTCGTTGGCCATGTGTTTTATTTTTGAATATATTTAATTAAAGACGGAATTTTGCTCTTTTAAAAATTTAAATCACTTGAGCGCCATATAAAAAATCAGTCATGTAAATTGCATGTTTAAAAAACAAAGTATAATACATTTAATTGTTCCAGCACGTCAAGTAGAAATTTAACAAATATTTTATAACTAGGTCACAAATAATAAATATGTATGGGTATTAAAAATTTCATCAGTATTTTTATTTATTTTTCTACAGTAGTTCAAAAATAACAGGAATTAGTGTTTCGTCAATACGATGAGAGTAGAAATTAAATAATTAGTGTTATTGACGACTACAAGAAGTTATACCCTTCCGGGAGCTTTCATAACAATTCAAAATGAACAACAAGATTCACGTTGTGACTAAAAACATAAATTATAAATTAATAGTTCAAATTTTTAACATGTAAAATTTATTATACAATAGATATAAACTGTTACTAACCACTTTCTGTAACTTTAAGACATAGAAGTCATATTCATGGTGTCTTATGAATTAGGAATTAGGAAATTACTAAGGCAAACTGAATGTTTAGAAAATTCGAATTGAAAAATAATGTAATAGCACGAACTTAATACTGCAATTATGGTAGGACATTTAATTGGTTGGCAACCTTTAATTAAAATAATTGCTCCTCAAACTTTATTTCTTTACAGTTACGCTCATTAGTTTAACTATAAACAATGCATGAATTTAATCGTAAAAAATAAACTTATTGAATCGTATCGTATTTTTCAAGTCAAGATGATCATATCTATAAAAAAAATTATGGCAGTGTATGGCAGTAATTTTAGCTCAAAAGGGCTTGTTAGAAAATTAAAGTAAAATACAAAATTTAAGGCCATTAACAACCAATTAAAAAAACCGTATACGGTAACAAAATCATCACGAGCCGCCACTGATCGCACTGGACACAACTAAAACATGCCCATCGAAATCTCCTCCAGGCATATTTTCCATTAAATTACATACACCATTCAAATTTACATGCACAGCTGTCACGTTCCCAAAAGTTTTTAAATTTACAAACACCATTCTCTGGTGGTTCCAACTTACAGGTGTCCAAGAGACAATTTAAATTACAGGGTGTCCCTCTAAAAGACATGGAAATTAAAAAAATCATAGATACATTTTGCTTTTTCGTTCTCTTCTCCGTGTTCCTTATTTTCTTCTAAATTATTAGAATTTAAAAACACATTATCATTAGATTATCGTTTCTGGAATTTAATTTTTCGCCGAAATATTATCAAAAATGTGTTCGTTTCCAGTGATTGTTTGCCTATTGTTCCTCTTCATTTCCCTCTCTTTGTGTTGTATGTAGATTTTGAATCGTTTTAGGACAGGTTTTTGCAACAAATTCTATTGTTTATTTATTACTATGCACATAGTTTTTTGACATTTTTGTAATTTGTCTTTTCCTTACTTATTCATTTCAGGTCGTGTTTTATAATTTTTTTGAATTTGCTCTTGTTATCTCAACTTTCCGTCACTAAGCACTTTACTTTAATTCCGGTCATTTTGTCTTGTGTGGTGTTGGCGTAGAAGTAAAATAATTCTTATTCTAGTGTGTTTTGTGTTATATCTTCGTTCTCTTTTCAGTGTGTTTGTTTTCTTCTAGATTTTTTACAATTTCGTACGTTTCATTATATTATCGTTTCTGTAATTCCTGTCTTCGCAGTTATAGTTGTATTTACGTTCCGACAGATTATTCGCTTATTCTTCTTCTTCATATCTTTCTCTTATTATTGTGTGTGTGTTCCTGATTTTAAATGTTATATTGAGACATATTTGCTACCTTTTTATTTTTTTCCTTTTTTAGTTAATACGGTACAGGTGCATTTTTATAATTCCCTTTTTCTCTACTTGTTTATTTCAGTCCTAGTTAAATATTTCTATATTTAAATACATACATGACAAAATTGACTACAATAAATAGGAATGTGTACAAAGAAACAATCAAGAATCTGAAGAATGCAATTTGCAAGAAAATGGCTGAAAATTTGGCGCAGAGAATTCTTCTTCTGCATGACAATTACAGGGGGCATAAGGACGAGTTGTATATGAAAAAATCAATAAATTATGTTTTGAAGAACTTGAAATTATTGATCCACAAATTAATTCTGCTTCCATTTTATTGATTCCCGTCTTGTACATGAGACGAAAATTTCACACAAAAAACTGGACACATTCAGAAAAAAATCAAAATGTTTTTATATGCCTAGATTTTACTGATGTGTGTATTTCAACCTGAAATCTAAAAGTTACAGACAACTTTAGAAAAAGTTTCTGAACGCCTTTACATGATTGTAATCCGCACTCGAAGTTATAATCTTCTTAAATTTACAAACATTTTCCAAAACTCAAATTTCATTTAAATCCATTTTTTACTATCTTTTTACATAATAATTGCTAAATCTGTGACTTTCTTATTCGAGCTGGTAAACTGATAAATAATTTTTTAATATCGCTCTGCAAAAACTGAAGTACAAAACTTGGACTATCTTCCTAACGCTAATAAGACTTTTTAATTTTACAAATCGCTGCGGTTAGGCAAATTCTTTAAAAGTCATCAGCTTATCAGCGACTCCAGTACAGTTAGTTATTTGACGCGGCAAATCCTCACAACTTAACGCTAACTGCATTTGCCGAACTAATACAATTGCAATTTTGAACATGTTTCTCGTAAAGTCGCTTCGAAACTAACTGATTCAGGCTACGCTCGTTAAAATGCACTTAGCGTTCTAATTATAACAAACTTGACAGTTTTTGCTAAAAACCATACAACTGTTTTAAGGAAAACACAATTTGTGTTAATAACTACAATGGAAATTTTAGTCAAAATAAAGAGAAGAGATTATAAACAATATTGCGGCTTCCTTGAGGGAAGCTGCTTTCTGATGGTTAGGACAACCCTTCAGGGGCTTCAAATGCCTCGTAAATAATGTAACGGATCAGATGGGAGGGTTGAATTTGATCACAACTTGACGCAATACATAATTACAACACAATTCCAAATCTTGTAAATTGTGCAGCACACCTCATGAACCAATTCATAATTTATTTCCATCACTCTCACTCTCGTTGCAATATTTATGAACAGCTCAATCGCTTCTGTGATAATTTTCTAACAAACCACCGACATTACACATTATTATTATTATTGTACTTAAATCCTTCATCATCAAATTAGGACTTGGGCGACGAGACAAAGCCAGCCGAAGGCAAACAACGCTTAAGAGCTTTCAAAAGTAGGTGCGTACCGACATTCAGAAAGTAATTAAGTTGTTACCGGGGAAGGAGATGTTTAATGAGAGGAATTGTTCTGGATCGGACAGAACTTTAATTAGAATCCAACAAATTTCAAGCTGAAACCCGGAGCGAAATCTAAATTTGCAGCGTTCCTCGACGATCTTTAAGTATATCATTTCATTAACTTTAATTTCATTTAACGGCTTGTCGGAGGCAAATTAAAATGTTACTGTCGAGGAACGTTGCATTTGGAAATTTCCGATGCTCTTCCCATGTCCCATGTCCAATTGTAGTTCAGAAAGTAACAGATTAATTTTAAAAAGTATCGATTGCAGTTCAGATTAGTAAAATGTATTTCAGAATGTGTTAATTATATTTCAGAAATTTAAAATTTATTTCAGTATATGTTAACTGTATTTCGGAAAAGTCTAATGCATTTCAGAAAAGTTGAATTGTATATAAATATTTCTGTAAATAATAATTGGACGTATTCGGTCAGAATACAATAGTAAACAATTTTTATGCTACTTTAACAATAACAACGAACAATAAAGCGATTGTTGCAAGAAAGTGAATTATAAAATTAACTGAAAATTGCGGAATTTGTAGTGTTCATGTTAAGAAATGTTGTTTTTCCTTTATTACCATGCAGGCGCTTATTATATGTGAAATTTGTAGCATATTTAAATAACGTGGCCGAAATTGTGTGTCCTATTTGGAGAAGTGATGTAAATTGGAGACAGAATAGAAATCCTATGTAAAAATGTTTGCCTTAAAATACTACGTAAGTTCGCGAATAAACTGAGTTATTGTATTATTAATATTATTATTATTTGTTTATTAACTTCTCCTCGATAATACACAATTATATACTTACTGATTTACAAATGATATTTTCTGAATTTCATATGACGTTTTCTGAAATGCAATTGACCATTTCTAAATTACAATTTACTAATCTGAAATACAATTGACATTATCCGAAATACAATTGGAAAAGGTGTAGTAACGTCAGTACAAATACCTGTGGAATTTGTTTTAGTGTAAGTAAAATTTGTCCTTGAAATGGAAATACTTTCAATTAATATTTTTGTTGATAACCGTTTGGTTTCATCTAATTTTTTTACAAAATTTTAAGAAAAACATTTCGGGCGTTTGTTTAAGCGTCTCTTGAACAACTTTTTGGTTAATAGTGCCTGTTAAATTTTATAATATGTCAATGTCAAACGTCTACATTGTAAAAAATGAAATAAAACCTGGATGACCTATAGTGAATATCTCGACAACTTTGAAGTCAGAAGTGGTGTAAGTGTGGTTGCAGACAATTTAACAATTTTGCTTAGTGGAAAATTAAAATGCAGCCTCTGGCACAAAATAACTTAAAAGTGGGACAGAAAACGAAACAAATCGTAAGTGCCAAACGTACCGATTTTTCTAAACTCGGAAGTACGCGACCGAAGTAAAAATAACCTCTGAATCTACAGAAACATCAAATAGGCGTACATCTCCAGTGAGGAAAAAGAAAAAAGTTTGAAGTGGTGATTTGTTACAGTTTCAGTTTGCACTCGATTAATTACTTTTAAAATAGTCCCTTTTTCCATTTCAGACAGTCGCTGTGCCGTTGACATTTAATTTCCTCAACTTATTCAATTTAATCATGATTCTTGTGCTCCCGATCGAGCATAATTCAAGATTTGTATCGGATTGTTTCTGACATTCGGCAACTTGCAGAAGCAGTCGTAAATTTGGTAAAATGAAAAGAAAGCAGGTGCGAAAATACGTGCTTGTTACTTTTTTCTTCACCGAATGCGGTCGTTGCAGGGGCTTTAACTTTATGATCACAACTCCGGGAGTAAACAGCAAAATATTGAAAAAGTTAGGAGTGCCCGGAGTCAGTTGTGAAATAGTCGCAAAAAGCTTTGTAGGAGAGCGCATATTTCATTTGAATATTTATAGGAAATTGTAAAATTGATAAACCCATCGCATCCTTTGATATTTATGAGTCCTAAACTGTACAAAAGAGCGTGGCATCGTTACTGCAGCAGCTACCAACTTCTGTAATGAAATTCTGATGAAATTTTTGCTGCGAATCGAATTTTTAACCAATTTATAAAATGTGTAACAAACTCGTCTAGTTTATTATACAAATTCACTCTTCGCGCAAGTTGTTATTGAAAAAAGCGACTGCAAGTTCCGATAGTTTTAATGTCCATTTAAGTTGCTAAAGCATAATATCGCCAAAACAAACGCTGTACAAAGAAAATGTTTTAAACAAAATTACTATTTTACTTTTGAGTGCGTTATTAAGACCATCCATTTTTCATTCTTATTCCTTGTACAAAAACAGACAATTCTTATTTGAAATATTTTTTGGGCAGTATTAGATAAAATAATTAACAATTTACATTAACTTTTGAGTGCGTTTTCAAAGACATCTAAAAATCCCTTTTATTTTTAAATGAGAACCAATACTTTTTATTTTTTATTCTTATTCCTTGCACAAAAATAGACTCTTATTTTAAATATAATTTAAGCATTGTTAGAGAAAATAATTCACAATCAAAATTAGCATAATTATTTAATGTAGAGTTGAAATGTAAATATAAATAAACTAAACAAATAAAAGAAAATAAATCACATAACTAATGTAGTTAATCAATGCTCAAAATGATGTCCTTCTACTTCAATGCACTTTTCAACTTGTCTATGAAAAGATCATTTAGATTTTTTCCGTGTAGAAAAATATTCCATTGTTAACAATTTTCTTGTTGAAAATCCCCCTTTTAAACAAGGAATTCTATTTTATACTTTTCTCCTTGCAGAAATGTCAGTAGCGTAACTCGAAATTCGTGGAATATAATCTAATATTTAATTCGAATATTTCTGAGACTATGAATATAAAAAATGTATTTTAATTTTTGTACTTTTCCCTTTGAAAGCAAATAATTTTTATTTAAAATATTTTCTGTACAACGCGTTGTAGAATGTAAAGGTTTTAAATAAAATTATTTGGATTTAAATGATTATTTAACGTTCGATTGCGTTGTCAAGGCCATTCAAAGTTTACTGTAATTTTTAAATGCGAACTTAAACTTTATATTTTTATTTTTATCCCTTGTATAAAAATACAAATATTTTTTGGGCATTGATAGAGAAAATAGGTAACAATCAAAACTAAACATTATTTAATGTAAAGTTGAAAATTTAATATCAATAAACTATACATTTGAGTTTAGTTTTATAATATAATTCAAACAACAGTTGCCAATTATTAAAAACTTTTATTTATTTATTTTTCCTTTGCAACGGTTAGTTTTGGAAATATACTTTATCAAGTTAAACATAAAGTTTAGTTTTAGAGAAATTTATTAACAATCAGAATTAACATTATTTAATGTAGAGTTGAAATTTTAATATCAATAAACTAAACAAATCAAAGAAAATAAATCACATACTTAACTAATGTAGGTAATAAAAGCAAAAAATGATCCCCTTTTACTTCAATGCACTTTTCAATTTGTCTATTAAAAGATGATAATAAAAACATTTGACTGCTCTACATTTGTTCCAGATTGCCCAGATTTAAAAATTATTTCTATTTTTTCCGTGAACATAAATATTCCATTCTTAACAATTTTCGTATTCGTAATTCCTCTTTTAAAGACGGAATTTTATTTTCTCATGACAATTGTCAGTAGCGCAACTCGAAATTCACGAAATATAATCAGAGATTTAATTCAAATATCTCTGAAACTAACATAATATATTACAAAAAAAGTTGCCAATTTATGTACCTTCCCCCTTGAAGCCAAAGAAGTTTTATATGAATTTTTTTTCTACAAAGCTTAGTTATCTGGTTAAATGGACCACCAGGTATTTCTTATTATGAAAAATAATTTAATCTCGCTGCTTTCATGATGACTTTATTAATTGTGTTAAGAGAAAACTACCAAATACTGACTATATAATGATCCTAACGTCAAAAGTGGTACTTGCCTTTTTAAATTCGTTATGGATAGACAAAAATGACATTTCGATTTTTTTGAGCTTCCGGAATTTTAGTAAAGACATTTTAAGAGGCCGAATGAAGACGATACATTCAAGATACCCATCATCAGATGGAAGTTAAAGGTTTACAGTGTATATTGTACTTATTTATTTATTGTACAAACAGCCTTGAAGCGAATCAAGTGAAAGAATTGTACGAAAACAAAAACATAAAGCAATGTCCTTGTGCTTGATAAAACGTGTTTTAGTTGATAATACCCTCAATTATTAGTCATTACCTTGAAGTACCGTGTAATTGTCAAGGTTTCCATTACCTTACATCCTTATCTATCACTATTTCACTATCACTAGTATCATAAAACAAGCGCGGCGATAAGTGACATTTCCGTTAACTGTTCGCATTTTACTAAGAAGAAAAGGACCGTCCTGAAGTAACAATCGAACAAGGAACTTTGCGCGGCACTTTTGGAATCGATCTCCGAGGAGCCGCCATCTTGAAATTTAAGGGAATACCCTACGCCAAACCCCCAGTCGGAAACTTGCGATTCAAGGTACTTAGTCCAGCTTTATATCAATTTATTTAACAAAATTTAAGGCACCTGAACCTCCTGAAAGATGGACGGGAGTCTGGGACGCCACGACTGAAGGCGCGAGTAGCTACAGTCGTGACTTTGAATTTCCAAACGATCTAAAAGACGAGGATTGCTTGTTTTTGAACATATACACAAGACATTTACCAGATGGTAAATCGCTTTTGAAGCCAGTCATGTTTTGGATACATGGAGGCGGTTATGTTTTTGGCACGGGACATGAACATTTCTACGGTCCCAATTTCCTTCTAACCGAAGATGTGGTATTAGTCACTATTAACTATCGCCTCGGCATTTTCGGTTTCCTCAACTTTGAAGACCCATCAATTGGAATACCCGGAAATGCTGGTTGTAAAGATATGGTAATGGCACTCAAATGGGTGCAAAAGAACATTGCAAGCTTCAATGGAGATCCTTCAAATGTTACAATTTTTGGCGAAAGTGCCGGTGCTGCTTCGATACATCTTCTCTTATTGTCTCCGCTTAGTAAAGGGTTGTTTCATAAAGCAATAGCTCAAAGTGGATGTGCCATTAATCCTTGGCTTCCGGGGACTAAAGGAGTTGCAAGACTTGCATCTTCTTTAGATATCGAGCACGACGAGCACACCATTTACAATCTCCTCATGCAAAAATCCACCGAAGAACTTTACGAAATTCAAACGAAAGAACTGGATGTGAGTACAAAAATGTTGATTACTTGAAATGGGTAGTTTTTGCTTCCATGTCTTCGACGTCCCTGGGGCTTGGTTGTGGAAACGAGCGGCGAAGAACCATTTCTAAATATGGAACCCATTGATTTGATTAACGACAAACTCGTTAGTGATGTTCCCGTAATATTTGGATTCAACAGTTCTGAAGGAATGTGTTTCGATTTTGCCTTCAAGTTATTCTCAAAAGAAATTTCAATACAGGAGATGATTCCGTGGATTTTAGACTACAAGTTTGGTAG
Organism: Eledona agricola; assembly: GCA_964023215.1. NCBI lineage: Eukaryota > Metazoa > Arthropoda > Insecta > Coleoptera > Tenebrionidae > Eledona > Eledona agricola. Next base: position 1,083,823 of record OZ026861.1, read on the forward strand.
CGCCGAAAACGATGATTTGCTTGCAAAAGTCAAACGCTTCTACTATGGAGACCAAGAGCCTTGCGAAAAAAATTCTACCATAAAATACAATGTACGAGCGAATTCTAACGCTACAAAGAAACTCGCATGATTTTTAGATTTTAGGAGATGTGGCTTTTGTATATGGCATTCTAAAAACAGTGCGCCATCTATTTAACACCATGAAATCGCCATTATATTTGTACCAAATGTCGATTGAAACCGAACTAAATGTTTTTAAAAAAATGTTTAAAATTGACGCTCCTGGTAAGTGTTGAATGGTTTACGACCATGTGACTCTTCATTGATTTGTGTAGGAGTCTCACACTATGACGACATTGGATATTTGTTCAGTCGTGCGGACACTCCTGAAATTCGAGCAGGAAGCATTGAAGAGGTTTCTATTCGGAGATTTGTAAGGATGTGGACCAATTTTGCTAAATGTGGAAATCCCACTCCCACAACCGACAATTTGTTGAATGTAGTTTGGAAACCCGTCACTGGAATAAATTTGGACTATTTGGACATTGGCAGGGAGATTTTGATGAATGATGGGCCATTAGGAAAGCGACTGGAATTTTGGAAAGAAATTTTTGCCAGCAGTCCAACCGGACACAAATATCAGTGATTTTCTCACAAATTCTTGTAATATTTTTATGAGTTTGGGTGTTGTATATAATAAAGAACTTATATATTTCAATATGATATTTTATTAATACAAATTATAATTCAAAGACATGATGCAAGTATACCGATACATGCTGATCATTAATAAAAAAAAAATTAAAAAGCGATTTTTTGCTAAATATAATAACTTATTTCTAAAACGTGTTCTATCGGAGTTACGCCCCTATTAAGAGATAAAAAATGTATTCACATAAAATTAAGTTTTTAATTTATTTTTTAAATTTAGCTGAAAATATTTTCATGATTGTATCACTTCCGGTTATATTGGAAGTTGGTATTCTGGTTATATTAGAAGTTGGTACCAACTTTGTTATTTTAAATACAACGTACCTATTTTTAATATATTTTTAGATTTTGCATTAAATTCTGTCATACGATATCAACGTTTATGCACCTTCTTGCATTGTTTTAGAGAAAGAAACATCTTGTAAAAAAGCAAAAATCCAGTGCAATTAAAAAATTAATAATAATTAATAAACCCTAAAAGTCAGATCGAAGAAACTTGGTCAACGGTTGGACAAAAAGTCCAGCTTTATTTAAGAGTCTAAACATTTTCAAAAAAATTCTGCAGCTGAAATTCAGTAGATCCAAAAACAAATAAATGTCAATTATTTCAAACTGAAAACATAAGTTTTTATTACACCTTTCGAGAGAGAATTTTATTTTGGATTTGATGCATGTTCCTATACCTAAAATGGACTATTTTTGAGTTGTTTGATTTTTTCTACTTTTCATTACAATTATAAGAAAATCAGTGAATTAGGCTTATTAAAATCTTATCTATTTAGCCGTGAAAGTAGGTTTGATATTTTTAAGTGTAATCAGTTGCGGGATTTGAGTTGAATTTCACTTGTAATGTTTGAGCATTTATTAAAATAAATACATAGATAATAATTTTTGTATTTTAACTAAAGTTTTTTTAATAACAAGGAGTTTATCGATATTTGACAAATCAAACCTTATTCAGACAACTGTAAAACATTTAATTCGATAACTGCTTTTACTGTATAATGATATATAAAAATAAAAGTGTAATTACTAAGAAAATCTGTGAAAATTATTTCTGGTAGTGTATGAACAGCCAATTTAAATTATCTTGATTAGGGAAGTGTAATAGTAACATTACAAGTGAATTAGAACTCAAATCGGGCAACTGATTACATTTTAAAATATCAAACCTAATTTCACAGATAACTTGATAAGATTTTAATAAGTCTACGTCACTTATCACAATATATTAAATCTCAAAAGTGTTTTTTGTTCCCATAATACTTTATCAAAACCAAAGATTGAGGCATCATTTTAAAGATCGTCTTCTCCGCTATCTGCGACAAATAATTAAACAATTCAAAATGTTAATGTTAATTTTTAAATTATTTAAAACCGTAATTTGGTCCTAGCGCCATCTATTGAATTTTGTCCCACTGTTCAAGCGCATGCGCATTTCAATCGATAAAATGCGGCAAAATGGTACAACGAACATGATTGCTATGCGAATTACTATCACGGGGGCCAAATAGTTTTTTCATAATTGTAATGAAAAATTGAAAAAATCAAATAACTCAAAAACAGTCCATTATAAGTATAGGAACATGATACATCATCAGATCGAAAATAAAGTTCTCTATCTAAGGGTTTAATAAAAATATACGGTTTCAATTTTAAGAAATTGACTGATAATTTTTCGATTTATTGAATTTCAGCTGACTTTTCCTTTGCTCCGAGAATATTTTTGAAAATGTTTAGACTCGTACACATAGCTGAACTTTTTGTTTAACCGTTGCCCAAGTTTCGTCGACCTGCTTTTAGAATTTATTAATTATAAATTTTTTTATTGCTCTGGTTTTTTTGAAAATAATTTTTTTTTTTAAACAATGCATAAACGTTAATATCATATGACATATAATTTTATGCCGAATCTGAAAATACACAAAAATAAGTATGTTGTACGGAAAATAACAAATTTCATACCAACTTCCGGTATAACCGAAAGTGGCACAATAATGAAAATATTTTTAGAAGGTACTTTTATAAGTTTATATAATTATCTGTCTAATTGACCATCATCGTGAAACATCCTGTATTTCAATTTGTAAATTAAAGCATATAATAATAATTCAAGAGACAGTGCAACGCTGCTTTGGTTCAGTTTTCCATCAATACTTTGTTCCCCAGCAGTCCAATGAGTTGGCAACCTATAATTTGTGTATTTCCAACAACAAATAGTTGGGTGGAATTCATACGATGTTCAGTTACAAAACAAACAAGTTAATTTTAACATCTTTATCAGTTTTAAAGTCTTATCAAAAAATATAAAAAAAGTTTGTCCTTGCTTAATCATTGTAGAGGTGCTGTTGGAGTGATCAGTTGCATTCCAAGACTACGACAAAATGAGCGAACCGACAGTAACAATAGATCAAGGTACTTTGCGCGGTTTTACTGGCAAAAATCTTCGCGGTGAGACCATTTTCAAGTTTAAAGGAATACCATACGCTAAACCTCCACTTGGCGAACTTCGATTCAAGGTACAATATTTCTAAGTGTCAAATTCAAGTTTCAATATAAAATGTAGGCGCCTCAACCTCCGGAAAAGTGGAACGGAATTTTAGATGCAACTCGTGAAGGAAATGAATGTTACGCGCGCGATATGATAATGAAACCTGGCGAAATTTCAGGCAGCGAAAACTGCCTATTCCTCAACGTCTACACGAAGAACTTACCAAGCCAAAAAAATAAAACTTTGAAACCTGTAATGTTTTGGATACACGGCGGCGGCTATATTCTAGGTTCTGGGAATGAGGAATTGTACGGTCCCGATTTTCTTCTCCTCGAAGACGTTGTACTCGTTACCATTAACTATCGCCTCGGTATTTTCGGATTCCTCAACTTCGAAGACCCGTCGATTGAAGTACCCGGAAATGCCGGATGTAAAGATATGGTAATGGCACTCAAATGGGTGCAAAAGAACATTGCAAGTTTCAATGGAGATCCATCAAACGTTACGATTTTCGGAGAAAGCGCCGGTGGGGCTTCAGTGACCTTACTTTTAATGTCCCCACTCAGCAAAGGTTTGTTCCACAAAGCCATAGCTCAAAGTGGATGTGCCATTAATCCTTGGCTGCCTGGGACTAAAGGAGTCGCAAGACTTGCATCATCTTTAGGTATCAAACACGACGAAAAGGCGATTTATAAAATGTTAATGGAAAAGTCAACCGAAGAAGTGTACGAGCTTCATGAGAAAACCGTCGACGTAGCTAGATTCGATTTATTTTTAAAACAAATCACTGAAAATGTTTCTCGTAGTTGTTGGTACCAAACCACCTTCGCCCATATGGGTTGGTGGTGGAGGCAAGCGGCCCACAAGCGTTTCTCGACCAGGAACCCATCGACATTATTAAAACTAAAGCGTTCCATGATGTCCCAATCATATGCGGTTTTACTAGTGCAGAAGGAATGTGTTTCGAAATGTTCAAATCACCATTGCAAATAAACGAACCGACCATCGAAGAATATATTCCTTGGATTTTAGGCTACAAAGCGGGCACTCCCGACAGTAGGAAACTTGCAGAAAAAATTAAACACTTTTACTATGGGGACGAAAAACCATCGGCGCAGACAATTTCCAAGAAATATGACGTAAATTTGTATGTCGCTTCAACTTATTCAACTTATACGATTCGTTTCAGTTGTTATCGGACGTCATGTTTGTCTACGGTATCTGCGTGGCTGTTCTCAATCAATACAAGTCCATCAAATCACCTCTATACTTATACCAAATGACCATAGAAACCGAGTTAAATTTTCTCAAGAAACTGGGCAAAATTACTGTACCGGGTACGTTAGAGCAAGTTTAAAAAAATATATTGTTTGGAGTTTAGGGACCTCACACGCCGATGACCTTGGATACCTTTTCAACCATTTCGCGACTCCGAAAATCGAAGCTGGGAGTATTGAAGAAAAGTCGATCGAACGCTTCGTCAAATTGTGGACCAATTTTGCCAAGTTCGGAAACCCGACGCCTGATAAGGATAAGTTGTTGTTCGACGTTATCTGGAGGCCTGTAAACAGTGATAAACTGGAGTACTTAGACATTGGCCGAGACCTCCTGACTTCCAATGAACCGTTTTTGGAACGGTTGCAATTCTGGAAGGAGATTTACGCAAATAGTCCAGAGGGACAAAAGTATCTGTAAAAACTTGTTCTCTTCATCAATAAATCTGATTCGTGTTTTTCTTTTTTTACAACTAGCAAGGCCCCTTCAGAACACTTTGTTTTTTTTACATTTTAGCCCGTTTTAGTAAAAAGCAAATATTTCAAATTTTTTTAAAAATTTTACCCTGCTTTTAAAGCATATTAATATAGTTTACGAAAATGACTGTCTAAGAATTGAAAAACGTGTGCAATTCACAAAATAGTTTGGCAAAATCTCATCGACTATTATCATCCAGAAGTTGATTGATTTTTATGAGAATTTTTAATTAACATCTAAAAATCACCAACACTGGTTGCTTATTTTTCCATCTTAAAATTGGAAACCCGCACAAAACCGTTTGTAAATTGTTAAATAGTCGAAATAAACAAAGATGATTCTTGAATTAAAAACTCGTATTCTGATTGGTTGAAATGGCGGGAGCCCAGTGTTTTTCACGGCACCGAAGGCTGTACCCCATCCGAAAAAGTACCCAATCACGAACTAACAAGTACAAAAAAAGTTAGGACCGAAGCCATGCCTTTGCTGTGATTAGCGGAGTGAGGTGCATTTTTTCAAGCAAAAAATGTGTAAAAAGCGCGAGTAAGGCGTTTCCAATCCAAATGCATTCCAATCCGGTTGAAATAATTATTGTTAAGATTTGAAGCACAAAAAGATGTCTTCAACCTTTTTCGCATATAACACATTAAGGATTTAGGGATAAATAAAAGCCAAGAGCATTTTATTGGATTTACGATTTATGTACCGATGAAAACTTCCTCTTATAAATTAAAGATTAGGTTTCCATCTGCGTTCTATTGACACTCATTATGTACAAATTTCACGAATAAAAGCATATATGTCCTAATGACACTAATCATACAAAACAATCGGTTATTATTTGAAAATTGGTTTGTACAGGAAGTGGGAGAAACGACTTCAAAGTATATTTGACCTGCTCCCTCTCTACTTCTTATATTCTCCATGGTATTATCAAACTATCTATCATTTTAACTTTATGTCAACAGGTGATTGAGTTTAATTATATTTACAGAAGTACAGGTAAATTACATATTTTTATTATGACGTAAAATGTTTTAGCAGCGGAGTCATTATTCTTAGTATTGCAGATCGCCAATCAACCTGTCTGATATATGTTCAGTAATTTTCCAAGTTTAAAATTAATGTTTTTTTGAATATAGAAATTCAAGCACATTGTAAATTAAAAATTTGAGTGGTGTTTTGAGTAGAACGCAAGTGAATTTTAAAACTAGAAATTAACGCGCTATTTTTATTGAGCTCCAAAATAATTCGAGTTCATTTTTAAATAATTCCAATAAAATTGGGGGAAGAATATTTTAAATACAGATGTACGTCTTGAAAATTAATTGTAAGTTAAGAATTATTATAATTTTATTGTATACTTTTAAAAGTATATTCCATTATATTGAATTAATTTCCAAACATAAGCCTTGCTATCTTTCAACCTTTAAAATAAAACCGAGCACGGTTTATAATTTAGTAAAATGAAAATCTGGTGCATCTTCTCCGAGAATGCATATTATTTTTGAAATTTTGCTAACTATAATTCAGAATATTTGTCAATTTTGTGGAACATGTGTACCTATTATTTATTACCTTGCTATCTTTCAACCTTTAAATTTTGTAAAATAAAAATCTGTTGCATGTTTTTCGAGAATGCATTTTATTTTTGAAATTTTGATACCTACAATTCGACATATTTGTCAATTCTGTGGAACATATGTACCAATTATTTATTACAAAAAAACATTAAGGTTTAAAATTATTTTGTGTCACATTAAAAATTCAGAAAAAATTACGTTACAAAGAATTGTAGATCTGATTTTATTTCAAAAAAATTTCTGATAGAAAATATATTATCCAATCAAATTGGATGTTTAATTTTTTTCTAATTCAATTGTTACAATATTTTCTTGTATTTTAAAATATTGCCTTGAGGTTCTGCCTTTAATTCCTAATTTAGGATCATAGGGAAAACATTTAGAAGAATAGTTTTGTGTGCTTTTTCCTTATTCAGCAACGCATGTGTTAACATGGAGCAGCATTTTAAATCCGATGAATTTGAAATAATACTTTATTTTTCAAAAGCTCTAAAATAACATTTGCATTAGAAGCGACAGAATATTCAATTTTGGTTCATCTTGGATGAGTTTTCATAATTTTCAAGTTTAAAAATGCAGAAATTACCACTTTCACTGTTCATGTGTGGAGCAAATTTTACAGCAACAGTATTTTGAATTACACTGATATTAAAAAATTCTTGAAATTTAAAATTGTTGGATGCTCTGGCCTAAAAGCGCCACCGAAGACATTGAGCAGAATTAACAACAGTTGCAATTATAGTCATTTGATCTTTACTGATCTTTAAAGAATCTTCTGAACAAGAAGAAGAAATTCTGAACATTTCGGGTACATAACGAGTGGCATCATTTTAAAATCTTTTCACCTGATCAAATATTATTTTTTAGCGGATTGTATACAAAAGCTTGATATAAAACATTTTTCTTGTTTGTGATTTCAAAAGTACAATTGTCATTAAATAAAATGTAAACTCGCGATAGTTTAAGGAGAAGATGTTAGGCCCGCATAACGATAAATGAGGACAAAAAAATCGTAGTGGGAAAATGTGAAAATAAAATCGCTTATAGTAAATCTCAAAAAAAGCAAAAGAAACATAAGAATTAAGATAAAAAATCAAAAGATGATAATATTGTAATTGATTTTATTTTGACTTGGATGACTCAAGGGTTGAATTTGATTCTGACTATGATAAATAAGGACATTATTGTTTTTCATATTTTGTGCTTTTTCGTGAGTTTGTACATTGTTCTAAATCAATAAAATATGATTTTACTATACTAAAATGATGCAAAGTGTTTGCTTTAGAAAAAATACAGATAAATGATAACGCATCTTCGCTATTATATCAATAAATAAACACCCACATTTACAAACAAACATTTAATTGATAAGGAGGAAGAAACGCGTTCTGGTTCGATTGGAGAATTGTCATTTTCAGTGTGTTTGGCGTAAGAATGACACAATAGAACAAGGAAAATTGTGTGGCTATACCGAAACCAACATCCAAGGAGCCGCCATCTTGAAATTCAAGGGAATTTCAAAACCATCACTGATAAAGCAGATTCCTTTTGAATATCTTATGGAAACCGGTCACAGGACCAAATCTGAATTACTTGGACATTAGACGAGAACTAGTGCTTCGGGATCAGCCCCTACCCCAACGAATTAAGTTCTGGGACGAGATTCATGGAACAAGAAACATTGAATTTTTTAGAGATTAGTAAATGATGTAAAATTCGTCCAATTGTTGTGTCTGTTACCCCACGCACGCCTGAGCAAATGGAGAGTGGTGGGGGGAGGCACTTGGGTGGGGGGAGGATAGTCAGACGCGGCTTGTGACTTGAAATAAACACAAATAAATAACATTAAAATTTGATTTTGCATTTCACTAAATAGAACGCAGTGTAACCGTCGTAAATTTTCGTCTCTCTTGTTATCGCTCAAATCTAATCGCGCCTCAATTTGCATAACGACATATCAGTGCCCATCTTTGACACGCACTTCTTCATCCAACCGTACACTAATTGAATAAGTGTTAACTCGAAACTTGGAGAATAGTTGTCTTGTTATGTTCCAATTATATATCCGCAGCGACTTCGTTGTAAATTAGCTTTAATTTAAGCGATTTTTTCCAGTATGATTTTGCACAATTCGCTTCTCGTTGGGAATTCGGCACAATTTCGGAAACAGGTCCGCCGACGTAACTCCACAATTTATGGGCGGAAGTTACGTGTGCTCGGTTAACACCTCCGAGTCATGTACGGACGAAATAATTACCCCCAAAGCCATGATTTATGGGGGGAAATTGCCGGCACCAACAATCAAACGATTCTCTCGCGTCAAAGTAACGTACATCCCGCGGCAGGCGCTTCCAAGACAAGACTCCTCGAGGTTTTAAACGGGGATTAAGCGGCCCGAGCGCCTTAAATCAAGCCGCTTTAGATGAATTGCACTTTAATCTGTGTGTGTCTGCTTTATTGCGTTGACATGCCAAAAACGGATCTGCGATAATTAATCGGAATTCGCGACCCAGTCAGACGTACAAATAATCATTCCGAAGTAATTTAAAACTTTGGGCAAGTGCCGTTTTCAGACGGAATTCATTTTTGGCCGTAATTTCCGCCGAACTCGCACAACTCAATAACCTGGAAATTGATAAAGTTGTGAATTTACAACGTCTCACGATCGTTTTTGGTGGCCGACTGAAAATAGTTGGGAAAAGTTTCGCATGAGGAATCAATCGTATGGTAGTTACGTAACACGTCCTTCATCTCGTGTCCTTCCCCAGAAACGATGTTACTTGTAAAAGTGTTAAACTTCGGTCTTGGTTCGATGGCAATTGTCGATTTTCAAGACTTACAGGTTTAGTTGCGAAAGTACGTGCTTTAAAAGACAAATACCGCGAGCTTTATACAGAGTGGCACAATAGTATAAAATAATAGGTGTAACTTTTTAATTGAAGACATGAAAATATTTATTATAAAGTTGTGTAGTTTATTATCTTTTTTTGTGTTGATCTATAGCAATCAACTTTGTTTATTTAAATGGTAACTAATTTTTCTTTTGTAATTATGAAACCAATTATGAATGATTTAATTGAATTAAGAATGAATAAATGAATTATGAATGTATTGTAATTTTACCATTATAAAATATATTGGAAAAAAGTTGATTTAGTAAGAAAAAATTCATCGTTTTTGGTAAAAAAAACAATAGAAATGTTGATCTGCGAATAAATGTATAGAGTGACCCATAAAAAAGCGGGCCACCTTTCTAAAATTGTTAGTTTAGTTGGTCAATTTAAACATTTTTTTTACATTGATAAAAGTGCAATACATCTACTGTGGTGACAAAAAAAGTCTAAAATATATAACTTTTTAGCAATTTTTTAATTTCTAATCAGACTACGCCATTGAATTTCGAATAAATTCAAATGGGTGTCATCGAAGTTTTACAATAAAATATTAGTTGCTAACAGAAATATAGCATAATTCAAATTTATTTATTTTAACAAAATTATACTTTAGTAGAACTTCAGTAGAACTTTAATAGTTATTAAATAAATAAGTATGTTAATGAAAGCGATTAATAGTTGAGACAGTTTAAAGCACGAACAAGCGAAGCGAGTGAGTGTCTTTAATTGTCGGGATTATTAATCGCCCATTAAGGTTTTTTAAGAGACAAAAATTTGCTTCTAAAATGACAATTCGTAAAATACTAGTGTCACCTATGCTAGTAACCATGGTTACCACTGAAAATACCATGCAATAATGGAAATTCGTTTATTAGTATAAAATAATGCATTAATAATCGATTTCTTCATCATGCATTAATACGCCTTTTAATAAACGGTGGACGAAAAAAATTTAAAACAAACTGTTATTCATAATTTGTATTGGCTATTCTTTGATTTACTTAAAGATGTTTTAATTAAATACAGCTCTATTGTGAAGAAAATGATTTAATAGCAAGCGATTATTTTTATTATCAAACCTACCCTAGGCAAAAACATCTTTAAACAAAAAGGTCTTTAAACCAAAATGCATTTTTATCTTATAAGAATACGATATTAAAACATATTTTTTCTTAAGCAAAATTTTTTACAAAATTGAGATTTACATATCGACTATTTGAAAAAAAAATTTCAACAAAATTCGAAGTATACCTGAAAATAAATGTTATTTTTATACATTTGGTACCACAGTAAATGCATTCAAGCACTATCATTAAAGAAAATCGTTTCAATCGACCATCAAATAATAATTTTAGAGAAATGGCCTGCTTTTTAATGAATCACTATGTACGAATAAATTATCAAAATTTCTATGGCGTTTTTTACTAGAGAAAATGATTTTTTTTCTTATTATTTTATTTCTGTAATGGTAAAATTACAAAACAAATAAAGTAAAATACGCTTGTTTCCATATGACAAAGAAATTATTAGGTACCATTTAAAAAAACAAAGTTGATTGCCACAACAGAAAACTAAAGAATACCAAACTGAAGAGATCACGTCATGTATGATAATTCAAATCAAACAACATTTATATTAATAGTATATTTAAAAAAAAACAAGTTACTTAAAGCATATTTTATTGCACGAATTCAAGTTCAAGGACGAGTACCATATAACAATAACATAAAATCCTTTACACCAAAATAGACTTATACCTTATGAAAATTTGATCTTAAGAACAAATTTATTATTAAGCAACAATTTACAAAATTGTGATATACATGACTACGAAATAATTTTTCTAAAAAAAAAATTTGAAATAGGCCTAAAAATAAATTTTATTTTCTCACATTTGGCACCACAGTAAATGAATTAAGGTTCTATTACTAATAAAAAACATTTAAATCGACCATCAAATAACAATTTTAGAAAAGTGTAAATTTTCAAAATTTTCATGTCCATTTTTACTAAAAATTATTTTTTACTACATTAATTTTTTTCTATAATGGTGAAATTATACTACAAAAAATCAGAAAGAAATAATTAAGTACCATTTAAAAAAACAAAGACGTTTGACATTGAAGACCAAACTGAAAAAATCACGTCATGTGTGATAATAAACCAAACATCTTTGATTTTAATAGTATATTAAAGAACAAGTTCCATAAGGCATATTTTATTGTATGTTTTATAATATAGGGACAAGAGCCATATTAGCCTTATAAACGAGTTTTTTATATAGTTTTTTTATGCTATTTATAATTAAAAATTTGCACTTTTGCTGGATGACTGACAATTGTCAAAATTAAATTTTTGATTTTCAAATGCACTTAGTAATGCACAGCAAAATATCGTGGCAAGCAACCTAACTAGGATTAATTTAGGTGTTTAAGACACATCCAACGTAACAATTATGTTTATAATAATTGGAGAAAGCTAATTTAAATTTAAAATATTGTAACGATCAATGTTTATAGTAATTGTAAAAAGCTAATTTAAATTTAAAATATTGTAACGTTTTGTGTTGATGTGTACTAAATTAAACTAGTTCTATTACGCAACTCAAAAAGCTATTAATGCACTCAATTGGGTGCTATAACAGCTTTGTTATAGACGCGAAGTAAAAACACATTTTTATAACTGGTGACAGTCATTAGCCTGTATAAACATTTGAATAAATAATCGTTGCAGCCTACATTTCACCTTCCACCGTATTTTCATCGACCAAATGAAGACTTGTATTTTAAATACAAGGAATAGCGATTCAATCACGCACCAACTTATTATCGATTTTGTGAAGGAACACGATCAGGTGGATGCTGTAAAATGTGAAGGGCGCGTGATCGAAATAGTAGTTTCCTCTCGTTATCGACCCGAATATAGCTGATTTGAATGCAGGAGGGATGCCAAGTTTGCACGTGGGGAATGTCTGCCATTACTGAATACCTACCCTTAAATTTTTCCACGAGAAATTCGGCCTTAATCGCTGAAAGTGGTCGTAAATGTTACACTGATTAATAAAATCATCCCCGCATCATGGGGGTGAAAATGCGTCGCCCGTATTCGTTGATTAATAAAACGTGACCCCCATTCGGTGTGATTTTCGAAAAATATCGCAATTTAAAGACCGGCATCGTTCAGCTGGGGGTGAGATTAACACTGAACTGAGGGTTGGAGGGTTAATTTGGATCAATTGTCGAAATGTGCGTCACTGACTAAATATGACTAAATATGAAAAATTGGCTGGCTCAATAGCTTTAAGTCAAGTCAAACCGGATCATGAAACGAATACAGTGAAACCAACGACCGATTTAATACATTTCTATCGAAAACGAGATCAAGTGCAGTTTAGGCGGATTGCAGTTTATTCATACAAATTTTCCTGTGATTAGAATTGGTACCGGAATTGTTCCCTGAGGCGCCTTTCTCTGCCCGAAACCGATTCCACTTAAATATTATTGCCGTTATTAATGATAAATGCGTGTTTTGGAGTTCGTGCAAGTCGAGAGAATGCTCAACACGCTACTTACAATAAGCGCACCATTATCCACATCGCGTAATCTCTCTATGAACATATTATTCGATAAAGCGTTGTAAATGAATAATGAAGCAGAAAGCCTATATGCTCCGATTACTAATTATTCCCATATGCAGAGGAAATATCGTTTCGGTTCAAACTTTCGTATATACCTTTTGTCGTTTTAACGCGCATGTGAAACTGGAGCTGATTGGAAATTAAGATTTTTACACATTTTGGCCGGAAAATTGGCTGGGAGCCGATAGAGTTGTTAATTAAATGGCGCGGACGTGATTGGTTTAGCTGGGACGATACGCGAACATGCACCAATCACGTATCACCGCTCGGCTTAATTGCAAACAATAATCCAATCGTTATTTAAATCATTTTCCTGTGCCATCTGATTTAACTGATATTTGCAAGCGGTTCATCATCGTATTTATTCGATTGGTTTAACTTTCATCGTCACACAATCTATAATTCCAGCAGCTTTAGCTGTAAAAATGATATTCTCTTTCAATTTGAATGTATTCTTCTAGTATTTTTTCTTGTATTTTATGTTTAAATTTAGTATTATGGATGAGTAGTTTGTTTTCATACATAATTATAATACTTTTATAATTTTTTCTTCATAATTTCCTGTATTTATGGTATATCAATGTATTTTTTTTAATTGTCCGCCTTTATATTTAGGATTTTTCACATTATAATTTAGTTTCGTAAAAATTTTGTAGTCGTTTCATTTTAATATAATATGTAAATTACTTTGTAGTCTATTATTTTGACACCACAATAAACGCCAATTGCTGAGTTTTATTTATTGTCCGATTTTAACAAATCTATAGCCGTATTAAAAAGCTAATTTAGTACAAATCGACCATTTTTGAATGCGAGTATAAAAGTGTCATAGTACCTATATTTTGTGTAATATGTTGTTTATATGTATTTTTACTTTAAAATTAGCGTTTAAAAAAATTTATAAAACTTAATAAAATCTAGTGTCATGGTGACATTTTTTAAAGGTCAAAACTCAGCAAATAAAATAAATTCTGGCAATGTTATTTTTTTAAGTGTCACATCTGTTAAATAAATAAAATTATTCATTTTGAAGAAATAATTTACTTTTGATCAGATTATTGTCAACTTCAATGATTTGTATTGGCACCAACAAGATTTTGTTAAAATTTAAATAGTTTTAAATTTTAACAATCAAAAAAATACATAAGATAAATTAAAGAAATTGTATATAGATCAATGGATATCAAGCAAAACAATATATTTCATATATTTCAAACTATGTAAAAAAATATGTGTCAATTTAAAATAAGACAAGTTGAATATGACACATACCGTAGCATTTCAAAAATTTGTAGTAAATTGAAAGAAATTTAATTTAATCTTGTTTTTGAGTTTTTTTAGACCAGACCAATAATACAGCGCCTGCTTTTTTAAAATCATTTTGCACTATGATTTAATAATTTGTCTGTTAAAGTATGTAGGCTTTCACGGTCGGTGTTATTAATTATAACGTTCTTCTTTGGGATTTTGGACCGTGTTAATGGAACTTCAAATGGAACACGGTCCAAAATCCCAAAGAAGAACGTTATAATTAATTTGTCTGTTCTTTTTTCTCTGGTGTTTCGAAATAATTTTGTATCAGTTTTATTATTTTGTGTTCATTTACATCTTAGTCTATTAATTTAAGGGTAGAAATATAATGCTCATTATTTTATACCATTTCGTACAGTAAAAAATACTAAACGCGCAATATTAAATGCAGAAAAGATTCAGTGATGTATTTAGATTTGTAGAATGAAATATTGTATTTACTTAGTAGCTTATACTTGGATTATTTTTAAATTTTTCCCAATAAAACTATAAAATATTCGGTAAATGAATTGGGGTTAAACGGCGTCGAGGTCGGCCTTTGAAATCAAAAAGAGCTCTTCTATTACATTTGGTAAATAAAATTGACGTAAATTGACTATATAATATTTACTATAATTTACCCTATTGACATATAGTCATATAAATAATACCCTTTTGTTTGGACAATTGATCCGCCAAATGAAAAAGTGAAGATTGGTCATTTAAATTGAACATATTTTTTTGCTATTTCTGTAAATGTCTATAACAATCGTTATGTTCTACCATTTTTTATTTTGTATTGCTAAATATTATGTTGTGTTAACTAGAATAATATTTTGTTTTCATTTTTAATTATCTTTCAAATATGTCACATATGTATAAATTAATATAATTTATAAAACATTGTATTAATTTTTCTATATATTATTTTATTGCGAAATATTTAATTTTGTCATCAAATGTTTTATTTTATTGATGATAATTTCATATATTATTATAACTTGCGTTTGGTAAATGTACTGAGCATTTTAGCATTTTTACCAAGCGTTTAGCATTTATAACGTACATTTCATATTTTCAACAATACATTCACTATTTTCACCGTGAATTTAAAAGTTCTACCAAACATTTAGTACTTCACTGAGCGTTTGCTATTTTTACTTTATATTTATCAATATAAGCTACTAATTATAAAAATATTTAAATAAAATAAAATAACTCAACAGTACATTTTGCATCTTTAATACCTGAGCCACAATCCACCAAATACCTGCTCCACCCTCTATATTATAATTTAATTGTCTGTTGTGTTGTGGTCTCTGGCCTTTCGTATTCTTTTTGCAGTCGTTTTATTATTTCGTCTTTATTTGTGTCATAATTTACATTGTAGAATATTAATTTAACACCACAATAAAGCCAATGGCTTAATAGTTAATAATTAATTATCCGTATTGCTGCAGTTTTTTGTGTTGTTTTTATTTCCAAAATTCTCTAATATGATATCCACTTCTAATTACATTGTCGTTGTCCTGTTATTTTTTGCACGTTATTGGGTTTGTTTGAAGTTTTGTCTTTCGTATAACTAAGCTAGCTTGTCTCGTTTTTTTTAACAACGCCATTTTCGTATTAAATTTCTCTACTTTTTGTTTTTAATTACTTTATAATTTCGTTTAAATTTTTTTTCTGTAGTGTAATGATTCAAACAAATTGTTTCATCTTGACTTTCTCTTTAAATTGGTGAGCTTGTTTTTAACTGTTATTAAAGGAAAACATTGTAAGAATCACAAATGAAGGGAAATTACAATACTCTTCAAAATTCTCACGCATTTCGGCATGCTACAGCTGTATCAGTTTGCTACATTTGGATGCTGTAAAATTATATAATTGATTCACGTTATGTACTCTTTCGGTTATCTATTTTCCGCGGCGATAAATCTCAAGACACGTGGCACGACGTCTCGCCAGCTGCGCAAGCACAAGCGAAGAAGCACAATCGACGAAGAACAAGAGGGAACGACTTATAATACGTCTTTCATGTCACCTGAAGCAGAAAGGGCACGGGCCACGATGGGACAGCTGCACCCCGTCAAAGAACTCATTCTTTGCGAAGATTTAAGCGCATTAGTTCGTCTTTCCCCAATCTAACCGGCGTCCCTGAGAAATTGTTCGGGACGTTATCCGAAAGGTGGGAAGGAGCATCCTGAGATAACCTGTTCCTCCTTTGAACGTTACTGGGAACCCGTGGGAAAAATTACCATCACCGATGGGTTAACGCGAAGAAAATTCTAAATCTTCAGCATCCTGTGCATCCATTTATGATAAATAAAATAATTTTTTGTACATTTCTATTGCGACTACGCAAATTGCGCAGTTTGTAATTTTGCAAGCTGCAAGCTTGAAAAAAATACCAACAGGTAAAACTCGACTGCTTTCGTGTGGGAAAGTTCGGCCCCAAAGACCCTCGAATCAAGGGACACAAAGCCGTGGGAAAAAGAAAAGGTGTGGGGGAATTCGCTTCGAGTCCCAATCTTCAAGTATGCAAAACTAAACATACAACTCTAATCAGCACATTTTTGCGAATCGCAGCTGAACCCGATCCGAATCCAAGTGTTTTTTTTATTGTGGAACCGTGTGATTTTTACGATTGTTTGTGAAACGCAAACTGCGTCACTTTCGCCCCTCGACCTGTTTCTTGGGAAGAATTCTTTAGCTCTTGGGGTGGTACCAGTAGGGGTCGTTTTGTGATCTCAATACACATTGTGCGCCTTGGACCCGTTTAAATAAACGTGGAGGGAGAAACGGTCCCTGCGAGGGGTCCTTATCATATATAAACCCGCAGATTTTTCGTGAAATCATCATTCAGTTTGTTGACGTTGTTGTTGTTGTAACAGGGCCGAGCCCTTCGAGGGCTTGCCTTTGCAGTGTTAGTGTTAGAACCCAACTCCACCAGGTAAGATGATTGATAAAAGTTATCGACATTTGAATCCTTTGGCTCGAACCGGAGAGATCAACTCGGCTTTGTCGAATGTCCTGCAGACAGGATAAAAGGATTTGCCTACGTATATCTCCGGACACGTCCGAATATGCATTTTAAAGCATCATCAGTTCGCGTTTCCAAAGCAAATCCGCTTATCTTCGCTTCCAATAAACCCTTTCATTTACTTATTCGTTCTTGCAGATCATCACCGATAGTCCGAAATTCTGTTACGTTTTTATTTGTTGATGGAATCGTTAAGTTTTTGTTTGGTTGTTAAGTTTGTCCAAAACCATGCATCACACGCAACGATCAAGGTAACATTTACAATATTGAAAATTTCTAGATTTTATTTTCATTTATTTTTATTTGCAGTTGCAATTACGCCTGAAAATGCAGCCCCAACCAATTTGTTGAGTTTTTGTTTTACATCACCTTATAACAGTTCCCACTGATGATATCAAGGTAAATACAAACCACCCCACATCAGAATTTTTATTAAATAATCTTATTTTATTGTTACAGAGCCGTTATGTTTTACTAACAAAAATATTGTTAAGTTTGTAGTTTCATATTACTCCCGTTATGTTTATGGTTGCACTATTTACGTTACATTACGTTTTCGTTTCCGTTACAATGACACAAAAATGAACAATAATCTTCACTGTCTGATATCGTAAATCCTCAGGTAATAAGTCCGCCTCTTATTTCACATAAAATTCTTAATCCGTTGTTTTTCTTACAGATTTAACGCTACGTTAAGTTGCGTCACGTATCAAGGCCACTGGACTTAAATCGTTAAAAGTGAGGTAATTTTATTGCATTTGTTCACGGTTTAGTCTAAAACTAATTTTTATCCTTTTGCAGATCTCCACATGAGAAGTCGTTAAGTTTCTGTTATTGTTAAGTTTCACGTTACGTCAGCGTTTGCTTATATTGAGGTAAGTCCGTGTACTTTTATCCACTTTAGCTTGACCAAAGTTGTTCTGTTGCAGACGTCCAAAACGCAGAGTTGTTAAGTTTTTGTTTTAATGAAATCAAGTCAAGCTTTACCACTCCACGAAATCCAAGGTAACCACCGATTTTGTTAAGTTTCGCCCGTTACCACGATATTAATTTGTTATTTGTTACGTTTCACTTACGTAGTGTTATTGCCTCTCACGTAATAACATAACGTAACTGTTCTGTTTCTGTTAAGTTGGCATTGAATCGTTTGTTACTGTTCGCTTATCGTTCGTTAAGTTTTCGTTTGGCACCACTCTTATTATTTGTTACGTTGTTGCGTTATGTTACCGACTAAATTCAGTTTTGAGGTACAAGTTTCGGTCGCTTCCTCGGCAAACAATCAAAATTTTTAAACGAATTCCGCGGTACCTCCATTTTGTTCTCGTTAATTGTTGCCGTTAAGTTTGCTTATTTTTTTCTTTTTTTTTCTTTTATGTTTGTCTTTTAGTTTCGTTTTGTCTCAAAAGAACCCCCCATTGAAAAAAAAATACAAAAAAAAACGTAAAAATACAAGAAAAACATACGGAATTAATGAGTAGTAGAAATAGTGAAAACTACTAACGTTAAGTAATGTATTAAGAATAAAGTGTGTGGAATTATATAGAGTGAAAAAAACGGAAGCTAGCGAGGCCACGGACCAGCTTGAATGTTTTATTTTACAGTGTAGACTTTTGATATCATCATTTGGTGGCTTATGACACGAAAAATTGTCAATCGACATCTGAATACGAGTATAAAAATTGAGACACAATCAACTTTCAAATTTTTCCAATCTAAAGTTGAAAATTTTTCACACTAGTGCCTCCGTGGAACGCAGCCTCACGTTATTAAGTTAGCTTAGCTTTTCCGGTGTTAAAGTTACGTATTATTGTAAGATAGTTAGTTACTTAAACGACTTATTTTAAGTAGGATTTTTAGTAATGTTAATAAGTTTTGGTTGCCTCATGTGCCTTATGTGTTGTATCATATGCTTTGCATTATACGCAACATACAATTGTCTGAGACTTACTTAAGTCGTCGAGGACTGTCGCATCTTCGAGACGACTTAAGTAATGTGGCTTAACTCGGACGGTTGAATGCTGTTTTTTCGTTAGGGGACAGTACACTTGATTTTAAGTACAATCACACAATTAGGATCCATCACAGTCTGACTTGCCATAATCTTACCGCTTCATCGTCTTTTTATTGTTGTTTTGTTTTATTATTTTATTTTGTTTTTGTTTTGTTAAGTTTTCGATTTCTTTATTTTTTGTAAATAGTGTAAATAGCGTGGATGAAATAAATGTGTTTAAAAAGTATTGGTCCTGTTCGTTCTAAATCCTAGCGTCCTCTGTAGAAAATATCGCAAATCAAGGACAGAAATCGGCTCAAGGACGAAACGCGAACGCCGCATTGCTGACACTGTGACATTTGGGTTAGAAGGTTAAATGTCAAAAAACTTGAAATGTTAAATGGCTAGAAGAAGAAGGAAAACAAATCCAAACATCTGGCGGAGTTTATTGATTGCAAGAATACGCCGCTGTCGAATTTTGCACGACTTAATTATCATCTAAAAGACCTGAACATATTTTTCATCTCTCATCGCTTTCGTATCTGTAATAAAAGTATTATGGAAAATATTTGAAGCGCTCAACATTCCAAGAACGCAACTGGCTCTAAAAATAATTTCCATTTTTCCCCCAAGGAAATTAAACTGAAAAGGTCAATTATCTTGGTTTTAATCGTCAATTGCCTGAAACCGAAAGCAGGCGCCAGTGCTTGGAAGTGTGCCAGCTGAAACGTTGCAGAAATTTATAACAATGTAAAGTAAACGCGAACGCCAAATCGTAAACGGTTTCATATGAAAATAAACGTGAGAATGTCGTTTGGAATTTTTGGGAGGACACCGAGACAAACGAGTCTAGGAAAAAGTGGGTCATTGCCTAATATTATCTGGTTGTAAAATTGCAACACAGAAATGTGCATGTGCGAAATAAATAAAAATACTATACCTATTTTAGTAATATTTTATTTTTACTACTGTCACAGTTATTCCTTAAAAAAACAATTATTACAGGCGTACCAAAAAACGATTTTTAGTAGGCCATGGACTAGTTTCAGTATATTTTTTTACAGTGTAACCTTTAACATTGACATATCATGATGACATTTTACATCTAAAAAAAATTTGCACAAACTACGTCTAAATCAACGTCTAAAGTATGTTAAAAAGACATTAAATATTATTTTACATATCTCATTACGGTAGAGAGGTTGATATCTTTAATCTTGAACTAAAGGAATTTAAAATTGCCGTTTCGACTAAGTTAAACTAAGCTTAAAAATTATATACTTTTTCCTTTGTATTTTATCTTACTTATTTCATTTTCAATTATTGTTATTATTTTTATTGATTGTATTACAGTTTTAATTTTCACATTACACAAATTTATTTCATTTAATTACTCTGTAATAGGTTCAGCGAACTGTTGGGTGAATACAAGTTAAAGTTAAATTTATCTCATGTCGCGTCCAAAACGGTTGTTAATCGAAATAATAGTATATTTTCAAGTTTCAAAAACGACACTTTAAATACGCTCGCTTCACTCGTACAAACCGTTTTTATTTTGTACTGGCGATAACCAAATAAAAAAATTATTTAAGAAATTGACCAAACTTAATAGTAGTTGTAATGAAATATTTCTTAAACGTACTGAAAACTAAAAACACTCGAATTTTTATAAACCGAAGTCGTGTTTAAAATGTCAGTTAGCGGCATAATTTGATATTTTACAAAAGTAGGTACATTTCTGTGCAGTAAAGTTAAGCACAAAATTTAGTACTATTTTTCACAATATTTTAATTGATAAAAGATTTGACAAAACCATTGTTTTGAAATTAGTAAATAAATATAAAAATGTAGTAATTTGGTAAATAGTATACATGTTGAATCTGGAATAAATTAATTAACTTGAATGCGAATGATTTCACGAAATAATCCTGAAATAAGTCAATTTTTGTTTATAACTTTTGCTACTTTTCAGCCAAATCAGTTTTTCTTTTTTTAACTTAGGGGGCTGTATTCACCCTTAACTTTTTTTAACAGATAAGATTAATTAATAAATTATTGAAAAGGTTATTTTACATGCATTTTTATTCATGATTTTATTTATTTTTTTTAATTTTAATTTTTTTAATTTTTTTTAGCTTGGGTCAACATTGTGTCGCCAAAACCAATCATAATTAAAATTTCAATTCCAAGATTTTCTTTTATTTGTCAAATAAAAATTAAAACTAGCAAAGTTTGAGAAAAAAATTCTTGCAAAAAAAGCGATAAAATAATAAACCAGCGTTTGAATCACATGTGGCTGTAGTCACCCTTAATTTTTTTTAAACAGATAATATTAATTAACACATAATTGAAAAGCTCATTTTAGAAGGAGTAAAACGATACATTTTTATTAATGTTTTTATTTATTTAATTTTATATTGTAATTTTTTTTTACTATTTTTTAGCTTGGGTCTGTGTTGTGTCGCCAAAATCAATCATAATTACAATTTCAATTCCAAGATTTTCTTTTATTTGTCAAATAAAAATTAAAACTAGCAAAGTTTGAGAAAAAAATAAAATTTCTTGCAAAAAATAGTGATAAGATAATAAACCAGCGTTTGAATCGCATGGGGCTCTATTCACCCTTAACTTTTTTTTAAACAGATAAGATTAATAATAATAACGTTATTGAAAATCTCATTTTAAAATAAGTAAAACGATGCATTTTTCTTAATATTTCTATTTATTTAATTTTTATTTTAACTTTTTTATTTTTTTCTATTTTTTTTACTTTTTTTTTAGCTTGGGTCTGTATAGTATCGCCAAATCCAATCATAATAAAAATTTCAATTCCAAGATTTTCCCTTATTTGTCCAATAAAAATTAAAACTAAAGCTTTGCTTGCAAAAAAATTAAATTTCTTGCAAAAAATAGCGATAAGATAATAAACCAGCATTTGAATCGCTTGGGGCTCTATTCACCCTTAATTTTTTTTAAACAGATAAGATTAATTAACACATTATTGAAAAACTCATTTTAAAAGGAGTAAAAGGATGCATTTTTCTTAATATTTTTATTTATTTAATTTTTTATTTTAATTTTTTTATTATTTTCTAATTATTTTTTACTTTTTTTTAGCTTGGGTCTGTATTTTATCGCCAAAACCAATCACAATTAAAATTTCAATTGCAAGATTTTCTCTAATTTGTCAAATACAAATTAAAACTAGCAAAGTTTGCAAAAAAATTTAATTTCATGCAAAAAATAGAAAACGCTGTTTTATTATCTTAAACCAGCGTTTGAATCGCATGGTGCTCTATTCATCCTTAATTTTTTTTTAAACAGAAAAGATTAATAATAATAACGTTATTGAAAATCTCATTTTAAAAGAAGTAAAACGATGCATTTTTCTTAATGTTTTTATTTATTTAAATTTTTATTATAACTTTTTTAATTTTTTCTATTTTTTTTACCTTTTTTTAGCTTATGCAGTATTGTGTCGCCAAAACCAATTATAATTAAAATTTCAATTCCAAGATTTTCCCTTATTTGTCAAATAAAAATTAAAACTAGCAAAGCTTGCAAAAAAATTAAATATCTTGCAAAAAATAGCGAATTGACATATTTTTTATCTAAAAAAATTGAGTGTGGTTGCAGACCCCCTGATTACAAAGAAAGAAAAAACTGATAAGGCTGAAAAGTAACAGATTAAAAACAAAAATCGAAAACGTGTATCAGGAATTTTTCGCAAAATCATTCGTATTAAAGATACTGAATTTATTCCAGTTAAAGTTTCAACTTCATCCCTTTATTAATAATAGAACAAATCAAAAGCATTTATTAATAATCGTAAATACAACAAACAACTCAAAAACCGAAATAAGTATTTTTTCTAATAATGGGTTAATAATTCCATTTCAATGACAAAGACGTGGCATTTTCGTCCCGATTATTTATGCTATAAAATAATTCCATTGCACAAAATATACAAAAACTCAGTGGCGGCGGTGCTAAGGGGCACAGGGGCACAGAAATAAATAATATTTTTTAAATGTATATTTTAATTTTTTATTTGTTTTGATTTGAAGCCAAAACAAATTAAAAATTAAAATCTATTATCTATGTCTAATATATATCGGCACCAGCCGCCACTGCAACTTAATTTCAAACGTATCCATCTCAAACACAAACATTTTCTACGCTGATTCCATGGCCTATTTTATCATGATTTCAAAAATGCTTGTAAATCATTTGTTTCTTTTTAGTCTTAGTGTTAGCCTCCCGGGCAAACCTACACTTGACGACTTTAATCATTCACCGTGTAATTACTTAATATCTTCCATTTTTCTTGTAATTTCACGCTGCAGCCAAGTGCAATGATTGCGATTTGTAAAATTCGAATGCACCGAAATCCTGCTGCAAATACGCAATCAATAACGTGACGTAGCCGAACCCCACCTCGCTGAATCACTCCAAAGACGAATCCATCCCCGACCCATCAGTTCCCTTTGTTCCTGAAATAAACATCTACCGTTTTTCCGATCGGTCTTCGGTCGCTGTTCCAAACGGGGCCATCAGCTGCTTGTTTAACCATAAACAAACCTTGAAAGCAATTTGTTTGTGGGAAAACAATGAGCGAGCGTGTTCTGGTGCCACTTGAGCTTGAAAATGGACCGCTGTAAATTAGCACCGACACAACAGCGTCCATTCTCTTCATTCATGCTTTTCCCTTGCCTTGAATCGGATTCGTTCTGTGGGCTTTTCAGCGTCCTGAAAACGCGCCTTTCAGCGCGCAAGTCGATCGCGTCTCTCCGCTTCGCGTTTCAGTCGGAGCTGTGATGGTGTAGGAGTGAAAACGTTTTGTGTTAAATAAACTGAGAGTTGTTGTGTTGACGCCAGAGGTATGTTAATCGCTCTGTAAACGAATTGCGGAACAAATCAGCGGTAGTTTCGTCTTGGATTTGTTTCTTAAATAAGTATACACGCTATTGGGTCGCCGATTTCATAGTCTTCGTGTCTTCGACTATGAAACATCCACACACCATTAGAAGCACCGAACCGACGAGAAGAGCAAAACTAACGGCGAACGAAGCAAACTCGAGCGCCAAAAACTTGTTCCACTGCTCATCCTTCGATAGTCCTAAATTCCGGAAGTAGACGCTCAACAGTCCCAGAATGTACGGACTGGAGAAGCTCCCCAAAGCATGTCCTGCTAGGAGTTGAATCCCCAGAGCTAGCGCCCGCTTGTTTGGTAACACCACACTCAAGAGGATATCAGTGGTAAGGACCCAGTTCATATTAGCCAAGACGAATCCAAAACCAAACAAGACGAAACTAGCGGGGGCGTTGATGGGGATGCAGAAGGAAGCGGCGACGAAGATGGGAATGGCAACCATGAGGCTCAAACCGCTAACCACTGGATCCACTTGCGGAAACTTGTCTTTCAATCGGCTGCTGAGGACATACCCCGTCACGATTCCCACAGTTCCAGACACTATAATAATCAATCCGAAGATGTCCATGATTGAGTCTACTTCGCTGGGGTGGTTGTTGATGACCGCTCCAAGAAAAACAATCTGCGGGACCCACCAGACCATGGCTTGGGTGGTGAAAGCAGTACAGACAAAGGCGCAAGTGGCAAGGACGAAACTCGTGTTCTTCGACAGATACCGGACGTCATTAATCAACAAATCCGGGGAGAATACTTTGTTTTCGATTTGACCACGCACGGGTTCTTTCATCACGACCACCAAGAGCACAATAGTGAAGAAGCCGATGATTGGGGTGACACGCAGACTCCACCTCCAGGACCCAAACGCCACTTCCAGTTCGCGTCCCAGGATATATGCCAATCCGAGTCCTGTGGGGATGGCCAGGTAGTAAAAAGCTAAAGCTTTTGATCTCTTGGGCCCGAGGAACAAGTCGCTGATGATGACCGGGTTTATGGTGGTAGAACCGGCGCTTCCGAGTCCGAAGAGCATCCTCATGGTGAAGAAACCCCAATAGGATTTGATATACGAACAGGCGAGGTTGCTCGCGTTCCAAATGCTCAAACTGAAGACTAGGATGTACTTCCGGTTGAATCTATCCCCCAGGTAGCCGTAGACGGGAACCGCGAACACGTACAATATGTAAAATGCAGACTGCAAGAGACCCGCCAAGTCGTTGTCGATGTGGAAGTCGTCTTCGATTTCCTGGATCAGAACGGCCAAAATGAATCTGTCACACAAATTCATGACGTTTATGAAGACGATTAGGGCCAGGTTCATCCAAGTGCGACAAATTGTTGATTCTTCACTTGCCTCGTCCATTCTTCTTCGTCCATTGCTAATTGTGGTTTAATAAAGTCACACTTGACACATGTCGTTTTGGATTTGAGTGTCGCTGACAACAAATTTTCTGTTGTAGTCTATTCTGATCGATGAGCACGCTTCTTGGCGACGGCCCAACTGGCCCACCACCAGGAGGCCATGACAACGCGTGAAGTTGTCTTGGACGGAGGTTCTCCGTGGGGTTTTCGGTTACACGGAGGCGCCGATCTTAAGCAGCCGTTGCGGATATCGAGGGTGAGTGAGACTGTTACTGGTGCACATGTGTTCAGTGATTAACGAAGAGGAACCCAGAAGCGAGAACTATTTCCGCGGCTTCGGCGGTGACGCAATCAACTTGAGTCGTAGATTAGTTCGGCCGACCTGACCTACCTGATTTGGTAAATTTAGCATTGATGAACGCGTTTAATGAAAAGCCCTATAAATATTTAAAATACCATGCAGACACCAATAGTTCGAAGTGGTGGTCGTTGAACTTTACAGATGTTTCCCAAAATACCATGGACGCGTATGGAATTAATAAGAACAAAGCAAACGCGGCAAACACACTTGTGATGTGAAAACGCAACAAACGAATCTGATTGGGCGGAGATGAGCGAACGTGGCTTGCAATTGGTCCATTTGATGGAGGTGGGAGTTATAGTCACAGATTACTACAGATGGCCGTCTGAATGCAATTAATTTTTTACATTAGTTTTGTAGAATAAATCATAAAATATTCGTTATTTACATGGAATAAAAACAAACAATTTTATAAAAATCAATTTATTATATTACATAATTTAAATTAAACAAAATTATACCAAAAATGTTAACAATTACATTTCATTCAATGCAAATATTTTGGCGGAATGACCTTTAACCTTTAGCATAACAGTTTTCAGATGGCGCATTGATCGAATTTTGCGGCAAATTTAAATAATCTCTCCTCTCTTTATAGGTAGCAAAAATGCTATTATATTTTGAATACCTAATGATTTATTTTACAAAATTAATGTAAAAAATTAATTTTGAAGAATAAATCATAAAATATTCATTATTTACATGGCATAAAAACAAACAATGTTATAAAAATCAATTTATTATATTACATAATTTACATTTACATCTACAATATTACATTTCCAAGATGGGTATAATAATTACACCTATTGTAATAACTTGGGGTTATTATACATATAAATAATAATGGAAATGTTGAAGGACTTGCCCGACAACGATTTATTCTACAAAACTAATGTAAAAAATTAGTTTTGAAGAATAAATCATAAAATATTCATTATTTACATGGCATGAAAACAAACAATTTTATAAAAATCAATTTATTATATTACATAATTTAAATTAAACAAAATTATACCAAAACTGTTAACAATTACATTTCTAAGATGGGTCACAGATTACTTAGATGGCCGACTCAATGCAAATATTTTGGCGGAATGACCTTTAACCTTAGCATAACCGTTTTCAGATGGCGCATTGATCAAATTTTGCGGCAAATTTAATAATCTCCCCTCTTTTTATAGTTAGTAAAAATGCTATGATATTTTGAATACTTTATGATTTATTCTACAAAACTAATGTAAAAATTAGTTTTGAAGAATAAATCATAAAATATTCATTATTTACATGGCATAAAAGCAAACAATTTTATAAAAATCAATTTATTATATTACATAATTTACATTTACATTTACATTTACAATATTACATTTCTAAGATGGGTATAATAATTACACATATGATAATAATAAGTAGAGATCGTCTTGAATGAGAAGAAATATTGGTTCAAGCACATGTCAAGTTTGTTTAATGAAATTGTGTAAAACTCTAAATGTCGTTTCTTTCTTTACAGGTAAATTTGTAATTAAAATGTAAATAGTGTACATAAAATAATAGTAAACTTTCTTTACAGAGAGAAACTCAATTGTGTTTATTATATCTATTTAATTAATGGCAATTGCCCCAGAAAAAGAAAAGACAACATTATATAAATAATAAAGGAAATGTTGAAGGACTTGCCCGACAATTAGAGCAACCTGACTTAGTTGCTCATTAATACACAAAAATAAGGAACTAATATCTAACGATGCCGAAAATTGTTTCTTGTAAACCCTCCATTTTTGCTTTAGATTGCAATTTTGGAGATTTAGAGCTTCATGTCACAGGTTCGCTCTGCAATTATATAATTAGATTTCCGGGATTTGTTTTATTAATAAAACACTCTTACCTTTCTTTACTTTTTGGAAAACAATACAGGTTCTCCGCTTGGTATATGGTAAATAATATAAAAAAGACTCATTTTTGGCATAAAACTATTCACAAATACAAAATGCCAGAGTTTTGGCATTTACTTGCTTGATTATTATTGCCAAACGCTGTTTTTAAAATATTAGTCAGAAAAAAAGCAACAAGTGTAGAAACAGTCACGCTTTTTAAAAAACGGGGAATGGTACATTGTTCAATTTAAAATAGTAAAAATATTGTGCATGTTCACAGATTACTACAAATGGCGGAATTATCTTTAACTTTTAGGATAACAGTTTTCGGATGGCGCATTGATCGAATTTTGCGGCAAATTTAAGCAATCTCTCCTCTTTTTATAGGTACATACTAAATTATGCTATTATATTTTGAATATTTTATGATTTGTTCCACAAAACTAATGTAAAAAATTAGTTTTGAAGAATAAATCATAAAATATTCATTATTTACATGGTATAAAAACAAACTGTTTTATAAAAATCAATTTATTATATTATATAATTTAAATTAAACAAAATTATACCGAAAATGTTTATCATTACATTTCTAAGATGGGTATAATAATTACACCTATGATAACAACTTGGGGTTATTATATAAATAATAATGGAAATGTTGAAGGACTTGCCCGACAATTAGAGCAACCTGACTTAGTTCCTCAAATTCATACACAAAGATAAGGAACTAATATCTAACGATGTCGAAAATTGTGTTTTGTAAACTCTCCACTTTTGCTTTATATTGCAATTCTTATATACAGCTTCTTGCCACAGTTTCGCTCTGCAATTATATAATTAAATTTCCTGGATTTGTTTTATTAATAAAACATCCTTACCTTTCTTCATTTTCTGGAAAACAAACACCACAAATAATGCAAAGAAGACCCATCTTTCGTTTTAAATTATTCACAAATTCAAGAGGCAAGCAAGTTTTGACATTTACTTGCTTGATTATAATTGCCAAACGCTGTTATTAAAATATTAATCAGAAAAAAATCGTAGAAACAGGTGCGCTTTTAATAATAGCGGAATGGTACATTGTTCAATTTAAAATAGTAAAAATATTGGGCATGTTATTTGAATTTAAATAATACTTTTTGTAGTGACATCTAGCGGTCGTAAAGAAAGTATTAACAATGACTACAGCGCCTCTACATTTGCTTACACTATCTGTGACAATGATGTCATGCGCCTAGTTTAAATATGTAGAAAAGAGACAAAATCGCCCTATGAAGTGATTCATCTGTAGTAATCTTTGCTATAGTCCTCCAATTAATTTATTCGTTTGAAACTAATAATCTGCACGTGTTCTTCAATTTGCGTCGAATCTCTTCATAATTCCGATCGTTAATTACAATCTCGGGACATCCATCCAACAAATTACATCACTCCCACGATTTGCATGAATGAAAGTTGTTCGCCGCGTCCATGAATAAAACCCATTGAGATAATAAACGCGGCCGGAATGAAGGATGAATAGTGATTTTTTCTTGTTGGGTCAAGACGTGAGGTCATGGGTCCAATTTGAGAGCTAATGCTGCGCCGACTTTTTGCCCGGATCCGAGTCCAATTGAAAACTTGTGGTGCACATGCAGCTGAGGCAATTTACGGATTAAGTGGATAATTCCGCCGGCCTCGGGCCGTTATTTCTTATTTCCTTGAGTCGCAAACGTGAACTACATCCTCCATTTGAATGATATTGAAGACAAGACACCCCCGATCCGTCCAGACTCACGCCCACTTGAAATCCGATCGGCGAGGGGCGTCAGTTTCAGATGTCTCGTTAAAAAACACAAAGCCTCTTGTACAAATAAAAAACACTAGTCGAATGCGATAGCGGTGCATACTAATAATGCTCTCGGTTAATATTAGCATTCCTGTACACCCTCGTGATAGTCGACGGAAAGGGATTCTTTGAATGTTGATGAACTCGAGGAATGGTGCATTTGTGGAAAGAAAACAGTTGTGATTGTGTTTCGGTGGTGGTTACGCTTTCTGAAAGTGATGTTGAAGTTCTGCGCGGCTCAAGGAAGAGCGAAAGAGTATCCGGTAGTAAATTATTACAAGAATTGTCTTGAGCGAGTACTGTAAGAAGTCATTGATTTCATCAATAATTTTTTTAATATTTTGGAAATTCTGGGCTTCACTGCGGAGCTAAATTTTTCAAACTCAATTAATGTTACTTAGCTTGTCTTCGGCTAAAACCAAAAAAACATTAGTAATTGTTTAAGAAATATATTTACTTTTACTATTGCACATATAAGACAATAACCACAATATATTTACAAGAATTACAGAAATGACAAAAATACATTTTAGTCAATATTTTGTTGCGTTATATTTCCTTTGTATTACCTTAACACATCTTCTATGCATGAATGTCTAATATTGTCAATGTAGCGCTGCGATATTTCTTTCCAAACATTTTTAATACTGGGACTTAGTTAAGAGTCTTTCGATGCAAATTTGTATTTTTACTCGAATTATGCGATCAATTACATTCCACACATTCTCAATGGGACTGAGATCGGGGCTTTCTCAAGAAAATTGTGTCATTTCCTCATAAACCAAAAGTAAAAAAAAAGTTTTGTATGCCAAAGAATGACAAATGATATGCATATTTGATGGAAAAAGTTTGAAAAAGTTATCTTGAAAATTACGGTTGAATCTTTAAAGAAAATTATATCTTCAGTACGGTAACATTTTCAACAAGTAACCAGTCCTTTACTACTTTCGATAACACTTCTATTCATATTTAGTGGTCGAGCTGTTTGAATTGTTTTTTTCAGAATTAAATTCGTCCAATATTTATAAACTTATCGAAAACATTTAAACAACACGCCTATTTTACGAAGTATTTTATTTCAGTACTATTTGTAAATTTACTCTTGTTCTAAGTTTAAAATAAGAACAACAATAACTCAAAAAATAACTATTGAAACTTATTAATTAAATTTGTTTTTTTACATTTGTTCAATACTGTAGATTCGCAATCGGTTGAGAAAATATTTGGAATATATGAATATAATAAGTATATTGAAATGGACAACAAATTACATCATAATACATAATTCTCCGGTGCTTGTTTTGTTGTGTTAAATCTTCGTGTATAGGCAACTAACTCTACTTCGATGTAGGTAAATCCAGGAAGTAAAGCGGCACTTCGAGGAATCAGAGAGGGAGACTTCATCACTTCCATCAATGACCGATCAACCAAAAATCTTACAAATTCGGAAGCCCACTCTTTTTTGAAGAATTCCGGTAACACCATCAAATTAGGGTTGAACGAGTAAGTTTCGTATCATTTGTTCATCTTCAGATGACTTAATTAATCCTACAACCCTTAAACATTCTACCACCAGTGGCGGCTGATCAAAAGAGGCAGAGGAGGTAGTGCATCAAGTGATAAATTAATTAGTTCCAGACTTTGTAAATTTATTATTTTTTCCACCTTTTTACTTGTAAAATTTGTCAAAAAAAAATGATTCGGTTGGAAATATTTTTTTCAGCCTTAGATATTAATAATAATCATTTCAACCGAATTGGAATGCATTTGGAATGTAAACGCCCGACCGGCGCTTTTTACACATTTTTTGTTTGAAAAAAGCACCGCACTCCGCTAATCGCAGTAAAGACATGGCTCCGGTCCTAACTTTTTTGAACTTGCTAATACGTGATTGGGTCGTTCTTCGGATGGGTATGGGCTTCGGTGTCTGAAAAACCGTTTCAGAACCAATCAGGAGCCGAGTTGAATTTAGCGGACATCTTCTTTGTTTCTTTGCGTCATTTCGCAAACCGTTCCGTGCGGATTCGGTTTTTGGACACATTTTAATTCGTTTTTCGTATTTTTTATTACATTTAGATTTACTCTGCTCTGTTGTGATGGATAAATCGTTGGTCACAAATCCTCTATTCAATGTTCGGACTAGAGCGTTTTTTGAATAATTAGGATACATCAGCTCGAGAATATATTAATTCTTGTTACAAGACCAGTAGTTTAATTTCAAACAATTGTTTTGTTGGGCATGTGTTTTATTTTTTATGGTACTGGAGATATTTAATAAAAGACGAAATTTTGTTCTGTTGACAATTTATATTACTAGAGCGCCGTACAAAAAGTTTGGATCATATTAGGCGATATGTAAATTGTATGTTTAAATAAACCAAATATAATACATTTAATTGATTCGGCACGGCAAGTGGAAATTTAACAAATATTTTATAACTCGTCGCAAAATTTAATAAATATATAAAAACGTTTATCTGCATTTTTATTTATTTTTCGGCACTAGTTTAAAATTAACAGGAATTAGTGTTTCGGCGATACCATGAAAGTAGAGAATCGTTGAACAGACGAAACTTTACAGAAATAATGTTATTGATGACTACAAGAAATTATATCCTTTCCAGAACTTCCATAACAATTCAAAATTAACTACAAGATTCTATATCTCACACTGTAACTGAGAACATTAATTTACAAAGGAATAATTCAAAATTTTACATGTAAAATTGATGAGGCTATAGATATAACTGTCATTTACCACTTTTTATATTTTTAAGACATAGAACATGGTGTTTTATGAATTCGAGACGCATTTTGCAAACTGAATGTATGGAAAATTGTAATTGGAAATTAAAGTAATAGCACAAACTCGCAATTATGGTAAGACATTTAACTGGTTGGCAACATAAAATTTTAAAAATCGCTCCTCAGACTATTTATTCACTGCTACGCTCGTTAAACTTTAAACAATTCATAGATTCAATCGAAGAACAGGGAAGTATTGAATCGTATCGAAAATCCAAATGATTATTTTTAATAAAAAAATTTTAAATTTTTTTTAAAGCAATTTGAATAATTAGAAGGCATACATCGAAGAGAAATATATGTGTATGGTAGTAAATTCAACTGAGCAGGAGCTTGTCAGAAAATTAAACAAAAATACGAAACTTAAGTCCAATAACAACCAATCAAAAAACTGCTTGTCTCTTCTGACAAAATAATCACGAGCCACTCTTTTATCCGTTTATAGTCCTAGGTAATTTTGGTTGCCAACATTTTTCCTATTTTTTTTCCAATTGATTCTCATTCTTTTTTCCAAAATCAATATCTTCAAACTGACACGGTGACTAAATGCGCAAGAACCATTCTTTTCCACTTGTTTTCTTCTTCTTTCTGTGGCTATTTTTTGATTTAATATAAATTGTACGGTTCACGTTGTAATTGAGAACATAATAATTCAAATATTTCACCAGTAAAATTGACAAGACACCACTTTCTGTATTTTTAAGACATGATGTTTTAAGTTGTTCGTATTACTAATGCAAATGTCGGGAAAATTCCAATTGGAAAATAATGTTATAGCACGAACTTATTGCTGCAATTATGGTAGGGCATTTAAATGGTTGCAACCTAAAATTAAAATAATCGCTCCCCAATCTCTATTTATTCATTGTTACGCTCATTCGTTAAACAATGCATGAATTCAATCGAAAATGAGAGATTTATTGAAAATTTGATATTTTTATATATCAGACAGAAAAATATGTGTATGGCAGTAATTTCATTAACACTTATAACAAAATACAAAATTTAAGCTCATTAATAAATAATTAGTAAAACTGACAATATGATTATGAGGCGCCACTAACAACTACACCATCAAATGTAAAAAAATTGCGATTGGCTGTCGATTGACTCTGACACTAAGCTCAGCCAATCACTGTTGCCTCTGACGATGATTTATTGATTTCCAACAAAGGAACCAATGACAACGCTAATTGTAAGGTGTAAAAGCGATGTGATTGGTTGTTGCTTGATTGTAACGTCATCGTCAGCCAATCATCGAGCCTTTTGACACTAGTGCGATTGACGCTAATTACGTCATTAAAAATAAGTCGCGTTGGAAATGACGTGTGTTAACAATGAATTGGCCGCTCCCTTCCGTCGCTCCCGATGACCCTAAAACCTCCCAAGCAGAAATCCTCCGCACTACAACAATATATCCGACGTGGCGATAATCGATTGCGTAATTTCGTTCCGCAGAGAGTGCGGCGGATCATCGCCGAAGAGGCGGCAGTACAAGACCGTGCACCAGGAAACCACTTCGGAGACGGTGAAAAGTAAGTCACGCTTGGACGCTTCCGCGACGAATTCGCGTGGATATGAAAATTCCGCCGCTTGCATGCTCCACCGATCGTCAATCATATTTTATTGTGATCCTAATGGAGATTCTTCTCATTGCAGAATCCAGCGTAACGTCCTATACACTCACTTCATCGAAGACCGTTTCGGTCGATCATCGCAGACCATCGAACGGAAATACGAACGGTGAGTGAGTTCATTGATGAGGGTTGGGTGTTGGATGCAGTGGCGTAACGAAAGAATTTATTCACAACAAACTAAAAGACTAAAAAAATATATAGAACAAGACAAATACAAAAAAGCGAAATCAACAGAATATAAGCATATACCTTCTAATATAGCGGACGATTCTATAAAATAGTCACAAAAAAGCTTCTCGTGGGCCTTGAATTCTTGAGGGTGCGTTTTGATTTATTTTGTACTTTGATTGTGGCATAAATAAAATCCACAGATGCATTATTATAAAACGCAATATTTTATTCATTGTATGTAGACTGCCTAAGCCGTAGAATAATGACATTCAAAAGAGAGTAGTGAAAGAGTATAAAATTTCGACCTTGAATTGGAGAAATTTGAAATTAAATTATTTCTTACAATTCCAATACAAGTTCTGTATCCATGTCTCGATTAGACGTCGTTTGAACCTATTTTTATTGACAGCTCCTGTCAAATGTCATTATTTGACAATTTTAAAATGCAACACTAAAAAAAACAAAATAAATGTTAGATTCCCTGGCCTCCCGAGCCTCCGTTTTTATTTGTACGCAAGTTAGTTATAATAATGAACACGATAACGATAAGATAAAATTCAAATGAAAAATGAAGCAATACGCCTCCACGCAATATAAAACACATTATGTCTAAGCCAAGAACAAATATTTAACTTTAGACATTTTAGTTGGAAAAATAAATAGTTGGGTTAGTTGCCGGATTTAGAAGCGCAAATTTGTTTATAGAGTATGAAATAGATTTGGCCATTAAATGTAGTGTTAATATGAATATTAACGTTCGAAAGAGTGTAGCAGAATTTCGACCTTGATTTGGAGAAATTTGAATTAAGATCTTTGTTACTGTCTCAGAGACAAAAGATAAGATACATTTAATGCCTTCCTCAATAAATTCCGTCTCCAGGTCTCGGTTATGGACGTAATTTGAACAAATTTTTACGATTTGACAATTTCAGACGCCTACAATAGAAAAAATAAAATAATAGTTAGATTCCATTGCCTCCATAATAATACAGGATGGTCCATTTTTGATGGCCACATAGGAGATCTCGAAAAGTAATGGACTTAGAAAAAAACTAAGTTTTTGCGAAATTTATTTTGGTGGAAACCGCATGCCGCTATTGGCTTTCGTTTTGAGATATACCTAAGCTAAAGTTGACATTTGGGCAAAATTTTTTTTTTTTTAATATTGATGTTATTAACTTGAAATGAAAACATTATTCATAATAACATTAAACGAAGAATGAAAAGTTAGGAGAATTATGAAAAGTGTAACATGTTAGAGTGTTACATCAAATCCCACAAAAATCGCAAGACAATTTGTCTTGATCTACTTTTTTAATTTTCTAATAATCGTCGAAACATTTTCAAATCTGGTCGAAGTATAATAAATGCTTATATTTCAGGAAATCGTTCGATTGAGATTGCCTTGTTGGACGATGTAATACTCTTTTCTAAATTCTCGTAATTTTGATTTTTAGTTTGAAACCAAAACAGGAACAAAAGATATTTTTGTCAGTTTAAGAATTTTCTGCATATTTGGTTGATAATGTACCAAAATAAATCAAAGTAAATTATCCATTTTTTTCAGAAATCTTTAGGACTATCATATAAAAAGTATATTAATAAAATTAAAAAAATTGCGATTTTAAAAATACAATCGTCTTTAATTGTTTATGTTTAAAAAAATACAAGTTTGATTTATTTCAGGTAAGTTTAATAATTTACCTATGTGGCCATCGACAATGAATCCCTGTATTAACCCAAATTGTCAAAAATTTTATTTTCTTCTTTTTTAACATGATTTCGTTTGCACAACATTTCTTTTAATTGCTGCGCGTTGTCACTCTAATTGTTCGTAATCAAAAACTTAATAGTACCGTGTGACTATAAATGATTGACATAAATTTAGTTGATTGGCATTGGTACTATATTAACTGACATCGTGATTTATGGCTATTCACTTGTCATGTTAGAATTTTGTTATCAAAAAGTGTAACTTAATGAATAATGGCGAACGAAAAGAGACAAATAACGAAGAAAATGGTTTCAGGGAGTGCTCTTCAGTTGTAAAAACCATTTTCAAAATAAAATTTTTAAATTTGACGTTTACTTGACAATTTGAAAATCAGTGTACCCAATGGAACATAGCCAACCTAACACAAAAAACTATATAATTTATAGTCACCTGGTATATTAAAGAACGAGTTCGATATTGTAATTTAGGGAATTTTGCGTGGGTTGGTTGACAATTGTCAAAATTGAAACAGATAACAAATAATTTAAATGCTCTTGACACATGCAACGTAACGATTAGTGTTTATAATAATTGGGAAAAGCTAATTTAAATTAAATATATTGTAACGTTTTGTTTTGGTGTTTACTTTGACGTTCGACATTGCATTTCTGATCGTGACATACCACCCTAGAAATAATAAATTACACTAGTTCTATTACGAAACTCAAAAAGCTATTAATGCACTCAATTTGATGCTTTAACAGCTTTATTACAGACGCGAAGTAGAAAAACATATTTTCACGGAATAGAAAAATCGCCTAATTTCGATTTCGATAAAAAACGCAACCAAAGTTCCTCCCGAATTCCCAATCGAAGCTTCCAGGTGGGGTCCCGTCACATTAGTTCCACCAGGTCCGCCTCAAGCATTCGAAACCGATCTCCGTCTCAGTTCCCTAAAAATCCATACTCCACACTCGTCCAAATGCGATGCTTAGATTGTTTCGCGAAAATCTCGGCCTCTGTCCGAAAACGTCGCCGCAAAAAACGTAAGTGACTTTTCGTTCGTTTCAAAGCGTCACTTCCTCGCCATTATCAGCGGGAACAAAACGCTTTTCATTGATAATGAGGCATGTCTCCAATTCGTTGGACACCTCGGGTCCAAGGCTGGGACCCGCTTTGTCACCAGAGGAAATTAATTAGGCACGGACTTTCAATAAAATTTTCAGTTCGAAGGGAATCAATTGCGCGGATTGTACGAATTTAGGGAGCGACTGAATCCGCGCTCCGGTGGAGACGCTCCCTCTCCGGAAGAGTGGGATTTTGTGTTGGTTTCCATGATCTGTTTTGATTGATCAGATTTACTATTGCGGAGTGACGGTGACCGTGTCCACATTTTAATAGTGATAAGGCCAATTTTGTAAGTGTCATTTTCGATTTGTTGTTTGGAATCGTGGGCATTCCGGTGACCTCAATTGCCATTTGCATTCTTTAGATAATGCTTGAAACCATTATTTGCCGATAAACATTGCCCCAATCAGTCGTGAGGAATTTTTTAATAATTTGTTTGACTTTCAACGCAGACAAACCGAGAGCGCAATTTCCAACTGTGATGACACTCTAATCCCGTACCATAATTTACCGAAATTATATGCAATCGATTTGTAATTGATTCCATTGTCTGCATGAAATGAACCGATATTTTAATAATGTATTTTGTTGAATTGTACACTTCAGAACGAAGTACGTGC
Source organism: Eledona agricola (assembly GCA_964023215.1). Classification (NCBI taxonomy): domain Eukaryota; kingdom Metazoa; phylum Arthropoda; class Insecta; order Coleoptera; family Tenebrionidae; genus Eledona; species Eledona agricola. Next base: position 1,121,644 of record OZ026861.1, read on the forward strand.
GTAGAAAAATAAAACGAGGCTAGGCGACGTTTGAGCAAATTTTTAAATCGTCGTGATTTGACTCTGTCAGAAGTTTACACTGTAAAAAATTAAACACAGCTGGTTTTAACAAATTTTCCAGTTTCGCGGGTATGACTCAGCGGTACTCGATATAAACATTTTATGAGCCATAATGTTACATTAACTTAGCGGCCTTCACCTTGTCCGTGCAACAACAGAATCAAAATTAAAACAGTGCACGAATTTTGAGTTTCGGTTTTTCGGTTTCGAAGATTAGTGCGTTTGAGTTACAATATGGCGAGGTGAGGTCCAGCTACGAGTAGTTATTTATTTTCCGTTGCATAACGAATTTACGTGTTATTATGTTGTATTGTATGGTCGAGTGGATTTGGAATAACAAACAACGATTACAGTTGCTTTCGCAGTTATTTAAACAATTTTAATTGTTACGTCTCAATACGACCACCTTGACACGTTTATTTCTTTATCGACTCAATTAAAAAAATGTAAAAAAAAAATAATTAAAGTTAATTATTAATTATTATTAATTTTGTTATTATTTCTCAAGTGTATTTTTTGTTTAATACTTCTTCAAAACCAATTATTGAGATCATTTTGAAGATTACCTTGACGGCTAATGACGAAAAATAAACAAACAAATCAAAATTAATGTTTTTTTTTACGAAAATCCTAATTAACGTATTTTGATAATAGCGCCATCTATTGTCAATCTGTTTAACTAACGTCTCCCACTCCCCAAGCGCAATCCAAGCGGAAGAACGGTGAAACAAACATGATTTTGAGGGCAATTTTTCGGACGGGGTCCAACTAGTATAAATAAAAATGGATCTCCTATACTGTTCATCCGATTACCATTAAACTTCGGCAAGTTTTTGTATTGGTAATTGAAATGGTTTCTTTATGAAAAAAATATATATTTTTTATGATTTTTCTAATTTTTATTATGTGAATCTAACGTTTGACACCCAGAGATGGAATTTATTGTTAAAGAAGACATTAAATGTGTATTATATGTGGTGCCCGAGACGATTGTAAAAAGAAATTTTAAATTCAAATCTGCATCTCAAGATCAAATATGCTCTACAATTATTCCGCGAGATCATTAATTATTTAGACTAGAGAAACGTTTGGAATTTTGGACGTACATATGTCTGCTACATATACAGAACCATAAAGAAATCTGAGTCCAAGAATGCAAAATTTGGAAAATTTTGCCAAAAACTTGGCCAAACTGGCAATGATGTATGTCCATTCTCCGTTATTAAAACGTACGCTTCAATGATGAATATTTTATGTTCTAAAGTAAAAAGTATGTTTGCGACAAAATTTTATTAATAGTGACAGTTGCTTGACGTTTATTAGCTTAATTTAGCAAAAATACGAAAAAACTGACACTGTCTAAGTCATAGCAATCCAATATCTATATAATTGTAGATTTCACGGTTTTTTTACAATACACAAAATAATTCGAAAGCAATTCCATGGCCTACTCTAAATTATTTTTATTTGTACCCCATAATAAGATAAATATAGGATGAAGGGTATTGGAGCTTTTGGGAACACACATACACACATTCATTTTTATATATTTATAGAGTGACTCATTATAAAGCGATTCACCTCTCTAAGATTGTTATTTGATCGTAGATTTAAACGAAATATTTAATGATCGATTTTCAAAATTTTTTTAGGACACCATACATGGTATATACTTTCTCAAATTGTCACCGAAATTTTATAAAAATATTTTGGTTGCTACCAGATATATAGCATAATTCAAATATTTTTTATTTTATCCATACTAGGTATACGTTCGAACGTTATCAGTGGAACTTTAAAAATTTCAAAACAATTATTCACGAGGTTATTCATAACATTGGCAATCTTTGTTTTATTTAAACATGTTTTAATTACAATTAGATACGCCTCCGTTTTGTTGAAAATTCTGTTCCATATCATATGATAACAATAACATGAAGCCCTTTAAATCAAAATTTATATTTTATATGGATATTATGAAGCGAATTGTTATTGCGCAATATTTTATACAAAATATATGTGATTTACATGTAAACTATTCGAAAAATTTTGATAAAATAAATAAATTTGATGTGTGCTATATTTTTGCTAGCACCTAGAAGGAATATTTATATTTTTGTAAAATTTTGGTGACCCATTTGAAAGTATTCTTATTTCAGTGGCGTAGTCTGATTAAAGATAAAAAATTGCGAACACTTTTTTAACTCTTGGCATTGAAAACATGCAATGAGTTCAATTATTAAAAAATTGTATAAATCGCCAACAAATAACTATGTATTTTAGAGGGGTGGCCCGCTTTCTAATGAGTCACTCTGTATATAGAAAATTAAGAACAAACTGTATGGTGAATCTGTAACTCCTGCAAACGATTTTTTGCTACTTAGTAAATAAGCAGTGGCGGCTGGTGCTAAGGGACACAGGAGGAACTAAATAATTTATTTAATAGATTTTAATTTTTAATTTGAGTTGGTTTTCAAATTTTATTTAATTATTTTTTATTATCTAATTATTTCAAATTATGTCAAATTATGAACAAACTATATTGTGAATCTGTAACTCCTGCAACAACGGATTTTTTTTCTACTTTATAAATAAGCAGTGGCGGCTGGTGCTAAGGGGCACCATATGCCCACTGATGCTAGAGAAATAAATAATATTTTTTAGAGATTCTAATTTTTAATTTGATTCGGTTTTCAATCAATTTGAAATAATTAAATAAAAAATAATTAAACCATTTTAAATAATTTGAAACCCAATTAAAAATTTATGAAGGTGTGTAGGCTAAAAAATAATATATGATAAATTAAAAATTAAAATCTATAGAAAACATTATTTATTTCTCTGGCCCCTTAACACCAGCCTCCACTGTAAATATGTAAAAAATTTAGCGTTATTTGATAAATAGTGTATAAGTACCTAGAACATCTTTATTAATGGACAAAGCATTTATTAACAAATACAACAAAACAAACTCAAAAACCCAAATTATTTTTTTTTGCTAATAAAAAATAAAAAACAAAAAGAAGTTAAGAAAGTAAGAAATGTGGGCTTCCAGGTGATTGCAGCCAAATTTCCCGCCCGCCCGTGGTCCAACAGAGGTCCACATTGTCATCGACGTGCTCCTCCAGCTCTTCCACTCCTTCAGGTGAGTCAGCTGTTGACAAATTCCCAACGTTCCACGTCAATTCGTAATCATGCTTGATGTCGTGTGCGTGCGCTCTAACACTTCTTCCAGCAGTCCCAAATGTGCAGTGTCAGTGCTAACAAGGCTTGATTCCGTCCTCCTCGTGCTTTCGTAATGTCCATGTGTATTTAGGAATGGCGGATTGCGGTCGTTCGCGTCGCAGACGCGGTCGCAACAACCGCCGAAGAAAAAATCACGTGCAAGAAGAGTACCGCGTGGAGTCGCCGCAGCGAAAAAAACCGGTGAAGAGTAGGAGTTTGGACGACGACGACGATCGCGTTAAAATACAAGAAATGTCGGAAGTTAGTGAAAATGAAGAGAAAAACGAGTGCAAGGCGATAGTCTCGGAGGCGGAGTCCGATAAGGAGACTATTGAACACGAAGAAATCGCTACAGTAAGCATACTTTGTCTTCAACCGGATCAGGACGCACCGGATGAACCACCGCTGATTTCACCCGAAGAAGAGTTGACTCTGCGAAATTTCCTCGAAGGTTTGCACCTGGTGAACTCACCAGAAGAGAGCGAACAGAGCACTATTGAAAGCGTCAAGTCGCGTAGAGCAAAAAAACGCGCCGCTCTGGAACAGTACTTCAATCCCATCGTCCAAAATCCCAGATTTTTGGACGTGATCAGTGAAGAGACCAGCGATTTGAGTGATAGGGAACAGCAATCGTTGACGCAGCACTTGAAGCAAGGGACGCCAGAGCCTGAACTCCCGACCAGACGAAGAACGAGCCAGGCGGTTCTTTTGGGGACCAGGATTATAAGTGCTCCGGTTACTCATCAACTTTGCTCCAGCTCGGAAGCGGAAGTTGTGTTTCTGGAGGACAGCTCTAACTCCTCGACTCCCGATCCCAAGTCGGACCACGAAGAGGAGAAAGATACAAATACCGACTCGAGTGTGCCAGATTTGCGCGATGCCGAAGTTGAAGATAAGAAAATTCAGTTTGAAAAGAAAAAAAGTCAAGTTTTGGAGGCAAGCGACTCCACGACTCCTCCAAAGAATGTGGAACACGATATTGCAGAACTGACTCCACCCCCAACACCTGAATCCGAAACAGAGACAACTTCCACAGATCAATTCGTTGACTTTAAGACTGCTCCAGAAGAAATTAACTTTGATTGTGGTATAAATAAAAATAATATTCCACAAACCGAGTTTTCAAAAATTTATTTACAACAATTCGACGAAAGTGGAAATAGCAAGCATGAGAATGCATCTTCAGAATGTGAAATACCGGATGACTCTTCATCGACACTTCTTGTACAATCAGAATGTTTTAAAACTGTAAAACACACCGCGGGTAACAAAAAAACTTCCGATGTGCAAATGGAAATAAAGGATATCCCTATTGAAATTCAGAAATGCCAAAATAAAGATGTTAGTTCCTCTCAATCCGCAGAAACAATTTCTTCGTTGACACTTCATCAAGAATCAGAATGTCTTAATACTGTAAAAGACACCACTGGTAACAAAAAGACCTTCAAAGTGCAAGTGGAAAAAAAGGATATCCCTGTTGAAATTCAGAAATGCCAAAATAAAAATGTAAAAGACGCCAGGGGTAACATAAACGCTTCCGAAGGGCAAATGAAAATAAAGGATATCCCTATTGAAATTCAGAAATGCCAAAATATAGATGTTAGTTCCTCTAAATCCGCAGAAACAATTTCTTCGTCGACACTTCATCAAGAATCAGAATATCTTAATCCTGTAAAAGACACCACTGGTAACAAAAACACTGCCGAAGTGCAAATGGAAGCAGGAGATATCCCTATTGAAATTGAAATTGAGAATTGCCAAAATAATGGTGTTACTTCCTCTAAATTCGCACAAACTATTTCTTCGTCAACACTTCATCAAGAATCAGAATGTCTTAATACTGTAAAAGACACCGCTGGCAACAAAAACACCTCCGAAGTGCAAGTGGAAATAAAGGATATCCCTGTTGAAATTCAGAAATGCCAAAATAAAAGTGTAAAAGACACCACTGATAACAAAAACACTTCCGAAGTGCAAATGGAAATAAAGAGTATACCTATTGAAATTCAGAAATGCCAAAATTTAGATGTTAGTTCCTTTAAATCCGCAGAAAAAATTTCTTCGTCGACACTTTATCAAGAATCAGAATGTCTTAATACTGTAAAAGACACCGCTGGCAACAAAAACACTTCCGATGTGCAAATGGAAGCAAGAGATATCCCTATTGAAATTGAAATTGAGAATTTCAAAAATAAAGGTGTTACTTCTTCTAAATCCGCACTAACAATTTCTTCGTCGACACTTCATCAAGAATCAGAATGTCTTAATACTGTAAAAGACACCATTGATAACAAAAATGCTTTAGAAGTGCAAATGGAAGCAAGAGATATCCCTACTGAAATTGAAATTGAGAATTGCCCAAATAAAGTTGTTACTTCCTCAAAATCCGCACAACCGATTTCTTCGTCGACACTTTTAAAATCACAATGTCTTAAAACTATAAAAGACAGCACTGGTAACAAAAATACTTCCGAAGTGCTGATGGAAATTGAGAATTGCCAAAATAAAGGTTTTAATTCTTCTGAATTCACGCAAACAATTTCCGAGAATTTGTCTTCTTTTGAAAACAAATCAGTTTTAAAACCGCACGAGGCAATGAAATCGGAAGAATCAAACGTAAAAGAAACAAACAAAAAAAATGTGACAACAGAACGAAAATCCAAAGATACTACACCTGAAACGGTTGCACCAGTATTCGCCAAGAAAATTTTTTCCAAACTTGTAGATTCAGGTGTTAGCTCTTCAGAATCCCGAACGTCACAAAATGTTATCAAGAAATGTCTTGTCCGAACGGTTCCTGTAGTTATCGAAGAATACCGAAAACGAGAATGTGAAACTCAGGTGCACACTGATAAAGACAAAGATAAGGATAGCACAAAAGAAAGAGAAGCAACAGTTGCAAGTGCAGTGACAAATATCCCCAAATCGAATACAAGAAATATTCCGATCAAAATAGAAGGTGACAAAGAAGTTAAAAGCGCACCAATAACAGGATATACTCACGATAAATATAAACCTGACCCAAGGAATATTAGAAATATCCCTATCATAACTGAACCAAGCGAAACAAAATACAATACAATAGAAGAAGTTTTAAAGACTGTGGGCGTAAAAATAGAAGACCAAGAGCAGATAACGAATAAAATTAACGTTGCAAGAAACATACCAATCAAAATTGAATTCAAGAATGAAGACAATAAAGACGATATGAAAAGTCGGAACGAGGAAACTGTTAAAAATATTTCTACAAAAATAGGACACAGTGAAAAGGGAATATGTAACACATTGCACGAAAGAATTGTGAACGTTCCCATTATACTTGAAGAGCAAAAAGAAACTAAAGCTTCTACCACGGTACAGAAACTGAACGAAAAAGTGATAACAATTGAAACGGTTTCCAGAAGTGCTGCATTACATGAAAAAAATCCTGAACTAAATAAACCGATTGTTAGAAATATTCCCATCGATCTGGAAAATACAGACGACGGAAGAATTATTAAGCATGAAAAATTTACAGACAAGAAAACGAAAGGTATGGTTGTAACAAATATTCCAATTCGAATTGAACGAGCAGCTGAAGAAAATAATATTCACATATCCAAAGATGAAATCAAAGAGGAGTCGAGCAATAAGCGACCAACCATTGTCAGAACGGTTCCCATCGAAGTGGAAAATAATAAAAATATTACAAATAACGAGAATAAACAGGCGGTCGTAACGAATATTCCGATTCGAATTGAACGAACTGCTGAAAATGAAGATATGCACATATTTAAAGATGAAATTAAAGAAGAGACAATCAACAAGCGACCAACCATTGTCAGAACGATTCCCATCGAAATGGAAAATGATAAAAAAATTGCAAATAACTCGAAGAAAGAGGCGGTCGTTACAAATATTATTCACATATGTAAAGATGAAATCAAAGAAGAGACAAGCAATAAGAGAGACGTGCACATTGCCAGAACAGTTCCAATCGAACTGGAAAATTATAAACAAATTGTTAATAACGAGAAGAAAGAGGCGGTCGTAACAAATATTATTCACATATCCAAAGATGAAATCAAAGGAGAGACGAGCAACAAGCGACCAACCATTATCAGAACGGTTCCTATAGAAGTGGAAAAACAAGACGAGAAATCAAACGGAAACGAAGATCAAAAGACAACTACTAGAGACATCCCAATCAAAATCGAGACAAAAAATGAAGACAAATCCACAACACTTATTTTTACCAACCCATTACCAAGTGACGGTAAAAACGTGAAGGAGAAGGAATCGGTTAGTGAAGAAACAACTCGCGAAGAATTTTATCTCACAAACAGAAAACCACAAAATGGAAACCCGGATATAGAAAACCGATACCGAAAGTTTGATACAAAGGGACCCGTTATTAAAATTGTGCCAGTCACTGTTGAGCGTGACAAAGAAGAGACACAATTCGTGCTTAATCCTCCGAACCCTTCCCCATCCTCGTCATTGAGCAGCGGAAGCTCAAGCCGCGCAACTTCTTTCTGTACTGCCAAATTCAACTCCATGAGCGGTTCCATAGGCGATATAACTTCAATAAAAGACGAAGACACTCAGTTTCCATCGACACTTCGTGAGTTGTGTCTTCAGGAACTGATGTCGCTTCCCTTCGGAGTGGACATGCTCCAGGAGCTCGCCGACGTCTCCTCCAGCATCCAAAACCTCACCAACGCCGCCAAAGACGATCCCCGCCTCTTCATCTGTCTCTCTCCCACGCAACGACGCCATCTTGACAAGAGCAGGAGAGTGCCCGACGAGGCCTCCAAACTGTTGGACTTGCACTCGAAGTTTATTTTTAGGAGGAGTCAGGCTAAAAACGACTTCGAAGGCGTGAGTAATCGCCTGTTGGCGATCATCCGAGATGCGGAAGAGACCTCGCAAAGAGTCAGTGCAGACATGGAGAGTGCAAGACTGAAGGAGTTCGTTCGTTACGGGGAAAGACGCAGATCGTTGCCGAACGAGCTGTACGCGCAGCAAATGGTTTACTTGCAGGAAAAGGAGAGGGAAATTCAGAGGGAGTTGGAGATGCTGGAGGACGAGAAGCGGAAGTTGGTGGCGGAAATGGGGGCGCAGCGGGTTTTCCGAGCCGAAGACTACCACATCTCCAAACGCGGTGACTTTGCGGAGAATAGGAAGACGCGACCGGCGTCCATGCCCAGCGAGTTCTTCCGCCAGCAAATGTACGAAGAGTACCTGGAGAAGATTGCGGCAATGGAGGAGAGAAAACACCACCAGGTGGTCAAAGTGACTCAAGTGGAGGGTTCGTCGGACGCCAAATCCGTGTCGGGGATCAAGGACGAATTCATGGACAAAGTGAAGCAGAAGCAGAAACTGGGCAAGCTCCTCCAAGAGGAGGAAAGTCAATCCGAAGAGTCGGACAAGCTCCCCAAACACCTGCAGGAATTCATGGACATAACGCAACAGACCCGAAATAGCGACGGTGAGTGTTTGTTGTGTGTGCTTCGCCCATTGTTGCCCGGCTTGTGTGTTCATTCCTTCTAAATTTAGAGCAATGTTAACGTTTTTCCGGCGACTGTTAGGCTTGTGCGAAAAGAAGTGTTGCAAGGACGCGCGAAGAATTAACAGGATACTAGCGAAAAGACCTAGGAAAAGCGAGAGTCTGCTGCACGAAATCGACGATTGTCTTGTCGTGGCCAAAGGCTTTTTGCTCTGCAGAGGTTCGTAACACGAGCTAACCGGCATGGACCGAACATTTTAATCATGGATTTAACTAACGGCATGATTTTTGGCATCGAATCAACTCGTTACGTCAGAACCTTCGATCATGGCCTAACCTGTGGATTCTGCTTGATCTATTTCAACAGCATTTCACAACAACTCATTGTTAACACCCACGCATCCGATTAAGATTACTCGAACGTGCAGACGTCCGTCGAAACGTCAAATAAACACTGCCAAATCGATTCGTCAAATTTAGTCGGAGCTCTGAGACGTATTTCGGGCGTCCCGACGCTTCCGACGCCAGTTGGTGGCGATGCGGCGTCGAAGCACGTGTGCAGTGTCATGTTGAAGTGACTAGTGCTAAGATGATAACTCCAGCGCCCAGCTTCAAAGCCACGGCGACCATTCCGAGTAAGACTCGCGATTTAACTATTTTCGTCTGTAAAACGCTTGCCCAAATGGCTTTAGTTGGATGAAATACATATACGGAGTCAGGTAGCGCACCTGGACCAGTCATCCGGTTATTTTTAGTTTCCTCGTATAAAATCTTATGAAATTGACTGAATTTCCTCGACTTGGCAAGCGGCGACAGTCGACGAAAAACAGGAGCGTCCCCGTCTATTTTAAGTTGATTTGCACAACACCGGAAGCTCCACTTGTATTTTGCAAAAACACGATCTGGAAGAAGTGTTAAGCGGATTTGTTCACGTGCCATTCATTCATTTATAAATAGGCTGGGTCTGTTTTCGTCAGGTGTATGGTCGCCTGGCCAAAAACACGACTCCTCTACTTTTCAAGACAAATCGGATCAGAAAGATGAACCCATATCGCCGGTTTGGGTCCCGAAAAGTGCCACTTCGAGTCCAACCGCGGACCGCAAGGAATTCCGACCAATCAAGTACGAGTCTCCGGTTTTGAGTCGAAGACAACCAATCAGAGCACAGGTGAAGCGACAGCGAGGGGTTAACCGCTGGCGCAAAAGTGTACAACATAAATCCTTATTTTGTAGAAAGAATCCCTTTAATTCACCAATAAATCCTGTAATTTTACAATAAATTTCATAATTCCCGTAAATCCTAATAAATCCTCAATAATTCCTGTAAATCCTCAATAAATCCTGTAAATCCTTAATAATTCCTATAAATCTTCAATAATTCCTGTAAATCATAAGCCTGCTATTTACGGTCAGTGTGCTTAAACGTTTATTTATAAATATACTATGGAACTTCCCTAAATCGAATTTTTTATGAGCAAAAACTATTTAACAATTTTACCTATAAGACGAACTTCCATTACTCGAATCAATGTTTATTTATTTATGATTTTTTGACACTTAGACATGCCTAACTCAAATTTTTCGGAGAAATACTGTATTTTAAAGAAGCATATTTTTTTAGCACGTCTATAAGAGGATTATAGTTAATTTCTATAAATTTCATTAACGGTGGCACAGTTTTACAAATTATGATATTGGTGCAAAAGTAAAAAAGATCGGAGCGAAGTTTAAAATGTTTAATACTTAGGAAAAAATTGAAATTAATTGCAGTTAAAATAGCTAAAAGAAAAAAAAAAGATATTGAAAACCATTTAGAATTCCCTTAACACATTATCGACTATTTTGGAAAACAAGGACACACTTTTTAAATTGGTCCAATTTAATTGGATCTGATTTGGATTGATCCAATTTCAAAAATAAAGATTTTTTCAAATGATCAGACTATGTATATTTTTTCCATTTGTTGGTTTATTTATGTATGTATGTATGTATGATTTTTATATTACGTACAAATATATGAACTAGTGTTTCTTTACAATGCCGATTAAATTGAAGTGTTAATTCAGCACATTTTTCTCTATGTCGAATTTTCTCCAACTCGAAGTAAATTTTCGGTTTCATGAAGAGAAGTTCCACTAAAAAAGTCACTGCCAAATTGCTGTATACATATGGGTAAACAAGTAAAGTAACAAAAATTAAACATAATCGATTTATATTATTATAATATAATATATAATATTATTAAGAATAGGTATATCGTGGTGAGAATTATAGTGATCTATATCCAAAAACCAAACTTTTGGGTAATCGACTTGGAATACATAAAATCAAAGATGCCGTTTATTCCAAAAATTATGTCAAAAAATAACATGTCGTTGTAGAGTCAACTTGTTTTTACCATTGCATAATTAATTGTCGAAATTAAAATTGCCAAATTTAGATATAGAATAATTACCATGCAAACTCCCAAAAAAGTGGGATAAAGAACAAAGAATTAATAAACAAGAAGATGCATTTTGTAGGAACGTTATTCGTTAATTAAAAAATTGCACACAAATATTGAACAAACATAAATCATATTAAAATAATATAATCAGTTCTATTTTTCGCTTCACTTTTGAAAACTTTGGTGTTTGTTTTTTTGCTCTTGTTGACAATAATTGCACGATTTGTTACAGTAGCTTTTTTTTAATTCAAATGCAAATTGTTGACATCAATGGCAGTCATTTTTGGATTTAAAAAATGTTCAATATACAAAATCTACATTTGTCTAAGATTTAAATCTCTCTCTAGATATTTATTTTTTGAAGTAGTTTGTGAATCAACCACTGAAAATGATTCAATGTGCCCTTTAACTTCTTCGGGAACAGCTTTTTTAATAAATAACCTACTCAATTGGATTTTAACAATTTTTTTCTTATATTTTCCACTCACCGAACTACGAGGTACTTCTTTCTGTTTTTTTTTTTCGAGAAAATTTACACCTGTTTGCTATTATCGAGTGTACGTAAAAAGGGTTGGCAAATTCAAACTCTAACTGCATTAATTTCGTTAAAAATATGCAAAACCAATGCTTCTTACAACTCTCTTCTTTATTCGTTCGTTTTCTCTTCGCTAAAAGTACTGTAAATTTTTCATCGATATCTCTGTAATAATTACTTTTACTTACTTTTTGAAACCGTTCCGACGACATAAGATATGCAAATTTTTGTTCTATAGAACAGATGTAGAAAATTGTCATGAAAATTTTATACCGATATCGCAATACTCTATTTGTACATCGACAAAATTAATCGTGACATATTACTATTAGATGCTTGAGAAATTGAAAAAAACAGCTCAGATATTTTATGGGAAAATTAAATACTAGATAATTTAATTTTTTAAGGATATGGAACAAATTTGCACCAAAATATTGACTTTGAACAACTTATCTCTACTATTTTCGTGAATATAGAATAAGCTCTTTTTGCAGATTGCAAAAAAGGATATAGAACACTATAATCGTCACACGACATACATAGTATGTACTTAAAACGATTATAAATATTATGTGGGCACAAATAAAGAAAATATTCAACAAAATCAAAACTTTGCAATACAAAAAACATTAAAATTATGAAAAACTATTGTAAAAAAGTAATTTTGTTTTATTGCATCATTAGGCAACAACAGTGTGATCGATACTGTGCATGTGCAGAAACCATGCACAGTTGTTAATTCCCAATAAATCCCTTGTAAATCCCAATAAATCTCCGTAATTCACAATAAATCCCCATAGTCCCGAATAAATCCCATAATTCCGTCACAATGTACACGATAAGCCCCAGTGGTTTTCACTTCGACCAACAGTCATTGATTGGACTCTAAATGTTGAAGTAATTCTTAGGAGGAATCGGGAGAGCCTCCGTGGAAAATTCCAGAAACAAGCAGCGACACGGGAATCGTTTTGTCTTCGGCTCTAGAAAAACGCCTTCCCAACAGCCATTCGGCTCCTGCCTCAGGATTCAGCGATTTCTCCACCAACAGATTACCACGAGCTCAAAACCCCACAATCACTCTGCTTCAAAAAGCGCGAGGTATTGCGTTTTATCACACATCGACTAATCTACTCGCACTTGTACCTTATCAGTACTATTATACGGTGTCATGTGTTGGTTGCAGAAGGTCAGCTGCCGAAAGGTGCACTCTACATCGAGGACCAAAATTACGGACGTCCCCTTCCAAACGATAGACCTCCGCTGATTGGACCGGGAGAGATTCGTAAGATTGAGTCTTGTATCATTTTTCCCTAACTAACAATTCTCAGTGTATAAGATCAAAAACGAATACACGAGCGAATCCGACGGCGAACGCCCCCGAAAAATGGCAGATTTAGGTCCTCGCAAGTTCGAAGGAATCGGACCCACCACGAAGGACGGAATGCCGTTGATCCTGCGATCGGTCAGTTACGTCCTCTTCTTATCGCTCTTCGATAACCCAACATTTCGCATTTTTAACAGGAGGTCAAAGATACTAACCAGTCCAAGTGGTACAAGAAGATGTACGACACCATCCACAAGCAGAAGCCGCATCGAGGTGAGAGCCAATCAGCTGTTGACGTGTGTTTATTTCGAAGTGTTTTTTCAGACGAATACGTTACCGTCAGATACAAACAGCGCAGAGGTGGGTTGGGTTTACACTTTCACCACCTTAAAAATACTAAAAACCGCGTGGTGTTTACGAGCATAAACATTTTTAGTGGAGACGCTCATCGCGCGCTGTGTTTTAGGTCAGTATCCGTACACTTCTGGATATTTGTCGGAGCCAGAGCCGGGCGCCTACGACAGCGACTTCACGGGCTCCAAGTACGCCACTTTAGATCGAAGACGTCTTCAGCAGCGAGAGTACGTGGAGTCCTCCACCATGCCCAGGTACCACGCATTTTCATTTGGTGATAACTTTTCACTTTTTATTTTTGCCCAGGAATGGTACGGGGGTCATCAAGCACGGCCACGATACGTACAAGAACCAGCCGGGTCGCATCGAGAACTACGTTCCTGGCCATTCCTCCATCTCCGAAAAAGAAGCGCGCGAGGTAATGTCTTAATCTAAGAGTCGAGGAAAATCGTTGCGCATGTCACCCAATTGTACCCAATTACGAATTGTCGCTTCGTAGACAGACGCATTATTACTAAATCCATGTTTTCCCTTTTAGTGGTGGGACGAAGTCATGGACATATTCGACGGGGTAGGATTTTTACAATTTTTTGGACCTACGACTTTTTTCTTTAGACTTGTAACACGCAGAACTCTTCGCACGGTTTAGTTTTTGTGTTTGGTGTTGGGCTTGTGACTAACGATTCAAATTTTTAACTATCCTCTTGTTGACGACAATTCGGCACTTTGAATTTAAGTTCTGTGTTGACAACACCACATGTAAGATATAATACATTAAATTTTATGTCTTTTTTAACAAATTTCATCTCCTGGTGTCGAAAAACGCATAGCTACATCTTTTCAAAGTTTCAACAGCTTTTTTAAGACATAGAGTCAGTTAGATGCAATTCTTTTGAAATGTTATTAAATTGGTGTAGTTATGTGTAATATAGCTACGTATACAGACTGATTCAGAAAAGAACAAAAAATTTATTATAGTATATGTACCAGACAAAGATGGAGCAAAAGCCACTTCCATCCGTAATCCTAACGTGCGTACAAATAAAAAATAATTCAGATTAGGCCGTGGAATCACTTTGGAATTTGTTCAAGTGTAGATGTAATGTTTGACCTTGAAATGGAGCGATTTGAATTTAAGTTTTGTGTTGACAACCGTTTCAAGCACCACATGTAAGATATAATACATTAAATTATATGTCCTTTTTAACAAATTTCATCTTCTGGTGTCGAAAAATGCATAGCTACATCTTTTCAAAGTTTCAACAGCTTTTTTACGACATGGAGTCAGTTAGATGCAATTCTTTTGAAATTGTATTAAATTGGTGTAGTTATGTGTAATATATCGTCAATTATATCGTCTACACTTTAAAATGAAACTTCTGGAATTTCCAAAATAAAGAGATCAAGAAAACGATTAGATAACAGTTCTGATTGGGCCGTAAACATAGCAAGAAAGGCGAAACCGCAAGACAAAGTTTATTTATGTGAAAAAATAGAAGGTACAAAAGTTGGTCATGTAGAACGAAAGAAAATGTCTTTGGGAACAGGTTTGCAGTTCAAAAGTTTATCAAAAGAGCAATTAAAAGTTCAGTACAAAATTCGTATTACAAAATTTTCAATATTTTTATTGCGACATAAAAACTGGAAAATTAGTATAAGATGAAAGTAGTATAATATTTACACAAAGTTTGGAACGAACTATTGAAAATATAGAAAACTTTGTCATAATAAAAGCCGAAGAATCAAGTGCCGCAATTATTATATATCGTCTACATTTTAATATGAATCGTCTGAAATTTCCGAAACAAAGCTTATTTATGCCAAAAAAATATAAAAGATTTAAAAGTTGGTTATGACCCAATTATATCGTCTACACTTTAAAATGAAACTTCTGGAATTACCAAAATAAAGAGATCAAGAAAACGATTAGGTAACAGTTCTGATTGGGCAGTAAACAGAGCGAGAAACACGAAACAACAATTTATTTATGTCAAAAAATGGAAGGTGCAAAAGTTGGACATATCGAACGACAGAAAATGTCTTTGGGAACAGGTTGCAGTTCAAAAGTTTGTCAAAAGAGCAATAGAAAACAATGTAACAGAATTAAACACATAGACGGGCAAAACTGTTTTAAAAATTCTTGGTTTCGAAGCGACTTGGGACAAATATAATCCAGTGTAAACGCTTTGGTTGAAAAAAATCTTTATTCAGCTTCAGATCTTAACAATAATCATTATTTCAACCGAATTGGAAAGGAACCGCCCGCCCGGCGCTTTTTCGCATTTTTTGCGCGAAAAAATCCACCTCACTTCGCCAATCACAACGAAGGTATGGCTCCTTTTTTGTTCTTGTTAATCCGTGATTGGCTAGTTTCTTCGGATGGGTATGGGCTTCGGTCTCTGAAAAACGCGCACCGTTTCAGAACCAATCAGGAGCCGAATTTTGAATTAATCGGACATCATCTTTGTTTCTTTGCGTCTTCTCACAAACCGTTCTGTGCGGGTTATGTTTTTGGTCAGATTTCTATTGAAATTAAAATCTTAAGACAGAAAAATACTCAACCAGTGTTGGTCTGTTAGGTGACAACGATATCAGTTTAATTAATTACTCGGATATCGCATTTTTTATAAATTTAAATTTACTCGGCTTTGTTGTGATGGATAAATTGTTCGGCACAAATGCTTTAGTTCCTCGTCTAAACTTGAGCGTATTTCGAATAATTAGGATAAATTAGCTCAAGAATCTCTTTATTCTTGTTACAGGAAATGTAAATGTTTAACGTGTAGTTTAATTTTGAACAATTATTTTGTTTTGGACATGTGTTTTATTTTTGAATAGTGCTGAATAAAATACGGAATTTTGCCCTATTATAAATTTATATCACTTGAGCGCTACACAAAAAGTCAGGATCATATAAGGCCAACATGTAAATTGCATGTATAAATAAACAAAATATAATTCGGCAAGTCAAGTGCAAATTTAACAAATATTTTATAACTTGGTCACAAGAAATAATAAACCTATAAAAAGCTTTATCTGTATTTTTATTTATTTTTCTGCAATAGTTTAAAATTAACAAAAATTAGTATATCGCCGATACAATGACAGTAGAGAATCGTTGAACCGAAGAAACTGTAAAGAATTAGTATTATTGATGACTACAAGAAATAGAACCCTTAGAACTTGTTAACCAGTAGTTTAATTTCAAACAATTGTTTTGTTGGGCATGTGTATTATTTTTTATAGTACTGCAGATATTTAATAAAAGACGAAATTTTGTTCTGTTGACAATTTATATTACTTGAGCGCCGTACAAAAAGTTTGGATCATATTAGGCGATATGTAAATTGTATGTTTAAATAAACAAAATATAATACATTTAATTGATTCGGCACGTCAAGTGGAAATTTAACAAATATTTTATAACTCGTCACAAAATATAATAAATATATAAAAACGTTTATCTGCATTTTTATTTATTTTTCGGCACTAGTTTAAAATTAACAGGAATTAGTGTTTCGGCGATACCATGAAAGTATAGAATCGATGAACAGACGAAACTTTACAGAAATAATGTTATTGATGACTACAAGAAATTATATCCTTTCCAGAACTTCTATAACAATTCAAAATTAAGTACAAGATTCTATATCTCACACTGTAAAATAAATTTACAAAGGAATAATTCAAAATTTTACATTGAGATGAGGCTATAGATATAACTGTCATTTACCACTTTTTATATTTTTAAGACAGAAGACGTATTCATGGTGTTTTATGAATTCGGGACGCACTTTGGAGAAAGTATTCGAACAATAATGCAAACTAAATGTTTGGAAAATTCGAATTGGAAAATAAATTAATAGCACAAACTTATTATTGTAATTATGGTAGGACATTTAAAGGGTTGGCAACCTAAAACTAAAATAATTGCTCCTCAAACTCTATTCATTATGAAGTTCATTCGTTAAACTTTAAACAATGCATGGATTCAATAGAAATAGAAATTTATTCAATCGTATCGAATTTTTCAAAACATTTCAAGTACAAACGAATATTTTTATAAAAAAAATAATTGGAAGGAATACATTGAAGAAAAATATAAAAATATATGTGTATGGTAGTAAATTCAACTGAGAAGGAGCTTGTCAGAAAATTAAAACAAAATACGAAATTTAAGGCCAATAATAACCAATCAAAAAACTGCTTGTCAAAACTTTTGACAAAATAATCACGAGCCATTCTTTTATCCTTTTATATTCCTAGGTAATTTTGGTTGCCAACATTTTTCCAATTTTTTTACCCATCTACATTCATTCTGTTCTCTAAAAATCAATACCTTCAAACTGACACAGTGACTAAATGCGCAAGAACCATTCTTTTCCACTTGTTTTCTTCTGCTTTCTTTGGTTATTTTCTGATTTCCACGCACACACAGACACGAATTTAGGCATGTAGCATGCGCATGGTACTTTTTCCTCCGACTCTTCATTCTTGTTTCAAAAGCTTGTTGTTTTAGCACTTGGAGCAGCAGAAACGAGCGCCACAAACAAAGAGCTTCATGAACCAGTAAGTCCTTAACAGGAAAAGCATTGTAACCACGACACGAATTTTAGAGCCTTGAAGGAGTCGGGATATGAAAGCGACTCCACTTTGGTCTTCCGAAGACGCGACGACACCGCCCAACAACTGAGTCCTCTGGAGCAGAAGGAAGCCTACAAAATCGTGCAGAAAGGTGGCGACGTTCCTCTTCACGGATTCAGAAAACCTGCACCAGTACGTCCAAAAGGTTAGTACCGAAGTGGTACTTGTGCATGCTTAAAGAAACTAACACCGGTGGTGGACTACTTAAGGTTTGTTTGTGGTGTTTTTCTTGTATCACCAAAAAGCGTCTGAACTTTATTCTTGTCACCTGCCACGCCACACGTTACCAATTCAACTCACAAGGATCACCAAGCGCACCCAATTGATCAGAAGCAGTACTTGCTAACGGCGAAGATTTTCCACAGAGGAACCGCAACTGGAGTACTTTCCCATCTCCCCAACACTCACACGAATCAGAGTACACAAAACCCAAGTCCAACCTCAAAGAGAAATCGTGTGTTATCCAGTTACCATACATCCTCATCCTTCCACGGTTTTTGCACGTTACAAAAGAACCGCTCCTTCGGCAATTACCGCACCTCCGTCACCTCCAAAGCGACGATCGTCGCGGAACAATTCTACTCTTCGACTCATCTCGACCATGAAAGTCAAAACGGAAAAAAAGAGACACGAGACGTGTTTCACCAGCACCGTGGACACGACAAATGTTAAATACCTAAGAGATAGAATCACGTGCAAGTTGGCACCATCCAAAGGTAAAGACATCAAGCCCAAGTTGAAAGTCACCAAAACAGTTAGCGCCTCACCAGAACTTAAAAATAGAATAGTGTCGACTCTTTCAACCACCAAAGATCCGACTAAAACCACCTCCGGCAGGATACAGAGTCGTACAAATGTAGGAAAATTAAGCAGGACCAAGACTTTTAGTCCGCCAACCAAAACGTTCGGTTCGGAGAAGCGCAAAGTGTCTTTAACCATTCCTAAAGTACGACCCATCGTGGGTTCGCCCGACCTGGTGTCGCCCACCGAAGTCAAAAAAGCCGTGGAAGCCCAACGATTACCTCCAGGTACCGTTTACAAGAAGTCCAAAGCGCTGTTGTCTTCGGCGCGTAACGGTACCGCCACGAATTTGAAACACCCATCGATACCCATCAGAGTTGGCGTCAGCGACAAGGGCAAAACCATTTTGAGGACAAACCTCGCGCACAATTTGTCGACGAAAACGTCTTTGGAATCGCTCAAATCGGTTGGTACCAAAAGGATAATCTCGACTGTTGGACAAGCGGCCCCGAAACCTGCAAAACAAAGAACCAAGCCGGCGGAAATTAGAAGAATTAAAAAGGCGACGAAGGAAGAAATCAACGGCGAGATCGCGGCAACCATTAAAAGTGGTACCAAGTGCGCTGGACGCGCCGCTGGTACAGAAATCGTGCGGAAGCTGCGCCAAATGGACCAGTCCACCGACTTACAAAGACACAAAGAAGCCATACAAAGCGACTACTTCTTCCAACACTTGTTCCTGAGAGACCTTCCTTCGCCCACGCCCTCCTCTTCGAGTCGCACCTCCTGGTTAATGGAACGCTACCGCCTCTCGCGGCGACCCTCCTCAACTTCCGAACCCACAATCAGCGCCATGAAAGTCTATTTGAAGCACACGCGCCCCGTCACCGACTCCAAGTTCAAAAGCTTGGACTTGTCGCGTTCAAGATCCACCAGTCCCAAGTCTGTGTCCTGGCACCTGCAACACGTGGAAAAACGCAGCACCAGTCTTCCTCCCAAGCTGGTTTTTCCACAATCACCTTCATCGCGGAGGATCATGCAACTGAAACCCAAACGCGAACTCTCAATCTATGCATGTCCCAGTGTATGTCAAAGCACTTCTTCGCTCGACGTCCAGGAGCTGTCACGCAAGAGCAGCAAGTTTAAGGATTTGAACGACTTCTATTCGACCATTGAGAAGTTCGGGGAGCTGGAGCAGCAAACCAACGATTTTAGTTTGAAGCCCAGACGACGCTTCGAAGACGAGATCATCGACTACGACAGGTGGCGCGAGGTGAGGAGGCGCGAACGCGCCGAGGAAGAGCTCAAAACACTAGTCGAGCGTTTAAAAGAAAACGCCAAAGACAAGGGTTTTCTGTTCAGTACCAAAGAAGTGGATCGGTGGAAGCGGGAGCTGGATCGCGGCCTCCGCGTCAAAGAGAAATCCGTGGACAACATTAAAGAGGAGTTTGAAAGGTTGGCACAGGAGCGCGAGTCTGCAAAACGGCGCCAACTGGATTCTTTGAAGGACACCTACAAACCGCTTTGGAGAGGCGATTCGGTGTTGGAGCTTGCCAACAAAATGGTAGAACGTCGCTCCCAGTCCGAGGAGCGCGTCCATGCACATCGCCAGAAGCTAATCGACTCGGAGCGAATGTTAACTCACGGAATCGGGAGTCGTCTCTGGAGCAGCTTGTCAAGCGAACAAGTCAACATTTTAAAGAACCAACTGTCGGAAATTTACAGCCAAAACCTTCACAAGCGAGCCGACGAAGACTTCTCGGTTCACGTGCCCGAAGAGAAGTCGTACCGGACGTCGCTGTCGGTGCGCCGCAACTCCGATTCCACCCAAGACAACGTTCTAACCGAACACCAAAAGAAGAACTTGAGTCAGTCCATCAGCAAAGAGGTGATGGACCATGTAAGAGCGCGCGCTTTTCCTGAACCCATCAAAGCTCTGGTACAAACCGACGCCGTTTCACTAAAACACCCATCGACGAGTGAAACGGAAAGCGGAAGCACGGACGAGTCCAACAAAACCGTGATCCAATGCAACAAAGACGAAATCAAGAAGAAAGTTGAATATTTCGAGAACGTCGCCGAACAGGAAAAGTACACACCAACGGTTTATAAGCCGTGTGATTTTGGGGAGGTTTCGTCCACGACTTTCAGTCGTGGCTCGATGAGGTCGAGGTCGTATCAAAGTGTTAAGGAGTTCTTCGGTGAACAAGAACTGATGCGATTCGCCACTCTTCCGCTTTCCGCCACGAGAAGACCAGCTTACGTGTCGCCGGAGCGCCCCCAACTAAGAGCAACAAGTCCTTCGGTTTCGGAGGCTACCAGCACTGATAGCTTCTTCAGAAGTCGGAGTATATCGCCGTACGCCGAAGACGCGCTAGCTTTGGTGAAAAGCGGAGAGGTTCGAAGGTTGCGAGGCCAGTTCGAAGGTGCGACAATAAAACGCAGCAAAAGCGACTCCAGTTTGTTCAGCGGAGGAGAAGTGGAGTTGTTGAGGAGCAAATACGAGTATCCTGCACATGCAGGCAGGGGACGAAGCCGATTAAGACGTGGGGGAGTCGTGTCGCCGACTTTTCTTCGCGCTGAAGACAGATTCATGCCTCACATTAACATCATCAGCAAGATTGCTAATTTGTACGCAAGAAAACGTGCCGAGTGCAAATCGGGCGTCGACTTCAAACCTAACACTGGAGATGTTGACAAGATGAAGAGGCGATTCGACGTTGGTGAGATTTCGCTTCTTGGACACATGTTCACGTCGTCTCCTGACATCAAAGAGCTGCGCGATGTCACTCCGTATCTTACCGCGTCTTGGATCGCCCACAAATATCCTCGTTCGGAAGACAACACTCGCTCTTTGTCCTCTCCGGATAGTTCCATTGCCTCTCGCGATACCACTCTAGTCCGCAGAAACCGCCCCAAATCCGCTTCCCCGCTTCGTCAATCATCGTCAATTCTTAAGCAACAAGAGGCCGAGAAGCCCGATCAAAGGTACAAATCGTGGTGGAATACCAGACCTTCGGTTTCATTTAAAGGTGTTGTATTTAAGCTAAGACAGTAGTTAGTTCGAATGCTTTGTCACTGCATGTTGCACGTCTTCGTATCGTGTTCGTCCTCATTTACTGTCGTCCTTGTAGAGCCAGAACCCCCGCTACCGCCGCCCAAAGGACGACACGGACCAAGAGACAAACAAGGTAGGTGTCTTCCTCTACCTCCAATCACGCATGACATACAATGCATATACATATAGTATATCAATCGCTTATCGCCGATAACAGCGATAGTGTCGTTTGGTGAGTGACGGTGATGGCCACGACAGCGAATCTCCGCAGGAAAAGCGACGAAGAGCGCTTCCGGTCGCGGGAAAAGCTCCAATTCAGACACACCATTGCCAATTTTCCTCTCGTCTACGGACCTATACCGTACAGTATGTGTTATATAACGATAATGATAGTTTCGTGTTTTGCTTTCACCGACCGCGGTAAAAGCGGTTTTCGCGTTTTCACTGTCGTGGCCCGAGGGACGACAAGAAATTGTGATTGTCGACTTTTACGCCAAACGTATAAAAACGGAACGGTAATTGGCGTAGATTTAATTGGTAATGAGGTTGCTTTCTTCGTTTTATTGTCGTGTGGCTTTTAAAGGAAATCCTGAAGTGGCGTCGCGGTGAGCGGTAACGGTTCATAAGAAATAAATTTCCCCGCTTGGACCGCCTCTTGCAAAAACCGCAATCCAAAAATTCAAATTTCGCGCCTTATAATCTTGTTAAAAAAACAATTCAGAGTAGGCCGTGTGTTTTATTTTTTCAATATAGACGTTTGACGTTGACAATTGCGACATTTGACAGAAACTGTCATTCACAAATTACTCAAAATGGCGTCGCGGTGAGCGGTAACTGTTCATAAGAAATAAATTCCGCTTGGGCCGCCTCTCACAAAACCCACAATCCAAAAATTCAAATTTCGCGCGCCTTATAATCTTGTACAAAAAAACGATTCAGAGTAGGCCGTGGAAGCTAGCTTTCGTTTTATTTTTTCAATATAGACGCTTGACGTTGACAATTGCGACATTTGACAGAAACTGTCATTCACAAATTACTTAAAATGGCGTCGCGGTGAGCCGTAACGGTTTATAAGAAATTAATTTCCCCGCCGATTCCGCTTGGACCGCCTCTTAAAAAAACCACAGTCCAAAAATTCAAATTTCGCTCCTTATGTCCTCCTTGTAACAAAATAAAAAAGGATTCAGAGTAGGCCGTGGAAGCTAGCTTTTGTTTTATTTTTTCAATGTAGAAGTTGCACGTTGACAATTGCGACATTCGACAGAAACTGTCATCCAAGAATTGCTCAAATTTCCGGAGACAGAATTTGTGCAAAAAGACGTTAAATATGTCCCATATGTCGGGCCCAAAAGAGTTGTCAACTAATAGCTTAAATTCAAAGTTCTTCATCTTAAGATTAAACATTTTCTACTCTTTAACGAATTCCATGGCCTACGCTGTGTCCATTGTGATTTCAGAATTCAGATTTTAGAAGTTTTTTAGACTCCAAGCATGTGACAATTATTCTAGTTACAAGATTTCAAATAACCGTATAGTTTCTCCATTGATAAAAAAGTGATCCGATGAAATGAGGTTTTGGATGGACTATGGCTCTTTTTGCAAGCAATCTCTTTATTATTTATATTGTATTTTGATTCTGATTGATGATTGCAGTCACGTGGTCTTCGCCGCCATTAGGCAAAGTGCATATTTTTCTACATACGTTTCTTGTATTTTTTGTGTCATCACTGGTTTTCTTAAGCAATTATTTTTTTCAATATTAGCTATATTTTTGCACCCATATATTTCCTACCATGAATCTACTTTGTTCCGTTCCTAAACTGATGAATCTGTCTACTTTCATCAAATTTATACATATGTCCATATTTACTATCCATATTTTTGGTTTTCTGCTTTTTCAAGGATAAAAGGAAAACATTATTCGATTTGGATTCTGTTTCTTCCACTGATTTATTTTTTTATGTGAGTGCATCATCTTTTATATCATTAACAGAATGGCACACATTATTGTCTCTTTTTTATGTATAGTGCACATTAGCAAGTCTTTTGGTAGTTTTTCCTTCTCCCATATGCCTCTTAGTAGTTTCTGCATGTGTTCGAATAACTATAATTCTCCATATTTAAATAGCTCTGTAGTTATACAATTATTCCCTGGACGCTTATTATTTTTTAGTTTTGAAATAATCTCACGAATTTGCACATTATTTGTGGGGATCTGGTTCTTATTTTCCTATTCAATATTTATTTAATTTTTTCATTTTCTCTGCAGTATTCTCTTGGGCGGGATTATAGAGGATTTTTTTATTTAATTTTTCAGAAAAAATTATTGTTGATAAAATGCTTGCTTTCATTTTAAAATGTAACAGCTTTATTATTTATTTATTTTCAAATATTTGGTCTTCTAAATATTTTCACCGATAATTATTCTATCTTTATTATCTCTATTATTATCTTAATGTTACCTATCTATGCAAGAGTTTATCTTAAAAAAATGTTATCGATCACCAACGATTTAATATCGCGTGAATTATTCTCGCTGTCAATATTTTTCCATTTTCTAAAGATTCTGCCATAGTTTCGATTTCTGGTACACCATTATTAATTACCGATGAAAATACAGATCTCGAAATTAAAAAAAATATTAATAAAAAACAGTTTATGCTTAAATTGAAATGAACTGGTTTTAGGGGTTTGAGAGCAAGCAGGCATTTTATTAAGTATACGTTTTTCTGAGAAATAAAAAAAATAATGTAATCCCATCCGGGGCCAATCGGTATAACAACTGAACAAAATATTCTCTCCATCTACTCAATATGTCTTTATAGTAAGCTGTTTTGCATTGGTATCTTTTTGCGTCATTTTCATTCCTGGTACAAAGTTCTAATTTCTATGGTTTCATTGTTGGCCTCTAGTTCCTGTACATCTCTAATGAAATTTTACATTTTTTCCAAAAGTCACCTTTTATTTTTATTTATTTTTTGTAGCATCTGTAGTTTTAATTTATTTCTGTACTCTATGTCTATTTTGCATTCAATAAATATTTAAGGTTGAGTGTACAGGAAATAATTTATCTTATTCTATTTATCTTTTATCGATCGATATCGATTTATTATCGCGTGAACTATATTTGGTGTCATTTTTTTTTCCATTACTCAAAAGTTCCGACAGTTGTTGCTATAGTTTCGCTTACTGGTATGTACACTTCTATTAATTTTTTTTCATTTTTTTTTTGCTTTTATTATATTTTCTGCCCTTCTTTTTTTATATGTTTGGTTTCTTGACTGATACAATTTGAAGGGGTATATATTAAATAATTTCCATGCAAATATGAGATCAAGTGTGTATTATTTTAGTACAAAAAAGATATGATTCAGCGACTATTAGCTCCATCACTAGAAATGAGTAAATGCACCTTCTTAGCAAGTGACGAAGACTGTACCATTTTTCTACCCTTTTTGTTCTAACCCCTTTATTTATTTCATGTGCATTCCAATCATGAAATGGTCCTAGTCGGAATCGGGGCCCATGTTTGTACTTTTGTAATACACTTTTCCTCTTATATTTCTATTACAATATGGTCAGACTGGTTTGTAGTTATTCTATCATGTAAGATATGCAGTGTGTTTACAAATATTTATTTTATTTCAGAAAACACAAACACAAACACCTAGAAAAAATTAACTTTCATTGAAACAGTAACAGTTATTTTTTTATTGATTTTTTTTTCAAAAAATTTGGAAAATATATTTATTGATATTAATTAATACCATAGTATATATGTACCCGAAAGCAAAATGGCAACAGCTGTCATCATCTGCACCTTCAACTACAATTTTTAAGTACATATCTCTACAAATATCTTAAAGTTGACTATACAGGAAATGATTTACTTATCTTATTTTATTTATATTTCATTGATCAATATCGATTTAGCATCGCGTGAACTATATTTGGTGTCATTATTTTTTTCATTTCCCAAAAGTTCTGACAGTTGTTGCCACAGTTTCGCTTACTGGTATGTACACTATTATTAATTATTATATTTTTTCTTTATTCTATTTTATTATGTTTTTACTTTTATTATATTTTCTTCACTTCTTTTTTTGTGTCAATTATAGAAATCCAAATGTTTCAAAAAAATTTGATTGGAAATAACAGTTAAAAGGAAATGAATGGTTTTAGATATACATAGTGTAGCAAAGTTTTAAAATTGATTTGGAGATATTCGAAATTAAGTTTTCTGTTGACAATCGTTTCGGGGACGATGCCATCCTCAACAAATCTCCAGGTCTCGGTTTAGTTTTCGAATGACAGCTCCTGCTAAATGTCACGAGTCGAAAGTTCAAAAAGTCTACACTGTAAAAAATGAAACAAAAGCCAGTTTCCATGGCCTTCTCAGCATCCGTTTTTATTTGTACGCACAGAAAGACGACACGGATGACTTAAGTCGATAAACACGTTGAAGCAATCGTCCAATTAATAAATAACAACAAGCCATCGCAACACTGATCTCTTTTGCAACAAAAATTGACACACCCACTATTTACTCAACCGTCAGTCAAGGTCTCGTGACTTCCTCGTGAAAATCAGCGCTTCGTCATTCGCGTTTCTGCAACATTTACGCAAATTTACATTGCGGTTTTTTTTTCTTTACCGATCGGTTGTTGTTCCGCTCCACATACCCAAAATCTGGACAGCGCACGTCTTCATTCGATCCAAATCTGGGACATCAAACGTCAGCACGTTACAAGGTCTACTTAGACATCATTTGTTTGTTTATAATGCTAAACCCATTCAGCTCGCGTCGTCTTCGCCAGACGCCGTCGGTTTCCATTTTTAACACACTCCTGAGTAAACATCCACATTACACATGACTCCATCGATAAGAATATCCGCGACATCCGTACCATGACCTTCCCTCCGAAACGATCCCACCGATCGCCTCTTAACATTTTACACCTGTTGCTTCCGGTACTTTACGTTTCTACTTCCATCTCCTCCGTGAATTAAGAAGCGGGAGGCGCTGTTTATGACCACGAAAGCGGTCAGTCGGCGATCGGCAAGATGTTAGGTAGGGTTTTACCATTTGATTTCTATGTCCGAATTCACCTAGTGCAGCGTAACCGAAAGAATATAGCGAAGCGGTCGTGCTCGGAATGAATTTCGTCTTTGGCATTCCACGTGCTCTAACAACCGTTCCGTATCCAATTTGCAGAATCTCCAAGAAAGTATGTGGAAAACGAAGTGACAATCCATTACAAGACACCGGTGCGACAAGAGATCAAAGAATATCTAAGCGAAGACGAGTTGGCGTATCGACAGGCCGAAGCCATGAAGAAGATCTACCAAGAAGAACGTCGACGAAAGTATCTCCAGGTTAGCAAGTCGTTACAAGTAAGTAGAGTAAATGTGAGAGGATGCAAGGGTTGGCTTTACTAATGCTGCTGGTATGTATTGGTGTGGTTTGAATATTAATTACAAGAAGTACAAAAATCGAGGGGTAAAACGCTGCCCCAAAAGTGGAAATAATCCTTGTAATTCACGAATAATTCCTGTAATTCTTCAATAAATCCTCTATAATTCCCGTAAATCCTGAATAATTCCTCTAAATCCTGCTATGTATACATATACTATGGAACTTCAGTAATTAGAATTTTTTGTGAGCATAAAAAGTATTAAGCATTATTTCCTATAGGTAAGTCGAAAATTTCTAATACTCGAACTGCTTAACAAATTAGCCAAGCCTAGCTCAAAATTTTCGGAGAAATATATTTTATAATATAAAGGATCGAAGCGAGATTTAAAATGTTTAACACTTGGGAAGAATTGAAATTAATTGCTGAGGTAGGAAAGAGCGAAAAGAAAAAGAAAGATATTGCAGAACAATTTGGAATTCTCTTAACACATTATCGACTATTTTGGAAAACAAGGACAAACTTTTTGATATGGTCCAATTCGATCCAAAAAATGCAGATTTTTTTCAAATGGTAAGATTTTGTATTTTTTTTATTTGTTGGCTTATGTATGTACAGATTTTTTCAAAAAACAAAAAAACAAATGAAAAAAAAAAATACATATATACATTTTTTTATTTGTTGGTATGTATGTAGATGCATATGTAGGTATGATTCTTGTATTATGTATTTATGTATGACTAGTGTTTTCTTAGAATGCCTAGTAAATTTATTTTGGCGTATTTTTCTATAAGTCAAATTTTCTCTAATTCGAAGTAATTTTCTATTTCTTGGAGATTCGAATTCCAGTAGATATATAGGTAGGTACCTATAGGCAAATAAGTAAAATAACAAAAATTAAACGTATTCGATTTACATTATTAAGGATAACAAAAAAGTTCCGTTAGGCATATCGTGGTGTGAGAAGTATAATATTCTAGATCCAAAAACGAAACGTTTGGAAATTCGAGTTGGAATATATAATATCAAATATGTCTTATATTTCAAAAATTATGACAATAAATAACATGTTGTAAAGACTAGGTCAGGTCAGGTCAGGTCTTATATTTCAAAAATTATGACAATAAATAACATGTTGTAAAGACTAGATCACTCATGTTTTTATCCTTGCATAATAGAGACTGTAACCATTGTCAAAAATTTGTAATTGTTATTGTTAAAATAGCCAAATTTGGATATAGAACAATTATCATACAAAATCTCAAAAAAGTGGGATAAAGAACGAAGAATTAATAAATAAGAAGATGTATTTTGTTGGAAAGTTATTCGTTTATTAAAAAATTGCACAAAAATATTGGACAAACATAAATCATATCATAATACAATCAGTTCTATTTTTCCTTTTACTTTTAAAACTTTGGTGTTTGGTTTTTTGGTCCTGTTGACAATTTGTTTCAGTAGTTTGTTTAAATTCAAACTAAAATTTGTGACGATTGCAGTCATTTTTGGATTTACAAATGTACAAAAATTTATTTGTCTAAAGGCCGTCTGACACTAGTCAAATTTTGTATAAAATCTTATTTAAAAAAATATATAAAATTTAATATAAAATCTGTACGTGAAATACTCAGAAATAAAAAAATATATAAAATTTGTGATGGAACATCACACATTTCTGAACAAATTTTAAATAACATTTTTTATTTCAGAGTATTTTACGTACAAATTTTAAATAAAATTATATATATTTTTTTCAAATTAAACTTGACAGTGTCAGTTTTTTCTTTAGATAATTTAATTTCCGAACGAATTCGGCTATAATGTGAATCCACCTTTGAAAATAATTCAAAGTTTTTCTAAACTTGGGCCACGGATTCTTCGTGAACATTTTTTTAATAATGACATTTTTAATCAAATTTTAACAATTTTTTTCTTATGTTTTCCACTCATTAAATCCCCGGGGTACATTTATTACTTCTTTATATTTTATTTTTTTTTGATAAAATAATACACCTGCTTGCTAATATCGAGCGTCGTAAAAAATACTTGGCAAATTTTGACTTCTTCTTACAACTTTCTTCTTTATTCGTTTGTTTTCTCTTCGAGTTAAAGTCAAGTTACGACTCATTTTCGTACCTACATTTTTGATCGATTTTACTGTAATAATTACTTTTACTTACTTTTTGAAGCCGGCAACATCGATGTATTCTAATTTTTGTTATATAGAACAGATATAGAAAATCGACAATTTTATGCAGAAATAACAATTCTGCATTTGGATATCGACTAAATTAGTCGTGACATATTACTAGATATTAGATTTTTAAAATATTGACAAACCAGCTCAGATTTTTTTTGGTTTTTTGAGCACTATGTAACTCAATTTTCTAAGGATATGGAACGGATAAGGATATTCACGACAATATTGATTTTGAACAAGTTAGTTTTATTATTTGTGTGTATACAGAACAAGTTCATTTTGCAGATTCCGACGACATGCACAACTTAATATGTCCCCAAAAAGGATATAGAATGGTATAATCTTCACAAAACGATACAGTATGTACTTAAAACGAGTATAAATATTATGTGGGCGCTTGTCTAGGTGCCTTAGTAAATACAGAAAATATTTAACAAAATATAAATAATAATAATAAAAGTAAGAAATTATCAATGGTAAAAAATAGTTATTTCGTTTAATTGCACCTATAGGCAACAAAGATATTGCGCATGTGTAGAAATGCATGCGCAATTGTTATTTGCCTTGTAATCTATACCTATATATATAAAGCGAAGTGTCCTCACTGACTAATAATCAACGCACAGCCCAAACCGTGAGGGCTGGCGACTTGAAATTTTAGACACAAGTGTATCATGTGCCGAAAGTGAACACTAAGAAAGGATTTTACGAAATTCGGTCCGGGTCCTTTGTAATTCTTAATAAATCCCTTGTAAATTCCTATAATTCCAAATAAATCTCCATAAACCCTAATATATCCTTTAATTATTTTACATTGTGCACCATAAATACCCAGCGGTTTACCCCTCGACAAAAACGCAACAATCCGCGGTTTTGTAAGAAACAATGTGACAATTCCAGGAACTCCAAGACATGAATAGTCGTCGCCATACCGACAACTTCATCCCTTCGCAGAAATCCCCAATCTCATTGAACCGCTACGACGACTTCGAGGACATTTCGCCTCCGGTGAAGCCGCGACCCCGCTCCCCGGAACCCCGCCTCCTCGCTCGCGCCCTCTACAACTTCGTGGGTCAAACGGCGCGCGAACTGACCTTCCGCAAAGGAGACGTCATCCACGTCAGACGACAGGTGGACAAGAACTGGTACGAAGGCGAGTTGAACGCCATGGTGGGGCTCTTTCCCGTGAACTACGTCGAGGTCAGTGGGTCGACGATCGGGAGAAAGTGTTCAGAGTTTGTGTCGCAGATCGTCACTTACGACGCCGCCAAAAGCGCGCCGCGCAAATCGCACGAGGGCCAGGCGAGGGCCAAGTACAATTTCGTGGCCCAGACGCACCTGGAGCTGTCCCTGGCCAAGGGCGAGCTGGTGGTGGTGACGCGCCGCGTCGACGACAACTGGTTCGAGGGGAAAATCGGCGGAAGAAAGGGCATTTTTCCGGTGTCGTACGTGGAGGTGTTGGTCGATCCGGGCGATCCTCCGGTTCCAAGCACAAAACCCGTGGCCTCGCCGGCGGCGCACTCCCTCCTCCTCAACGGTTCCGCTGGAGGCAAACAGTCGATGGGGAGTCACAGTTACACTCCGGCGTTGACCGCCAATCAGCTGACGACGAGTTACCACGCGAAGCCGGTCCAGGTGACGGGAAGCAGTTACGGCTCGCTGAACCGGACGTCCAAGAATCCGGTCGGGCAGGCGCTGCACATTGAGACCCAATCGGAACCCGTTCCGTGAGTACCTACTTCCGTCCTGGTGAAAGTTGTGATGACTTTGCACAAGACGCCACAAATCTCAACAAGATAACAGAGTCGCAAGTCATGACTTCCTGCCATCTGACCCTGTTTCCATAACATTTCCAGCCGGACTTTGGTTTCAGATACCGCGCCCTGTACAAATACTTGCCCCAAAACGACGACGAGCTCGAGCTGCTCGAAGGCGACACCGTCTTCGTTCTTGAAAAATGCGACGATGGCTGGTATGTGGGTTCGAGCGAGAGGACGGGAGCTTTCGGCACCTTCCCCGGAAACTACGTCGAGAAGATTTAGCACTCTGAAGCACAAACGCGGAAAATTGCAACAACTCCAACAGACACAACTGAGCTAACTGCGATTCATTGCCAATCGAACTCTTTTTCTATTAGCCTACAGTAGCGACGATACTCTCGAGTTGCAATTTTCGAATTCTTCTCTAAAGCTTCTTAGATCGTAACACAAGCGATAGAGTAGCGTAAGCGTCTAGTCATTAGCCAAATAATATCGTACTTTAGGTCAATTCGTTCTTCCATCGACTAGATTTCTTCCTTTTCATCATCTTGTTGTGGGACACGTGTCCGTGCGTTTAACCCTCTATTTATAAGACTTGAATATAGGAGTGCCTTTAACCTTGTTATCATTTACACCGGATCACGTGATATTGCTTTGACAGAGAGCGTATATACCTATTGATGTTCACTTAAGTTTTATTTATAACATTGTTTTACAATAAATGTCACGTTACGAATTGTTGTTTTCTTGTCACTGGATTGGTCGAGTGTGACGCCAACGAAACCTGATTGGTCGATTTAAATCCCCACGACCAATCACCGGTTCGATAGCTAGCGATGGGCGGGGCTTCGATAAGACGCCCAATTCGTTGGCAAATCCACAAAAAAATTGGTTTCGACCAGATACGGACGAAAGGTCAAAAACGAACGAATTGGGCCACGAAATTGTGTAATAATAATAATAAACACCGCAAACATTCCGCCATTTTCTCGAGAGGGAATCTGAATTTGCCTATTCAGACAGGAAGCTAGGTTTGTGACACGTGCAGACCCTACTTTTCATTGTTTTTATTCTGCTTACTTTGGTGCAGATAAGCTATCAGTGAAAACGAGACGCATAATCAGGCATTATTGTACCGAGTTGGGATTCTTGTTTTCTTTCGCTTGGATTTGGTTCTATGAACTTCCGTTCGAAGAAAAACGCTTTTCAGATGAATACATTTTATTCAATTTTCGAAAAATTACAACACAAGTAATACAAATGGGAGAACCGCATTTTTTGAATAAAATTTTAAACGGTTGACTGAAAATTGCACACATCACCCTTGACCCTGAATTGTGAAGTAAAGAGTTATCAATGAGATGATTGAACTGGTGATGTTTCGCAAAGAACGAATCCTCTCAGCTGATGCAACTGAAAAAATAAATTCCAACGCACTGATACAAATGGCGGAATGAAAAACACAAAAAAACAAAAATCAAAAATTAACAATTCCAAAATGAACAACAATTGTTGGGGTACAGGCAACTCGAAGACTGGTCCAAGATAACGCCTCGCCCCATTCTCATGCAAATGCACAAGTCACGGTGAAAATGTTTCCAGAAATAGTTTCGTTTTCCACAATTAGAAACAAATTACCACAACAATTATGGTCGGCATAATAAAACAAAGTGTTTCATCATCTGCGATTTAATATAAAAAGAGGCGATAACGCACCACGTCTTCGACATTCGTTCGACAAATTCGCTTGTTCACAGTTCTTCTTCATCGTTCTCGTGTGTTGAGTGAATTTAGACGTGCGCCTTCCACCAAGAGAACAGCTTCTTCGTCGCTTCCGAATTATGTGAGTATTTATTAATTATTTAATATTTTGTAAACGTGAGCACAAATTTACGGATGTTCAGCATAAACTCCTTATGTTTGGAGCTGGAATTATGTAATTGCGATAAAATTAGTAAATAAGTTGTTATCAATGAAGAAGTAAATATTCAGAAATAAACTAGAGACGGGAAGTACCGGTTCGACTTTGTACAATTCACAAGTGGAAATTTTGTTTATTTGATTTAATACTGAATTTTTGAATTCAAATTTTATGCTAACGTTTACAGGAAGTATTTTTGGGCCCAATTTTTCGGTTTCAACTTATCAAATGTCATGATTTAATTAAAACGTCAAGGTCTACACTGTAATAAATTAAACAAAAACTACATGGCCTTTGTGTCTCCTTTTTTATTTGTACGAGGCTGCGCAGGCCATGGAATAACTTCGACGTTCTATGGAGCGTAGCAAAAATTCGACCCTCGATTGAGTTGTAAATATTCAAAATTAAATTCTCTTTTGAGAATGTTTTCGAAAATACATTTGCAAGTGCAAGTGGTAAAACGATAGTTCCGGTTAATAGTTACGATATGTCAAGGGCTACACTGAAAAAAATAGTCTCCATGGCCTCCTGAGCCTCGATTTTTTTTCCCTTCGCTCCAAAAATATTTGATTTCAAAATTCCAAAACAACAAGAACGCATTAACAATTTCATAACAAAAGTGATTATTGTGTCTTCCAGTTGTGTGGCCTTATCGACATCGAAATTATGTCATTATATTAAAAACGGCACAATTACTTCATTATCTCGTTGTTTATTATCAATGTTACTGCGTATCTATCAAAATCGAATTATCAATATCGTCCTTATTAATGGACGTAATTTTAATTATAATGGAGCAGACACAATGGTTCATAAATAAATTTAAGATCGATAATTCGTCCGGTATAGGTATACAAATTCAAATTCAAACAAACATACATATTTCGTATACGTATTATTCGTACGACGTACTCACACGGAAATTAAATAAATAAATAATAAAATTTAAATCATCAATGACTGTGCTTTCTTGACATATTACAGGAGCTGTCATCCAATTTGTTAATTTGTTAAAGAAGACTTTAAGTTTATCTTTTATACTGTGTCCGAGACGGTTATTAACGAATAACTTGACTCAAATTTCTCCAATTCAGGGGCGAAATTTAGCTACACTCTTACGAACGTCAAAATTATTCCATGGCCTACGCAGTCTCGTTTTATTTTTGTACACACGTTATAACGTTGTAATCGAGTCATCCTTGAATTTGAGTCCGTGTTTTTTTTGCGATTGATATGCTTAATTGTGGAATCTAAACTTTCAAAAACTTAAAAAAATAATTTTAAAGTTTCAAAAAATTTAATAATTAAATTATTGTTAATTCCTATCTTGCGTATAAATGAAATATGAATGAAAATAAGTGTCAAATGAACCATTTTCTGTAACAGTTGAATGAAATATTCACGTATTTTTGACAATAAAATCCGGTTTGAGAATTTCCACCATTTTATCTTTTAATTGACATTTATAAGTGCAGCTCAAATGCACACATACGTTTTCCGATGCAGGGATATATTTGAGACGACTGCCAATAATTAATCCGAATTAAATTTGTTTGAAAAAAAATTATCTATAGCATTTTATTTCGTCTGTTTTTCTTCACCATTAATTTTGAGTTAGGGCTGAGCATTTAAAAAAGTAAGGTTACGTTACAACCCCCGCTTTCACATGTCACATGGTCTCAAAATTGTGCATTTTGTATGCAGTACTATTTTACTTTCTTTTATTATTACCGTTTTAACACTCTTTCGAATGTCAAAATTATTCCATGGCCAACTCAGCCATTAGCATGTTTAAAATCAAAATTACAATAAACCAAAAAACAGGTAACCACCATCAGGAGACTACGACGAAAATCCCTAAATCAAAACGTCACAATTCTCGGGTTCAAACTTGTAGTCGTTGCGTTTTGTTGCACAATTTATGCATTCAACAGCACAATGACCGCACTAAGGTAAACTCGCGAAAATATTTTGTTATTAATTCGTCGCGACTTATCGCTTCGTCTTGTATTTATAACTAGTTTCACAAATGTTATCGTTTGGGTTGTTGACATTTGTTGAATCGATCAGGGGGTGCCGAATTTCGCACAAACGTCACATTTCCTCCTGCGACGTCCAAATATCGATCTGTTTGAGTCTCGTCCGTTTCAGATTTGCCGCCACGACTCCCACCAATCGGCGCAGCTCTCCCGACCACGTGACCACCACCACGTTATAAAAGTACCCGACTCCCTCCTTCTCGTTCTCTTTTCCACAAAAGTCGTAGTAGGTTGTGCGTGTGTCCGACCCAGGTTCAGCGAAGCGGAGGAGATGCCGGAGACGTCGCTCACCAATGGCTATGCCAACGGCCACAACGGCTACGAGACGGAGGACGGCTCCAACTTCCTCTTCACCTCGGAGTCGGTGGGCGAAGGACATCCAGGTAAGAAAGAACACCGTCGCCGCCGCCGTCGTCGCTCTTTTCCTCTCGCCGCATCATGGCTGCCGGGACGGCACTGCGCAGCGCCGTTTCCGCGCGTTATTTTCGGATTCGGGGACGTGTAATTACGAAATTCGATTCGGACACGATTTGCGGCCTTTTATAGGGGTGGATGGGGTAGCACGCGGTTGGGGAAGTGAGGTTAGGTGCCCACGTTGTGGAGGCGGTGGTGGGGGTACCGTTCACATATTTCCGATTCGATTTTCTGACAGGGCACCGTTCGACTTTGACGTAATAAATTGTTAGCAATTTTGTTGAAATCCATCGCACAACAATCGTGGATTGTATGAATTTCATGCGGGAAGTCGAGTTGGCGGTGTAGAATTGGTTGCATATGATGCAAATGGCGGCAAAGGTGACGCAAAATGGCCGAGACGATGAACCTTGACTGGTTTGTTCGTATCGGAAATGTGCTCGGTCCGTGGTTTGCTTCCCCGTATCAACTTCGAGGAATTGCTCTTATCTATTATTAATCCATAAAACTAGCAATTTACGAGCAGAACGCGCTTCGAGCAATTTTAAAACTTCTTGATCCTGCGGCATTAAAAACTCAATTAGTTATTTAGTTGGGACCTGTTCTGATTTGTTAAGTTCATCAGAGTTAAAAAAAACATTTATTGACTACTTTCTGCATTCTTGTTTATGTTCACGTTTATGTTTGTGTCCATGACGTTTGATCGGATTTAACTTGATTCAATATCCTGATCTAAGGATTTCATTCATGGCGCAATATTACCTGCTATCCTTGTTTATTTTATACAGGGTGATTCACGTAGACCGTTCATTAGAACATTTTCAATTTCCTGTAAAGCTAGACAGTTGAAATTTGGTGTATGATTATAATCGATTGTTCTAATTCGAAGTAAATTACTATCAAGATGGCGGCACTTTCGGTTATACCGGAAATTGACGTCAACTTTGTTATTTTAAATGGCAACCCCTAATTTTTATGCACTCGTTCGTTTGGGCAATCAATTCTCAATAATAAACGCCCAGGTTGTCGGCACTTATCTCTCATAGTTTTTGAAATATGTTTAATTTAATGTTAAAATTTGTAAATGCAAGGATCTTTTTAAAAATTAATTGAACCATTTGAAGTATTGCAATAAGTTTTTTCTATCGATTAGTATAACTTTAAAGAATAATTCGAGAGTACTACATTTTAACGCTTCGGGTGGTCGTTGCGATTTTCTAAAAATTACTATAACAAAATGCCAGAAACTCAATTTTTTCAAATTGCAACACCACAATCTAACAAGGGAATTCGATGTAAAAGTAAAAAATAACTCGACTTTTATCAAAGTATAATATGCCAGTTCTGCTTAGTTTCACGATATTTCAGATTTTCTATAAAAAAGTATTTTTGTTTAGATTTTGATGTGTGGCTGTGGAATAGAAGAAAAATGAAGCGCAAACAATTAAAAATCCTCATTTAATTGTGGAGATAGATAATCAAAATCAGTCTCGACTAAATGTCTTCGCTTTGCTAATGGATTCAATCATTCATGTATGACGATAATTTAAGTGGACAAAATTATCTTCAAATTTTGAGGGAAATTGTAGAACCATTTATTGAAAATCTACCCATTAGGCAGGGCACTTAATGCCTGGTATCAGATGGATGGAGCTCCGACACAGCTACTTTAAATAAAGAAGATCTTAAAATAAAAATCGTTAGGGCATTTGATAACCTTTATCCAGCTGAAATAAAAAGAGCAACTCAATCTGTAAAAAGACGTGTCATACAATGTATAAGTGAAAATGGTGGACATGACGGACATGCAATATTATTATTAAAAATTATTGCAATATTTCAAATGGTTCAAGAGATATTAATTTTTAGAAAAATGCTTGCATTTTCAAATTTTATTAAAATAAGAAAATTTCAAAAACTATGAGAGATAAGATAAGACAACCTGGGCGCATCTTATTTAGAATGGATTGCCAAAACAAACGAGTGCATAAAAATAAGGGGTTGCCATTTAAAATAACAAAGTTTACGTCAATTTCCAGTATAACCGGAAGTGCCGCCATCTTGATAGTATTTTACTTTGATTCAGAATAATCGATGATAATCATACACCAAATTTCAACTGTCTAGCTTTAAGGGAAATTGAAATTTTTCTAATAAACGGTCTACGTGAATCACCCTGTATTGTAACAATTCGCAATTGTTCAAAACGTGGCCATTGAACTACCATTTAATTTTAATTATTCGTACTGCCTGATGATTCTATTCTGACCCTAATAATACCGTCTGCTGCAATATTCTTATACCATTTGTGATTTCCTTCTTTTCTATTCATTTAACCGCTGTGAAAACGGTGCATTTGACATGTCCTATGTTTTGTAATAATGGCAGTTTTTCATTTTCATTCATAAAGAAAACAGAACTGCAGTTTGCACATGAAAGCGTTTATTCGACTTTCATAAGAACCAACTCAGCTAATTATGCGGTTGTTAATTTGTGCTAAATTTAAGATAGTTTTATTTAGCTACTTGTGTAATTCTCGTTTACTTTCAACTCACTAATTAGTTCCAGACATTGTAAATTTATGATTTTTTGTCACCTTTCAAGTTGTTAAAATTTTACAAAACTTTTGATTTGGTTGGAAATGTCTTTTTCGGCTTCAGATCGTAGCAATAATTGTTTCAATCGAATTTGAATGGAACCGCCCGACCGGCGCTTTTTACACATTTTTTGCTTGAAAAAATTCACTTCACGCGCTAATCACAGCCGAGGCATGGCTTCGACTCTAACTTTTTTTGTACTTGCTAGTTTGTGATTGGTTACGTTCTTCCGTGTTTGAAAAATTCGGGACCGGAGTCACGCCCAAGAAATGGCACCTTTTCGGGAACTTCCGTAAAAATTCAAAATGAACTCCTGGATTCTAGAGCTACGTTATAACTGACAACATACATTTGTAAAGTAATAATTCACTCTTTTCACATGTAAAATTGATGAGACAAGTGTCATTCACCACTTTCTGTAATTTTAAGACAAAGAAGACAGATTCATTTGGAGGAATAACTAATGTAAACTGAATTTTTGGAAAATAAAGTAATCGGAAATAAATTATATTAGGACATTTAACTGATTGGCAATCTAAAACTAAAATAATCGCTCCTCAAACTCTTTATTATTGTTACGCTTACTCGTTAAACTTTAAGCAATGTATGAATTCATTCGAAGTAGAGAGATTTATTGAAATTTTCGCAGCTCCTCTATCGTGTGGTGGGAAAATTTGAATCAAACTTTTACTTTGTGTTCCTTTCATGAATATTAAAATATTTAAACTGTTATTAATTAAATTTAAAAAAGGAAAAATCAAAAGTTGATAACATTGGAACTAAATAAAATTTTGATTTGGATGAGTCAAGGGTTGAATTATATTCGCATTAAGATAAGTAAGGACTTTATTGTTTGTTGTTCATAATTTGTGTTTTTTTATATGTTGTTCTACTTTTATCAAATATTATTCTACTGTCCTAAAATTATGCAAGTGATTTTTTCCATATTTTTTTGGAGGCAAATGGGTCTAATATCATTTTAAATCAAAAATCTGTAATTTCCAATTTTCAATAAACATACATTTATATTTATTACTTTTCTAATTTTGAGCCAGATTTAAAAAAAAAGCAAACTTTAGAATCAATTTACTCCATGTTTACAATTTTGCACTTGAACCCTTTTGCTTCTGACCCCTTCAATTGTATATAGTCCATAATTACAGTAGTTTCTAAAACATGCGAGATATCGGAAAAATTAACAGCGCTTTTATTTCAAAGGATTTTTACTCGGTTTTCTGCTAGTGTATATACCTAATGTTTCGTTTTCTGCTGCCTAAACAATCAAAAAATTGATGTTTGGACGTATTTCTCCGTTATCAATTTTTGAAGAAAACGTAAGTTTATTTGAGCAAAATAATGACAAAACATTATATTTCTTGATTGAGCTTGACGTGCCATACCTAGGAAATCAATTTTCCCCCTAAATAAAGTTGTACAAAACTTTTGGTTATGTTTGTTATTAGAACTTTCGAAGTTTAAACTGTGTAGCATGCTTTTTTTTATTTTTTTATAAAAAACGAAAATAAAATATTATAAAGATGTCTGTTTTTAATATAGCGGGTGCGCAAAAGTAACGCATCACTCTAATATTTCTTAAACTGTATGTAAATGATAGAGCAAAATGTTCTTAATAAAAGTTTTTTAATAAGACTAATAATAATACCATGCTTTATTATTGTTCGGTATTTGTGATTTTTTTTGCTGCACCATTATTTTTTAAATTTGAAATTACATAAATTTTTGAATACATTTTCTACTTTTTTTATAGGGTTACGTAATGTATAAAGAAAAAATTAAACGTTAATTAAAAAACTAGGAGAATGTGAGGACAAATACGAAAAAAATTACAGTAAAATGTCAACACCAATGAAATTTATGCTCTTATTTACAGTTTAGAAAATATTACACAGATGCGTTTCTTTTGCCGCGTCCTGTATTTTATGCTGAGCTTGCGTTGTTTTATTATAAATTTCAACGTTCTAATCTTTTTTAGACTCTTTATTAGTTAAAAGTTGCTA
This sequence comes from Eledona agricola, assembly GCA_964023215.1. NCBI lineage: Eukaryota > Metazoa > Arthropoda > Insecta > Coleoptera > Tenebrionidae > Eledona > Eledona agricola. Next base: position 1,161,882 of record OZ026861.1, read on the forward strand.
GTATGTTACAAATAATTGACAATTTTAACTTAGATGCACAAAATATTATGTGCAGTCAGTATTTTTGTTGCTACACTAGTTTTTCAGCTTACCAAATCGGCAATAAATTCATGTTTAATTAAATGCTACCTACTTCTAATAATACAATTGTCTTAAGATCGTATTATCACTATATATTTTATTTCTCAAAGGTGTTTTTTTGTCGGAACGCCGTATCTCCCGTAATACTTCATCAAAACCAATGATTGAGCCATCATTTTGAAGATTACCTTCACTGCTATATGCGAAAAATAAACAAACACACAACATTGTTAATGTTTATTTTAAAATTATTATTTTCTAAAAAGCGATTTTGTAATAATGCCATCGGCAGTGTAATCAATAATCTGTTGGCAACAATGAAAATTTGAACAAAATTAGTACTACCGCGTCATATTTTCGGTTGTTTACAAGTAAATTTGAACTACAAGATTACTTTTTGTCAATTTTTATTTGATAAAAATGGTTTTTCATGGGTCAAACATGACATTTTTATTGGAATGGCTTGTTTCCGAAGATCAGGATAACAACATAACTTTAACACATTGACGTTTGAATCGGGTTGCCAACCACAACATAAAAAAACTCCTTGTTTTAAATCCTTTTACTACCAACATACTCAGTCCTTCTTGATCACTCTGTGTCTGTTTAATTAAAAACCGGATTTTTGTCATAGCGCCATCTATTGACAATCTGTTTAACAAACACCTTTCGCTACCAAGCGCATTTAACTAGTAGTTTTATTGGTTATTATTCGTATTGTTTGCGAACTTGTACATAATGATTTATACTGGTCAAATCGTATAGTAATTTTGCGGCCTTGTCGATGTTGTATTTTTAATGCTGCACCACGGCAACAGAAACAGCTGCCAACACGCCTTGCACGTGGCCAGCATTTCCGCTTTTGGGAGCCTGCTAATTTAAAATGTTTTCCAGATAAAATGTGCGACCAAATCAGTGACGCCATCTTGGACGCCCACCTGCAACAGGATCCCGACGCCAAAGTCGCTTGTGGTACTAACTTAAAAACAAACAAAAGTGTTCGAAAAGTAGTCTTTGCAAAATTTCAGAGACCGTTACCAAAACCGGAATGATTCTTTTGTGCGGCGAGATCACCTCAAAAGCAGTCGTGGACTACCAGAAAGTGGTCCGGGAGACAGTTAAACATATCGGCTACGACGACTCCTCCAAGGGTGAGTACTGCACCGCATCTCTTGTTCCAGCTTCCTGTCCGTTTTTTTTCTTTCTTTCTATTCCTAACGCCCGTGTTACAATTGCATGCACTAAGACCAAAAAAAAATTAAAAATTTCTATTTTGATAACGAAGAAAAAAATTGTTGGTTAAAACTGATTCGACGTAGGCATGGACTGGCGCACACTCAATCTCCTGGTGGCCTTAGAGCAGCAGTCCCCAAACATAGCGAAAGGTGTATACGAAAATCGAGAGGAGCCAGACATTGGTGCTGGTGATCAGGTATAGCAAAGCCACGACAAGTTCTGTGGGGAAAATCATCGAACGATTATTCGCTTCTCAGTGTTTGACAGACCGAGCATGAAAAAAACTGCTTTATCGCTTATCTCGTCGCTTCTTTTTTTGTTTTTAATTTTCACTCTTCTCCCGTGGTACTAACTCCTTAGACTCGTAGATTAACTCCTCACTCTTCTTAACATGAGTTCCATATAATGCATGCCCGATTTTACGCAGGCTTTGATTACAAGACGTGCAACGTTTTGTTGGCACTGGACCAGCAGTCTCCGAACATAGCCGCAGGAGTGCACGAAAATCGTAACGAGGAAGAGGTCGGCGCCGGTGACCAGGTGATTTTTCAACACAAAACTCCTCCTCATAGTAGATTCTAGGTTTTGGGGGCGCGACTTACAATCGGCTTCAGTGATTTTCACCAGTCTATAGTTTCGATGCTTCCGGTTTTAACACGCACCCATCTCTACTTTTAAAAGGGAATGTTTTATGGCACTGGGTTTGAAATTTGTAATGTTTACTATTTCTTGGTTTGGGTCTTATTTTAAAAATTTTTATTAAATATCCATCGAGTCGTTGAATGAGTTAAGTAATTTACAACGAATTAAGAGAAAAAACCAAATGTCCTGAACCTAAAGGTGTAGAGGAGAGAGTTGCTGTTTTGCTGTTGCTTTTGTTGTAATGCACATATGTGAATAGGATTCACTTTTAAATGTAAACATGACCGCATCATAAATCAACGGAGTTGTAGAATTATATTTCGCTAATTATACCGAAAAAAGAAAAAATAATACATATTTCTACATTAGTAAATGTGACTTGTAATATAATGAAAATACTTAACCGGTATTACTTTATTCACATGCTAAGTGTATTGATCCGTTATTTTATTCAACTGTTTAGCAAAAATGCTAAATATTCAGTAAATTAACAGTAAATATACGATGCTCATCAATAAAATAAAACATTTGGTGGCAAAATTAAACATTCCGTAATAAACAATATATTGTAAAATAAATCCAATTTATAAACTATATTAATTTACTATAATTTGAAGAATATTTAAACATTGAACGTATAAGTGAAGTAAAAAATTAATTTCTTTTAGTTAACACAACATAAAATGTAACAATAGAAAATAGTAAAAGATAACTGACATTATAAAATAAAGCAGATTGTTACAAATGAGAATTTTTAAAATAAATGACCATTTCTTCCCTTTTTAATTTGACGAACGGATAATCCAACCAAACGGACGTTAAAACAACGAAGTAAATTATAGTAAATATTATACATTGCGTCAATTTTATTTACCTATTGTAATAAAAGAGTTCTTTTTGCGTTTGAAGGCCGATCTCGATGTTGTTTAATGCCATTTCATTTTCCAAAAATTAATTTTTTTACGTGCCAAATTAAAAAATAAACCGAGTATAAATTACATACTAAGTAAATACAAGATTTCATCCTGCAAATCTACAAAAAACAGTTAATGTTTTCCACATTTAATACTGAGCATTTAGTATTTTTTTAATAATGAGCAAATTTAATTTTAAATATCACATCAGTTTTAAACATCAGGTGCGAATCATGTCAATTTCCTTATAATCATCTGTTTTTGTTTGTGATATTTAAAATTAAAAATGCTCATTATTTTGTATTATTGTGTTGTATCATCATAAACAGTGTGTTTTTCTAAAATTTGCAGGATGAAATGTTCTGTTTACTTAGTAATATATACTCGGTTTATTTTTTAATTTAGCTCGCTAAATATATACACTTGTCGGAAAATGAAATGCGATTAAACGGCGTCGAGATACGATCATAGTTATAGATTTTAACATCCGTTTGATGTGATTATCCATCCACCAAATTAAAATGTTGTTTTACTATTTTTTATTAAATGTTATTTAGAATGTATTTCATATATTATACCCTACGCTTGATAAATCTACTGAGCATTTAACATTTTTACCAACTTTGTTAAACATCTGAATAAAATAACGTATCAATACACTTTGCATGAGAATAAAATAACGAGCGTTTAATTAATTTTGATAAAATATTATAACCCTATTTTGATCAGTTTGTTTTATTTACTACAATTGTTAACTGCAACTAGTTTGATTATTTTCCATTACGTTACAAATAAGTCACATTTACCAATGAAGAAATACGTATTAAATTTTTCTTTTTATGTTACACTAGCGTAATATAAATATTTATACTCTGTTAATTTTTGATGTTTATATTTAAAACTGAATGCCATTCACATATGTGTTTTACAACAAAAGCAGCAAAAACAGCGTTTTCTCTTAATTCCTAGCAAATTGGTTTAATCATTCAACGATTCGATGGACATTCAGTAAACATTTTAAAAATAAGACCCAAACCAAGAAATAGTAAGCATTACAAATTTCAAACCCAACGTCTACCTGGAGTGCCTTAAAACATTATTTTTTATAAGTAGAGATGGGTGCGTGTATCGAAACTATAGACTGGTGAAAATCACTGAAGCCGATTGTACGTTTTTAGTTAGTAATAGAGCATGCGCTTTGAGGCGGGTTTCCGGTCATGGAACCGGATGGTAGTTCCATTTCCGGAAACCCATGACGGGTTGTGTGTTGTTTTGCGATAGGGCTTGTTTATCATCGGGCGCGGGGTTATCGGTTTTTGTATTCGGTGAGGAAAAATGGCACACGTCAATGTCCACATTCTCGTGATCACAATTCGCCGGAATGTTCCATAAGTGTGCGAAATCAAAACGATGACAAAGGCGTTCCTATCTAACACGATTCATGTTAGACAAGGGCATTGCTCATCGGACACGCGGCACTAACAAAAGAGACAGTCGAAGGGAGCGTCGTTATACAAATCGCATTGTTTGATCTAGGGTTTGATGTTCGGCTACGCCACTGACGAAACTGAAGAGTGCATGCCTCTGACGGTGGTGCTCGCGCACAGACTCAATCACAAAATCGGCGAACTGAGGAGGTCGGGGGAGTTTTGGTGGGCGAGGCCCGACTCCAAGACTCAGGTACGTTTTTGGGTGTGGAAAATTCGCGCGGCGGGTCTAATGCGGTCTTCACCAGGTCACCTGCGAGTACACCTTCGATCACGGAGCCTGCATACCTCAGCGAGTTCATACAGTTGTAGTTTCGGTACAACACAGCGAGAAGATCTCGTTGAACGAGCTGAGGGAGGAGATTTTGAATAAAGTGATCAAGAGCGTCATTCCGACACAGTATCTGGACAACCAGACGATCGTGCACATTAATCCGTGCGGACTGTTCATCATCGGCGGGCCCCAGGTCAGTACAGATTTCTTATTTTCTCTAGGGAGACGCTTTAGCGGAATTTTACGATTGCGCGCCTATTTGCTGATTATGGAAGAGAAATTGAAGTGAGGAATGTTTTACACCATTTTATATGTTGAAAAAACTTTCCTCTGGTCTATTTTATCATGAACCCCTTCATTTTGTTGTTTGCTCTTTGTCCCAGCATTTTAATAAATACAATTCTTCAAATGTATATTTTTTATGTTTTTTTCGAAAACTGTGACTATGCTACATTGTATCACAATTTTCTCTACTTTTTGTACAGCAATATTAAAAAAATTAGTGTCAAAATTCACATTTTCATAAATTTTCATGTTTCGAGTCTTAAAGAAGGGACTAGTTGATGTCCAAGGACTATTAAAACGACGATTAAAACACCTCTTACTTGTAGGAAATTTAATGTAGAATTCGAAAGTGTGTTTATTTTTCAATATTTATTACTAAAAAGGAGAGGAAATTGTGGTAATAAAGCATTGTCACGGTTTTAAGAAAAAAAAATACAAAAAAAATAATTTTGAGAACGGTTCAGATATAGGACCCCCTCTGGCGGCGTATTTTCAATGTAGTTTCAGCCTTTGAGTGAAAAGGTTCTAATTGCTTTTTTCTTTTTATGCGCACAAACCAACTTGAAATTTTCAATGCTAATATTTTATTTCTATCCCGTTTACTTTGACAGCAAATTCGTCTGATCTTTGACGTTGACATTTTTAAAAAGATTTTAATCTCGGATGCGGATTGATTAAAATTAATAACTGTGGAGATGGAACCTTATTCGATTCATTTAGCATGTTTAAAAAAAATATGTATAAGGTTATAAATACCACCAAAGGCCGCCTGAAACTAAGTCAAATTTTTGATAAAATGTTATTTAAAATTTTTTTATATAAAATCAGTACGTGAAATACTCTGAAATAAAAATCTTTATTTAAAATCTGTACAGGCATTTGTGATGCTGCATCACAAATTTTTTATATATTTTTTATTTCTGAGTAAAGGCCCTATGTCAAACTTTATATAAAATTTTATTTAAAAAAAATATGAAATTTTATATAAAATCTGTACCTACGTGATTTATTCTGAAATAAAAAAAATTATTTAAAATTTGTACAGAAATGTGTGATGCACCACAATTATTTTACGAGTATTTTACGTACAGATTTTAAATATTTTATATTTTTTTAAATAAAATTTTATATAAAATTTGATATAGTGTGTGTCAGACAGCCTTTATTCAAGTACCGATTTTATATATTTTTTTGTACAAGACTTTATATAAAATTTGACAGTGTCGGACGGCCTTAAACGACAAATCCATTAAAAAAATTTTATTTGTGATTAATAAATTTTTTGCCGTTATTTATTTATTATGAAACTACCTCACTCGACAAACATTGTCCTGTCCAAATTTCAATAAATCTGTTTTTTTGCGCTGCCAGTGAAGTGCCGTTAACAGTTGCATGAGTTTAACTATTTCTTAGTTTTGTCTTAATCAAATTTACCTGTGGAAATATACTTTCCCAATGCGCATTTGAATGTGGCAAATTTAGTGCGAATATTGGGGAAGAAATAGCGATTATACCTGTGCATTGAAATAAATTGGAATAGAAATGTTGTATTTCTATTCAGATCGTGAAACAACGCAGAAGTAAAAACAATAGTAATTTTATTTTAATTCTGACTGGAATGCGTTTTCCAGATTTTCCCGATTTTTCAATTCAATTAAGTTATTTCCATCCCAGGAGCATAACGAACAAAACAAAAAAATAATCAACCAAATGTGTCATTTCTATCGTCAGTTATGATCGAAAGTGCATACAGAAATAATGATTTTTGCACTTTGTCCGAATTTTCCGACTTTTCTTTGTAATTTTCTCGTAATTTTTTTCCTGAAAACTAGCATGACTATAACAAACAAAACAAAATTACGCATCTGCTACGTTATGGTATTGAGTTCATACAAAAATCTCATAGAAAAAAGCACTGTTAGTTTTTCCCGAATTTTCAATTTTTTTCGGAAATCTTCCAATTTTTCTTTTCCCAAAAATTTTATTCGGACTATTACAAACATTTGACATTTGTACAGCCGTTCTCAAATGATGCGCTTACCAATGTACAGCATTTAATTTTTATTTATATAGATTTCTTGAACATTAAAATCTCGTGTAATAAGTATATCAATTTTTAACACCTCTTTGTCTTTTTTTTGTTCTCTTATTGCTTTTTTTTCTGCGCCATTTGTATCAGTGGCTGGTCCTGTGACGATTTAATTAGTTTCAAGCTTCGTAAATGTATAATTTTTTCACCTTTCAAGTTGATAAAACTGTACAAAAAAATCTGATCTGGTTGGAGATATCATTTTCAGCGTCAGATCTTAACAATAATTATTTCAACCGAATTTGAATGTAAACGCCCGATCCTTGCTTTTTACGTATTTTTTGCTTGAAAAACTGCACCTCGCCGCACCAATCACAACAGAAGCGATGGCTCCGTACTATGACTTTTTTGGACTGTTCGTGCTTGATTGGATACTTTTTCGGATGGGGCATTGCCTTCGGTCCCGTGAAAAACAAAACTCCCACCATCTCTCAACCAATCAGAGGTCGAATTTTGATTTTAACGCACCTCATCTTTGTTTAATTGCTTCATTTCACAATTAACTAACGATTTCGGTTTTTGATCAGATTTCTATCGAAATTCAAATTTTACAATTTTAACATAAACAACCAATGTTGGTGTGTTAGGTGACAACGATTTTTATAATAAAAAATTGTTGGAGGGAATAACATCCAACACGAAAAATATTGTGTATGGCAGTAATTTCAACTGAGAAGGAGCTTGTCAGAAAATTGATCAAAATACAAAATTTAAGGGCATTAATAACCAATTTAAAAAATTGCATGCTTCCCTTGACAAAATGATCAATGATGTGTATTCACTTCTTCGGGTCTTAAATTATTCTTTATTTTTTATTTTATTTTAATCAAAATTTGCGACATGGATTTCGTGTATTTACTTCTAGATTTATTATCACTGTTCTTTATTTTATAACTTTCGCATATGTCCGACTTTGGAATACAGTGGAACTTGCCTAACTCGAAATATTTTCCAAGACGAATTTTTTGTGCACTTAAAAGCTATTTAACGGTAAATCTTACCTAGTAATTTCAATTTTCCCTAACTCGAAGTAAAATTTCGTTTTTTTTTTGGAAATTCGAGTTAGAGAAGTTTCAGTGTATTTTAAAATAGTACTCTGAATGCGAAACTGCAACCTTGTCATTCCAAAAATTGTTAGCAAAAAATGTCAAATTTTTGGTGTTCATGGTGATGTAGGTCAAAGTTTTTTGTCTTTTTTTTCTCTTTTAAGAAAAAAAAATGTTATTTGAAGTCTTTTCACTCCAAGTTGCCTCTTTTTGCCTGCTTTTGAAACCCGATCTCAGCGGTACCTTTACGGAAAGATTTTTACTCTCTCAACGAGTTATATTGACTCAAAAATTGCATTTTTGAAAAAACTTGCTTTGAATCTTCGAATGTCAGGAAAAAATTAAGGAATTATGAAAGTATATAGGATTTTACGGCCATCAAAGATTTGTTTAATTTTATTGAATTGAAATTGTTGGGATCTTATATTTCGTATCGATTTATTGTAATTTTTGTAGAGAAACTGTACATGCATTTCCAGTTCTATTCCTAATATTTTAATCCAGGTTGGAGAATGCTAAAATTAGGAAAGATTTTTCTCGATTCAATATTGTTTTGCTCTAGTTTCAGCAAAAAATGTCAAATTTTTGGTGTTCATGACGATGTAGGTCAAAGTTTTTTGTTTTAAAAAATGTCATTTGAAGCTTTCACTCGCAAGGTGCCTCTTTTTGCTTGCTTTTTAGACCAGATTTCCGCGGTACCTTTACGGAGCTATGGTAACTCAAAAATTACAGTTTTGAGAAAACTTGCTTCAAATTTTCGAATGTCATTAAAATCAAGGAATTATGAAAGTATGTAGAATTTTACGGTCATCAAGGATTTGTTTAATACAGTGTGGAACAAAATGATTTTCATCTAGTTACCGTTGCATTACCCTAGTAAAAATAGGAAGTGCCGCTCTATAAAAAAAAGGACGGTATCTTAACCTCAATAAATACATTAAAATTTCAAACTATGCGTCCAGATCGAAAATACGCCTCAATGACGTACGGTATATACATTTTTAGTCTTTGTTAATTAAATTCACTTCAATAAATTGTAATAACTGTCAATTTGATTGATGTCATTTATTGACAGAACTATGAACTTTAAAAATAGTTGAGCGGCGCAGGAAAATTTAAATGATTTAAGATTCCAAAGGTAACTAGACGACAATCATTTTGATCCATACTGTATTTTAATCCAGGTTAGAGAATGCTAAAATTATGAAAGATTTTTCGCGATTCAATACTGTTTTGCTCTAGTTTCAGCAAAAAATGTCAAATTTTCGGTGTTCATGACGATGTAGGTCAAAGTTTTTTGTTTTTTCTTTTCTTAAGAAAAAATGTCAATTGAAGCCTTTTCACTCCAAGGTGCCTCTTTTTGCCTGCTTTTGAGACCCGATCTCAGCGGTACATTTACGGAATGACTTTTACTCTATCAACGAGTTATAGTAACTCAAAAATTGCATTTTTGAGAAAACTTGTTTTGAATCTTCGAATGTCAGTAAAAAATCAAGGAATTATGAAAGTATGTGGGATTTTACGGTCATCAAGGATTTGTTTAATATTATTGAATTGAAATTATTGGGATCTTATATTTCGTATATATTTTTTCTATTTATTGTAATTTTTGTAGAGAAACTGTACATGCATTTCCAGTTCTATTCCTAATATTTTAATCCAGGTTGGAGAATGCTAAAATTAGGAAAGATTTTTCTCGATTCAATATTGTTTTGCTCTAGTTTCAGCAAAAAACGTCAAATTTTCGGTGTTCATGACGGTGCAGGTCAAAGTTTTTTGTTTTTTCTTTTCTTAAGAAAAAATGTCAATTGAAGCCTTTTCACTCCAAGGTGCCTCTTTTTGCCTGCTTTTGAGATCCGATCTCCGCGGTACCTTTACCGAATGACTTTTACTCTTGCAACGAGTTATAATAACTCAAAAATTACGTTTTGAGAAAACTTGCTTTGAATCTTCGAATGTCAGTAAAAAATCAAGGAATTATGAAAGTATGTGGGATTTTACGGTCATCAAGGATTTGTTTAATATTACTGAATTGAAATTGTTGGGGATATTATATTTGGTAATTTTTTTCATTTTATTTAATGTAATTTTTTTATTTATTTTTTATCTATTACTACATGCATTTCCAGTTCTTTGAACATTGTAACTTTTGCTATATACATAGTTTTCGTCGTTTTGTCTGTTGAGGCTTACACAACCTTTGCCCATTTACGCCTGCAAATGATGTACGAAAAGTATTTGCTACTCTTGACTAGCCATGATGTGAATCCATCGCTGATGCTCTGGAGGTCCAGAAATCGCCGATCGTTGCACTTTCGCCGTTTTACAATGTGAGGTGTTCGTTTTCAGAGCGACGCCGGCCTCACCGGCCGCAAGATAATCGTGGACACCTACGGGGGCTGGGGGGCCCACGGTGGCGGTGCCTTTTCCGGAAAGGACTTCACCAAAGTGGACAGATCGGCGGCGTACGCGGCCCGCTGGGTGGCCAAATCCCTCGTCAAAGCCGGTCTTTGCCGACGCTGCCTCGTCCAGGTCGCCTACGCCATCGGCGTTGCTGAACCTCTGTCGATCACGGTCTTCGATTATGGGACATCGAAACTGTCACAGAAGCAGCTGCTTGCCGTCGTCAAGACAAACTTTGATCTCCGACCGGGGAAGATCGTCAAGTGAGTAGCGGTCGTCCGGTTTCGTTCCAAATCTTCGGTCGGTTCGCATGATGCCTTAAAAAAGTATTTGCTACTCTTGATCGTCGGTGATGTGAAACCGTTTTTGGAACTGAATCTCGGCGACGACTGCGGAGTTGGTTCGGATCGGCGTTTTCGAGTTTCCTGAACCGATTTTTTGCAGGGAGTTGAATCTTCGCCAGCCGATTTACCAGAGGACGAGCACGTACGGCCATTTCGGACGCGACGGCTTCAGCTGGGAGAAGCCCAAGGTTCTGCGCCTCGACTGACGCCCCCCCTTCCAACAATCCCCTCCTTCTTAACCTGTCTTTCTTTTCTAGCTCTCCCTGATAGTTCCTTCCTCGCGGCAGTCTCAGTTGTGATGGGGGCTGGTGTCATGGGAAGTGGCACTTAATCTCTCGACGACGTTTGTTGGCGACGGTCGGGCGGTGCAGATCACAGTAAGCACCTGGCGAGGTGCTACTGCAACTTCGTGTAGAGTGGAAGGTTCTGTTCCCGCTAGACTTGTTTTCACTCGACACCTTGTGTTGTGTTTACGAAAAAGAATCTATTTGGAAAAGAGCATTTGCGAAAACACTCCGATCTGCACCCGGACCGGCCCGGGGTGCGTCCGCTTTCCCTTCTAAACACTATTCAAACATGACTATTTGGCATTTATCAAGCTGCCACCGAAACTCGTTTCTCTTTTTTTCGTTGTTTCGTATTCTATAGGAGTTACGTAGACTTATACTGGTAGGTTGTAGATCCTGTAGGCTTAGGTTATCATGTATAGAATTTAACGTGACTATTTAAATTATTTATAATGTTCGTACAATTATGACGAGACGATGTAATTACAGTTGTTCTTACCGGTTCCATTATTTTAAATCGATTCGATGTCATATTTTAAACAAAATAAAGCAATTAGAAACTACCACCGAATTTTCCAACAACTTCCTCTTACTCTATCTTCGTTTATTTCTCTCAATACATTTCATAGATAATATAATAAAATACAATATTCAAAAATTTCATAGTAAAACATGCACAGGTTTCTCTCCTCAATTAACTAGTCGACTGATTGATTGATTAATTAATTAGCAACAAAATCCTGTTACGTTCTCGAAATTTTGATTTTCTTTTAAATGGAAACCGAACAATTCTAACGCTGCAAAAAGCCTACTGCTGGCATCAGTCTTTTTGCATTTTCATCGTTTCAGTCGATTTAAATCTTTTATACAATTTATTTATAGTGTGATTTTCTCTTAAAAATGGATGGATATAACTTGAATCGCCTAAATTTCTTCTTCAACACTAACTCCTTACGTACGTACATCAATATATTTACAAAACACTAGACTGATTTATGCTCGTTAAAAAACAATCATCAACGATAACGTCTGTACAAATTACTCTGCGCGCAAATCGTACAATGGAATGTTATGTATGTACACTTAGCCTAAAATCAACCGGCGCCACATACACAAATAAATACAACTATTTTTTTCCTCTTTAATTCGTTATTTTTGGCCTCGATTGAGTGAGTGAGTATTCGCATCGCACCCCAAACAAACACTGACAAGATGGCAATGTAGCGCAAGCGTCCTGGTGTTGTTGAATTTCTTACGGTTTGAGCATTTTGATCAAAGAACAAAGCTGTCTACTACAGTATTCCGTTGGTGTAGTACTGGAAGCCGTCGTAGAGCTTCGTCGAGAGCGAGTGTATGCTGACCTCCACCATCCGATTCACCTCCAGCTGAAGTTGCTCCTCGGTCATGTTCATGTGGAAGCGATTCTTCAGGTTCTGAACTGTGGCTGCGCCCGATTTGAAGCACGGAAGCTGCGAGCCTGCAACAAACATTTACAGTCCCACCCGAAAATTTCAAAACCCGACGAGCGTACAATCGGCTTAAGTCTCTAGTTTCGATGCTGCCGGTTTTAACAAGCACCCATCTCTACTTATAAAAGGGAATTTTTTATGGCACTGCAAGTAGACGTTCCTTGACCGGAAACCCGCCGCAAAGCGCATGCTCTATTACTAACTAAAAACGTACAATCGGCTTCAGTGATTTTTACCAGTCTATAGTTTCGATACACGCACCCATCTCTACTTATAAAAAATAATGTTTTGAGACACTCCAGGTAGACGTTGGGTTTGAAATTTGTAAGGTTTACTATTTCTTGGTTTGGGTCTTATTTTTAAAATGTTTACTGAATGTCCATCGAATCGTTGAATAATTAAACCAATTTGCTAGGAATTAAGAGAAAACGTCAAATGTCCTGGTCCTGAACATAAAGATGTACAGAAGAGACGCTGTTTTTGCTGCTTTTGTTGTAAAACACATATTTGAATGGCATTCAGTTTTAAATATAAACATCAAAAATTAACGGAGTCGAAATATTTATATTACGCTAGTGGAACGTAAAAAGAAAAATTTAATACGTGTTTCTTCATTGTTAAATGTGACTTATTTGTAACGTAATGGAAAATAAATTAAATTAATTAAACGCATGTTATTTTATTTCCATACAAAGTGTATTGATCCATTATTTTATTCAGTTGTTTAGCAAAAATACCAATCGCTCGGTAACAGTGTTAAATGCTCAGTAGATTTATCAAACGTAGGGTATAATATATGAAATACATTCTAAATAACATTTAATAATAAAAAATAGTAAAACAACATTTTAATTTGGCGAATGGATAATCACATCAAACGGGTGTTAAAATCTATAACTGTGTAGTAAATTAGAGTAAATGTTATACAATGGGGCCATTTTATTTACCTATTTTAATAAAGAACGGTTTAGACGCCGTTTAACTTCATTTCATTTTCCGAAATGTGTATATATTTAGCGAGCTAAATTTAAAAAAAAACTAAGTAAAGAGAATATTTCATCCTGCAAATTTTATAAAAACACACTGTTTATGATGATACAACACAATGATACAAAATAATGAGCACTTTTAATTTTAAATACCACAAACAAAAACACATGATTATACGAAATTGATATAATTCGCATCTGTATGTTTAAAACTGATGTGGTATTTAAAATTAAAAATGCTCATTATTAAAAAAATACTAAATGCTCAGTAATAAATGTTAAAAACAGTAACTGTTTTTTGTAGATTTGCAGGATGAAATCTTGTATTTACTTAGTATGTAATTTATACTCTGTTTATTTTTTAATTTGGCACGTAAAAAAATTAATTTTCGGAAAATGAAAAGGTATGAAACAACATCGAGATCGGCCTTCGAACGCAAAAAGAACTCTTTTATTACAATAGGTAAATAAAATTGACGCATTGTATAATATTTACTATAATTTACTTCGTTGTTTTAACGTCCGTTTGGTTGGATTATCCGTTCGTCAAATTAAAAAAAGAAGAAATGTTCATTTATTTTAAAAATTCTCATTTGTAACTATCTGCTTTATTTTATAATATCAGTTATGTTTTACTATTTTCTATTGTTACATTTTATGTTATGTGTTAACTAAAAGAAATTAATGTTTTACTTCACTTTTACGTTCAATGTTTAAATATTCTTCAAATTATAGTAAATTAATATAGTTCATAAATTGAATTTATTTACCAATATATTTTTTTGTACATACATTTATATGCAGTAGTTTTAGTTTTACTTCAAATTAGTATTTAAAAAAATTATCAAAATGGAAACAAATTTAATAAAAATTGATAAAATTTAGTTTCACGGTGTCACTGTGAAACAATGCCATTTTTTAGCGGTTAAAAAGCAGCAAATAACAATTGTATTGGAGTGATCCATTTTCCTTTGTCAAAATATTATTCCTCAATTACAGCAAACAAATTTTGGCAGTTTTTTTTTTCAAATTTTTAATAAAAAAATCACATCGGTTAAGTAATTAAAATTATTAATTTTGAAAAAACTTATTTTTAATCAGATTACTGTTAACTTCATAACTTCACCATGCTACTAGATTTTGTCAATATTTATTAAATAGTTTCAGTTTTAGTAATTTGTAAAAATCGATTCTAAGTAAAATTAATTAATTGTATATGGACGTATCAAGAAAAATGTACTTTCAAATTGTGTAAAAAAATCGCGGGTTCCAATTTGAAAAATAAAGATGAATATCACACAAAATATATCATGGCATTTAAAACATTCAAAAATTGTTGAATTATCAGTAAATTAATAATCAGATTAATTGGCTCATCGGATTTATAATTTTTTGGAATCGAATCATGAATAAAAATTATGCTGCGTTTACTGTTTTTATAAATCCCCGTTGTATATTAATATTTTTGTATATTATTTAAAACTAGTTACTATTATATGAAATCTCTAAAATGCCATTTACAGGAATATCGATAGTTGTATATCGTTGGAAAGCAAATTTTATGCGGATTTAATAAATGTAAAAATGTATAGTGGGTTCTATTTAATGTTTATAAATAAAAAAGTTACGCTCCTCTTGAGAAAATGCTAAAAAACGAGAGATGCTCTCTTGATTATAAACGAATCAATGTACTTATAGGAAAGCGATCGCTATTCCACTGTTCTCAAAAATCGAGCTTGTTAGCTAATTTTTAACTACCTCTTCGGGAAATAGGAAAAACCCCAGAAAAGTGTCCAATTTGGGACATGTATTCAGGATTATCTCAGAAAAAATGGCATTAATTTTAATCACTGTAATTTTAACCCGTCAAACAAACACTTTTTCTATGTACCATTTTTTCGAAATCGCAATTTTGTTGTACAATATATCGTACAAATGTTTTATTTTATTGATGAGTATTTCGTATATTATACCCCGAGTCGTTACGGAATATTTAGCATTTTTGCTAAACAATTGAATAAAATAACGGATCAATACACTTAGTATGTGAATAAAGTAATACCGATTAAGTATTTTCATTACGATACAAGTCACATTTACCAATGTAGAAATATGTATTATTTTTCCATTTTACGGTATATTAGCGAAATATATTTCTACAACTCCGTTGATTTATGATGCGGTCATGTTTACATTTAAAAGTAAATCCTATTCACATATGTGCATCTTTAGGTTCAGGATATTTCCTTTTTTTCTTAATTCGTGGCAAATTACTTAACTCATTCAACGACTCGATGGATATTCAGTAATAATTTTTAAAATAACGGCTGTATGACACGGTACAAAATTTAGTACTAAATTTATATCATAAATTTACATTCTAAATTTAGCTTCGTGTCATACAGAGTTTGGATACTAAAATATTTCAACACTAAATTTTTAAAACGTGTTCCGAAAACTGATAAATTTAGATCCTAAATCGACGCCGTCAGTGTGCGCACGTTTCTGTTGCTGTTTCAAGTTTACCACAAGCGCAATCGCACATACATATAAAAGTTTTGGGTTATCAATTTTAAAACAAATCATGGGAATTATTGAAATTATTTGAATAAAATTATTGAAATTGAAATTAAGGTCAAGTGACAATTGGATGACAAACGCAACGCTTTATAGCGAGAATGCGCAGGCTCAGAGACGAAATTTCATACGAAATTAAGCACATTTTCTCAATAAATTTAGCACATAATTTAATATCTATTTTGTGGCAAGATTTAGTACTAAATTTAGTACCGTGTCCTAGACCTAAACCAAGAAATAGTAAATATTACAAATTTCAAACCCAACGTCTACCCTTCCCTTTTATAAGTAGAGATGGGTGCTTGTTAAAACCGGCAGCGTCGAAACTATAGACTGGTGAAATTCACTGAAGCCGATTGTATGTACACCCGTGGACAGTCAAGAATAACACTCGTGTTATGCAAATACCGCCTCTATGAGATATTGTCATTGAGTCGGTATTTGCATCACACTCGCCGGCTAAAATGCCGGCAAATACCGACTCAATGACAATGTCTCATAAAGTCGGTATTTGCATGACACGAGTGTTATTCATGACTGTCCACGATTGTACATAAAAATTTTGAATGAAATAATTTAAATTTGTTGTACCTGAACGCATGATCTCCACGAGCGGGACGATCTTATCCTGGTGCTTCCGCGCCGCTATCAGTCCCTTCAAGATCAAAATCTTGAAATACTCGAACATGTCCGACTGATCGCCGCCCATCACTTCCACGAACTCGGGCGTCAACTTGAACGGCGACGTCTCAAATCCCAAATTCTTCGGCGATATGGAAAGGATGAAGCCGAAGTCGATGTGGATGAGATGACCGTCGCTCTTCAGCAGAATGTTGCCGTTGTGTCTGTCCTTCACTTGTATCAAATAACAGAAGAGGCAGTAGGCGGCGCAGCTTTGGACGAAGTTCTTTTGCGCGGTGAGGAAGGCTTCCGATGTCACCGGCCCGTACTCGTTGATGAAATACTGCAGGAGCGACAGCTGACGGTGCTTTTTGATCTGGTGCAAGGACACGGTGTTGAGGATG
Source organism: Eledona agricola (assembly GCA_964023215.1). Classification (NCBI taxonomy): domain Eukaryota; kingdom Metazoa; phylum Arthropoda; class Insecta; order Coleoptera; family Tenebrionidae; genus Eledona; species Eledona agricola. The sequence goes on from OZ026861.1 coordinate 1,179,030, forward strand.
GGCTCGATTAAGCCGCTGTCGTTGGACAGACACTGGACGCGGTACGGGTGCACCCATAACGGCGCGTGCTCCATCTCCCATATCCTCTGGAACATCTGCAGAAGCTGCGACGCCATCAGCTCTTGGCGGAGGTCGTCGCCGCACTTCACAATCGCCGACAGGAGCCTCCAGGTGGACAAATGTCCGTAGGGTGAGATTTCACGGATGCGACGCTCTTTGTCGTTCCACGGCTCCTTCAACACCGCCGCCGAGGGGTCCTGGAGGTCGTGCTTGAACTGCTTGTTCTTCTCATCGTGGATCGAGTCGGACAACCTTCGACGGATCTCGCCCGCCGCTATCCACATGGGGGGCTCGCGCGAATCGCTCGACTCCTGACTCATCTGCGAAATGGTGTCCCGGTCCACCGGCTTCTTCAGCTGGACGTATTGCTGGGAAATCTCGTCGTCCTCCTGACTCCAATCCGGATCTGGGTCGTCGCATAAACCGCCGCACATACTAAACGCAGACAGCGAAGTGCTATCGCCCAAATTCTCCTCGCTTTTCGTGTGCCGCAACGTGGGCATTATCTTGGGAGTAACAGGCGACGTGTGCAGGTCCTCCACCTCCACAACCTCCACGTAGACGATGTACGGCGTCTTGTCCTTGGAATTGAGCACGGCCCCGGGTGTGAGTCCGTTCCCCGGCGTGGGAATCCGCACGATGTGGTGGGGCCTGGCGCTGTTCAACGGAAGCCAAACCCTCGCCGGAAGATTCCGATTGAGGGTTGTGAGTTCGGTCACCAGCCGCGTATTTTTCGCCTCTTTCGTGGGGATCGAGGACAGGAGTTTGCCGATGGAGATGAGCGCCTTCATGAACTCCAGCTCCGGAGCGAGTCGCGGCGCCGAACAGCTACATTCAGTCTTCTTGCCTCGCAGATCGTTCACGACGCCCGTGCAGCTGTCGAAGCAGGTGCAGCCGCTGTCGAAGGCCCTCCCCGAGGTGAGGTCCCCCAGGCAGTTCCTGGACGTGGAGGAGCGCCGCGCGGCGTCCGTCACCAAAGCAGAGGCGTCGCTCTGGGACCGCTGATGGTGCGTCTTCTTCACAGTGGGCGACGTCACCGTAACCGCGGCCTTGAGGGCTCGGGGCCGCAGCTCGTCCGATAAAATCAAGTTGCGCAATTTGATGCCCAGAGGTTTCTTCTTCGAAGGAAAAGAGGCGTCGGAACTGTAGGCGTCGAGCAGCCAGGCACACTTCAGCGAGAAATCTATCGACTTTCTACACCTGCAAGTGTAATAGTCATTTAAAATGTGCATTGTGTTCTCGCGTGTGAATAAACAAACACGGCATTGTTCTAGATGAATTAACGTTAACAGAGAGGCACCAAATCGGTCCAGTTAAAGCGTCACTGAGATCGATTTGTTCTCGACGACGAGTAAAAAATCAAACTACGCACAGACAAGCAGACGTCAGAAGTGCTAAACGTAATTTATCATCAGCGAAATGTTTTAATCCAACCAATTACAATAGATACACTCGTGATAAACAAACAGGGAGACATTAATCAAACGAGAAAACTCCTCGTCCTTCCATTTTACAACAATAAAATCGAAGTGGTTATTATATATATGTCTGTTCTTTTAATAATTAATTCTTACAAACATCATGAATATATTCTTAGTTTTTCCGAAAATTATGTTTTTTTTGCGAGTTTCTGTTGCAATAGAAATTGCAACAAATTTTCGATGGTGTACATCAGACTTTGATATGGCGTACTAGAAATAAGTATCACCAGATTCAGATAAAAATTATTATTAAATTTTCCAGAAATTACACAAATATTGGAATCGTTTCAATTATTCAAATTATTAAACCGAATGAATGAAAACTATTTGAGAGAAAATATCAAATCTGACACATTTAAGCAAGCCAGTAATTTAAGGTCCGAATTAAAATACAGTAGAACCTCGTTTTATCCGATCCCTCAATTATCCGAACGTTGCCAGGAAAGATACATACAAAAAAATAAAAAATAAACATTCGAATTTTTTCAGGTGCTTAAAATACATAATATTTCAACGTTAATATGTATGTATGTATGTCAAATTTTACTGTTTTTATGTAAAAAGTTGTTGTTTATGATCTCCATGTTTCGGTGTTTCGATTATCCGAACTAGTCTCGGTCCCAATTGTAACAACTGTACAAATAAAAACTGAGGCTTAGGAGAAATTATTAAATAAATATTGGTATAATTTGAATTATTCAAATTATTAAACCGAATGAATAAAAACTATTTGACAGAAAATATCAAATCTGACACATTTAAGCAAACCAGTAATTTAAGGTCCGAATTAAAATACAGTAGAACCTCGTTTTATCCGAACCCTCAATTATCCGAACGTTGTCGGGAAAGATACATACAAAAAAAAATTAAAAAAATCATTCGAATTATTTTCAGGTGTACAAAAAATACATATTATTTCAACGTTAAAATGTATGTATATCAAATTTTAATATATATGTATGTACTGTTTTTATGTAAAAAGTTTGTTTATGATCTCGTCTCAAAAAGCCCACGTTTCGATTATCCGAACTAGTCTCGGTTTCAATTATAACAACTGTACAAATAAAAACTGAGGCTTAGGAGACCACGAAAAGTAACTTATGTTATATTTTTTTTAGTATACATATACTTTTTAATTACCCAGAAATTATTAAATAAATATTGGTATAATTTCAATTATTCAAATTATTAAACCGAATGAATGAAAACTATTTGAGAGAAAATATCAAATCTGACACATTTAAGCAAGCCAGTAATTTAAGGTCCGAATTAAAATACAGTAGAACCTCGATTTATCCGATCCCTCAATTATCCGAACGTTGCCGGGAAAGATACACATACAAAAATATAAAAAAAACATTCGAATTTTTTCAGGTGTATAAAATACATAATATTGCAACGTTAAAATTTATGTATATCAAATTTTAATATATATGTATGTACTGTTTTTATGTAAAAAGTTTGTTTATGATCTCGTCCCAAAAAGCCCACGTTTCGATTATCCGAACTAGTCTCGGTTTCAATTATAACAACTGTACAAATAAAAACTGAGGCTTAGGTGACCACGAAAAGTAACATTTGTTTTATTTTTTATAGTATACATATACTTTTTAATTACCCAGAAATTATTAAATAAATATTGGTATAATTTCAATTTTTCAAATTATTAAACAGAATGAATGAAAACTATTTGAGAGAAAATATCAAATCTGACACATTTAAGCAAACCAGTAATTTAAGGTCCGAATTAAAATACAGTAGAACCTCGATTTATCCGATCCCTCAATTATCCGAACGTTGCCGGGAAAGATACATACAAAAATATAAAAAAAAAACATTCGAATTTTTTCAGGTGTTTAAAATACATAATATTGCAACGTTAATATGTATGTATGTCAAATTTTACTGTTTTTATGTAAAAAGTTGTTGTTTATGATCTCCATGTTTCGATGTTTCGATTATCCGAACTAGTCTCGGTCCCAATTGTAACAACTGTACAAATAAAAACTGAGGCTTAGGAGACCACGAAAAGTAACATTTGTTTTATTTTTTATAGTATACATATACTTTTTAATTACCCAGAAATTATTAAATACATATTGGTATAATTTCAATTATTCAAATTATTAAACCGAATGAATGAAAACTATTTGAGAGAAAATATCAAATCTGACACATTTAAGCAAGCCAGTAATTTATGGTCCGAATTAAAATACAGTAGAACCTCGATTTATCCGATCCCTCAATTATCCGAACATTGCCGGGAAAGATACATACAAAAATATAAAAAAAAAACATTCGAATTTTTTCAGGTGCTTAAAATACATAATATTTCAACGTTAATATGTATGTATGTATGTCAAATTTTACTGTTTTTATGTAAAAAGTTGTTGTTTATGATCTCCATGTTTCGATGTTTCGATTATCCGAACTAGTCTCGGTCCCAATTGTAACAACTGTACAAATAAAAACTGAGGCTTAGGAGACCACGAAAAGTAACATTTGTTTTATTTTTTATAGTATACATATACTTTTTAATTACCCAGAAATTATTAAATAAATATTGGTATAATTTCAATTATTCAAATTATTAAACCGAATGAATGAAAACTATTTTAGAGAAAATATCAAATCTGACACATTTAAGCACGCCAGTAAATTAAGGTCCGAATTAAAATACAGTAGAACCTCGATTTATCCGAACCCTCAATTATCCGAACGTTGTCGGGAAAGATACATACAAAAAAAATTAAAAAAATCATTCGAATTATTTTCATGTGTATAAAATACATAATATTTCAACGTTAAAATGTATGTATGTCAGTCAAATTTTAATATATATGTATGTACTGTTTTTATGTAAAAAGTTTGTTTATGATCTCGTCCCAAAAAGCCCACGTTTCGATTATCCGAACTAGTCTCGGTCTCAATTGTAACAACTGTACAAATAAAAACTGAGGCTTAGGACACCACGGAAAGTAACTTTTGTTTTATTTTTTATAGTATACACTTTTTAAGAGATTATTTTTTAATTTGTAATTTTTTTACAATATAAAAATAGTGCAAAAACTTAAATATTGTAATATTTATATTTTTTTAATGATAAGGGAATAAATCCAAGTCCTAACCAATCAATAGATTAATTTAAAGTGACTGTAGTCACCCGAAATATGTCGTAAAAGCCCCTTTTTACAAGGTTTTCAATAAATTTACAAAGTGACTAATCAACGTTCCCACTCGTTACATTTTCAATCAATAGATTTTGCTTGTGAGTTCAAAAAGGAAAAGATCCAAAACAAAAAAAAAGGATTCCAGTATAGTTATGACCTATAGTTAGGACGTTTATGACATTCATAGCAACTAGCGGCTTCATAAAAATATAAAATTGTTGATTTTAGAGAATTATAGCGCGTGACCAAATTATAATAGGTACAACTTTACTATTTTTCTTCTAAATGTGACGTTTTCCCTTATAATACTTTTTAAGAGATTAATTTTAATTATTATATTTTTTTACAATAAAAAATAGTGCAAAAAATTAAATATTGTAATATTTATATTTTTTTAATGATAATAAATAATCAAAGTCCTAACCAATCAATAGATTAATTTAAAGTCGAAGCCCATATTCTCTAAGTGACTCGAAAAAACAAGGTTTTCACTTTTTACATTTACAATCGATAGATTATTGCTTAATCAATAGATTTTGCTTGTGAGTTCAAAAAGGAAAAGATCCAAAACAAAAAAAAAGGATTCCAGTATAGTTATGACCTATAGTTAGGACGTTTATGACATTCATAGCAACTAGCGGCTTCATAAAAATATAAAATTGTTGATTTTAGAGAATTATAGCGCGTGACCAAATTATAATAGGTACAACTTTACTATTTTTCTTCTAAATGTGACGTTTTCCCTTATAATACTTTTTAAGAGATTAATTTTAATTATTATATTTTTTTACAATAAAAAATAGTGCAAAAAATTAAATATTGTAATATTTATATTTTTTTAATGATAATAAATAATCAAAGTCCTAACCAATCAATAGATTAATTTAAAGTCGAAGCCCATATTCTCTAAGTGACTCGAAAAAACAAGGTTTTCACTTTTTACATTTACAATCGATAGATTATTGCTTAATCAATAGATTTTGCTTGTGAGTTCAAAAAGGAATAGATCCTAAACAAAATATTCTAGCATAGTTATGATCTAAAGGCTTTTATGACAGACATTCCTAGCAACTAGCTGCTTAATAAAAATATAAAATTATTAGTTTTTGAGAATTATAGCGCGTGACCAATTTACAGTATAGCTTTAATCTTTTTCTTCTAAATGTGACATATTCTATTTTGAAAAAAAGCTCCACATTTAATCTAACAAGGACCGCCATTATACTTAACAATTTGTAACAAAAATTGTACTGCGGTTGAATAACTGCACAGAACAAGAATTGGTGCTTTCTTTTCTTTTTTGTGTATTTGGTGAATTCCGAAGATGTTCACTGCAATTCATTTGTGGTGAGGTATTTCCAACCGGGACATATTTTTAATTCCGCAGATGCCTTTCACCACCAAATAGAACAGTCTAGTAAAAAGAAAAAACAGTTTTTGATTTTTAAGAAAGCACAGTCGAAAATGCTAAATCGTCGAAAGTTGACGTTAAATTACTAAATATCTTCAAAATAATACTAATCAATGGACAGAATTTTTGTGAGACGAGCAGTTGAAAAGCTAGAATAATAAAATTTCGTATGGGAATGTTGCGTTGGGCTTGAGAACCTTATTGCAATCTCATTACAATTTTTTTACCATTCTTAGTGTTAAAATTATTTACTTTCAGTTTCATTATATTGTATAGAATTGGTATTGTATTCTGACATTTTTGTTGAGCCATAAAAATTGAACCACTTAGGACATACCAAACAACGGGAGTGAAATTATTTTTGGAAGATTGCTAGGCAAGTCACTTTTTTTAAATTAAAATATTTGAAAATATTTGCCAAAAACAAATAAAGCTATTGAAATAATGCACATTAGGATAAGTATATTGAAAATAAATTACAAAACGGGAATGCGGGAGATGAAAACATAAGATATAATTTTGCACAAAATACTCTTTGTAGATACGATTTCTATCCTTAACAGGGCCCTATTGTAACTGCTAAATCATGTCAATGAAAACATTGATCAAACGACGTCCAACCGACATTTGGAAATGGAATTTGTCGAAAAACACACTAAATGACTAATGAATGGTGCCCGAAACGGTTGTCAACAGAAAAGTTTATTTCGAACATCTAACTCAAGTCGAAATGTGTCTACACTCTAACGAATTCACGCTTCATGTCCTACGCACTTTCGTTGTTTTATTTTTGTACGCGCCTTATTTATTTTGTCTGATAAATCTGACATCCATAGCACAATATTGGATAGAAATCTTATTGACAGATCACATTTTTTGTTAAGAAAACGCAATCTGCAAAATTTTCGCCGGAAATTAAGTGCCACATCCGAGCGCACAAAGCATCGCGCGCGATAAATCATTTTTCCTCAAAATCAGCGAACAGATCTGGGTCAGGAGCGATTTAGTTCATCGATTCCGCGTCTAATTTTTGCCGCAATTTTTTTCTGTCGAAGCTCGATGACGACATCGCCGTGGGGGAATCGTTTGTGCGTTTTAAATCATGTCGAACGTTTCGAAGTTGACTTGAGCAAGATACAGAAATGTCGACTAATTATCCAAGTACTTTTTTTTTAATTTGTACAATTAGGAGACGAAGCCTTGACCGTTTCGTTATACGACCCTCGAAACCCACCACCACCGTCCAGGGGCGCGCCTTCGTCGAATGAAACTGGAGACACGAGATCCTGTCACGTTTTCCTTTTCCTTTCGATTTCAAAGGCAGGCGTCTGTATCGTTCGGACCGTGACGCGGAACGCCCGAAATGTCAACAACTTTTTCATTAAAACCATTAAGCTAACCGCTCGCCATTTACTCAATTTCGATTCGCGGCCTTCCTCTTCTGCTTAAATCATCAATTCGTTTTTTCTGTTGTTAAAATGAAGAGTTTCGTTGGTGAATTTTTCTTCTCGACTTGCCCTATTTCCACATGCCACAATGAGACCATAATAATCACAATAATATTACACGTGCCTAATTATTGTTTCAATTCCAAGTTTCTAGCGGGTCACGTTTCATTACGCGACTTAATTAATTTTACGAATTTCTAATTCCGAGAAACTTCCCGCTCCCTTCTAATTTTATTTTTCGACCTCTACCAAGCCGATTTGTTCTCTTTTCGTAACACTATCCATATTTCTATCAACAAATATCAATATTTAATATTCAGTTCAAGTTTCTCTTCCGATCAAATTTTTATTTAATAGTTCTTAGTTTGAACTTTAATGTTTAAAATTATTTAGTAATTTATATGTATTTCAAAGTATGACGGATAGCATGCCATAAATTCGTAAGTTTCGAGATACATACTCCAAATATAGTTATTACTACTACTTTCATTAAATTATCAAAATTGACTTAATAGCTCCAATATTACATATCTTTAAGAGATGTACATTTTAGTTAGTTTTTATGGTTTCAGTTTTTCATCTACATATTTTATGTTGTTAATTTACTTTTACTTGTAACAAAATATCCGCCTTTCATATTTCAAGTTTAGTAATTTTCGTTTAGTCACTCCTTTAGTATTTCAATAATACTTTGGTATGTATTATCTTACGATATGTATTATCAAACGGTTGCCATAATAACCTATTGAATGAGTCTTATATGCAATTTTTTTCTACTTCGCATCATTCATGCAATTTTAATTAAAAATTTACTATTTTAAAATTCGGGTAATTTTTACTTTGTAAATTTATAATTTTTTTCATCTATCAAGTTGTTAAAATTTTACAAAAAAAATGGATTTGTTTGGAGAAGTCTTTTCCAGGTTCGGATATTAACAATTATTATTTTAACCGAATTTAAATGGAAACGCCCGACCCACGCTTTTTACGCCTTTTTTCTTACAATAACAAATCATTAATGCAATTTTAATTAAAAATTTGCTATTTTAAAATTTGGCTAATTTTGACTTTGTAAATTTATAATTTTTTCACCTTCCATGTTGTTAAAATTTTACAAAAAATTTAGATTTGTTGAAGAATCCGGGTTCGGATTTTAACAATAATAATTATTTCAACCGAATTTAAATGAAAACGCCCGACCCCCGTTTTTACGCATTTTTTCTTACAATAACCAATCATTTATGCAATTTTAATAAAAAATTTGCTATTTAAAATTTGGGTAATTTTGACTTTGTAAATTTATTCTTTTTTTCACCTATCAAATTGTTAAAATTTTACAAAAAAAATTGGACTTGTTTGGAGAAGTCTTTTCCAGGTTCGGATCTTAACATTTATTATTTCAACCGAATTTAAATGGAAACGTCCGACCCGCGCTTTTTACGCATTTTTCTTACAATAACTAATCAGGAGCCGAATTTTGAATTATTTGTTTAATTGCTTTATTTTACAGCAAAAAAAGTTTAAAAGCTGGAAAAGTTGGTTATGCAGAACGAAAGAAAAGGTCTTTGGGAACAGGTTGCAGTCCAAAAGTTTATCAAAAGAGCAATAAAAATAAAGTAACAGAATTAAATACATAGGCGGGCAAAACTGTTTTAAAAACTCTTGGGCCGAAGTGACTAGGGATCAAAGAAAATCCTATGTAAACGCTTTGATTGAAAAACATCTTTATTCAACTTCAGATCTTAACAATAATCATTATTTCAACCGAATTGGAAAGGAAACGCCCGCCCGGCGTTTATTCGCATTTTTTGCGAGAAAAAATGCACCTCACTTGGCTAATCGCAGCCAAGGCATGGCTCCTTTTTTGTTCTTGTTAATACGTGATTGGCTACTTTCTTCGGAGAGGTATGGGCTTCGGTGTCTGAAAAACGCGCACCGTTTCAGAACCAATCAGGAGTCGAATTTTTAATTTAGCGGACACCACCTTTGTTTCTTTGCGTCATTTCACAAATCGCACTGTGGGAGTTCAGTTTTTGGTCAGGGATCTATTGAAATTAAATTTAGAATTTTAAGATGGAAAAATAAGCAACCACTGTTGGTGTGTCTGCTGACAACGATAAAAGTTTAATGAATTACAATATCGTATTTTTTATTCAATTTACCTTTACTGGGCTTTGTTGTGATAATTCATAATTCATAATTCATCATAAATCCTCTGGTTCCTGGTCCAGAATTGAGTCGTTTTTTTATTAATTACGACATACTACATTAATTATTTTTACAAGAAATGTAAATGGTTAACGGTAGTTCAATTTCAAACACATGAATAGTGCTAAAACACAAATGGAATTTGCTCTGGTAAAATTTAAAGCTGGATCATATCAGGCAACAAGTAAACTGCATGTTTAAACAAACAAAATATAATACATTTAATGGATTAGTGCATATTTAACAATGTTTTTATAATTCGGTCACAAAACCTAATAAAAATATTAAACGATTATCTATTCATATTTTTATTTATTTTTCTGCAGTAGTTTAAAATTGACGGGAATTAGTGTTTCGCTGATACATTATCGTTGAACAGAAGAACAGAAGAATTAGTGTTACTACAGAGTATAGAGCGAGTAATCTGTTACAAATAAAGGGATTTCCACTAGGCCATGGAACTAGCTATTGTTTTATTTTTTCAGCGTACAAATTTTATATTGACGGATCATAACGTTTGACAATAACTGTCAATCATAAAATTGCCCAAACGAAAGAAAAACCGACGTCTGAAAATAGCATTTGTTAAAAAAATACACTAAATTTATTTTAGATATACAGGATTGGGCAAATGTATCGGAACCGTAGAACAACTTTGATATTCAAGTTTTTTAATTGCGTGCTTTAACAGCTTTATTATTATTATGCAACAGGCAATCGTACAGCGATCAAGCCATTTAATTACTCGCTGCAACTCGTGAATAAAATCCGATATAATCAAAGCAAAATGAAGATAAAATAACCACTTGTTTTTTACTGGACAGGACAACAACAAAATAATGTAAATGACAGACGATTAAAAAAAAACAATAAAAACCTTGAAATGATCAAAATGGCAAACGTTCAAAGTTCACCACAAAAACTAACAGTCAAAAAGCAAATAATGACTATCCTCAAATGAATGAATTCCTCTCTCGAGCAACAAATCGTTATCAAATCAGATGACTCACCTATGCACTAGATAGGGATGTATCACTTCGGCGACGTCGTGCATCTGTATGTACATGCATACCAACTGCGGCAGATAAAACTCGACGTCCGTATCTTCAAAGTTGAACATCTTGTTGGCGATGTAGCTCTGAACACCCGGCTCCTTGCTATTGAAAAGATAGTGCATCGCCATCGACACGTCGAACACTTTACTCTCGAGTAACCTCAACATCCCGAAACTTTTCGACGCCTCACTGGTCGCGACCCTCTCCTCCCTCCCCTCACAACCGTCGACGACGTCCTCCTCTTCTTCTTCCGCTTTGGCGTCGCACTTTTCGTCCGAGTCCAGACTGTCCCGACTCTCGTGGTGGCGGCGATGGCGGCCGTATTCGACGCTCGATTCCCGCGTGGGGTTGCTGTCGCTGGAGCCGCTGTCGCTGCCGCAGAGGATGCCCGAATCGTCGGAGCCGAGACTCGCCAGTTCGTCTCTTTGCGTCGTCTTCGACGGATCCGAGACGGGAAGCATGGGGGCGACGGTCTCGCATTCGGGGCTGGGGGTGACGTCCACTTCGGGGATGCGCTGGAGGGCCGAGTCCAGGCTGCGGTTGCGGTGGTGCAGGGTGAGATGGGTGCCAGGGGAAGACGTCACTTGCGCCACGGGAGGCAGGAGGATCCCCATGGACCTGAAGCAAAATAACACACTGTTAACAAACAAATAAATACACTGTGGACAAAATCATTATCATCTAGTTACCTTTGGAATTTTTTGTCACAAGTAAATTTTCCTGCGCCGCTCTACTATTTTTACTGTTCATAGTACTGTCAATAAATGACACATCAATCAAATTGACAGTTATTACAATTTATTGAAGTGAATTGACGTAACAAAAACTAAATTTGTATACCGTGCAAGAGAACACTTTCATCATTGAGGCGTATTTCCAATCTGGACGCATAGTTTGAAATTTTAATGTATTTTTTGAGGTTAGGATAGCGCCATCCTTTTTTTGTAGAGCGGCACTTCGTATTTTTACAAGGGTAATGCAAAGGTAACTAGATGAAAATCATTTTGTTCGACACTACCAACAACAGACAATAAGAATTTATTATTTAATATCTTCCCGTCATAGATAAAATGTTACAACAATATTGGATCGAAATCACCGCAGAAAAACAAAAAGTTTCATTCAATATGCAGCTCCCGTCTTCTGTAGCTCAGTTATTACGTAAGTTGGAATTTTGATATGTTGCCGCCTTTAATTCAATTCTAGGACCTGTTTTCGGATAATATTTTTGATTCTACAGAATGTCCCAAAATCGTTATAATGGTACATTTTTTATTGCATACTATGTTTTTGTGCTCATTAGAGTACATTTTTAGTTGCTTACATATTTCCAAAAAATTTTGCAAATCGGTTTAGATATAAAAGTGAAAAAAAATAAAAAAATTAAAAATGGTTAGTCACATTGTATTTTAAAAATTTATAAATATACATATGATAAAATGAGTACTAGTTAATTATTAAATAATGTATAACAATCTGGTTAATCCAGTTTGATTAATCCGAGTTATTACAGGCCAAACTTTACAAAAATCAAATTTAAATTGGAATTGGCTTGTTTATTTTTATACCATTCGCTGCGGAATTAAAAAACCAAAATGTTTTCTAATTACAAACTTATCTCTGATGCTAACGCATTTGAAGTTATTCGCCAGAAACTCGTTTTGTAAACTATTTCAATGGCATTTTTAATGATTAACAGTGTCTCCAAAAAATTGTTGACATTATATATTTTCTAATTATTTCAGTTTTAATAATCTTCCTTTCTCCTGAAGGCATAAACGAAGACGAGTATGAACCTGCTACTTTTCTATAATAATAGATTTGGTGTAATGTTTATAATTCTTTGTTGCGTATTTTCTGGTGTGGTTGGAGGTTCCACGTAAATAATTTCCTTAAACAACGTAGCCCCACAAAAAAAAATTAATTTAGTTAAGTCGGTTGCAAGTAAAAAATAATAAAATAATAACTTAATAATTAAAATGATAAATCGCCAAAAACTCGTTTTGTAAATTATTTCAATGGCATTTTTAATGAATAAAAGCGGCTTCAAAAAATTGTTGACAACATTTTGTAATTATTTCAGTTTTAATAATAACAACATAAATGTCTTCTTTTCTCTTGAAGGCATTAACGAAGACGAGTATGAGAACCTGCTACTTTTCTATAATAGATTAGGTGTAATGTTTATAATTCTTTGTTGCATATTTTCTGGTGTGGTTGGATGTTCCTCATAAACAATTTGCTTAAACAATGTAGCCCCACAAAAAGAAATTTAATTTAGTTAAGTCGGTTGTTCGGGGAGGCCAAAAAAAATAATAATACTTTATAATTCAAATAAAATAAATCGCCAAAAACTGGTTTTGTAAACTATTTCAATGGCGCTTTTAATGAATAAAACTAGCTTCAAAAAATTGTTGACATAACATATTTAGTAATTATTTCAGTTTTAATAATAACAAAATAAATGTCTTCCTTTCTTTTGAAGACACAAACGAGGACGAGTATGAACCTGCTACTTTTCTATAATAATATTATAGATTAGGTGTAATGTGTATAATTCCTATAAGGCCACGTAAAAAATAATAAAATAATTACTTAATAATTCAAATAATAAATAATTACAAAATATGTTATCTCAAAAATTGTTTTTAAACCAAATGGTCATAAACAAATTTTTGGCGAAGTCGAATGTGTTGGGATTTGCGGGTTGTAATTGGAAAAAAAATTTGTTTTTAATTCCGAATCGAACGATATAACCATAAACACGGGTTCCATTTTAAAAAAGAATAAAAAAAAAGCTTTGAATTTTGAAAAGTTTTTGACTGTAAATTTTGCACATCCTTTAATATTTCGCATCAATCAAACTTGATTAAGAAGGTTGTTAGATTTTATTTAAAAAGTAGCTAGTACTAATTTTATCAAGAGGGCTTTATTTATATTTTTTATAACTTTTTAAACCTCCAGATAAAAAAACAAATGTAAAGGTTTTTTTCAGTTATCTAAACCGATTTGAAAATTTTTTTTGGGAAAATGTAAACAAAAATAGGTAAAATAAAATATATAGCACAAAGAAAAGTTCGACTGTAAATTTTGCACACCCTTTAATATTTCGGATCAATCAAACTTGATTAAAAAGGCTGTTAGACTTTCTTCAATAAGTACCTAGTAGTAATTTTATCAAGGGGACATTATTTATATTTTTTATAAATTCTTAAAACTCCAGGTAAAAAAACATTTTTTTTTGGTTTTTGTAATTTTTTCAGTTTTCTAAACCGATTTGAAAATTTTTTTGGGAACATGCAAACAACTAAAAATAGGCACAAAAACTACGACATAAAATTAAAAAAATTATAATTATGACGTCACACATGTATAACCAAAGAAAAAATCCTGAACTGAGTAAATGTAATTAAAGTCTGCAAAACATCAAAATACCAACTTAAGCAATAATAATTGAACCACAGAAAACGGGAACTGTATTTGGAAAATACCCAAAAATGATGGAATGTCATAGAAAACGAAATGATACAAAAAACGAAGGCCACCAGACTAACCGGATCTGAACCACACACAGATGCCGACATTCGCCAACAATTAACAGATCCAAAGAAATCATTTTAATAGTTTAGTGACCCGAAAACCATTAAAAAAAAGCTGAGTGACCCAGTTATCCCAACGACGCATTACATATTTATTTAAGCCGTAAAAAAGCCATATCCTACGTATCCCTCCCATCAACTTAACCACACACGCACACACACACATTTTATGCTCCAATATTTCGGTCACGACCATTACTCATCTCGAAAGAATTCGTAACATCTCCAAAGTAATTAATATGGTCCGTGACCCCTGATCTCTGGCATTTATCTGTCTGTCTAGGAATGAAACATAAAAAGCGCACCTAAAATCCAAACTCAGGTTCCTCTGATGATTGCTCAGTCTTATTTTGTTGTTGAGATTGCTGTTGGGGCGCCCGTGGACCGAGGGCACGCTGTCCTTGCAGCCCCCGCTGAATTTGGGGCGTTTCACGTGGGCCATGTTCGTCGTCGAAGCGTGCACTTCACTCATTTCGCTCTTGCTTCATTCTATCGGGGTCCCGTACCTGGAAAACGCGTCCATTATTAGCGGATTTTTGTTTTGGGGGGCAGATGTTCTTTGGGCGGTAAACATCTGTCGCGATTTTTATCGAACCTCGTCTCGATTGTAAATACGAGTACAAATGGCGAGAAAGAATGACGCAAAGCGATATTTTCGTGGAGATAATTATCCAACGGAAATGATTTATCGTGTCGCGAATATACAGAATTTCATTCGGAATAGGTGATCGTACATGGGCAAATAATGTTCAGGAACTACTTAAATTGTCTATAATCTCGCTGATGCACAAAACTGAAAAAAACACGAGAAAGCACTTCTTCCACAACAAATCATAAACCAATTGTGCTGTATGTATTTACCTGCTTCCCCTATTCTAAAATCGAATTCCAAAAATCCTATCCGTAACTGGAATTTATGGTACTATAACTACGGTGGGTGGTCAAAAGGTACAAGTCAAAATTTTGCGAAAACGAGTAAAAGTCATTTTTGTATGTTTTTTAAGTTTCCACATCGACTGGTCTAAACCGTATAAGTAAATTTCCTTAAAATAATATTTTATTCAAATTCATAATTATTACGTCAATAAAGCAAAAGTATTTTTTTTTGAAAACTATTATTCTACTAAAATTGTTCTTAGTTAAAAAAATTAAGTACCGTTATAATAAAAAAACATCTTTGTAAGTTCCTAAATTATTTCCCAAACGAAGAAAAAAATAAGTGCCAAAATTTTACAACGGGTTTGCGTATTTTGACTTTTACTCGTTTGACGACCCAGCATAGATAGATATGGTATATAAACGACAATTCCGCTTACATTTATATTCTTCTTAAGAATACCTTGTAAATACGGTTACTATTTTAATGTTTAAATTCATAATTTTACTTGCAAACTTAAATTAATAAGAATAAGTCGCGTTCTTGCAAAACAATGTTACTGTTTGAACTTTGCATCTCGTACGCGTTACACCGTCAGCAATCTTATTAAATATCTCGCAAACAAAGCGACTCATCAAAGAACACAAAACAGAATTATAAATTTGTGCAATTTTACATTCTGGCGTAAATAAACGGATACGGCCCGGAAAAAGGCGCTCATGCAAGTGTAAAAGGTTAAAAAAAATATTGAGGGTTACTAGGAAAATTTCTTTTCACGTTGGAAGAAATCAAATTTTATTCACATTATTTTGGCTTGTCGTATTCATTTTAACAATGTCAAGATTTTTGTATAATAGACAATTTCAAGAAGGTAAATATGATAATACAATACATCATAAAATCCAACTAATATCTTATTTACATCGCAAACATACCTACAAAGTGGACGCCGCCATTTGAAATTTTTGTATAAAATTCAGGAACAAACGACTTCAAACATTTACATTTTACTCAAATTTGCATTATTCTCACAGCGTAACGGCACGTGTTTCCAGTGTTTGAAAGACGTTAAATAAACACTGTTGCAAACTGATAAATCTGCGATTGCTCTAATTAATGTGAATCTCTCCCCGTCTCCAGAGTCGACAATAACTATGCTTTTTTGCTTTAAGTCTTTTACATTTTCTATTGGAACGAAATTTACGCTTTACAGGAAGCTTATTAAATATTTCGCAAGCAAACGCCTTGTCAAAAACATAAACAGAGAAAAAATAATTTTCTATTTATAAACTGGTACAAATGCTTCGTAAAAGCTCTTGAAAGTATGTTATAATTTGATATTTTATGATGTCTACGGTCAAATATGTCGCACCTCTTTCTTTTACATTTCTACAATGTATTTTCAATTAACAACACATCGTAAATTATTGGTTTATGATTTTGACAGTTAAAAAATTAGTCACGAAAGGTAATGAGTAGTATGAATATAAAAAAAGTATTTGCTTTTACTTCGAGTAAAAGCATTTATTTTTTAGCTCTTCGTAAATACTTTTGGGGGAAACACATACTAAAGTAAGGACTTCTTTGTGTAGTATATTCGAATCTAAAAACCTGTGCCCGCCAAACTTCTTTAAAATATTTGTTCTCTTGTTTCCGTGATTTTTGGATCCATAAACATAATTAGAAATCCATTCTAGATTTTCTACACTAAATCATGTATTTTGTACGGGTAAATTAGGACATTTATATTGTGCTAAAATAAAATAAAATAATTAACGGTGCAAAGATTTTCCTTTTCTTCTTCTTCTTTCTAAATATACCTTTCTATTTCTTTGCAAGTTTAGAAAAGCTGATATAATTAATAAAAAAAAGTATTTGGTACGAAGCTATTCACTGATTAACTTCATGAAAACTGAAATATTTGCTTTATGTGAAGCAGAAAACCTAACAAAAACATGAACTATCCCCTGTAGGCTTTGGTTACTTATCCAAAAGCATTTATTCCTATTTACTTCGATATATAAAGTACATTCGTAAGTAAATATTTCAACAGAAAGTACTTACTTTAATTCAAAGCAAAAAACAGCCTAGTTTTTTTATAAGTAAAAACAACTACAATTTTTTATTCATACCACTCAATGTTTCATTTGCCTGAGCTTATTCCGGGGTTTCTGTTTTTTTGCGGACAAAATACAGGGCGGGCTTAAAGTTAGTACCAATTTTCTTTTGCGCTTAACTTTTATCGAAATCAAAAATGAACAAAAATAAACATATCAGAAGATGGCTGAAACTTGGCAACTAGAAACTGATATGGGGTTGTTTAAAGAGCAGGGTCTACGCAAATAACCCTCAAGCTTTGGATCCCAAGAAAGAAAACATTCGATGAACAAGAAATTGATAACTTAACGCCCAATATATTGAAAGAATTATGCAAAATGCCTTTAAAATGATACAATTTTGTACCAACAAAAATGGCATTGATTTATTGAATATCATTTCCTAGTTGCGATAGAATGATTTTTGACAAGTTTCAGCCATTTTTTGATATGTTTCATTTTGCTCATTTTCGATTTAGATAAAAGTTAGATAAAAAACGCACGATGTACAGTCTTTTGCAGTGGAAATGAGACTCATTAATATACAAAAACCCCCATAAGTCCATCATTTCCAATTTTGTAAACAGAAGACTAACCTTAAATTTGACGTATTATAAACTGACAGAAAGCGGAATAAAAATAAAGTCCGTTGCGATTTGGATTGCGGACTTATGGTGGTTTTTGTATGTTAATGAGTCTCATTTCCATTGCAAAAGACTGTACTTAAATTTAAACCATTAGAAGTAGGTTTGCAGCCACATCGATTTAAATCAAATTTCCTGAAAAATATCTAATCAACTTATCCCTTTTTTCCCAGAAACCAGAAAATATATCCCAAATCTTTCTTTATAGTTCTCGGCTTTACACAATGTATTTTCAATCAACAACAGATCGTAAATCATTGGTTTATGATTTTGAAAGTTAACAAATTAGTCGGGTCAGGTAATGTATCTTGTGTCCATCTAAATTCTCTGCAAAATGATTGTTGTTTCTTGTGACAAGCAACTAATCAGCATTGACTGTTCTTCGGGGCTCTAAAGCTACAGTTCAGGTGTTACAAAAGGCCTTGCTTCTGGGAATAGAACAACACAAATTTTAGACATTATCTTGACCAACTCAAGTATTTCTGACCTATCTACGAAAACAATTTTGGGAATTCTGGCTTGGATTATTTAGTATTTCGCCGAAGCAATCGACTTTATCCAAAACTCCAAAACTGTCGATTGTATTATAGCATTACGCATTAGAATGACAACGACCAAAGCGATAAATCAGCGATGGTAGATTACTCAATGAATTCGAACTATTCGCGTTATCTGCTATCTCATGTGTGGTCAAAAATTCCCTAGATCGCGCCTTCGTCCTCGTCGACGCTCAGTCGGCGCCCCATTTGAGATAACCAACCGAATCGCATGTAAATAAATTTAACAGTCTTGCCCTTTGACCGATAACAGCAAAGATGAGGCATGGGTGTGCCCCCACGGAACGCGCATATCCGCTCGCATCTCTTCAAGCGTCAAAAACGCCCCACAAACTTACACACGGCTCTATTAGAAATTGTCGGAATACTTTCTACTTTTGCAGAGAAATCCAGGGACGACGCAGCCCGATCTGTCAAAAACACATATTGCCCACCACAGCCACGCACCACAATATCCTAACGCCACCTCCACCAAATCGACGCATTCACTTGCAACCCTTCGAAACGCTTATTATCAGTGGAATTTCGGCGATTTTACATCGGTACTGGGGGCACAAAGCGGAATTGCGACCAACACCAAAACACTACTGCCACGGGACTGACGCCATACTGCATTTCTTTGATAGGGGAATGGAAGGGGGAGCAGGGCTGCCACTCGCGCATATTATTGTCACTAAATGTGATTTATTTATAGGACGAGACTGGAGATAGCAGCTAACGAGATTAGTCAGTTGTCTTGGGTTATTGGGGTGTGTTTCTGCACCGGCCCCACAAATACGATTTTTAAAAGCATTTCTAATTAATATTACGACGAGCGGCAGATGGTCCTCTCGCCCGTCTGCAGATGCTCGATTTTGGGCGAAAGTCTTTTTTTGGTACGGCAGGTGGGCACGACCGGTTTGGAAACACTGATTTGGAATATGCCAATCTGTCATCACATCTGTAAACAATGCTGCTTATAAAACGCAAAACCGCATAAAATATCAAAAATACAACTAACACACCAATTTTTACAATTAAACTCGGATGGACTTCGTAGAAATTCAAAAAAATCAAATGTGATAAGTTACTTTTTGACAGCTCCAATGTGTCAGAGTAAAAATGTCAAAACATATTTACCTTATTTTTCAACTTCCTAGAACTTATTTTCAAATTCAAAAGCAACGAATTTGTGTTATAAATTTTCGTGTGTAGAAATTCGCTTGAAACATTTAAATGTAATTTATAAAAAAATGTTGTTAAAGTCACACTTTTATTCGATGTTCAAGTTTTAAAGCAAAGTTGGCTGGGCTTGGTAAATGTCAATTTTAATTTCGAAAACTAGTGCATTGTGTCGACCCCAGAATCGTGGCAATTGGTAAGTATAAATAATATTTCAAGTTATATTTTTAATGCGAAATCATTTTAAACATTGTGTGGTTTGTATAAAATGCATGAACGTTCAATCGGAACAATATGTATAAAATCAAGGTTGGCTTTGCTGCCAAGTTATATACAGGGCGGTTCATTTTTGATGTTCGGGGATCTATGAAAAGTCCTCACTCTCAACTTTTTTGTTGCTTTATTTATTACGAACGAGTAAGTAAGGTAAGTAAGTAAGGAAGGGAATTTATACTACATCGTTTTATTCTATAGAGCACTGACAACTTGGTCAAGGGAGGTAGAGTGCCAATTATTTCAGAAACACCTGCCAAACAATTTCCTTATCTTCCTTGCTGAGTTTCAGTCAATAAGGCGCAGTAAACAATTTTGTGGTTAAGTAAGCAGTCAGATTGTCCATGTTAAGCTTAGATAAATAGAAAAATTCTTCTGTGTCTGTTCTAAAAAAGTAATCTCATTTATTAGATAAAAAATCAGAATAGGAACACCACTCTTTGTCTTTTCTTTTTGTTTTCTCATTGTCGAGTTTTCTCATTGCATTTTTTTCTGCGACTTGAACCGCAAGTGTATCATTAGTTTCAGACTTTTTTCACCTTTCAAATTGTTAAAATTAAAATATAAATAATTGAATTTGTATGAAAGTCTTTTTCGGCTTCGGATCGTAATAATTATTATTTCAATCGAATTGGAATGGAAACGCCCGACCCGTGCTTTTTATCAATTTTTTGTTTGAAAAAATGCACCTCACTCGCTAATCACAGCAAAGAGCTGCCTTCGGCATTTTAACTTTTTACGTCTTTTAGTTCGTGATTGGGTACTTTTTCGAATGGGGCATAGCCTTCGATGTCGTGAAAAACACTGGCTCCCTCCTTCTCACAACCAATCAGGAGTCGAGTTTTGAATTTAGAGTGCATCATCTTTATTTATTTCTGCTATTTAACAATTCGTAAATTATTCTGTGCGGGTTCGGTCTTTTATCAGATTTGTATTGAAGTTGAAATTTTACAATTTTAAGATGGAAAAGTAAGCTACCAGGTGACAACGATATGAGTTTAATTCATTACATTATCGTATTTGTTATTCAGTTTAAATTTACTCGGCTTTGTTGTGATAAATAAATTGTTCCTCACAAATCTTCTAATTGTTCCTCATTCAGACTTTTATTAAATGGGACAAACCGCTTCGAGAATTTCTTAATTATTGTTACAGGAAATGTTAATTGATAACGGGTAGTTTAATTTCAAACAATTGTTTAGATGGCCACGTGTTTTATTTTTGAATAGTGCCGAAGATACTTAATAAAAACGCAATTTTGCTCTTGTAAAAATTTAAACAAACAAGGTATAATTCGGCACGTCAATTGGAAATTTAACAAATATTTTATTAACTGGGTCACAAAAAATCATCACATCTGTAAACAATGCTGCTTATAAAACGCAAAACCGCATAAAATATCAAAACTACAACTAACACACCAATTTTTACAATTATACTTGGATGGGCTTCGTAGAAATTCAAAAAAATCAAATCTGATCAGTTACTTTTTGACAGCTCCAATGTGTCAGAGTAAAAATGTCAAAACATATTTACCTTATTTTTTCAACTTTCTAGAACTTATTTTCAAATTCAAAAGCAACGAATTTGTGTTATAAATTTTCGTGTGTAGAAATTCGCTTGAAACATTTAAATGTAACTTATAAAAAAATGTTGTTAAAGTCACACTTTTATTCGATGTTCAAGTTTTAAAGCAAAGTTGGCTGGGCTTGGTAAATGTCAATTTTAATTTCGAAAACTAGTGCATTGTGTCGACCCCAGAATCGAGGCAATTGGTGAGTATAAATAATATTTCAAGTTATATTTTTAATACGAAATCATTTTAAACATTGTGTGGTTTGTATAAAATGCATGAACGTTCATTCGGAACAATATGTATAAAATCAAGTTGGCTTTGCTGCCAAGTTATATACAGGGCGGTTCATTTTTGATGTTCGGGTATCTACGAAAATTTGTTGCTTTATTTATTACGAACGAGTGGTAGGGAATTTCGTTTTATTCTATAGAGCACTGATAACTTGGTCAAGGGAGGCAGAGGAGGTAGTCCCAATTATTTCAGAAACACCTGCCAAACAATTTCCTTATCTTCCTTGCTGAGTTTCAGTGAATAAGGCGCAGTAAACAATTTTGTGGTTGTTAAGTAAGCAGTCAGATTGTCCATGTTAAGCTTAGATAAATAGAAAAATTCTTCTGTGTCTGTTCTAAAAAAAGTAATCTCATTTTTTAGATAAAAAATCAGAATAGGAACACCACTCTTTGTCTTTTATTTTTGTTTTCTCATTGCCGAGTTTTCTGATTGCATCTTTTTTTGCGACATGAACCGCATGTGTATCATTAGTTTCAGACTTTTTTCACCTTTCAAATTGTTAAAATTAAAAAATAAATAATTGAATTTGTATCGAAAAGTCTTTTTCGGCTTCGGATCGTAACAATGATTATTTCAATCGAATTGGAATGGAAACGCCCGACCCGTGCTTTTTATCAATTTTTTGCTTGAAAAAATGCACCTCACTCGCTAATCACAGCGAAGAGCTGGCTTCGGCATTTTAACTTTTTACGTCTTTTAGTTTGTGATTGGGTACTTTTTCGGATGGGGCATAGCCTTCGATGCCGTGAAAAACACTGGCTCCCTCCTTCTCACAACCAATCAGGAGTCGAGTTTTGAATTTAGAGTGCATCATCTTTATTTATTTCTGCTATTTAACAATTGGTAAATCATTCTGTGCGGGTTTGGTCTTTTATCAGATTTGTATTGAAGTTGAAATTTTACAATTATAAAATGGAGAAATAAGCGACTAGGTGACAACGATATGAGTTTAATTCATTACATTATCGTATTTGTTATTCAATTTAAATTTACTCGGCTTTGTTGTAATAAATAAATTGTTCCTCACAAATACTCTACTAGTTCCTCATCCAGACTTCAGTCGTTTTTTTATTAATTGGGACAAATCGCTTCGAGAATTTCTCAATTCTTGTTACAGGAAATGTTAATGGTTAAAGGTTAGTTTAATTTCAAACAATTGTTTTGTTGGCCACGTGTTTTATTTTTGAATAATTTAAGCACACAAAATATAATTGGGCACGTCAATTGGAAATTTAACAAATATTTTATAACTCAAAAAATAATAATTATATATAAAAAGGTTTATCTATATTTATTTATTTTGCAGTAATTTAAAATTAACAGAACTCATCGAATAGAGGAAATTTTAAAAATTAGTGCTATTGCTGACTACAGGAACTTACATAACAATTCAAAATGAACTACCTACAAGATTCTACAGCTCACTATAACCATTGTTTAAGTATATACTTAGTTAGTGAATATACTTAAACAATGCTATAACTAAGAACATAAATTTGTACAGTAATAGTTCAAATTTTTTAATTAACCGGAATTGCTTCCTACTTATGTTTTTCTTATGGGACACTCAGTATATTTTTACATTTTCAGATGCAGAATGAAAAACTACTTTAAGAAGTACAAAAAATTTAAAAAATTCAAAATCAAGATATCTTTGAGAACCATTTTAAGACTACAAAAAAAGTTAGTGATCAATAAAATGTCTCAAGCCTTTAGAACAAGTCAAACCGAAAACTAAACAATTCTAAACTAAACCTAACTTATTTGAAACTAAACTTAATTTCAAATTTCTCCATCGTTTTCAAACATTTTCTACACTTAAACGAATTCCAATGTGCTTACTTTGACTTCTTTCTTGTTGTAGGTGTAATCTGTATCTTCACAACAGTTTTTTTTGTAAAGCCTACATACTTTCATAAGTTTTTTTGGAATTGAGCTGAAATATCTCTAAAGCAAGAGAGAATAGAAAAATGTGATTTTTTCGAAACTTTTCAGTCTCAATAATGGTTTGTAATTCCAGAATCACTTTAAATATAATCGTTCCTTGAATCGCTGAAAATTGGATAGTAACGCGGGTGTGTCAGATTTATTTTGAGACGACCGTCTCAACACTTATTCTATTTATTTCCAGTTGTTAAATTGTGATAACTGTTGTTCAAACAAACGCCACATTCAAAACAATTACTCTTCTTTTATGCTCTTGTTTATAATATTACAATATCTTCTTTATTTTCGTTACATTTTATTATAATTGTACAAATTGTTATGAACCGTTTTGACGCGTTAAAATAAAAATTCTAGTACTTATATAGGGAAAGAGCAGCAAACTCTCGTTATGGTTTACATTTCGATTGTAGTTTTTCATTGTATTGTTTATTATTTTATTAATTTTACTCGCTACAACTTCATTCTAATGAATAATTCATGTTACATATTTTAAAACTAATCTAATTTGAACTTTCAACAAAAATAGTTGTTGGTTTTTAACATTGTGCTTTTTAATTTCTTTATTTTTAAATGGTATAAGTGAACTGCATTTCACGTTCACCATCACGTTTACTATCACTTCCGTCCCAAGAACAACTAATTCCAACTAAATAACATTTTTATTTTTCCTCGCAATCGATACAAATAATTAATGAGGTCGAGTTCATCAAACCCCCATGAAATATAATTCGATTGTAACCCGCATGTCTACGAAGAGGGCGGCGACTCCTCCGAATTTCCAAAACGTGAGAATCGTTTTTCCTAATATTAGAAGTCGAGTGCGTCGTCTCTATTTTTTATTTGTGTTGGCAACACAAAACTTCCCCATCTATCTATCGATTGTGTAGGGCCGCATTTTTTAACAACTCCGGTTACATTTATATTGCCTCACAGCTTTGCCAATTAGAAAACCAATTGCGTAAAAATTTCCCCATTTCCACCATATGTGTACGTTTGTATGTTCGAGGTGCGAATTTTTGCAGATGCTTCGAGTGCAATAACCCACGCGGTGTTGTTAATCTATTTATTTTTATTGCTCCATCGTTAACACGAACATCTCCGTCGCTAATTATTCGTTTCTCTGCATATTTTTCTTCCCCTGGCCATAATGTTTAATAACTGGTAGAACGTTGATTCCATCAGCGAGGCATAGAATTCCGACAATTAGTACTTCCTGTCTGGCACTGGAAGAGATTTAACTTTCTCACAGCGCGTCTTCGTTCTTGCAAGGAATGCGTTTCAAATTGCAAGTGCTGACTTTTCCAAAAACAAAAATGCACGCGTCGCCAAGGCTACATTTCAATGTTATCATTTGAATTCCTTCAAATAACAATAACGATTAGATTGTGTCAAACAAAATCGTTTGATCGCAGGTTATTACGTTTTTATTACGCACCCGGCCTGTAATCTAGGAAATAATAAATTTTTGACGTTCGAAACGACACTTAACTATTTTTAGGGCATGTTTTATAACCCAAACTTTGTCCGCCACCACTCCACTTTATTAATCTGAAAATCACTAAAACGCACGTTTTATGCTCTATCGGTTCGGTACAATCGAATTAAAGTACGAAATTTACTTTGTAAATTAATAGAAAGCATGAATTTTAAATTGACTCCGAGTTTTATGGCAATTACCGCGAATTAGTGGTTTTTAACCTAAACGTGATTTGCGCTCGAGATTAAATTACAATAATCTAACGTGCGTCTAAATACACTGTTTCGTATCTTGTACAATTGGGTCATTGTTTTGTAAATAACACTTCTACTCATGTTTAGTTGCTGGGCCATTTGAATTTGTTGTTCTCCATAATTAAATTTATTAATTATGTATTTACGACTATCTTCTGATTTTTTTGCGTTTAGACATTTCGACGGATAAAAAACGCACCGAAAACATTCGAACAACACGCGTATTGAACGTATTTTATTTTCAGCACTATTTGTAAAAAGTTTCTTTATTTTTGTCCCAGATTTGAAATAGAAATAACAGTAACAAATAAAATGATTATTAAAACTCTATTTTTGTTCTTTAAATTTTGTAGTGAAGTATCAGTTCATTAGAAAAAGATTCAGTCACAATTTCTAGTGCATAATAATTTTCTATTAATAATTTAAATTTGTTTCTTTATTTTTTGTTCGATATTGTATGTATATTTCGTCTTAAATCAGTCGTTACGAATCCAAATAAAAAATTAATATAAATAATTAAAATAATTATTAAAATTTGATAATTGTTGTTTAGTTTTTGTAGTGAAGATTTATCAATACATTAGAAAAAAGTTCAGTCACAATTTCTAGTGCATAATAATTTTGTATAAATAATTTAAATTTGTTTTTTTATTTTTGTCGGAAACTGTATGTATATTTCGTCTCAAATCGGTCGTTGCAAATCCAATTATTAAATAAATTAATATAAATTATAAAAATAATTATTATAACTCGATTCTTGTTGTTTAGTTTTAGTAGTGAGGGCCTATCAGTACATTAGAAAAAAGTTAGTCACAATTTCTAATGTATAACATTTTTTTAATAATAAAGTAAATTTGTTTCTTTATTTTTGTCCGAAACTGTGTGTACATACATATTTCGTCGCAAATGGGCCAATGCGAATTCAATTAAATAAATTAATTTAAATGATAAAAATAATTATAAAAACTAGATTTTTGTTGTTTAGTTTGTGTAGTGAGAAATTATGAATACATTAGAAAAATGTTCAGTCACAATTTCTGGTGCATAATAATTTTGTATCAATAATTTAAATTTGTTTTTTTACTTTTGTCTGATCTGTATGTATATTTTGTCTCAAATCGGTCATTGCGAATCCAATTATTAAATAAATTAATATAAATAATAAAAATAATTATTATAACTCGATTCTTGTTGTTTAGTTTTAGTAGCGAGGGCCTATCAGTACATTAGAAAAAAGTTAGTCACAATTTCTAATGCATACAATTTTTTTATTAATCAAGGAAATTTGTTTCTTTATTTTTGTCCGAAACTGCATGTAGTCTCAAATCGGCCGTTGCGAATCCAATTAAATAAATAAATTTAAATGTTAAAAATAATTATTATATTATTAATATAACCAATAGGTACATTAGAAAAAAGTTCAAAGTTACAATTTCTAGTGCATAATAATTTTGGTTAAATAATTTAAATTTGTTTCTTTACCTTTGTCTGATCTGTATGTATATTTTGTCTCAAATCGGTCGTTGCAAATCCAATTATTAAATAAATTAATATAAATAATAAAAATAATTATTAAAAGTCGATTTTTGTAAAACATTTAGTTTTTGTGGTGAGGGTCTATCAGTACATTAGAAAAGAGTTTACTTAGTTACAATTTCTAGTGCATAATAATTTTGTATCAATCATTTAAATTTGTTTCTTTACTTTCGTCCAATACTGTATTTACCTATGTATTTAGACATTTCGTCACAAATCGGTCGTTTCGATTGTAATTAAATAAATTAAGATAAATAATTAAAATAATTATTAAGAGTCGACTTTTGTTGTTTATTTTTTGTAGCGAGGATTTATAAATACATTAGAAAAAAATTCAAAGTCAGAATTTTATTGCATAATAATTTTGTATCAATAATTTCAATTTTTTCTTTACTTTTGTCTGATCAGAAAACTATTGTAAATTTGCATTGGTTATTGCAAATCCAATTATTAAATAAATTAATAAATAAAAATAATACAAATAATTATTCAAACCCATTTTTTGTTCTTTAGTTTTTGTGCTGAGAGTGTATCAGTAGGTACATTAGAAAAAATGTAGTAACAATTTCTAACGCATATATATTTTTTTATTAATAAATTAAATTGTTTTTTTTTACATTTGTTCTATAATATAGAATAATTGGTGGGTTTGCTAGTTTTCTGATCGGAGGATCGAGTTTGTTTAAATGTTTTGTGTTTTTTGTTATAAATTATTCACGTTGAGTAATCGTTTTATTAAGAACGCTGCGGTCGCATTTGGCATTGAAACCGAAGCCTTAACTCCAATTACCAAGTCCAAGTGCTTCACAATCCATAAAAATAAGTCCCACCCGCGCCCAAATAATATCAATCTTTATTTAATCAAAACGAAGCCGGGGTTATATTTTATAATTAATGTCGGAAAAGAAGGGAATAGATCCGATTTTATTTTATGACGACGAAGTGGGTGTGTATCAGTTTAAGGGGTGGCATTTCAAGGAGCGTCCCCTAATCGATAAGTCCGATGACAGAAATGGGACCAAGCTAAATTACCAACAGCAGCTGCTTCCCAGAAGACACGCGAGTGATCGCTAGGGGTCCCAACCCTGAACAACGTCCCCAATTTACAATTCATCCTTGTCCGTTCTTACGACCCCGTATCTGTTAAACGCGTACAGTTGTTTGGTGGCCTTCTTTGCCACGAATTTGATGAGATCATTGACGGTTCCCTGCCCTTCGTACAAGACGGGCGATTTTTTGTTTTTCATCCCCAACCAAAAGACGTTGGGCAGGTCCTTCGCGTTGAACATTGCCGGCAATTCTGTGTCGGAAGCGTCCATCCTCACCACCAGAAGATTTTCTTCCTTGAGCAGATTGGCAACTTTTCGGACGACACGTATCATCTCGTGACTTTTTTCGCTCTGGTTCACGTACATCTGCAGTAGAACGTCTTTGGTGCTGTTGAGGACCACTCTTTCGAAGTTGTTGGCCACGACGATGATGACGTCGCCGTCGTTTTCCACCGACGTCAGATCCGAGCGCTGGTAGGGCTCGATTTTTTTGCTGAGGAAGGCGCGGACGAAACGGTCGAGGTCTTCGGTGGAGAAGTCCGCATCCATGACGTATCTTTGACTTTCCAAGTCCCGTCCGATGACGATGGGTTTCAAAGTGGCGGCGTTTCGTCCGAACTCCGCCACTTCCTCTTCGAACTCGTCGATGGCGCTTATTGCGAATCGAACTTTGCCTTTGTACTTGTGGGCCACTTTCATTACGCGAAGTCGCCAGTAGTCGATGGCTTTGGCCGCATTTTCATAATCCGCCAAGTAATACACAACCACTAAAGGATTGGCAAAGTCCCATTTGTTGGTGGGAGTCCGATGGCCCACCAATCCGTGATAGTTCTTAATAATAAAGTTCTTAATTTCTCCAATTACCGTGCCCCCCGTAAACAAAATCCTCTCTTCTTCGTAGAAGTTGTGGAGGCTTGTTGGTCTGAACAAGACGATTCCATTTACCACTCCCTGTCTGCGTAACAATTTTTCGTTCGCAGAATGCGCAAAAATCATCGACTCCTTCATCTCTTTGCCCACCTTGAAGAACATTCGCTTCAGTCTCGACTCCTCCTCGAAGAAGCCGACGACGACGACGTCGTTTTTACTACTGAGAAAGCTCTTGAACTCGTACACGTCTTTCAGTTCGGTGACGTCGGGCATGACTTGGACCCGCATGAAACGGACCAAACTCTTGTAGTCTCTGGATCCGGAGTACCGTTTGACGAAGTGGCCGTTCTGGTAGAACCCGAACGTGGGGAAAGTTTGTATATTTTTTGAAGAACAGACGACTTTTCCTTTCGCCGAACAATCCATCTTGCCCAAAGTCACCGCAATTTTATTGGCCGTTAGTGTCTCTGCGGCTAGCTTGTAATGTGGGCGAAATTTTTGACAAGCACCGCTCCAAGGCACGAAGAACATCACCAGGAGGTTGTTGTGTTTCTTCAGCTGGTTGGCGAAGCTGCTGTCGGATAAACTGACGACGTTCTTGTCCCGAGCTGAATTTTCGCGGAGGAGCAAAAGAAGAACTAGAAGGGTACAGTAGGTGGACATGGTGTACTGGAAATTTTGACAAGTGTCATTTTTCAACCATGTGTTTATGAAATTTGAGGACTATTTATGAGTTTTTCCTGAGGATCATTATAAATGGTGCTAATGTACAATTTTTACGTGCCACTTCATTGTGATAGTGCATCGTTTTCCGCACATGTGCCAAGAAAAAAATACTGATATTTTTATCGTACACTTTAAATGAACAACAAACGATCTCAGTAAATGACATAAAATGACGCAAACAACAAAACACAAGTACAAAAAGTCGAAAATTGACAGATAAGAGTTCACTTGCAAAATAAAAGTCCCTAAATTAGAAATATGCTTGAATGGAGCGCATCACGTATGTATACACTTCCACAAAAATGCGGCAAAAATAACGCATCAGTCTAATATTTCAGAGCAAAATGTTTGTAACAAAAGTTTTTTGGTAATTTGCATTTTTGAAATTATAGATCGTTATAATTAATTTGCATTTCATTGATGTTAGCATTTTACTGTAACTTATTTCAGATTTGTCGTCATGAAATTCGCGTAGTTTGCAATCATGTTGTATTTTTCTTTATACTTTGTTATCTAATCCTGTGAAAAAATAAATCATTTTATTCAAAAATGTATGTAGATTTCAAATTTTTCAAAAAATGGTGCAGTTGCAATTTAAAAAATATATACAGGGTTGTCATTAGTGTAATCATTACAAAAATAGTTCAATAACAATTTGTACACCGTGCGAAAAATATTTTTACGTATACCTACATTTCAAAACTTACGAAAGCTACACAACTTTGTTTTTTCAAATAGAACTACCTATATTTTAATTTCTCTACTAGTACCCTTATTTACACAAATTTATGGTGATATAAGGTATATTACATTTTGGACCACCGTTATTAAATTACAATTTTTTTTCAAATTTATGAAAGTATGTGAGCTTTTTTTCAAATTTTTGGTCATTGCAGAGGTTTACTTAAAAATTTATTCAGAGGCCGTTTTAGCAGTTAGAAGGCTGAAAGTTGGTAGAAATATGAAGAAAGGATTGCTCTTTACACCCTATATGCAAAATCTCATTTTTACTTTACTGGGTTTGCAATAATTTGTGTCAAATTATACTATTTTTGAATAAGCATAACTTTAGGTTTTTAAATGGCACATCCTGTATTTCTGTGTACCATCGAATGTGTCTAGAGTCTGGCTACGTTTTTGTTCAGATTCTACAGCTAAAATTCATATTTTACGAGATATTTGATATTTTTGGCTGTGATCCAGATTGAGCCAGGATAAGGTAGATAGTGTGCCAGGGAAACCATGAAACCATGAACCACCAAATGACAAAAATGTGATAAAAGTAGTCCAAAATGTAAAATACCTTATATCACTATAAATCTAAGTCGAAAAAGATTTTAACAGTGAAATAAAATATAGGTAATTTATAATATACAATAATTGAAAAAAAAGCATTCGTAAGTTTTGAAATAACCTGTATACGTTAAAATATTTTTAGGTTTTGAATCCTGGCAAACGGTGTACAAATTGTATTATTTAAAATTTTTCGCACTAACGACTAACCCTGTATATTTTTTAACATTCTAAGGCATTGGAAAAATGATTCACAAATACCAAACAATAATAAAGCATAATGTATCAAAAAAATTTTATTAAGAATATTTTGCTCTGAAATATTAAAATGATGCGTTACTTTTGTCACATCAGATATAATGAGCCTGTATAAATAAGATGTTCTTGTAAGATGTCGAAGAACATTTTTTAAATGCTATTGGGTCCACACAAATAATTAAAATAGATTGTTAGGTTTTTCTTAACGAAGCTTGGCGTTGCATTTGCCACTAAACATAATTTAAAAGTACTGATAAAAGTTGTAAATAACGACCTTATCAGGAATGCGGCGTTCGATTGCGAATGACAGTAAAAGGACGCGTGATCAAAGACAAGCGGTGCTTGGTACGAAATTACGTTTTATTATGTGGCCTTGAGCGTTAGCCTTGATCTTCATTGCATTGCATAATTTTAATGTTGAACAACAAATAACAACAGCTGACAAAAGTTTGTGGCGTGTGAAATATAACACATCGAAAGGACAGGAGGGAAAGTCGGATAAAGTGAACGGAAATGTGTTTCGTGTTACTTTTGTGACTAGTGATACATTTAAAGATCGGTTTATAATTAACAGCCTAGTCGTTTGATTTGAGGGTGGCGAGGATTGGAAACTTTTAAATTTGTTTCTTCTTATCGCTTCCTACATGCGATTTACATCAGTAAAAGTTAGGAAGCAGCGCTAACTTTACTCGTAGATAAATTGGAAGCTGTCGAGAATGTTCGCCGAAGATATAATTCTGAAAAAAAGCAAATACAACCAGCAAAATTACGTTTTGCTCACATGACGTAAATCCGCCCAAAACCGCTCACTTTTATTATTATAAATTATTGGCCCCCAAACTGCGATATTTCTTAATTGTGTGTCCAAAAATATCTTATTTTTATTTCGGTTCCAAGTTCGTCACGACCACTCATAATGTGATGTCAGGTTTTTTCACAAGAAATCTTCGACCACGAACACTTTCTATTCGATTCTATCTTATTATAATGTTCTTTGTGCTCTGTTTGTTCGAGCGGCGAATATTTATGTAACAAATAAATCTTGTGGCTTGCATATCGCGGAAACGGAAATCTAACAGAAATCAATGAATAATCTTCAGACAATGAATCGAATTAATTACGTCACGTAGCGAATTAAACACGACAGAGATGTTAATCATCTCTTCCAGAACGTTGCTCGTTTCCTCTCATCTGCCTTTATTCAGTGCAAGTGTTGATGTTGAAGGTCGACACATGAAAGAAGCCCGAAGAATTATTTCTAAGTTAATACTTTTCGTTTATACAACTTTTCCAACTTTGAATCGACTCACTTCGGCGAAATGCAATCAATTTTAGATTTCATCACAACAAGTTTGTTCTGTATCAGGTTTATTTTCAGTGCGAACGTTTTAAGGGTTTTCAGTTGGCGACAAACAGTCAAAAAACAAAGTTTCCAATTTATTTTTGGAATTCGCTCGCGCGGTTTTAATCATATGTCTGGTTTCTTAAGATGGAACAGATGACGTCGATGTTTGGATTTTCCGATGATGTAAAATTAATTTAAAAAATAGTCGTAGATGTCTGCTATGTATTTTACAATATTTTGCAAAGTAAAATGTATAACATTCATTGGCTAAGTAGTTTTTGTAAGTATAATATTCAAATGAGCAATGTTTAATAATGCAATTGTGCTCAGTATTTTAATAATAATTCCTTGGTAGAAATAATGATTGCTCAGTAGATATGTAAATTTAAAATAATATAAGATTGCACGGTATTTTAATAAAATATGATTTGCTAAGTAAAAATAATGGACACCTTGTAAGTTTGTATATTATATTAAAATACGTAGCATTGTAGGAACATAAACATAATTTTATTCTTAAAAGAATATATATACAGGGTTGAGCAAATGTATAAAATAATGGCTGTAACATTTTAATTTGACAATTTTTGAAAATATGTGTAACAAAAATGTTGTTTGATTTATTACCTTGCATGATTTGATTTTTTTTAATATTACATATATTGTAGTGATCCATTTTCCTTTCACAAAATTATTTTGAAATTGGAGAATAAAATAATTAACTTGTTTTTTTAAATGGTACCTAATAATTTTTTTTGTGATTTTGAAAAAAAGCGTATTTTTCTCTATTTTCTAGTGCAATTTTACTATTATAGGAAAAAAAAATAAAGGAGACAAAAATTATTTAATAAGAGAACATATCAAAACTGCATGATTTTTTATTATTTTTTATTATTGTTTGATCAGTCGGTTTTCAAATATTTTCATTTATTCTTTCCAATTAAAGTACGTGTTTTTGTTTTTATTTGACGCTTGGACATTTAGAAGAAAATGTCCATAAAAACTAGGAGAAAATATGTACACTGCAATTTGAAAAAATAACTTCTGTCAAATAAAAGGCAAGAAAAAGTATCAGTTCAGTTCACGTAGAAGTGAACGATTTCATCTTATGGCAATTTATCAAAATCGGATGACAAATAAGCACATAAAATACAGACAATTTAAATAAATAACACATTCTGTAGGTAAAAACATAGCTAAATAAGTAATATCTTCTACTTAGCATTATCTCTATATTATTTCTCAAAAAGGTGTTTTCTTGTCGGTACGCCATATATCCTTTAATACTTCATCAAAACCAATGATTGAGTCATCATTTTGAAGATTACCTTTACCGTTATCTGCAAAAAATTAACAAACAAATAAAAATTTAAATGTTTCTTTTAAAAATATTAATAACCGTATCTATCGAAGCTGCAAAATGGTAACACTATGATTTTTTATATGGCACATTATTATGTTTAAGTCTACTTTTATTATATTAACTGAGCATTTTTACTTTTATTACTTCAACATAAAACATAAAAGGAGAAATATTTAAATACGTAGCAAAATAAATATATATTTGGCTTGTACAATTTTTACTGAGAATATCTGTATAGCACTTGGCAATTTAACTGTGCATAAACTTATAATACTGCGCAATTAATATGATTTTTTGGAAAAATGTAATATGAAAACTAAATCTGCTGGCTCGGTTTGAACTCAATTCAAATTTTACAAAGCAACATATAAACGCACTGTTTAGAAAGGTGCTGTTTGATTATAATTTTCCTGTCACCGTCAAAGGATTGCATTTCTTGACATAAAGCAGCTGTCGGTGTTGATGTTTTGGTCGTTGAACCTTTAAACTAATTGGTTTCTTGCAGACGCGCTATTGTCATAAATTTCAGAACCCAGACCGCGAGGTACCATAAATTAATAACGCAAACACAAACATCGCCTTCGTCTTCATTCGAACTTAATTTAGTCAAATTCCACTGCCATTCTAATAAATAATAAAAACTTTCTCGCTTCGGTAAAAGTAAAAATCCGCTTTCACGAGTGTCCCGTTTCATAATTAGCACCAGAATTATAATTTGCATGGCCGTGGCCGGGTCTTTGCGTGGAAGAAAACGAATCATGTGAATGGCATTACTGTGACCCCTCGCCAGACCTTTTTAAGAATTTCCGCTGCTTTATCCTGCGATTAGGTCGTGTTCAGTCACTTGAAGCGTTACGTATCCTGTATGCACTGTGTGAGAAAATGAGAAAATCGCCTCGGCACCGATTTACGATGATTCTGTTATTTCAGAGCCCTGCTCGAAATAGATTCCGAAAAACGTGCGTTTGTCTAATTGCAAAGGCAAACGTGGGTGCGTTGCACCTTCGTTTTCGTCATTTTTCTCGTGGACATTTACGAATCATTCGTCTTTTTATCAGCTTTCCAAAAAGTACAGTGGCTCGGGTTTGGGGACCGGAAATGGCCACGTTGACGGCTATTTTAAATGCCTACATAATAACAAACAATCTACTCAAAATAGTCATCCTCTGTTTTCATGTTCATCCATCCTGACCGCTTTCTTCGCTTTCTGACTCTTCCGAGCCGCGCTCTATTTAATCGTTATGCAATTACGCCGTGTATTTGTTAAGTTTTTTAAGTAATGACACTAGTTCGTGGAAATTCTACGTGAGGATTACAGTTTCGTGACAGTAATTGGCATTTATTTTCAAAAGGAAACGATTTTATGCTTGGATCGACAACGAATTGCATTTAAAGAGACATTTAAAAAAATACCATTTTGCTTCTGTTATGTTGTTGGGACTCACGGAATAAGACACCTTGTAAATACATAC
Organism: Eledona agricola; assembly: GCA_964023215.1. Lineage (NCBI taxonomy): Eukaryota > Metazoa > Arthropoda > Insecta > Coleoptera > Tenebrionidae > Eledona > Eledona agricola. Next base: position 1,214,527 of record OZ026861.1, read on the forward strand.
ACACGAGGCGGAATTTATTAAATCGATAAGCAGGGCACGTGTCGGTCGAAGGTTGGACTTTGTGGATATTTTTACATGTAACAAACTAATTGTATTTGTATACGTTTTGTCTACATCCTTGCTAAACATCTTCAGTGAATTTTGGGACGGCTTAAGCAACTTGATCACCATTGGAAGATTTAAACTTTATTAATTATCAAATCGCTTTCCATATCGATCACAATACAATATCTTCGTTTATGCGTATTTTAAACGAATTGGAAATTCACCAGAAATTCCGTACATTTATTTGTTTCGGAATGATGTCGTAGTCAACTTTCACATGTTAACTATAATATCTTCCGAGAATATTTAAGCGAAATGGTACATTTATTTATTACCTTTTCCGGTTTTCTTTCTCTTCCCGGAACTCATTGCGTTCGTACGGTCAAAAAAAGGAATTTGCAGTTTCGGCTGGCACTAAGTAACAAACTAATTCGTTTTAGAAGTTGTTAATTGATTATTTTTCCACTTTTCAATTTAAAGTTTTACAAAAAATTTGTTTTGATTTCTTCAGCATCAAATATTAACAATAATTATTTGAATCGAATTTGAATGGAAATGGCCGCGGTGCGCTTTTTACGTACTTTTGCTTCAAATATTTTTTGGGACGGTTAGTTTCTGATTGGGTACTTTTTTCGGATGGGGTATGGGCTTCGATGCCTTAAAAAACACTCGAACGGAAGCAAACACCGTCTCACAACCAATCAGGAGTCGAATTTTGGATTTAGCGTCCATTATCATTGTTTACTTGCTTCATTTCCCAGTTGACAATTCTTCTATGCGTGTTCGTTTTCTATCAAAGTTAAAATTCGGCATTTTTAAAATGGAACCAGTTTGATACAATAATTTGGATGCAATTACACATTTTTATTATAATTTTACTTTTTTTGGTTTTCTTATTATAGATAAATTGTTCGTCACAAATTCTCTAGTTCCTAGTCCAGAATTGAAACGCTTTTTGATTAATTAAGATAAACCACTTCGAGAATCTCTTAATTATTGTTCCAGGACCTTTAAATAGTTAACGGGTAGTTTAAATTCGAACAATTGTTTTGTTGGCCATGTGTTTTATTTTTAAATAGTGCTAAAAAAATGTAATCAAAAACTGAATTTTGCTCTGTTAAACATGTAAAACATGTAAATCGAAAATTGAAATGGTTCTTAACATAAAATTAAAATAATCGCTCCTCAAACCCCATTTTTATTCATTGTTATGTTCATTTGTTGAACTTTAAACAATGCATGAATTTAATCAAATAAGAGAGATTTATTCAAAATTTGAAAGCTTCTCTGTTGTATTTTTCAATATATTTTAGAATCCAAATTGAATATATATTTTTTTAATTAGATGGAATGCCTACCATGGGACAGGGACAATATAAAGAAGTAATTTCAACTGAGAGGGAGCTTATCAGAAAATTAAATCATTTTTACGGCAATAATTAATAACCAATTAAAAAACCTTTTTCTCTGACAAAATGACCACGACTCGCCACTGTTTGCAGTAAGTCACGGAATCTAGCTTTTGTTTTATTTTTGACAGAAACTGTAAATCTGGGATGGAAATTGTTAAAAAGGGCACTAAATGTTAAATGTATCTTGCGTATTCTTTCGAAATCACAGATAAATAGGCAAATAAATTGGCATCTCTATCAATTTTTGATTTGAGCTTCAGCACCATTTCTTGGTATGGACTCACTTAATCATATCGATAAAATAAATTAGTTTTTACGAAGTATAATTATTTGTTGTTTGTTAAAAATAAAACTCTGTTTCTTTTTTAAATGTGTTTATTGCTTCGTCGACATAAAACATAAATACAAAGGAAATACATTATATATTACTCTAAATAATTCACATCAGTCTAGAAACTAACAGTCTAGTCACAAAAACTATCCTCGTTTTTAATTTAATTTTTTTACAACATTTTTACTCATTTGTACTGAAATCGTTTTGACGAACCCAAACTACTTATTCTATTGACCGTTAATTTCTTTAAGGTTGCTGGTGATCGAATTGGGGACACAACAGTATTTTTTTTAAATGTTGAATACAGTAATGAATTTCCTGACAATGCACTAAGAGGACACACAATGCAACACAAAATATACAAAACAATTTACAAAAATTATGAACGAAAATTATTCGTATAAATTATTTTCATCACAAAACGAAAAAATTTTAAAAATGGACACGGATTGTTTTAAAAATTTCAATGTGGAAAGCTCTACGCAAAGCAAAACATATTACCAACATTTCAACATGATTATGTAAAATATCTCGATTTAGTCATATGTGGCGCCATCTAATCCAATGGCACGAATTAAACCTAGGTTTCACGAAAATTTAAATTCACATTTCTCCATATCTAGGTTACATAAATAATATTCGACATTTAAACAAATTCCAAAATGATGCTCTGAATTGTTTTTTTGTTCTTTTTCGAGCATAATTAACGGAAACTGTAGATTTATTTTTTAATTTTACAGATTTTAATGTATTTATTTATTTTGTTATTTTTTATTGCTTTGACAGTTTTTACGGCTTTTTTCCCTAAACTTATTGAGTCAAATTTTTTTAAATCTTTTAGTTTATAAAACAGAGGTCGCCATCTGTGCATAAATTTTCCTACTAACAATAAATCAGTGACATCTAGTGTAAAGTAACAAAAACTTCAACAACTGACAGGTGACAGTTAACAACTTTACAAATAAAAAAGTATACCACAGCAACAAGAAGCAACAACTCGAATTACGTGTTTTTGTGTACATTTCTCCTTTATTTCCTCGAGCAAAAGTGACCGTGCCGTGAAAATTAGTTCCGGAATTAAATCACGGCTTCTGACCCTTCAGAATTGAGCGCCACACTTGTGACATTTGTTGTTGTTATTTTTGTTAAATATGACATTGATCGAAGGCATTGGCGATGAAGTGACGCATTTTTTTATCGGTTTGTTGGTTGTCCTCATCGGTAAGTTTCCGATATACGTGTCACTCCCACCCCAGCACTGTAATCTAGTATCTTTCGCTTGGTGGACTACGAGCATCTCGGAACAGAGACATGTCCAAACCGTTTGGCTTCTGGACAGGAGACGTCACCGAGCCCATCGCCGACTCACTAACCACACGCACGCCGTCACCATAACCGAAGGCACGGCCACGAGCACCCCTCCAGAAAGTCCCAGCGTTGAAACCCAACCGACTATAAAACCGCCAGAAGCCAGCCCCAGCAGTTCGGAGGAGCGCAGCGAGGACGATGAACGAACGAGAATCGTGGAGACGATGGATGCAGACACGTGCGTGTTAAGACAACGACGTTTGGCGTTTTATAACAGAAACGACAGTTCGGCCGCATCCAGCACCTGCATAATGGAGCACAATTATGCGGAAGCGGCGTCGGGGGAAATCGTCCTCCCAGTAGAACACCAAGAAAATTCCATTCGCATTAGACTCAAGTACATAAACGACGAACTGAAGCTGGTGCACGGCAAGCCCCGTGAGCAACTCGGCGATTTTAAAAAGTACCGGCTTTGTGTCATTTGACGCCCGTTGTGAATTTTTTGTTCCGTAGACGCCATTTTGAGAGCGAGATCAGAACGGACAAGTTGGTGCGTTTGATTTTCAACGGGCAGGTCCTGCAGCAGGACACTAAGACATTGGAAGGTTGCGGTCTGTACGACAACTGCGTCGTCCACTGTTTAGTGCACCAACGAAGGTCCGTGCAAGACGGGGAGTCGTCCGAATCGCGATTGCAACAATCAAACAATCAAAACAGGAACACCAACCAAAACAATATTAATCAAGGCCGCGAGTGGGATTTGGGGAATATTTTATTGGCGATCATTTGTTTCACACTAGCGTCCGCGTGGTACTTCAGGTGAACTCGATGCCACCCATTCCCATACAATTAACAAACAAACACTTTTACAGATACGTCTACGCTCATCTGTACACCGTCTCAGCGACGGTTGGATTGATCCTGATGACGGGGTTGTTCACGATCATAACCTTGGCATTCTATTTTCCCGACCACGAACACATACCGCAACGTGTGGAAGTCGTAAACGCCGCTCAATCCTGAACCGACTCATTTTTCTACAATCAGAATTTGTTTTTTTCGTTATTTGTGAAATAAAATTTTATTTATATTATGTGAGTGCGGTGTTTTTTGCAATCACTGTGTATTAACTAATGTGGGTGGCAGCACTGTTCCCGTGTTTTTTTGCAATTTGCATATGCTAACCAATTGTTTTTTCTGGCATAAAACAAAAAAATCGGGAGGTTTATGAAAAGGGGCGACAAACGAACAAAAAAAGTAGCGAGGAATCGACGTTAGTAATTGCACAAAATAATGTATAATATTATTAGAATTACAAGCGCTTATTTTAATTTGTGTTTTTAGATTATTTAACAAATTGCGAGGATTTTAGGTGCGAATGTGGTGTTTTTTTCGGCGTTGCATTGGCACTAAAACAAACAACAAATGTCAAACGCCATAGAGAGTACGATGCGAACAAGCAAAAATGGCTAGTTTGGCAATAAACAACTTCTTAAATTTAGTTTTAGTGTTGGGAATCGTTTTAGGTAATCGCCCTTAAGTCGTGCGAAATTAACAAACACAGAAATCCGTTTTAGATTGCAGATTATGCGCTGCTGGCATCACAACCAACTCGGTCGCAGTCACCACCAAATGCGAATTTTACAACCAAACGCAATGTGCTGAGGGCAAAGGCCCCGGATGTAACGAAGTGGAAGAATGTGGCCCCCCCGATGACGGCAAGCGCAACCACTGCTTTGTTCTGTGGTCGTGGGGCGATAACGGAAGCGTCAACATTTCCCTCAAGGTATGCCATTAACACTGTTTGTAAATGCACCAGTTACAAACGGCGTTTTAGGGTTGCTTCCTCAACTATGAGGCTTGTTACGACAAGACTCAGTGTGTGGAGAAAAGCCCCAAGAAGGGGCAACACATGTTCTGTTGTTGTGAGGGAAACATGTGCAATCAGAACTTTACATGGGATCCTGCACCTGTTACTGAAGCTCCACCCTCGAGCAGTGAGTGTTTCTTCGTTTTTGTAAAGCTGTGTGTTGTAATGATGAGTTGTAGCCCCTTTACCTGTGCTCATTGCAAACATGCGCGATATTACTTATATCATTGGAGGAGGAGTATCTGCCATCATTATAGTGGCTGCTTTTTTTATTGTTTACTGTTGGAGACACAAGAAGTTCTATTTTAACGAGGTAAGTCAGTTTTAGTAACTGGGACACTTTGCCCAGCTTTTTATTTCTATGTTTTGATATTGAATTTGTTGTATTTTTTTTAATTTGTTATGTGTCTGTGTTGTTTGATAGCGACGTCTCAGACAAGGAACTCGTATCCAATCTGAGCAAGACGAGAAAATGAAGGTGTTTATAAAGCATTTGTTATTTGCAAATTGAGCACAAGTTATGCAAAATTAATTTGAATTTTATTCTGGTAGGTTTTTAATACATTTGAATGGAATTTTCAAGTAAATCAGAATAGTGGTTTTATGCTCAATGTAACACTAGTTTTTTTTTGTACAAATACGAGAATTTAATAATATGCTTGGAGGTATGAAGTCATATAATAATAAACATGCTGTCCCAAAACCCAATCTCATCCTTGAAGGGGTCATAACTGACCAGATTATCAAAGTATGACTAGTAAAAAAATCGTAGTTTTCGAAATTTTGGCACTTTTATAAATTTCGCGAAAAACAACAAATTAAATCAGTGTTTCGAGTGTCACTGCTACAAATTTCAATATTCTAAGATTCTAATTTTTGTTACCCAAGGCCCTGCTATTAATCACAGTTCAAGATAAAACTTATAGTGTATATGCATTTGGAAAAAACAAAACATTTGTGCCCGATTTATGAGGTTTTTTTTTGTATTAGCTAAGTTTAATAATTACTGAAGCTTTTATCACTTAATTTTGTAAGAAAATCATTAGGTTTGTTGTGTGTTGTTCTATTATGCAATTTACAATTTACAACATTGTTCGTCAGTGTCATCGTATTTTTTGTGTTATTCAACTTTCTTATTTTAAATTGGAACGTACGTTTTTTGCATACTTTAAAAAATATATTTTTAAATATATGTTTTATTTTTAGTTATTTAAATAAATAGCTCATTTAGTGTAGTTCAGATGGTGATATAGCATTTGCTGTTTTACTTGAAAAAAAGTTATTGTTATTATTTCCTGCAAAGTGAGAGTTTTTTGTGCAATTATTTGAATAATTAGGAATACGAATGAAAACTTGTAAAATTAAAATGATAGGTGTTTATTTAAAAGGAAATAAAACACAAGTGAGAATTAATGAGGGTTCTATGAGAATAAAAGACATTTTTATAGTTATTTTATTTGAAAATAATTATCCACCGAAAATTTTCGTAAGCTAATAAAACTTAATAATAAAAAAACCCTGTGAGTTACTTCCCAAACGATAAAAGAAGAAAAAAATTAGTCCGCGTTTTTCTCGGTTTGCATAATTTCGACTTGTACTCGATTGACGACTCACCATAAATATAGAAATCGAACACTTTTAACTAACTCAGTATGATTTATGTTTAATGTAAAAGACGCGTATTTTATTTTGATGCGAATTTTTGAATAACTGCTTGGAGATATCTTTTTTTTTTCAGAAACTAGTTTGTTTTGTAATTTTTCAAATATTAATTTAATATTTAAAAATCTGTAAATGAGCAGAGAATTTTTATTTATATTTATAACCGTTTACGTTAAATTACTTTTTAGACGAATTCCATAAGCAGATTAAAATTAATTCTAGAATATTAAACAGCCACTGTATAATATCTTTTAATGGCAATTTGTGTATGAAAAAATATTGTTGTGCTTGAATTTACCTACACAGTTCGAGTACAGCGTAAAAAAATCAGGAAAAAATGTGCCCTAATCTATCAGTTCATTAATTATCGTCAGTCTATTGAACTTTCCACAAATTTTATGGCGATTTAATTTTCTTGAGAGGTAGATTGTCAGATTTGGAATTCTATCTCTATATCTTGTCCAGAGTACAAACATATCTTTTAGGTGGTGCTGTTGGTGGTTTGTTTATTTATACAAGGGAAGTTTACAATGTTATTTACCGAGTCGGGGAACAAACAAACATTTATTTTTCTACATAATAAATATGATTCTTGAACGCTTACACACTTATTCCAATGTTTTTCCAATTTAGCTATCCCTTCCAAAAAACTATTTTGGTTACTATAAAAGTAAAGACCACATAGCTTTTTACATCTAAATTAATCAATATTTTTGAGACGTTTGTATTTGGAAATTTATTCACATTTAATCTGATTATTTTGATTTTTTTCCACGTTATTCAGATACACTGCTTTTGTTAAAATTACAAAATAAAAAACAAATGTAAATACATTGTACATACTAACGACAAGTCATTTTATAAAAATACAAAAAAAATATAAAAAATATTGTTACCTAACCTCGTTTTATTTGCACAAAACATGCCCTTTAAAATGACGCAATCAAAAACTTGGGTTAACATTTAAAAAAGAATTACGTCATATCTTTTACAGAACTCACATAACAAATCTTATTTTTGACTCAAAATTTGCGCATTTAAAATTAAAAAATGACGTGCCAAGCGATTTTTTTTCTCCCTATAATAAAATTATCCAATTAATTCCCACTTTTTCATCCGCACTGTATATTAACGACCGATGTGGCTAATTATTATTTTTTAATTGTTTTTAATAGGAAAATGAAAATAGAAAAATTCCGGAAAAAATAAAATGCGCTTTTTTATGGGATTTTTGTATGAACTCGCGATTCGATCGATGGATATGCGTAAACCTTTTTTTGTTTTTTCGCCTCCTCGAAGTTTTCAGGAAAAGTCGGAAAATTCGGACAAAATACAAAAATCATAATTTTGCACTATCGATCATAATTGACGATAGGAACGACAGATTTGGTAGATTTTGTTTTTGTTTTGTTCGTTATGCTCCCGAAATGGAAATAACTCAATTGAAAAAAGAATCGGGAAGATCTGGTGAAAATTAAAATGAAATTTCATGTTTTTACTTTTGAGTTGTTGCGTGTTCTCTCCCACAAATGTGGTTATTTATTTTCATTCCAATTTATTTCGGTACGTAAATATGGCAAAAAATGGAATAATCAGAAAACGTTCCATATAAATAAATAAATAAATAAATAAATAAATAAACACGCTTAATGTATCGAATAAGGTTTCATCTGCACTTCCACATATATTAATTAACAAGTATATTTTGTTAATGTTGCGCATCCGAGCTTAAAATCATTTAAAAACGTCTGTCGGGTCTGCCAGTTATGAAAAAAAAAAGTTAGGTCTGATGCATATTAATTGGACCACGACCCAATCACAATGATAAATATTTATTTAACTGGTGCGGTTCGAAGTGCTTTTTTGTTTGATGCCAGAGTCGATAGGGGATAGATCAGGGCTGCGTGAAGGCCATTTTAAAACAGCAACCATGATGTTACTGATTTCGCTGTATTGCATCATATTTTGGAAATATAAATATCCCTTTTGGCAGTTGATTTCATTAATGGAAGGGAACAATTCATTTTGCACAATTATCTTGTACAATCATGGACAGTCAAAAATAACACTCGGCATTTTAGCCGGCTGGTGTGATGCAAATATCGACTCAATGACAATATCTCATAGAGTCGGTATTTGCATGACACGAGTGTTATTTTTGACTGTCCACGGGTGTTCTTTGCAACATAGACAGTACCGCCAATGAAAAGAAGAGATTTTGTTTGGTAAAATAAATAAATGTCAGTGTGTTTGGGTTATGGGCAATTAATATGCGCCAGACGTAACTTTTTCTTTTTGATTATTTCATAATTATTGTAGTTGATAGGTACAAGTATTTGATACTGTTGATTAAATTGTTAAAACCGCACAATTTCAAATGAGCTTCCATAATGGTCTCTGTCGAAATAATAAATAAAATAAATCCTATTTCAGAAAAATGAAATTGTGTTGCATATTTTTTTGGTCCAATTCATATGCGACTGGACTCGTAATGATGTAAACATACTTTTTAGACGAATTCCACAAGCATATTAAAATTAATTCTAGAATCTTAAACAGCCACTGTATAATATTTTGGCAATTTGTGTATGAAAAAATATTGTTGTGCTTATATTTACCTACAGACAGTTCGGGTTCAGCGTAAGATATTTGTAACAAAAAAACTCAGATGTGCGGTTTCTTGTCTTGAAAGTCGACATAAATCCGCAAAATTAACTATGCCTTAACATAATTTGTTGTTGTTTCACGCAACCAAGTGGGGCGTAAGTGACCGCGACTTTAACCCGCGCCTTTTTCTGACCGCCTCTAAATTTCCAGCTGCCAACCACCGAACCCCATCCGCTGCCTCCCCCGTCGCCCTTCTTGGACACGCGCCCCATCCAACTCATCGAGATAAAGGCGCGCGGCCGTTTCGGTTCCGTCTGGAAGGCGCAATTCAAGTCGGAGCAGGTCGCCGTCAAGATCTTCCCCGTGCAGGACAAGCAGTCCTGGCTCGCCGAACAGGAGATCTTCAAGCTGCCCCAGATGAGCCACCCCAACATCTTGCACTACGTCGGCGTCGAGAAGCGCGGCGACAACCTCAAGGCCGACTTCTGGCTGATCACCGCCTACCACGAACGCGGCTCCCTCTGCGACTACCTCAAGGCGCACACCCTCACCTGGAACGAGCTGTGTCTCGTCGCGGAGACGATGGCGCGCGGTCTCATGCACCTGCACGAGGCGATGCCCGGACGCGCGCCCCAGGACCCGGTGAAGCCGGCGATCGCGCACAGGGACTTCAAGAGCAAGAACGTCTTACTTAAGAGCAACATGACGGCGTGCATCGCCGATTTCGGTCTGGCGCTCGTCTTCGAGTACGGGAAGTCGTGCGGGGACACGCACGGACAGGTGGGGACGCGACGCTACATGGCGCCCGAGGTTCTGGAAGGCGCCATCGACTTCAATCCGGACGCGTTCCTCCGCATCGACATGTACGCCTGCGGGCTGGTGCTCTGGGAGTTGGTGTCGAGGTGCACGGCGCAGGACGGCCCCGTCGCCGAATACAGGCTGCCCTTCGAAGAGGAGGTGGGGCAACATCCGTCGTTGGAGGACATGCAGGAGTCGGTGGTGCAGAGAAAAGTGCGGCCGACGATACAAGAGCACTGGAAACAGCATCCGGTGAGTTGAATCGAATTTGGCGATTGGGATTTATTGGCGGGGTATATAGGGAATGGCGGCGATGTGCGACACGATAGAGGAGTGCTGGGATCACGACGCCGAGGCCCGTCTTTCGGCGAGTTGCGTCATGGAACGGGTAATGATGCAGAAGAAGTACGCACTCAACTTGTACAACAGCATGTAGGCAGGTAAGGATTCATAGTTCAAAAAAAAAAACAACGTGAAAAGTTTAGTCCAGACTGTATACAAACAATGTTTCTGAACAATGTTTCGATAGTACAGAAACATGCAGTGTGGATCAAAAGGTTGGAACTAACGTGCGTTCAAAAAAAAAAACGAGGCTGCGTTGGTCATGGAATTTATCAGCTTTCCAGTGTAGAAACCACAAATGACAAGAACTGTCAGTCTAAAATTTTCCACCAAAATAAAACGGACCAATTTTATGTAAATTGTTTATAATAAATGCCAGGACATGTGTACATCGCTCTCATAAACATAATGCTACCCTCCTTCGCGTCCACTTATTGAAATTTGTCCCAACATAATAATCGTATACGAAACCATTGTCAACAAAGAACCCAACCTAAAAACTATCTGACAGTTCGAAATTTTGCTACACTAAATTGATGCACAAAGTTTTTCCATGGCCAACGCAGCCTCGTTTTTTTTTTGAACGCACTTTAATTCGATAACTTTTTTATAGGGAGCGACAGAAAAAATAAAATAAAAATAAAAAACACGTTAATTTTTAATTTTAAATGCGCTAATTCTGACATAAAAATTTGCTTTGTTATGTGATTTCTTTCACTGCCGTGACGTCATTTCAATTTTTTTTGTAAATGGCAACCCTAATTTTTTATTGTGTTATTTTAAACAGCATGTTTTTTGCATACAGGATGATTCACGTAGACCGTTCATTAGAACATTTTCAATTTTCCGTAAAGCTAGACAGTTGAAATTTGGTGTATGATTATAATCGATTGTTCTGAATCGAAGTAAATTACTATCAAGATGGCGGCACTTCCGGTTATACCGGAAATTGACGTCAACTTTGTTATTTTAAATGGCAATCCCTTATTTTTATGCACTCGTTCGTTTGGGCAATCAATTCTGAATAATAAACGCCTAGGTTGTCGGCACTTATCTCTCATAGTTTTTGAAATATGTTTAATTTAATGTTAAAATTTGCAAGGATTTTTTAAAAAATTAATTGAACCATTTGAAGTATTGCAATAATTTTTTTCTATCGATTAGTAACTTTATAGACTTTATAACTTTATATATATATATAACTTTAAAGAATAATTCGAGAGTACTTCTAATACATTTTAATGCTTCGGGTGGTCGTTGCGATTTTCTAAAAATTACTATAACAAAATGCCAGAAACTCAATTTTTTCAAATTGCAACACCACAATCTAATAACGGAATTCGATGTAAAAGTAAAAAATAACTCGACTTTTATAAAAGTATCATATGACAGTTCTGCTTAGTTTTCACGATATTTCAGATTTTCTATAAAAAAGTATTTTTGTTTAGATTTTGATATGTGTGGCTGTGGAATAGAAAAAAAATGAAACGCAAACAGTTAAAAATCCTCATTTTATTGTAGAGATAGATAATCAAAATCAGTTTCGACTAAATGTCTTCGCTTTGAAGTTCAATCCTTCATGTATGACGATAATTTGAGTGGACAAAATTATCTCTAAATTTTGAGGGAAATTGTAGAACCATTTATTGAAAATCTACCCATTAGGCAGGGCACTTAATGCCTGGTATCAGATGGATGGAGCTCCGACACAGCTACTTTAAATAAAAATCGTTAGGGCATTTGATAACCTTTATCCAGCTGAAATAAAAAGAGCAACTCAATCTGTAAAAAGACGTGTCGTATAATGTATAAGTGAAAATGGTCGACATGCCGAACATTTGCTTTAATTACAATGTTGTACTTCAACAATAATTGATTTATAGTATTAGTTGAATTAAAGTTTTGTTCTACTTTTTTGTTTATACGTTTTTGTTATTAATTTACAAAATAAAGTTATAGTAAAGATAATATGATAAAAGCATAATACTTTAGACGTGCTAATTTCAATTGTTTAATTTAAATGTTTTTATTCCACAGCCTACACATATCAAAAGCTAAAGAGAAGATGCATTTTTTGCAAAATGTGGAATATCGAATAAGCTATCGAGAATTGGCATAACAAACATTTATAAATGTCGAGTTATTTTTTACTTTTACATTGAATTCCGTTATTAGATTGTTGTGTTGAAATTTGTTGTAAACTTTAATGAAAGACAATCCGTAATTAAACTCCAAAAACAAACAACATTTATCGCAACTGCAATCGATTTTTTGCCGTAGCTCGTCTAAATTTTTTGGCCTACTAAAATAATAAACCTTCGAACCTTCGAATCCAAGCAAACCCGAACCTTTTTTTTCGAATGTATATTGTGTAATATAAGTCCCTAGTGGTCGACGTCCGTGTTTAACTATATATACAACGATTTTTGAAATATTAATTGAGAATGCAGTTGCTCTTAAACTGAATTGGTAGGTCTCGAGTTGCGCATAGAGACTGATGACCCATGAAGGTTGACGGGTAGCTGAGTGCTGCCAAATATTCTCAAGACATTTTTCGGTTTTGAGACTGATTCTTCTTCATCGATCTATTCACGACTTACAGTTATATCAAATTAATGACCGTCCTGGTCGTGTCGATATTCTCCTCAACAGAGGAGAAGCTGTAACAATGAATAGATTGATGTTTGGATTCACAACGATACCGGGAAATGTTTTGCACTTTTTTTATCCCATTGTCAACAAGGAAGCTAACCTAAACATGAACAGACTCGAACTGACACTTTGAAATTTTGCTACACTAAATTGATGCACAAAGTTTTTCCATGGCCGACGCAGCCTCGTTTTTTTTTTGAACGCACGTTATAATGTCCTTGATGTTTTATGAGTTGTTTCTTTAAATGTCAATTTTATAAAAATCAATTTATTATATTACATAATTAAAATTAATCACAATTATACCCAAATTGTTAACAATTACATTTCTAAGGTAGGTATAATAACATACGTGCGGGGAGGTGATATTACTCTAAAATGAAAAAAGATGTCGACATGCGGTTTTAGACAAAAATTGCAATCCATTTAAGGGAACACTCTGAAAATATCTGCTTATATACAGTGTGTGGCGCATCAAAGTTAGGATTTTTTAAATGGAACACCCAGTATATTAAGGGGTTATACGCAGTTGCATAGACAAAAAAAGTCCTTTTGATGATTTTTTCTGAAAAGAGATTTTATTTGACAAATACAAGAAGTATTAATAAATGCAGTGGTAACTTTTAACTTTATTTCGGCATGTTTCATTTTTAAAAATATTGATTTAGACGGTCTCCTGGAGGTCCTCCAAAAAAAGGTGTCTGGCGGTTTTGATTATTTGAAATAAAATAAAAATCAGAAGACTCTATTAGTGGATAGATAAATCTAGTTATTGATCGAAGAAATAAAACGAAATTTTTCGCTCAAAATTTTTTCATTCAATTATTTAAAAAAATATAAATAATTATCGGAAATCTTATTCCTTCAATCAGTCCCTGAAGAATATATCTGAGAAGGTTGTGTAAAAATTTCAGACCGATCGGTTGAGCCCTTTTTGAGAAATCGTGCTCACCGACTTTGAAAAATACGCATTCAAAGTTTCAAAAGACGGTAAAAAGACACATGGTAAATTTTTTTTCGAGGTTGTGATACGACCATCACCCTTATCACACAGCAAACGATTTTAAAATCAAGTCCTCGTTGTGAAGCTGTTTTAAATTTGACTTCTCGATCACACGATTTACATTTTACGTAATCACTTATTGCTGCAAACACTGTTATAAAATTTAAAATGCGACATTCAATAGAGGAATCACGGGGAACCAAGATCTCTACCTGCATTTTAATTTTCTCGCGGATCGATTTGAAATTTTCAGAGAATATACTCAAAAATATGTACATTTTGAAAATGCAATAAAAAAAAACTTTAACTTTCTAATTGCGTATAACCCATTAATCTATTAAAAAATAAAAAATTATATTATGCTTATTAAAAAATAATTATACTTTGTATAACCTATTATGGACCTAACTTCAGTTGTTTTCCTATTATTTGACATTTAAACCAACAAAAGCCCGTTCTTTGAAAAATTGCTGCGCTCAAACGAATGAGAATCACGCTTTTTAAAAAACGCGGAATGGTACATTGTTCAATTTAAAATAGAAAAAATATTTGGCCTGTTATTTTAATTTAAATGAAATTATTTGTAGTGACATCTACCGGTTGTAAAAAGTATTATCAACGACTACAGCGCCTCTACATTTGGTTATCCCTATCTGTGACAAAGGTGTCATGCGCCTAGTTTCTAAGTGTAGAAAAGAGATAGTTTCGGACAAAATCGCCCGATGAAGTCATTCATCTGTAGTAATCTGTAATAGTTATAAAAAAAAGTTTTTTTTTGTATAAAATTGGGTTTTTACAAGAAATACAATTATATAGGTAGACTTAAAAACAAAACCTTATTCTAAATACAAAATTTATTCGTTTAAATATATTAGATATACTGTTAGTATACTGTTTCAATACATTGTTCAGAAATATTGCATATAATGTGGACTGGGCTAAAAAATGAGTTTGTATTTCAGCTAGACCGAGGTCTAACGTACCTGCATCGCTCTTAATTATGTACCTGGCGCTGAGCAGCCTGTGCCGTGTCTTAGTTACCACACTTGCCTACCATAAAGTGGAGTATTTTGTCGTCGTTTTTTCGGTTCGTCTTCACACAAACAACACTTTTCGTTTTTCTCTCTTCGTTTGTTGACGATTTCCATACCGATGTGCCAATAGAGACAGTGATTTATCTTAAGACTGCAATTCGTTTCGTTTCCCTTATCTTCTTTCGATTTCGTACGTGTGGTGTTCGGGACACTTGGAAATAAAACACAATAAAAAATAATTGTACACAATAAAGACGTGGAGTAATGCGTTAGGCAATTCGATGATTTTTTCAAGGTTAACATATCTGTCAGTTATGTAGTTCGACGCACATCTCCAGCAGGTGACAGCAGAGAAAAAAAACAATTCGTGCAATTGACGTTAAGTTTTTGCGAAAATAATAAAAACCACACAAATTGAATATATTTTTAATAACCGCGTGTGTTAGGAGACTAGATGATAATGTACAGACGTTGTATCCGTAGCTATTTTTTGAAGTCGTTGCAAATTATTTTTGAAAAACCGTTTAAATGTTCGATGTTTCGCTGCACGCCCGAAAAATATTCGGTCGTTCCTGATTAGGTTTAGTTTTCGTAGTAGTTGAGGATGTGTTTTCTTGCCCCGTTTCTTTTTTGGACGCTTGATCCAGACGTTTAGACTACCTCCGCATGATGATTTTTTTTAACGCGTGGTGCTTCAGCAGATCTAGGGGTTTTCGTTTTTCGCGTGCAAAACGAGAGAGCTGACTTTGTTTCGTGTAAATAGTTTTTTATCCTATTTTATATCATCATCTTTAAGTAGACTAATAATCGCGCTAGGTTTAAGGTGGACATATCAGGTTTCTGTTTTCTTTTTGTCATAAAATCAGTACAACAGTGTAAATAGAGTACAACTCGACATAGCATTCCGACGATGATCCATTTCACAAATTGTTCAATAGATACAAATATGCCGATGAAAACACAAAATGGAATACAGTAAATTGAAGGTAGCTTTAGGTTGTGTATTTTATTCTAAACTGCGTTTTTTACGTGTAGATAATTGATGTAGGTAATGTTTGTAATTAATTGCGTTTATTTCATAATTTATATGATAGTCAATGGATTATTAAAACGTAAACTATTTATAGTGTGTTATGATCTACCCGGTTCTCATATCCTAAACCATTTTCCATTTTTCTGCAGGTGAATTTTTCGTTTTTTTTTACTTTGAGAGTACAGTTTGATAAACTTATTTCACTTATATAATATTTTCAATACCACCATGGTATTTTAACAGTTTTTTTATGGCGCCATACCTTCAAAAGCAGACATTTTCATCGCCTAGATTTAAATAGTTGCATAAATAAATATTAAATATATAGAATGTCGCCTTACTGCCAATTTTATTTATCATTTCGCAATAAAGTCTAGCTAGCTTTAGAAAAAAATTGCTTTTATTTTGAAAAAGAATTATTAATTACCTGTTACATTATCTTAGGAATTTTTTTAACGACTTTTGTTGCACAAAAAGATGCATAAGTCATTGTGGCCTAAATCCTTTCAGAAGGAAAGAATTGTTTAATGTATTTTATTATATAGGAATCTGTAATTTACTAATATAACAGCAGCTTGTGCAGATAACAATACCATCTACTACAAATTGCAAATTGTTAAATAATATATAAATAACATCTTGCGATACTGTCAATTTTATCAATTATTTTGCAATAAACACTTGCGAACATTATAGAGTCCGTGCAAAATCTCATGACCCAAACTCGCGCAGGGAGGGGAGCCCCATTGACATTTCAAAACTCAACCGTCCCACAAACATTCGCTGTCCGAACTGTAGGCAACCACCATCGCTCACAAGTACGTTTGGTTGTGTGATACACAAATAATACAATAATTTATCATGTGGAAATGCATTTTTAATTCTACAAAAAACGACTAAAACTAAATAACAAAGTAACAAATATATAGACCCCTGCCCACTATTCTAATGGAGCGCACCCCAAATCCGCTAACACGGAGTCCTGCGTGTAAGCCTCACTATCACTTTCCGTTTCAGAGAAATCGCTGTCACCTTGGTTGGGCGTGATTATTAGTTCCTCTATTTCGTCGATCACCGCTTCGCGTCCCAAAAACTCGTCCTCCAGTTGAATCACATGCTCACAAACTTTTTGCCACGTGTCCGCACCAATTGAGTTGAATTTATTTACAGCCAATTGTCGCACATCGTCCAATTTAAATGTCACATTATGTCTCGCCACATGGTTTTTGACTTGCGCCCATATCTTCTCAATTGGGTTTAATTCGGGGTGGTAGACAGGTAAGCGGAGCACAACATGCCCATGTTCACTGAGCACCTGGTCGATAACATATCTTTTATGTTGTGCTTTATGTAAACATATTGTTGCATACAACTCAGGCCGCGTTTCTAACAGGTCGAATGCAACACCTCGAGAAGATAACCATTGCCGCATGTCAGCTTTCTTCCAATTCATAGTAGAATTCCGTTCGATTGTTACATTATGATATGACGCGTTATCAATTACAAGAACGGAATTGGGTTCCAAATTCGGAATAAGTTGTTCGGTCAGCCATTTCATAAAGTTGGCATGATTCATGTCGTCATGATAATCGCCCGTCTTCGATCCTGATTTAAAGATTAACAGTGCCTGCGGTACAAATCCATGTGCACCACCTGCGTGCACGATAATTAATCGCCTTCCTTTTCCAATTGGTGATTTCAGACATTTTGACGACCCATCATCCCACGCAAAATGGGTCGTATGGGATTCATGCATATATGTTTCGTCCGTATAAACAATATTACGACCTTCCGCCCGATAGCGTTTAATTTGTCGTAAAAATCTAGCACGAGCAGCACGAATTTCCGGTTTTTCTATGAGCACCGACCTCTTATCCAATGTTTTTCTCCAGCGAAACCCCATTGTATGAACAAGCGTCCTGAATGACCGGATTTTACCAGTGAATTCTACTCCGGCATCCAACACTGCTTGGAATACAGCCTCCATAGTGGGTCGACGGTTTTGGATGTTAGGGAAATTATATATTATCCTCCGTATCACCTGCTCATCAAACTCGTCCACTGTTGACCGTGGTTTCGGTTTATTCACTGTTTTTCTAGGCGAGTTGAATTTGTGACCTACAAGTTACGTGATAAGCGGCACACTTCGTCATTGATGGGACGCTTACCTGGGACATATTCCCGGAGAATACGTTTCACCGTACTCAATGAAACGCCAGTGGCTTCGGCCACCTTTTTCATTGTGACGGTTTTCGTATCTGCGGCACAGGGGCCAGTGGATAGAAATGTGTATACATTTTGTACCATCTGACGCCCCTGGCTGTGGACCACTTTCTTGTTCATTTGTTCTTATTTCAGAGTCACAAGTATGATAAAATAAAAGCGTACTTTTCACCGTTGGTTATATAGGTTATACGTCACTCGATAATGGCGGAAAGGCGTGGTGTCGGTCAAAACTCGAGAGTCGACAAATTTAGTTTGCGTAGTACACGTAACCTTGGACGCATTTACGTTTCTGCGCTGGTTCATGAGATTTTGCACGGACTCTAACAAATTTTTGCTTTGATATTGAAAAGGAATCTGTAATTCTATTCGCCCACAATTATTTACCTCTCTTCATAACACTACACTACCTTAGGAATTTTTTTAACGATTTTTTTTGCACAAAAACATCCATAATGTAACTGTGGCCTAAATCGTTTCAAAAAGATTATCTAATGTGCAAATTACCACATTTTGTACTATATAAAGGAATCTGTAATTTATTAATATTGCAGCAACTTGCACAGATGACAATACCATCTCCTAAAAATTGCAAAATATTAAATAATATATAAATAACATGTCGCCATACTGTCAATTTTATTTATTATTTCGCAATAAATTCTTGCTAGCTTTTCAACAAATTTTTGCATTGATATTGAAAAGGAATCTGTAATTGTATTCGCCCACAATTATTTACCTCGGTTCATAACACTACCTTAGGAATTTTTTTTAACGACTTTTGTTGCTTAAAAAGATGCATAATATAATTGTGTCGTTTCAGAAAGAAATTATTTTTTAATGTGTAAATTACCACATTTTGTGCATATATAAAGGAATCTGTAATTTACAAATATAGCAGCAGCGTTCACAGATGACGCTACCATTTTGTAAAATTGCAAAAATGTAAAATAATTAGAAAAATTATTTAAATGTGTCAGCAGTTTTTGTACATTTACGAGTAATGTGTTTAGTTATTTTTTATGTACATTATTTATTGATATTGTTATTTTACATTTAACTGTACCTATTATTTTTTATAATTCTTAAATAATGAGATTAATTAACACACTTGTATAAATAATGAGTTTATTAAATAAATACCCACTTTTTATATATTTTTAATAACACCTTTCAAATGCTACCAATACTAGTTCCTGTATTAGTTCCGGTAATAATCCGATTCTTCAATTTTTTTAACTTACTTTTTCTGAACAATTAAAATGTTTATTTAATTATTCTATAATTTTGCACAATATTTATCCAGGATTGGGTGCACTTTCTCATTACTATATTACAATTCTTAGCTCAGAATTGAGTGTAAAGTGATCATCGATATTGCTAGTAGATGGATATTTTGTAATTGATTTAATCGTGACTACCTTCCCTATAATTCTCTACTTTCCAATCTTGGCTATCTTTAATCTTACACTTGAAATTACAAACCCAGTAAAAACTATTTGGCATCTTTTAAGATCGTTTTGAGCATGTTATCGGGAATCACTGGATTTGGAAGTCTCATCAAAACTACAGCTGTACTAATGATATGCTTTATTAAATTCTAACTTTTCACATTGTTTTGACAGAAAGTGTACAAGGCCTCACCATTCCAAGTTAGAATAATCGATTACGGAACTGCAATGTACGTGGACGCAAGAGCTATGAATTCATTTAGTTATAAATAAAGAAATCGTACAAGTAACACAACAACAAATGCACAAACAAACGCGTTCGGTATACTAAGACTAAGGATTGGGAATTAATCCGTACATAGGATCAAAGGGACTTGAAGTGGTACGAAATACAACAGTTTGTAATCCAGTCGAGAGTAAAATGCCGCGCTCATAAAATAGGGACGAATACAATTTAAGGCTATTACTTTTTTTAAGAATAGAAGAATCGTTAGAGATATGTCAGTTGGAAAGTATTGTACCTCTACCGGAAAAAGGTCTATTAAAAACATTCAGTCTTCGTTATGTAAGTGTTTTCTACCTATTTCTGCCCGAAAAAACAGGAAAAACGATAAGTCGAAACGTCTAGTTTGGTCGGTTGCTCTCTCTAGAACGCTACATACAAAAAATACAAAAATATATCACTGACATCCCGTAAGGTATCATCTCGTCGACCAACTAGCTAGAACATCGAGACACAATTTTATGGGGAGGTTACGAACCTATCTAATGGAATATTTAATTTATTCAGCGACACACAAATTTGTACCATCCTAGCGTCGGCCGTATTGTCCTAGGGGCGAATACACGAAGAAGAGTTGTTTATTGTTTGTTTGGCACAACTCTGGCACGCAGCATCTGCACCGTCTGTTGACTCACGGGCTCCGTGGGCGATTCCGAGTCGGAGCTCGTCCCAAACGGGGGATGATTCGTCCCCGCGTTGGCATTCGAAAGACGAACATTTGGGGGGACAAGAGCTGAAGCGTCTGAAAACCAAACCAAAATCACTTACGTCACCTCCAACCACCAACGACAAATCTCACAGATCTTATTCCCATTGCCCAAATTCACGTTGTCCATTTGGTACTTGGCGGCTAAAGCCGCCAACGCCTGATCGGTTTCGGCCTCGTCGTCTTCGAGGCTCGAATAACTGCCGGTGGTGGCGTCACCATCGGACGACCCTTTGGACTGCTTGTCTCCGGGACCCGCTCCAACTTCCTCTTCTTCTTCTTCTTCCTCTTCGTCGCTGCTGCCGCTAGTGCTGCTTGTATCCGAATCGGAATTGCTCGACGACGAACTATTTTCTTCCGCCGCCTCTTCTTCGCCTTCACTGTCGTTGCTGCTACCATCCTCCGACGCGTTCACTACACCAAATTTACCAGTTATTTATTATCCAACCAGAAAGAGTGTTTTTTCCACTCACTGTGTTGCAGCTTTTCCAGAATCAAAGGGTAGAATTCTTTGGCGGTGGCATTGTTCGGTTCGTATTGCAAAACTATGGGCGCGATTAGAGTTGGAAATTTTTCGTAAAATTAACACTCACTCAACTTGCAGTATTTTTGGGCGGTTGCGTAGTCCTTCAGCATCACGGCGGAGAGGAACTGGAACAAAATTGCGCCGCCATTCGCCGATTTAACACCTTCGATCATTTTATAAATCGCGACGAATTATTCAAATTCCGCACGATTAATGAGACCGTTTCGCTCCCGAATGCGAGTTAAATTAGACGCGCTCGTGGCAGAATTGTTTTAATGAAATTTGAAGCGTGGAATTGGATACACGGTCAGAAAAACTAGTAATTGTTTAAAAAATTGATAACGTTTGTATTAGAAATATACATTTATTTTTACTATAACAGTCCGCAAGTTGTTTTAAAACAAATCACAATACCTCAGAGCAAAAGTGTATTAAGTCCAAATTATTAATTTTTCGGTTTTTTGGTTCATCTAGATTTAAAAATTATTTATTAAATTATTTATTTACTAGCCTTTGCCAGCGACTAAAAATTTTGATGTGTATGTTTGTGAACTGACGGCCTGATCATTATGAAAAAACGTATCATTACGGTGTTGTGAGAAACAGTCTGAAATATGATATAAATAAAGGAACTTGTAACACATTGATTGACTTATTTATTCTCCAATACCGTTCTGTATACAACATTACATACAGCTCTCGACATGTACCTAATCGAAGGATCTGGGTTCGAGTTCCAGTTCGAACCATCCGAATTTTTTCTCAATTTATTTATCTATAAACTCCCATTTAGAAGGTTCCTTTCTTTTCATACTTTTTCCTCTCCTTAATCCTTTCCCTAATACGTTAAAAACTACGTAAAAAATATACCTCTATGAAAAAAATCATGTCGATCCTTTGCTCTATGAAAAACAAAAACATCTATCCAACATTTTTCCCGGATAAATGGTAGCCTATGTGCTATTCCAGACTATAATCTATCTCTGTGCCAAATTTCATCCAGATCCGTTCAGCCGTTCTAGCGTGATTGAGTAACAAACATCCAAACATTCGCATTTATAATATTAGTATAGATTATTTATTAATTATTTTATTTTATTTATTTATTTATTCCGCGCTCTATTGACTGATCACGTGATATCACCAATAGTGATATCACGTGTGGATTTAAAATAACGGAAATAGCATTTTATAAACAGTATTACTACTCCAAAGCGCTTCTAGAGCAAAACAATATCTTCTATATTTTACATTCATTAAGTCCAACATAGTACGTATAATATCACCCAGTGCAAAATAATATCATGTCCCACATAATAATACACTTCAGACCATGTATTAAGTCCATGGTCGAAATTCAACAGAACCCACAAAAATAATGCAAGTCTGTGCATATTTCCATGAGTTTTTAAAGAGCGGACACGAACAGAAATGTATAATTCTAAATAACGACAAATTTTTAATTTTAGAAACTGTATTCTTACAAGTATAAGAAACACCTGGAATTCTGTACTTCAAAACAGATTTTGATCAAGAATTCCAAAGTGTAAATTTTAACAGAGAGGACGTAGAAATCATCATTCTGTTCAAGAATCGTACAAAAGAATGAGTACAAAAAATTTAATGACTTTCAAAAGCTCCTAAAGTGGGTTCCAGTAAGGTTTCACCATTTTATTCTAACCCCAGTGCATAAAAAACAATTCAGGACTGACGATTAGGGTTTAACCTATTTTTTCTTGTTTAGCTGCTGATTCAATTTTGTATCTATCTAACTAGTACTTGAATAAAATTGTTGTTAATTTTTTTTGAAGGTTTAGTTGAATTACAGCCTTATGTGTTTTTTAACTTTTTTACAAGGTGATTTCTAATATTGATGGTTTTATTACAACTATTTATTCTTTATTAGTAAAGAACATTTTAGTAAAATGAACTGTGGTTTTCTATAATCGAGCTCCTACTTTGCCAAGATAAGTGCAAAATTTAAGTCAGATTCATAAACATTTTTTACAACAAAAATGTATCAAATCCAGTTTTTAGTAAATATTTTAGTTTTCAAAAATCTTGCTGGTTCTAAAATACGACAATTATTATTAATAATATTTACCAGTATTACCTAAAACAACTTTAAACTCTTAATTTTCATAAGCTAGGCACGCATATACGTTTTTAAAATAATTACAGAACTTCATTTTTTTGCGTTTTAATTAGGTCGAAAGTAAAATAACATGATTAAAATTAAAACAAACAAAAATTTTATTTATTATTTTGTTGCATAACCTTTTCTTCGTACTACTTTAACACATATTTTTGCATATGTAATTATCATAAGGTTGTCAATGTCAATGTCAATGTCAATTTTCAGTAGCTAACCAGTCTTTTGCTACTTTCGCTGTATGTTTTGAATCGTTGTCGTTCTAGATACATTATATCATATCTTGTATTTACAATTTAATTGTTTTTGAACACACTTCTATTCATATTTAGTTGTCGAGTTATTTTAATTTGTTTTTTTCCAGAATTGAATTTGTTAATTACTGTAACGAATATCTTCTGATAAACTTTTGCCTTCAGGCATTTTGACAGATAAAAAAACGCACAGAAGACATTTGAACAATAACGCATTAGACGAAGTATTTTGTCTTCAGCACTATATAGTATGTATAATGATTCTTTCCTTTTGTCCCAGATTTAACATAAAAATAACACTAACATATGAAAAAATTAATACTCAATTTTTTAAATGACTTTTTGAACTCAAAGTCGCAATTTCTATAATACATAATTTTGGCGAATATCTTCTGATAAAATTTTGCCTTTAGGCATTTTGATAAATAAAAAACGCACAGAAAACATTTGAACAATAACGCATTAGATGAAGTATTTTATCTTCAGCACTATTTGTATAA
Organism: Eledona agricola; assembly: GCA_964023215.1. NCBI lineage: Eukaryota > Metazoa > Arthropoda > Insecta > Coleoptera > Tenebrionidae > Eledona > Eledona agricola. Next base: position 1,238,722 of record OZ026861.1, read on the forward strand.
GGTTTCTTTCCTTTTGTCTTAGATTTAAAATAAAAATAACACATATAACAAATAAAATAATTAAAACTTAATTTTTGTTGTTTAGTTTTGTAGTCAAAGTCACAATTTCTAATGTATAATACATATTTTTGCAACAATAATAAATTAATTAACTTTTTAAATAATTTTATAAATTTGTTTCTTTAATTTTTGTCCGAGACTGTACATATTTCGCCTCAAATCGGTCGTTGCGAATCCAATTAAATTAAAGTGTGGTGATGGATTGAGATGCGGGCGTGTTTTGGAAAGCAAGAGGCGTCGCTTTTTTTCTAAAAGCTCTCGGAAGCATTAATCTTGAGATTGACGCCAGAGAACAATGCTTTTTTATTGTTGCTTTTAGCCGACAATTTTTGTGGATTCGTAGCATTTTTCACTCTGGTGGACTGGTTTAAAGTTCCAGCGAAGGAATGATGATCGATATGAAACAAACAGTTGACAAAGAGTCGTTCTACGTTCATCTGTCAAAAAATTAACCAAATTCTGCCAGACATTTTCGTTCTAGGTCCAAGTTCTTGTTTGTGCCTTCGACAACTTCATGCGAGCTATATTTCACGGAGCGAGTTGTTTACCCCGTCATTTTTTAACTTCCGACGCTTATATCGCCCCCATGGAATGTTAAAGATTTATTAATCGCATTTCTCCGCCGAGGTCGTTTTCATCTCGCAGTTCAATCGGCAATTTTAATCCTCGCACGAGATAGTTACTCTTACCTAATTACAAATTTCAGCCCGCGCTTTTCAAGTTTGCAAATCCTCCCCAACTAGCACCAATCAAGTTTAATCACACTTTAGCCAAGTCATACAAACCGCCGCTTTCCAATTATAACGGAGACCCTTTTGCATAGTCGATTTTTTACACTTCCTGAATTTAATCGCTTAATAAGCGAGCATTGTTTAACTAACCTCGGCCAAGAACTCTGTCGGTGCTGAAATGCTCTCGTCGGCGTCGGTGTATTCGCTCAAGTCTTCGTTACTGCTGGAGGTGGGTATCAGAAGACCCACGTTCCCATTGTCTTCGCTTGTCATTCTTCTTCTGCTTCTGAAACGATAAAAAATCGACTAAAAGTGTAAATTTGTAAAATATCTACAGTACGTTACAATACACCAATCTGGAAGCTCACTGCTACCTTATTTCGTTATAAAATCCATCAATACTAAGCTCTATATTGCTGTACCATTTAATTTATTTTATAATTTTGGATTCCAATAAGTCGCTGGCTCGTATATTCCAATAAGAGAAAGTAAACGTACTTGACGAGAGAATGATTCAATCGACTTCATAGTTAATATCGTCGAAGGCAATGACTTTGAATGAATGCGTGAAACTCATTGCCGTGAGAAAAGCGAGCGCGACTATTAGAGAAACGTTTCGATTTCTAGACGCACTTTCTTATGGCATTACCATTGACCCAGGACGTTTTTTATAATTGATCTACTCTCACTGATTAATGATCAGCACGGGCGCGAACCCTTTGCCACAGTACTACCATCTGGCGTTGAGCAGTTGAATGAATATCACTACTTTATCATATTCAGACTAAAATTAAGAACAGTGTAGAATTGAGCCCGCGTAGTGTACCCCGACGTCCGATAAAACCGTTTCTATCCATTTCCTGGTCTATTTCCGTTCGCAATTACCAGCGAATAATTAAAAACGCGCTCCAATTCCAAATTTCAATTTGGCGACGATTTAACGTCGAACACGTGCTCGAACAGGGTTCGGTATTGATTTCCCCGACTCTCGAGTGTCATCCGACAATTTTCTCCAAGACCCCTTGTCTTGTGTTTACCTTCTGCCCTACATATTTCGTTTCAATAATTCTCTAATTCGGACAGAATGCGGACCTTTGCTGGCAAGTCCGCAGTTCCGCAGTGTTCCGTTTAGGGGTAAATATTCGAAAGCTTTTTAAACGAGACGAGAGTTTTCTAATTGCACTCCGACGAAATAAATCAAATCGAATTTGTTTTGCCGGAAAAACCGAAAAAATACGTGTGGGAGCAAGAAATGGTTAAACGACGAACGAGGATTTATGTGAAATTGGATGAGAAATGTGCAAGTAGCTTTTGACAAAGAAAATCACAACCGACGAACGAGTAATAAAGGAGGAGTTATGAGTTGTGTGGTAATTGAAATGAAATTAATGGAAAAGCTACTCTGGACAATGAATCAAATTCCAACAAGAACAGAAATCATTGAATTGCCTAGTATCAAGTGATTCTGCCAGGATAAGTTTAAATTATTGTTATTAAATTGTGAGGAACGGTGGACACGAAATTGGTAAAATGAGCACGAACACAACACAATATAAATTACTAGTTCAAATTTCGATACAAAATTCATGTGGAATAAAATTGCGACAATTTCGCTATCTTCTATACTAAGAGAATAGTAAGAAAATCGTGGAAGATGGATAAAATGAAACAATTTTAATTCCTAGAATTGCTGCAAAATAACTAAATCCAATAAAAAATAATTTGTGGGACATTTTTATTTTTTTCTGTTTGCTTTAACTGGCGTCTTATACATTTAGTTGGCTTATGCATTTAATATGCAATCGTACTTCTATTCCCATTAAAAACTGGATCTTTTAAATTGTATTATTCTTGTACCAAGCTAAAATATAACATTATCTACTGTAAAAGATAAATTTTAATGGCAAAAATTGTTCCGGAAGTTGAAATAAAATTTTTGAAAATATATAATTCTTTTTTTACTTCGTGTCTATAACAAAACTGTTAAAGCACTCGATTGAGCGCGTTAATATAATAGCTTTAGAGTTTCGAAATAAAACTAGTGTAATTTAGTTTTACGAAGGTGGTCATAAATGCCATGACAAACGTCAAAGGAAACACCAACACAAAACGTTACAATATTTTTAATTTAAATTAGTTTTTCTCAATTACTATAAATATTAATGGTTACGTTGGATGTGTCTTCAGCACTTAAATTAATCCCACATAAGTTGCTTGCTACAATATTTAGCTGAAATTAAATTTCACCGCCAACTCTTGTTGAAAATGGAAATTTTAGTTTTGACAATTTTTAACCAACACATGCAAAATTACTCAAATTTTAAAATTGCAAATTTTTAATCAAAAATTGCATAAATGATACGAGGTAGAAAAAATTGTATAAAAAAACCCGTTTATAAAGCTATTGTGGCACTCGACCCTTATAAAACACATGCAATAAAATATGTCTCGTGGAACTATGCCTTTATGTATCCTTAAAATTTCAAAACAACAATTTATTGACTTTATTAGCGGGAAGAAAGAAACGAAATGCACTTGAAACTAAAGTAAAATTAAGCCAGAGGCAAGAGTCCGCGACAAAGAGTTTTTGAATCGAATCTAACATAGCTGATAATAGTTTTCGGTTCGGTGCCTTAAACTAGGATAAAACCCTTCTGATACGCGAAGCGCGTGACATTCGTTTGTTTCGATCTTGTCACAGAATCTCACAGAGCGTGAAATTGAATCAACCTATATAGGACTGGACCAAATGTAATCAAGCTAGAGGTCCAAATCAATTGTTGCTAAATATAAACTGGGAGTTTTTCCTTAATTAAAGATGCGCTAACATTCATAGGAATTGATAAAAAGGAAGAATAAACGGTACGACTACGTCGACCAGTTTCTTTTATCATTTTGATTGCGGATTAAGGAGTAGTGACGTCTGAAAAGTGAGGAATTCTAAAGAAGAGAGTCAGGATTAGCCAACAGATTGGGATTAAGACCATAACGTGGAAGAATATTCTTTCAGCTATTGACGTTTTGAGGCTCCACTCCGCCACATGTTAACATGTTCTTTTTACATAAAACCGAAGCTCCTTTGCATCGAACGCGAAATAACACAAATAAAGCGATGAACCCTGTTGCAGTCATTCGGCATTTCGGAGATGAATATTGTATGAGCGAAGAAAAGTCGACGGCGTCGCCCAAAGAAAGCTGAAAAGTAAAGTTTGTGACATCTATGTCGCAAGACCAATTTGGGTGCTTTTTACCCGAGCGTCGCATTTTGGCGCCCGTTTATCAATTTGGACAAGGATACTTCTTGTATAACTCAATCGAACAACTTCAAATTGGATTAAGCGTCGGCCATGAACAATGGAAGCGGATTTTTGTAACGTTTCATATCCGAAAAGGTCGGTTTGCTGGCGGCAAACATTTACACGGATTTCGGGCCGCAAGAATTAAGCGAATTTAAGCCGCGCGCAAATCCTGTTCTATTGTGCACGTGAAAAAGTCATGCGAATGGCTCCTGGAGTTAATATCCCGAGTCATGGGGAAAGGGATTTCAATTGAACCCGGGAAGATATACGAGCGCGCTTTTGTAGCCGGAAAATTTAGAATGCTTTACGGAAATTCATTTCCATGCATTTTCGTCTTTTGTACTCACCTGACTGAGTACACCTTAACTAAAAACCAACACACCATTTCATTCGAAAGCTATACAGAGTGTCCCAAAATCACGGACAAACTACATATTCATAGGATCAAAATTAGTCGATTTGACTTTATAATTTTTTTTCATAAAATGTTTCGTTTGTGTGTAAGAGGGCACTATTATATTTAGTTTTCCCTAATAATTAAAAAGCGGTTGATGTAATTTTAATAGCATTTGGTATGTAGATACTTATCTAGGAATAATACTAACGTCTGATAGATATAAATATTTTTTTCTATTTACGTGTCGAACTTAGCCTGAGAAAAATAAAAATGTGATGATTTTGTCAGGGAAGGCATGATTTCATTTGGGATTTTGGACCATGTTTTATTTAAATTTTGTATTTCGTTTTAATTGTCTGACAATGTCCTTTTCAGTTGAATTTACTGCCATACACATCTATTTTTCATGTCCGATAGTATTGCTTCCAGAAATTTTTTAAACAAAAATATTCTTCTTGACTTCTAAAATGTTTTAAAAGTAAAATTGTCAATTAATCTCTTTCTCGATTAAATTCATTCATTGTTTAAAGTTTAACTATGAGCGTATCTAACAATGAATGAATAGTTAGTTTGAGGAGCGATTATTTTAATTTTAGGTTGCCAACCCTTTAAATGTCCTATCATAAACCATTTAATTGCAGTAATAAGTTTGTGCTATTACTTTATTTTCCCGTTCGAATTTTTAAAACATTCAGTTTGCATTAGAATTCGAACAATTTTTCCAAAGTGAGTCTCTAATTCATAAAACACCATGAATATGTCTTCTATGTCTTAAAAATACAGAAAGTGGTCAATGAGTGTTTAATCTATTGTCGCAAAAATGTTACATGTAATAAATTATTATTTTAGAAATGTATGTTCTCAGTTTCAATGTGAGACATAGAATTTAGTAGTTCATTTTGAATTGTTATCATTTCTTGTAGTCAAAAATAACACTGATTCTTTGAACTTTACTCTGTGTAAAGATTCTCTACTCTCATCGGCGAAACACTAATTCCTGCAAATTTTAAACTACTGAAGAAAAATAAATAAAAATATAAATAAACCTTGTTATATTGTATATTTATAATTTTTTGGGACTGAATATTTGTTAAATTTCCATTTAGGGGGGACGTGCTGCACCAATTAAATGTTTTCTATTTGGTTTATTAAAACATGCAATTTACATGTTATTTAATAGGATCCTGACTTTGTATGGCGCCTAAATGATTTAAATTTTTAACAGAGCACAATTACGTTTTTGTTTAAATATCTGCAGCACTATTCAAAAATAAAACACATGGCCAACAAAACACTTGTTTGAAATTAAACTACCCGTTACCCATTAACATTTCCTGTAACAGAATTAAGAAATTCTCAAAGTGGTTTGTCTTAATTAATCAAAAAACGACTCAAGTCTGGACGAGAAACTAGAGCAATTGTGACGAACAATTTATCCATCACAACAAAGCCGAGTAAATTTAAATTTACTAAGAAATACGATTTACGTCCATTTTAAAATTGTAAAATGTGAATTTCAAAAGAAATCTGACCAAAGACCGAACGGCTTGTCAACTGTAAAATAAACAAAGATGATCCGACTCCTGATTGGTTATTGTGAGACGGTGGGAGTGTTTGTCTCGTATTCAGTGTTTTTTACGGCACCGAAGGCTATACCCCATCCGAAAAAGTACCCAATCACGAACCAAGTCCCAAAAAAGTCATAGCACCGAAGCCATTTTAACGCTGTGATTCGCGCAGTGAGGTGCATTTTTTCAAGCAAAAAATGCACAAAAAGCGCCGGTCGGGCGTTTACATTCCCAATGCATTCCAATTCGGTTCAAGTGATTATTGTTAAGATCTGAAGCTGAAAAACTTTTCTCCAACCAAATCAAATTTTTTTCTAACATTTTATCAACTTAAAAGTGAATAAAATTAATTCGATTGAGTTATTTTGATCCCAGGAATTTGTAGTTTTTTCTGTCGTCTAGAAACCGCACATGAACCTAATTTTATTGAATCAGTACGAACTGAGCATCAAAATTGTGTTTAAAATCAATCAACTTTAACAAGCAACTGGATATATCAATTTCGGGTGTTTAACCACCCTTCACGTCAAATTTAGCGTGAATTGACACGATTATCCGCTACGACTAAAGCTAAATATCGTGTTTCCGTTTCATGGTCATCAACTGACCTAAATTTTGCATCCCCCAAAAAATCGAATGCCTCCAGTGAATTGTTTCTGCGCGCTTAATTTTTTCACATCATGTTCGCTCCAGTTGTTGATTTATTCCTCGTTTGTCTTAAAACTTCATCCCACAACATTAATTAAGTCGCTTTATTAAAATTTGCTCGCGGCTTTGAAACGATTACCTGAACCCTGTCCTCGGCGTATTCTTGAGTTAATTGCGTGTTCAACGCTTTTTTTGGCTTTAGATTTGCGTTTTCCTCAAAGGGATTTATGGCGGAAAAGTGTGAAAATAAAAGGGACGAAACCGTTATGGTATCGTCCGGCTCATTAATTTGTGCAAGCGTTCGTTTTATTTTCGAAGCATAAATGGGCGATGAGTTTTTCCAGCTTAATTAGAGAGGTAATTAGCGAAAAACGAGAGAGAAACGGGAGATGTCCATTTACGGCCTAAGCGAAACGCTCCTGCGGAAAAATGATTGAATTAGATGAAGTGGAACCAGACGAGAGAAAAGTGAAGGACACGAGCGTGCGGAAAATGCCGCAAACTAATTATCGAGTTTCCACAAAGCGTCCGCTCGATTTCCCGATTTCGTCCTCTTCGGTGCCGATTAAGTAAAAGTGATAGAAACTTGTACATTCTTAGATTTTCCGCGTCACGTAACCGACTCGTGGGAGTCCTCATGTGCATTTCTGCATAAAATATAACTTCCTAGTCTCTTATCGATCTCTCTCGAACCTGCATGCACGATCTTATAATTTTTTTGCGACTCCTCTCACCTGGACTGCTGGAGCCCTCGAAGATGTTTGGCACCGCTGTCCACTGGGAGATGAAGATCGTAAATTTTAGGCCATATGGCGGCGCTGTTGGTGGGACGACGACAACAGGTCTACTGGAGGCATCGGGACGGGCGTCTCTACGACAGCAGCGCCTCTACACGCAAACGGACGCGATCGATTAGTTCAGGCGCGGATTCGCGCTTTTAGGCCCGGAAACCGCGAAAGACTTTCACTGACAATTTAAAATTTTGACATTTGACACGAGACTGGTGAATGGTCGGAACGCAAGGATAACAGGAAGTCTAGTTGCTGCAAGGCGGTGATTTATTGCCATTTTTGCGTTTGGTACATACAACCGGCTTTAGTGATTTTCATGTCTATAGTTTCATTGCTGCCGGTTTTAACAAACACCCATCTCTACCTCTAAAAGGGAATGGCACTGCAGGTCTTACAATTTCTAATGTTTACTATTTCTCGGTTTAGGCCTTATTTTTTAAATTATTACGGAATTAGTTAACTAATTTGCTACGAATTAAAAGAAAATAACAAATGTCTTTCTGGCACCAGCTAAGTGCATATGCAATAATAGATTGTATTTAACTTACTAAAAGAACTATTCAAACTTAATGAACCCGCACCCCCCTTGCGAATCATGTCCATTTCCTATAATAAAAATTTCTGATAGGGTCATCTATGTTTGTCATGTATGTTTAAGACCATTTGGTATTTAAAACTAAAATGCAAGAAAATATTGGCTGTAATAAAAATTGTTATTATTTTAAATATCATTTTGTATGGTAAAAAATACTACATTAAAAAATTATAAAAGATTTAGTGTTTTTTGTAGATTTGCAGGATAAAATATAGTATTTACTTAGTAATTTATACTCGATATATTTTTTAGTTTAGCTCGTTAAAAATATCAAATTTTCGGTAAATGGCGGCGTCGAGATCGGCCTTCAAACGCGAATAGAGCTTCTCCTTAGGTATTACAATTGGTAAATAAAATTTAGGTAATTATCGTATAATTTTTACTATAATTTACGCCGGTTTGTTTGGACTAACCATCCGCTAAATTAAAAAGAGAAAAAATACATATTATTATAATTTATCTTAAAAATAATTTTTTGCCTGCCTGAATGTCTGCTTTAGTCTATAATACCGGGTGACTATAAATTATTGACATTTTTTGTGTTAGGTTGGCAATATTTTTTAACTCTTCCATTGGGTACACTGATTTTTAAATTTTAAATTGTCAAATAAACGTCAAATTTAAAAATTGCCAATATTAGAATTGTTTTTAAAATGTTTTTTACAGCTGGAAGATCTTTTCGATCGCTCGCTGTAACCATTTTCTCCGCTATTTGTCACTTTTCGTTAGCCATTATTCAGTAAGTTTCACTTTTTGACAACAATATTCTAAACTGAAAATGTAATAGACATAAATCACAACGACAGTTAATCTGGTACCAACTCCTCACTGTTGCCAATCACCTAAATTTAAGTCAATCATTTATAGTCATCCGGTATTTACGTTTTATATTTTTAAATGTTACCTATGTGTTAACGAGAATAAATTAATTTTATACGTCACGAATGGGTTCCATGTTTAAATATTCTTCAAATTATAGTAAATTAATATATTTTATAAATTGGATTTATTTTACAATATATTGTTTATTAGGGAATGTTTAATATTGTCACCAAATGTTTTATTTTACTAACTAGCATTTCATATATTATATCCTGCGTTTGGTAAATTTACTGAGTATTTAGCATTTTTATCAAGCGTTTAGCATTTATAACGTGCAGTTAATGTTTTTTGCAAAAATTAATAAGTAATTAAGTAATTTAGTAAGTAAGTAATTTTAATTATTTACCAAACATTTAGTATTTTATTACTGAGCGTTTGGAATTTTTGCTAAACAATTGAATAAAGTAACGTATCAATACACTATACATGTGAATAATATACCGAGCGTTTAATTAATTTTGATAAATTAATCTAACCCTCTTTTAATCAAAGGGTTTGTTTATTTACTACACATGTACAGCATGATAAGAACTAATTTTTGATTATTACAGAAAAGTATTTTCCATTACGTTACAAATGTCACATTTACCAATGTAAAAATGCGTGTCAATTTTTTTATGTTTTAGTAGCAAATTTTTTTAGCAGCAAAATATGTTTTTATAGCTTTGTTGTTTTTTGATAGTACATTTAGTACCGGGTGACTATAAATGATTGACTTCAATTTAGGTAATTGGCAACAGTGAGGAATTGGTACTTGATTAACTGTCGTCGGGATTTATGTCTATTAACTTTTCTGGTTGGAATATTGTTGTCAAAAAGTGAACTTACCGCATAATGGCGAACGAAAAGTGACAAATAGCGGAGAAAATGGTTACAGCGAGCGATAGAAAAGATCTTCCAGTTGTAAAAACCATTTTGAAAACCATTCTGATATGGGCAATTTTTAAATTTGACGTTTATTTGACAATTTCAAATTTGAAAAAAGTAGTGTAATGGAAGAGTTAAAAAAATATTGCCAAGCCAACACAAAAAATGTCAATCATTTATAGTCCCCGGTACTTTATTACTGAGCGTTTGGTATTTTTGCTAAACAACTCAATAAAATAACGTATCAATACACTTTACATGTGAATAATATATCGAACGTTTAATTAATTTTGATAAATTATTATAATCCTTTTTTGATCAAAGAGTTTGTTTTATTTACCACACATGTGTACATTCTACTACACATTCATAAGAACTAGTTTTGATTATTTCAAAAAAGTATTTTCCATGTCACATTTGTATAAAATTTTTGTTTTTATGTTTAATTAGCAAAATTTTTTTTTAGAACTTTGTTGTTTTTTGATAGGGACATGCTTTCATTTAAAACTGAATCCCATTCACATTAGCAATGTGTTAAGGCGCGTATACATCTGAGCACGAACGGGAACGAGGCAGACCGAGGCCGAACGAGCATACTGATGTGGACGTGTCATCGAAGCGCGGCAAACAGAATTCGGTTGTGCGACGCACGGGGATTCGATCGGAATCGGTACATAAAAGGAAAATTCGATTAAATGTAGACGGCATTTGCGTTTCAATTGCGCCTCGCTCCGATCATAATCGTTTTTTGTTTATTTGAAACGAGGCAAGCGTTCGGCCTCGGTTCGCCTCGTTCCCGTTCGTGCTCAGATGTATACGCGCCTTTACAGTTCCACAGCGTCTCTTTTCTACACATTTACATTCAGGACCAGGTCATTTGTTTTTTTCTCTTAATTTGTAGCAAATTAGTTAACTCATTCAACAAATCGATTTATATCGCCATTTATAATTTTTTTTTTTATAAATACATATACACACATACAAGTAGAGATGGGTGCGTGCTAAAATCACTGAAGCCGGTTGTACAAAATTAATTGTCAGCGATTTTAAATGGGGGATGTAGGTTTGATGCGGTGGAAGAAAAAACGCAACGTCAAGAGCTTCGCTTTATTTTAACAATCGACATATTGTCTTAAACAACTTTCCAGGGGGTCATCAGTGTCCTAATACTGATTTAGTGTCGTTCGACCCTGAGCTTAGAAAATGTCACAGAACAAAAAGAAATGTGCGAAATGGCAGTGTGCACAATTCCTCGCCAACCTACGATAATTGACATCATCTTTGACACTAGTGGTTATATACAAAACGTTATCCTAAGAATAAAATTAACAACAAAAAAAACGAATCGAGGAGGAAGAGCGCGATTTGGTACGGATCCTCTAGTCGACTTTGATCGCTTGTTTGACGTAGGTGTTTCCCTGCCCGCACCCCATATCCATCCCGAAAAACACCTGACTACCCTTCTCCATGTAGGCTTTGACGTAGAAGTTGCCGAAGAGGACAATGAACGATAACATGTAAATGATGAGGGTGTAGTGCATCCACAGAGGGAAGTCGCACCCCGTCCTTATTCCGTTCACTCCCAAAATCAAGGCACAAGTGAATTGGATCTGCGAACCGAAAATCAGTACCGCGACCTCTTAACCTCCATTCCCTCACCATCTGAAGAATGGTCAAGTACTTCTTCCACCACAAGTACCTGCCGATGTGTGGTCCCAACGCTGTCAGTCCGTAATAAGAGTACATGAGGACGTGAATCGAGGAATTCACCATGGCCGGGAGGAAGGCTGCACGATTGTTAAAAATGAAGAACAGGCAAAATAGAGGCTATAGCCTATAGGGACTTACTTGAACCGCTCGGTACCCATTTGATACCAATCCACCACAACGAGAACATGGTGGAATGGTGGTAGACGTGGAGGAACGTCAACTGATTGTCCTTTTTCCTCAATATGAAGAAGAAGGTGTCGCAGAACTCCAACAGTTTGGAGAAGTAGTACCACCAGACAGCGTTAGCGATTTGGAGTTCGTCGGGATGGTATCGTTGTCGACAAGGTTCACAGATGTAACTGTATCTGAGCCTAATCGACGCTGTAAGAAGCTGCACCAATCACAATTACCAGTTGCTCGATGTTGACATTAGTAGTCACCTGGACTGCGATGAATGCATTCAGTACTGCCATCGATAAATTGTAGGGAATTAAAATCCATGTCAGTCTGAAGGGTTTGCGGTTTTTCATGAGCTTGGGCCCTATCCATACTATGAAGAGGTAAATCAAGGTGTAGACGAGCGTGGGACCTGGGGAATCCACCAAAGGCCATCCTCTCGTGCGCGAATCTGCGAAGCGAACCTTTTGGAACTACTCCAAACTGGCGAGAGCTCACCTGAAAGGGATTGAGTCCACTGATAGTACCCGTAGATATTCGAAAAGACGTTCTGCGTCGAGTTGACGATATTCATGGCGGTACCGTTCGAATCTGGGAACAAGGGAACGGTGAAGGTGCTAGCTAGAGCTAGCACGTCAACACTAACACCCGATCAGGAACCTGAGCAGTTCACGTCTATCCATTGATAGAGCACATCGACGAGTACCACCGAAGCGTTCGCGGCGAAATTCGCGGCCGAAATGATTAGATGGAAAGCAAGTTTCCTTGTAAAAAGGTACGTCGACTCATTTATTTCGCGCGCGAGGAAAAAAAACCGCAAAGTGGCACGGAGGTGGGGGACGCGTCGACGTCGTCCACAGCGAGTTCCGTTTGAGGATGACCGGATTTTTGCGCGCTTTCCAAATCGCTCGAGATTCGGCACTCGAGGACCAGAAACGGTACCGCGGCCGCCGCATTCGGCGGAATTCTTCGGCCGTGGGAGAGAGCGGCGCGTGTGAAAGTGGCGCGACTTTTTTTCGCGCGAGAGCGCCGTTCGGAAGTAAAGCAAGCGGCAAAAGTGAAATTATGTAAGCCGGAAAAAATGGCAAGGGTTATTAGACGCGGAATATGCGACTTTCTCCCGGCTAATTTATCGATGTGTTGCACAACAAGTTCCGTTTTCTTCCGTCTTTCCGTGTTGCCTTTAGGCGCATTTTAAAAATCAGCAAGTCTTTGATGCGTGACATAACCCCGAAACCAAGTTTCACTCGCCATTAGCGTCATCTCGTCTCGCGAAAAGATGCGATTCGTGTTAAAGTTATACAATTCTGTATTTGTTGTTTCCCGTTTCTTCTTTTAATAAACCATAATCAACAATTCTACATTCTACGATAGGAAGTGGAAATGTTTAATGATAACCGTTCGGTCGTTAAAACCGTGGTCCTTGCCTCGAGTTATAGAACACTCTATATAAAAGAAAGTAAGTCAAATATTTCGGCCACGAATGATGTGCACAGTGGACATAAAACAACGAAAAGAAAGAATTGTACACAAAAATGCATGCAGTATTTCCACAAAACGAAATTTTGTTTATATTTTTGATTTATCTGAAAAATGTATTCTTAATAAAATGACCCGCTTGCTCTAATCCCCTAAAAATAATTTAATTTCCATTTAAACATCAACAGTACTTTTTTTTAATTTTTTTTAAAGATTTGGTCTATATTTTATTGATAATTAAATAACTAGTGCGAATAATCATAGAATGCGCTTGGAAATTGGGAGATGTTAGTTAAACAGATTGTCAGTAGATGGCGCAATAAACAAAATGCGGTTTTCAATTAAATAAATTGTCAATAGATCGTGTTATAATTGACCAAATTGTCAATAGATGGCGTTATAATTAAACAAGATGTCGATAGATGCCAAAATACGGTTTTTAATAATTTCGTAAGAAACATTTTGAATTGTTTATGTTTCGTCGTTAGCGGTGACGGTAGTCTTCAAAATGATGGCTCAATCATTCCCACAAAAAACCTTTGAGAAATAATATACATTTAAAGATAGTGTATCAGTAAGCAAAGCTATGGCAACAACTGTCAGAACATTTGGGTAATGGAAAAAATATTCACAGCAAATCGATCGATAAAAGTAATTAAGATAAATTATTTCGTGGAGAGTCGACATTGATATTCGTAGAGATTTTTCAAAATTATAGTTATACATACGTCCTGACAGTGTCCTGACTATACAGAGTGTTCCACCGGGAACTGGATCGAGCGATATAGGAAAAACTACAAAATAGTAGTGTACTATTAATAAAGTTCCAAATTAAAAAAAATTTAATAAAATAGTTGTTACTATTTAACTAATAACTTTAACAGGTATGCGAGCAAGCAGGTTATTTTAGCAAGAATTTATTCTTCGGAAAAATAAAAAATAAAAAATACATATGTGGACAGACGCGCGTGTAATAACGCGCTCTAAAATATAAAAAAATATTCAGAGAGAGATGGAGACATTTGGAATTAAATTTCTTGTTAATTATGGTCTCAAACAATAAGCAAATACTTCAGCAAACTTGAACAAAACGTTGAGAAAAGAACAAATGGGAAAATGGAAAAACATCGTCGTCTGCTAGAGTGTAGCTGAAATTCGTTCGAATTTGAGTCGAAGATATTCGAAATTAAGTTCTCTGTTGAACACTTTTTCGAACACGATGCATAAGATACATTTTGTCTTTTTTAACAAATTCCATCTCCAGGTCTTGGTTCAGACGCCGTTTGAGCAAATTTTTGAACGATAGCTTCTGTCAAAGACGTGATCTGACAGTTTCAAAATTCTACACTGTAAAAATAAAACAAAAACTAGATTCGATGGCCTCTGAGCCTCCGTTTTTATTTGTCCTCGCGTTAGAACACAACTAACTATTGTACAAGACAAGAAAATGAAACAGCATGTAAAATATAATCCGAAATATGATAATATTACTAATAATATTTATTATTTACGTAAAATATAATCAGAAATATGATAATAATAATATTTATTATTTGTAAGGGTGCACAAATAATCCTAAGGAACTCGTTCGGCTCGACCATCACAAGATTGAAGTCAGGTCTCCAACAAATTCCTTAATTCAAAAAAAAAAAAAATAATACTATCTCATATACAAAGAAAGAAAAAGTATATGTACATATACTAATAACTATGTATTATCTAACCACAACCGTACAAAAAAATAAAAATAAAATTATTATAATTCACCGAAAGTTGTAACCATAAATAAGCAACGGCAGCCTCAGTGGAAAGTGTTAAAATAAAATCTCAAAAAATGACAAATAAACTAAAATCATTTCAAACAACTTTTCCCATAAACCCCCTTTACGTTGTTACATTTCTTTAGGATATATAATACGTTTATTGTAAATGAAGAAAATACAACAACACGAAGAAAATGGACAGAAATATGAAAATAATTCACCGGAAAACGAAACTACGAATAAGCAATGGCAGACTCAGAGGAAAGTGTTAAAATAAAATTGCAAAAATGACAAATAAACTAAAATCATTTCAAACAACTTTTTCCGTAAAACCCTAGTTTACGTTGTTACATCGCGCCATGCATTTCTTTAGGATATGAATTTATTTTAAACTAAGAAAAAATAAAACATCACGAAAAAAATGGACAGAAATATGATTATAATTCACCGGGAAACGAAACCGCGAATAAGCAATGGCAGACTCAGTGGAAAGTGTTAAAATAAAATCGCATAAAAAATGACAAGTAAACAAAAATCAATTCAGACATTTATTTTCGTAAAACTTATTTTCTTGTTGTTACATACAATGTTCCATGCATTTCATAGGCACAACTGTTAAATTTTGTTCAAATATTAAAGCTGTAAATTTTGTTTACTTTATATACTGATGATTTATCGAATTTTTTGTTGAGACACAATATTATTCAATTGTTAAAGTTGCAACGTCTAACTTTTACACAACTCTCGTAAGGAAATTTTTATGTTGGAAAACGTAGTGTAAGGACTTTCAGAATTGTAATCACTTCTTAGTAATTATTAGCTCAACTGGAAATATGCTTTATCTTGCGCTATTGTGTTAATTGCCTTATTGTTCCATGCAAATTATCAACAGTGGCCCGTACTTGCCAAGTTCTACATATAATTGTTTAACGTTTCTATCGTTCGTCGCAGCAAAATTTTTTCTTAATTTCAGCGAGGCGGCACCCAAAGTCTCGGACTCGTCGCCGATCCCACCGACCCCAATCTTCCCTTCCTCTAGGTCAGGCGCGCTCCGTAACGGAACGTGTTGTCAGTAACTCGTCTCCGATAAAACCCATAACTTTCTCATCGCATTCAAATAACAATGTATGTACGTACGAACTCGGGCCGAAGTAGCGCAAATTTCCAAGCGATTTCGCTCCGAAATTTTTACCACCTCCTCGGCCGTCGTCACCGCGAATCTCTTCCGCGCAGTTATCGCATTTGTTTGCCGAGTGAAATGGTACCTGGCATCGAATTTCTAGGAGAAAATAAAGCAAACACGGAGCCAATGAACTTTCTAATCTCGACACGGTGGATTGTTCGTTACCTGGAGAAGTGGCAGATTACGGGGATTCTTCGTCGACGGCCATGAGTTGTGTGTGTGTGTGTGTGGCCTCGTTCTTCCACCACACACCCTTTACGGCGCCGCTACAACATCGAACTGCACGCCGGCGCCGTTTCTACCCTCACTGATCGATATTTCGCACAGAAATGTCAAAGGGGATGCTGATTCTCTCTTTTATGCAATTTGCCCATGGTCGTTCGCTTTATATATCTCAAAAAACACTTATATACTGGGTGGTTCACGTAGACCGTTTATTAGAAAATTTCCCCTAAAGCTATAAAGTTGAAATTTGGTGCATGATCATAATCGATCATTCTGCAAACTGACATCAACTTTGTTATTTTAAATGGCAACCCCTATTTTTACGTTAATATTAATTAATAAAAATGCCAGTAACTTTTACCCTAGATTTTCGTCAATAAACTATGCAAACTGTCAGTAAACGTAATTAATCAGTGACTTCTACGTTATTTTCTTTAAAATTTTTAAAGATCTAAGAAAGAATCACCTTACGCGATTTACGGTTATTTCATATTCGCATTTTATGTTTGTTTGTTTTTCTTTAAATTGAAATATTTGTCTTTCAAATTCTTCGTATATCTAAATTTATCGCTTTGAGCAATACATTATTGCTGAATTTTTTCCATATTCTTTCTTTCTCTCGCCATTAGACACACTTTTTTTACATTCTACCGCTCCTTTGTATTTTTGTATTAGCCCTACTAACGTGTCTTCCTCTTCAAAGGAAACATTTGAGAATCTTTTTTTTCCATTTTGTAATTTCAAAAATAACTGACAAAATTAAATGTCATAGATGACAAGAGTCCAAATCCTGAAAAGTAGGGATAATACTTTTACATATTTGCCAAATGAATTGTTGGTTTTGTAATCGTCACTTTACTTTTGATTGAAAAACGTCTTTTGACTTACCTTTGGATTTACTTTAACTTGTAGGCAACTTTTACTTGTCAGTTTACCAACGACTGAAAAACCGGCCCTTAATTGTATGTTAAAATTTCAAAATAAGTTAATCTTTTTAAACGTTGAACTTTTGAACTATTTGAAGGATTGCAATAATTCTTTTTTCTGTCGACTGGTATAATTTCAAAAAATAATTCGAGAGAATGTTTCAGGAGATCGTTGCGATTTCCCGAAAATTACTATAACAAAATGACAAAAACTGCAAACCCACACTCTAATAACAGAATTTGATGCAAAATTAACAAGTAACTCGACCTTTATAAATGTTTGTTGTGCCAATTCTCGATAGTTAATTTTGTAAAAGAATGCATCTTGTCTTTAGCTTTTGATATGTGCAGGCTGTAGAATAAAAATATTTGAATAAAACGATTGAAATTAGCATGTCATATAAACTCTGCTTTTAATCAGATTTTTACAAAAAATTTATTTTGTAAATTTATAACAACGAAACAGCAAACAAAAAAGTAAAACAATACTTTAACCATTGATTATATATTATATAATATATATATTATATAATATATAATCAATGCTTTAACTTAATAAACACTGTAAATTATTTATTGTGAAGGGTTGAATTAATGCGAATTTTTAATCAAATATTACTTTATTTGTGTAATTATTATTTGCCATTGCAACAATAAGTTTAAAATCTAAATTACAGAACACCGAGTCTCATTAATGTGACAGGTATTGATTAAAATTGTTGGCGATTTATTTTTTCTATTTCATTGCTTCCAGATATCAAAATCTAAAGAAAACTACATTTTTATGGAAAATTAGATATATCTAAAAACTAAGCAGAGCTGGTATATGATACCTTTATAAATGTCGAGTTATTTTTTATTTCAACATCGAATGATGTTTTTATATTGTGGAGTTGTCATTTGGAAGAAAAAAAGTTTTTTATATTTTGTTCATCATATTCAAAAAATCCCGCAAACTTTGAGACATTCAAATTGTATAAAAAGTGCTATTGGAGTATGCTCTGGGATTATGCAAAAAAACTTATTGTATTATCTGCAACGAATGAAGAAATATTAATTTTTAAAAAGGTCCTTGCATTTCCAAATTTTAACATTAATTTAATTCTTTTTACAAAATGATGAGAAGTAAGTGCCGACAATCTCAACCCCAATTCCAAGTGAATGAGTACATAAAAATAGGGGGTTTCCATTTAAATAACAAAGTCAATTGTCAATTTTCGGTATAACCGAAAGTGCCGTCATCTTGAAAGCATTTTATTTCGATTAGGATTGATCGATAATAACCATGCACCAAATTTCAACTTTCTAGCTTTTCAAGAAAGTCGAAATTTCTAATGAACGGTCTACTTGAATCACTCTGTACAAGCGATAAACATCGCCACAATCTCGATAAATGCAAACAAATAAAAACTATTCTTATCGATTAAATTTTAGTATTTTTCTTAACCAGAAGTGTGTATTCCACCGGTGGATCACTATTTTTTTGTGGTGGCTCTTTATGTCCCTAAGAGGACAGGAAACAAAGTAGAAAACTAAACATTAGTGGTAGTAGTAGTAGCATTTTGTTAGGGGAGGCTTGGAGTTTTTTTTAATTGGCTATTAATGACTTCAAATTTTGTATTTTTATTTAATTTTCTGACTAGTTCCTTGTCAGTTGAAATCACAAATATTTTTCTTGTCTATTCCTTCCAAATATTTTTCAATAAAAGTATGTGTCTTGACTTCTAGAATATTTAAAAAAATGTGAAACGATTTAATAAATATCTCTTCTTCGATTGAATGCATGCATTGTTTAAAGTTTAACGAATGATTAACAATGAATAAAGAGAGTTTGAGGAGCGATTATTTTAATTTTAAATTACCAATCAAAAAAATATCCTACTATCTTTGCAGTAATAAGCTTGTGTTATTACTTTATTTTCCAATTCGAATTTTCCAATTTATTTTGTGTTTGTCTAAGCATGCAATTTACATGTTGCCTAACATTATTCTGACTGTTTGTATGGCGCTTAATTGATTTAAATTTGTACAGAGCAAAATTCCGTGTTTGATTAAATATCACTATACAAAAATTAAACACATGGCCAACAAAACAATTGTTTGAATTTATCTACCCGTTATCCGTTTACATTTCCCGTAACAAAAATTAAGACATTTTCGAAATGGTTTCTCTTAATTAATCAAAAAACGTTCAAATCTGGACGACGAACTAGAGGATTTGTGACGAACAATTTATCCGTCACAACACAGCCGAGGATATTTAAATTTAATAAAAAATACGATAATATAATTCATTAAACTCATATTGTTGTCACCTAACATACAAACATTGGTTCCATCTTAAAATTGTAACAATTCAAAAAAAATGTGACCAAAAACTGAACCGGTACAGAACGGCTTGTCAACTGTAAAATGGCGCAAATAAACGAAGACGATTGCGTTTCATTCAAAATTCGATTTCTGATTGGTTCGGCGTGTTTGCCATTTCAGAGTTTTTCAGGCACCGAAGCCTCTACCCATCCGAAGAACGAGCCAATCACGTATTAGCAAGTTCTAAAAAAGTTATCACCTTCGCTGTGATTAGCGAAGTGAGGTGCATTTTTTCAAGCAAAAAATGGGTAAAATGCACGAGTTGGGCGTTCCCATTCAAATTCGCTCGAAATAATAATTGTTAAGATCTGAAGCTGAAAAACACTTCTTCAAGCAAATCAAAATTTTTTTTGTAAAATTTTGACAATTTTAAAGGTGAACAAAATAATAAATTTACAAAGTATGGAACTAATTAGTTCGTCAGTCGATGCAGAGGAGGCAGTTAATTAAAACCATTTGAACGCTAAATTTGTGGCTCCAATTTGTGCTTGAGCCTGGAACTCACAAAACAATACAAAAAATTGAAATACAAGCCAAACCAAAATTTGTTTCAATTTTTCCATGACAAAAAGTCAACGACTCAATGGATGTCACAGTGTAACCTCAAAATCCGGTGTGACAATTTTTTTGTACGAATTCATGGAGAACGAAGACGAGGAAGTCTTCTACGACTCTCTGGATGAGCTGGACGAAGACTTTGAAGTCAGTCCTTCCGACATAACCCTATCGCTTCCTCTATACACCGGAGAGACCCCCAAAAATCAAATCGCGCCAAAAATAAAGAAACAAGAAAAGCATCCGAAGCCCCAAATCAAATATCGCAACAAAACGACCAAATCCTATCTGGGCATGTATTATGAAAAAATAAAACGTCTGCAAGCGGACGGAAGCGCCACGACTAGAGCCGTTTGTGAGGAATTGTCACCAAAAAGAGAGGCTGACTTGGAAGCCGATTTGAAGACGCTCCCTCCTGAGATCCAAAGCCAACCGCAAAGCGACCGAGAGTAAATATTGTACAAATCTTCAGTTCTCATCACCGGACTATTGCAGTTTTTATGAAAACGTCTTAGCTGAGGAACTAAATAAATCGGGAGCGACTGCTCCTGATGATGACACATGCAGCTTGAAATCGAAACGTTCCAGTACGACAGAGCGCAGATTTTACTTCGGTTCGTGTTCTGGAGACAACACCGACAAAGTACAATTTTCCCAGCCACAAATTTTCTCTTAGTCTTAGTCCTTTTTTGCAGTTGAAACTGTTAAAGAAGAGACAGAGTTATGGTACTAAGATGAGCATGAAGAATAGAATCAAACTGGAAGAGCAAAAGGCGCTGAGGAAGATCAAAAACAGCAAAATCGATCAGTAGTCGAAATTTTAGTCCAAATTGCTGAAATAAACCGAATCGAAAATACCCGTTTTAGTTTTATTTTGGGAAGTACACAATTCTGTTTCGTAGATTATACATATAAAACCGCAACCTGAGAAAAATCAACGATCAGTTTAGGTTTCTGCAACTGTGTGTATACTTTCTTTAAAAAACTTTTTGTGTGCTTGTGATGGATGCAAGCGGCGTTTTACTAATTTTTCTAAGATTCCTCGCGGACTACAAAGAGGTCCACTCAGATGATCGCATGAAAGTAATTAAAAAGCGACGACTTCCTAAAATTGAATGGAGCGATACCACTAAGGCCATAGTAGATCAAGTGGACCAAATCTTAGCCTCTCACGTTCTAACTGCTTCTTCGTTGTTGGATTTGCACAAATTGGTGTATTGCGGAGCTCAAACTGTGGTAAAACTGTGTGAAACGTGCAACATTACCATTTACAAGCAAGAAGACGTCCCCGAGGAGTTTCCTAAAAACCCAATGGCCCAACAACAGTTGTACCACATGAGCCCCGCTAAATTTAACCAACTGCTTTTGAAAGAATCCACGGGAAACGGTAAAAATGCAACAATCGAAGAAGTGGAATTGTTCTGGTCTAATATGTGGGGGCATGAAAACCAGGCAAAGAGTGACGAAGTCGAGAAGTTCCTTCGCGAAGAAACGGAACGAGTTGGATGCGTTCAAGCAACAAATCCTCAAATCACTTCAAGCGATTTGAGGAGAGTTTTCAAGAAGCGAAGCAATTGGTCAGTTTGTGGAATGGACGGTCTTCAACCATTCTGGTACAAACGCTTCAAATCAACTCACTCTTCTCTACTCGTCTTCATCAACGACATCATCACTACTCCACATTTGATGCCAAAGTTTTTGACCACAGGCTTTACGGAACTAATTCCGAAATGCAAAGATACACATCTTGCCTCCAACCATAGACCTTTAACACGTCTTCCTTCGCTTTACAAAATCGTCTCCAGCTGTATCCACCAAAAGCTAGTGGAGCATTTCTTTCGACACAAAATTTTAAGTGACGAACAGTGCGGGGACCGGAAGTACTGTTTCGGTGCCAGAAAAACATTAATTGCGGATTCGGTTATTCTTAATGAGGAAGAGATTTGTGGGTGTTACATGGATTTCAAGAAAGCTTGCGATACAATCCCTCACGAGTGGGTTTTGAATCTGCTTAAAATCTACGGAGTGCACCCGAACTTGGTGAATTTCATACGCTACGTTATGCAAGAGTGGTCCACGAGGATTTGTTTCTCTTCAGAAAACACAACTAAGACGATTCGTCTGAAACGTGGAGTATTTCAAGGGGACTGTTTGTGTGTGGTCTTGCTTTGGACAGCACTCAATCCCTTATCGTTTCAACTAAAGAAGAACGTGGGTCTGAAGCTAAAATATGGCGGTTTCGTGTCGCACCTGCTTTATATGGACGATTTGAAGTTGTACGCCTCAAACCCAAAAAAGCTCAACTCGATGATCAAAATTGTCCAAAACTTTTGCCAGTTAACGGGGATGGAAATTAATTACGATAAAACGTACAAGTTCTACATCCCGTCGAAAGAGCACTTCGAACCGGACGAAAACTCACAAATTCAAGAGCTTGAAGAGTTTACGTTTTTGGGTTGCATTCAAAGACCCAGACTCGACAACCGAGCCATGGTAATTAAGAAACTCAAAGATTTCGAAATGCGCTGCAATACTCTTCAGAATACTGCTCTTTCCAAATGGGATAAAGAGCAAGTTGTGAGAAGAGCGTTTTTGTGTAAAATTTATCGCACGTTTGGAGTTCTTGATTGGACTGTACTCGTTGAGCTGGGGAGGGTTTTGACGCGCGGACAAATCAAAGATGGCTACTACAAATTAATGGCCGACATTCGTGACATGAGGAAGAGTTTCAAAGATGAGCGTTCGCATCTTATGGAAACTATTAGAAGGAACGACGACGTTACGCCACTAAAACTAAAAATGGAATTTCTAGTCATGTACTTTAATAAATTATTTATTTTTTAAAACTAATCAAGATTGTCTAATATTTAAAGATAATGTATCACGCAATTATGGAAGCGATAAAAATAAAGAACATTGCACAAAATAATCACCTTATTTCGACTGGTTTAATGATCAGTATCGTTTTATCGCAATTATCTTCATTATCAATTTGGCAAATTAAATCCAATTCGGTACGTGTGAAGTGAAAAGTGGTCATTTTAATTCGCTGTGCCGCATTGAAAAATGGACGAAGAAGCAGTTTCATTGTTTGAGGGCTTTCTTCAGAAGTATACTCCCGTCAGACCTTCAAACGATGACTTGAACGAAATAATTCGGCGGAAACTGCCCAAGATAGAAATCGACAAACGCACTGAGAAGCTGATGGATCGAGTAAATCGTGTCCTAAGTACAATAATCACATCGAGTGCATCTTTGGAAGATTTGCACAAATTCACGGTTAGTGCAGCACTGACGATGGTGGAATTGTGTAGAAGGGAGAACATCCGCGTGTTTTCACAATCAGAAATTCCAACAACTCTTCCAAATGATGAGGAAAACCAGCAGAAGTTGTACGACATTAGTCCCAGCAGATTTCGTAGACTATTGTTTAATGGCAATTTCGTAGTTGAAGACGACAAGAAAAGACCAACACTTGAACAAGTTGAATCTTACTGGTCCAGTCTGTGGGAAAAAACATCGAATTTTCATGAGGCAAGGGCGCAGCGATATATCACGCAAGAAACAGAAAGATTAAAAAATAAACAACGTCAGAGTTTGTCCGACGTCATGATCACCCGCAAAGAATTCAAACGAATCCTTCACAAGAAAAAGAACTGGTCTCCGGCGGGCGTCGACGGCGTTCAGACGTTCTGGTACAAGAAGTTCAAACCGATCCACAAAATCCTGCGAAGAAGAATCAACGAAGTCATCAAGAATCCGGAACTGATGCCAAATTTTTTAGTCGTGGGGTTTACGGAGCTGTTTCCCAAAAACGAAAATAGCGACGATGCTTCCAACTATCGACCCATCACCCATCTGCCGGCCTTGTACAAAATTATAACTGCTTGCATCAATAAAAAGATAGTGGACCACTACGAGAAGAACGGAATTCTGGCGGACGAGCAATGCGGAGGAAGAAAAGGATGCTACGGAGTAAGGAAAACACTAATGATCGATTTGGTGGCACTCGACCAAGAGCAAGTATTTGGTTGGTACATAGATTTTAAAAAAGCCTTCGATAACGTGTCCCATTCTTGGCTCTTGATTATGCTTCGTGTGTACGGCATTCACGAGCATCTTGTCAATTTTCTGGACCTGAGTATGAAAAAGTGGCAAACGCGCCTTTATCTAGAACCGGGAATTTTCACCAGACCCATTTTTTTCCAACGCGGAATTTTCCAAGGAGATTGCACCAGCGTTATCTTGTACGAAACGTCAATCAACGCCTTATCCTTCGCTTTGAACCAGCTCGCGGGTTTAAAACTCATACACGGCGGAAAATTGACACATTTGCTCTACATGGACGATTTAAAACTGTACGCGTCCGATCCAAAAAACTTGGAAAAAAGTCTTGCGATTGTGGAAGATTTCGCCGCCGCCACTGCAACTGAGCTCAACAGAGAGAAGAGTAAAAAGTTTGAGATCGGACTGCACACAAGTGCGGACAAAACGAAATATTTGGGCTACGTTTTAGACCCGAAACTCAATCACAAGAGCACCGTCTTCCACAAAGCGAGACGCTTTGAAGCGAAGTGCGAACAATTGACCGGAAGCTCCATAAGTGATAAAAATAAAATCGCAATTCAACAGATCATCGACCAGTCAATCTTTCAGACATTTGGTGTTGTCCACTGGAATTGCTTCAAGCGCCAGTTGTTGACTTTGACAATCGGAAAAACCGTTTCTGAAACTATCCGAAGCGAAGCTGGAGTATTAGAAGACATTTACCTAGAAATGGTCCAAGTGATGTGTGAAATGAGAAGAAGATTCTACGCGGAAGCGAAAACATCGGAATTGATGAGCGCAATTGTGGAAAATGATTCAGTGACCCCACTGAACCTCCGGCAAAGGGACGAAGATGCGTATGTGAAACATGTGATCAAAAGTTGTTCTTCATGTAAAAAAAAAAAAAATCCTTGTTTGTAATAATAAAGTTTTAAAAGGAACATTTTAAGTTATTTTACCGTTCGGGGACTTTATGCTAACTGTATTTATAAACTAAAAATAAATTTGAAGTTTTAAAGATGCAACAATTTGATTTGCGCGCAAAATTAAATCAGAGACAGCAACACTTTCTCAGACCACAAATTACTCGAAAAATTAGATGAAAAATTAAATTTTTCGATTATTTAATTATCTAACTTTGTTGATGTGTCTGTCAAAATCATTCTTGCTCTTTGATAAAGTTTCTTTTATAAAGTCATTTTCGTATTTTTCAATCAATTGTCGATAAAAAAAAATTTTTTAATTACACATGACGGAATCAGTCTTGCTCTTTCAATAGCTTATTTTCGTATTTCATTTCAATCAAACAATGGACGCGAACAACACGAAAAATTTTCAACATTTATTTTTCCATAATTTTTCAATGTTAATAAATCTCAGTCTTCGATAAAACTTTACACTTAACGAATGTGTACCTACAATAATTTATAACCAAAATAAACAAACAAACACCTTACAAAAAATTACACAGATATTAATAGGTTGTTAATAATATTCGGCCATGAATGGTAGGTGCCATGTCTTTTTTAAGAGATTGATATGTGAGAATAAGTTAAAGAGATCGATATTGTTATACTATTTTGTTAAATTACACAATCTTGCTATTTGAATGGGTTGAAAGAAATTTTCGTATTTAATTTTAA
This sequence comes from Eledona agricola, assembly GCA_964023215.1. Classification (NCBI taxonomy): domain Eukaryota; kingdom Metazoa; phylum Arthropoda; class Insecta; order Coleoptera; family Tenebrionidae; genus Eledona; species Eledona agricola. Next base: position 1,264,638 of record OZ026861.1, read on the forward strand.
TCAAAGAACGAACGCGGACAACTCGAAAAGTCTTCAACATTCATTTTTCCATCATTTTTCAAAGTTAATAACATATCTCGACATAAAAAAAGAACATTTTCAAGAGAAGCCATAAAAGGTAGGAGCGCCATTTATCTGATTTTATTATTTATTTATGTATTGTGCGGAGAAGATGATAATATGCGACCATCACCGCCATCTACTGATGGCTTGAAAAGTACTCTATAAAAAACGATAAAATCTATCCCACGGGAACATTTTTCCAGTATAATTAGTAGCCTATGTGCTAGTCCAAACTATAATCTATCTCTGTGCCAAATTTCATCCAGATCCGTTCAGCCGTTCTGGCGTGATTGAGCAACAAACATCCAAACATTCACATTTATAATATTAGTATAGATTACACATGATGGAATCAATCTTGCTCTCTCATTTCTTAGAGGGTTATTTTCGTATTTTATTTCAATCAAACAATGAACGCGAACAATTCGAATGTTTTTCAATTTTTTGCTTCATTTTTCAAAGTTAATAACAAATCTCGACATAAAAAAAAGAAAAATTTCAGGAAAAGCCATAAAAGGTAGGAGCGCCATTTATCTGATTTTATTATTTATTTATGTATGTGCGGAGAAGATGATGTTATGTCGATGGGATTTTGCAAAATTATTTTAAATTACACATGATGGAATCAGTCTTGTTCTCTCATTTCTTAGAGACTCATTTTCCTATTTTATTTCAATCAAACAATGAACGCGATCAATTCGAATGTATTTCAATTTTCTTCCATCATTTTTCAAAGTTAATAACAAATCTTGACATAAAAAAAGAAAAATTTTGGTAGGTGCGCCATTTATCTCATGTATTTATTTATTTATTTATTCATTCATTCATTCATTCATTCATTCATTTAGTTGCTCGGGATTATCGGGTTGCTCAGGAAGCTTTTGCTCTGAATTCTCGGGTTGCTCAGGAAGCTTTTGTTCGGAATTTTTGGGTTGCTCAGGAAGCTTTTGCTTAGAATTTTCGGGTCGCTCAGGAAGCTTTTGCTCGGCATTTTCAGGTTGCTCAGGAAGCTTTTGTTCGGGATTTTCGGGTTGCTCAGGAAGCTTTTGTTCGGGATTCTCGGGTTGCTCAGAAAGCTTTTGCTTAGAATTTTCGGGTTGCTCAGGAAGCTTTTGTTCGGGATTTTTGGGTTGCTCAGGAAGCTTTTGTTTAGAATTTTCGGGTTGCTCAGGAAGCTTTTGCTCGGGATTTTTAAGTTGCTCAGGAAGCTTTTGCTCTGGATTCTCGGGTTGCTCAGGAAGCTTTTGCTCGGGATTTTCGGGTTGCTCAGGAAGCTTTTGCTTGGGATTCTCGGGTTGCTCAGGAAGCTTTTGCTCGGGATTCTCGGGTTGCTCAGGAAGCTTTTGTTCGGGATTTTCGGGTTGCTCAGGAAGCTTTTGCTTGGGATTATTGGATTGCTCAGGAAGCTTTTGCTCGGGATTTTCGGGTTGCTCAGGATGCTTTTGCTTGGGATTCTCGGGTTGCTCAGGAAGCTTTTGCTCGGGATTCTCGGGTTGCTCAGGAAGCTTTCGCTCGGGATTCTCGGGTTGCCCAGGAAGCTTTTGCTCGGGATTCTCGGGTTGCTCAGGAAGCTTTTGCTCGGGATTCTCGGGTTGCTCAGGAAGCTTTTGCTCGATATTCTCGGGTTGCTCAGGAAGCTTTTGCTCGTTATTCTCGGGTTGCTCAGGAAGCTTTCGCTCGGGATTCTCGGGTTGCTCAGGAAGCTTTCGCTCGGGATTCTCGGGTTGCCCAAGAAGCTTTTGCTCGGGATTCTCGGGTTGCTCAGGAAGCTTTTGCTCGGGATTCTCGGGTTGCTCAGGAAGCTTTTGCTCGATATTCTCGGGTTGCTCAGGAAGCTTTTGCTCGATATTCTCGGGTTGCCCAAGAAGCTTTTGCTCGGGATTCTCGGGTTGCTCAGGAAGCTTTCGCTCGGGATTCTCGGGTTGCCCAGGAAGCTTTTGCTCGGGATTCTCGGGTTGCTCAGGAAGCTTTCGCTCGGGATTCTCGGGTTGCCCAGGAAGCTTTTGCTCGGGATTCTCGGGTTGCTCAGGAAGCTTTTGCTCGGCATTTTCAGGTTGCTCAGGAAGCTTTTGTTCGGGATTTTCGGGTTGCTCAGGAAGCTTTTGTTCGGGATTCTCGGGTTGCTCAGAAAGCTTTTGCTTAGAATTTTCGGGTTGCTCAGGAAGCTTTTGTTCGGGATTTTTGGGTTGCTCAGGAAGCTTTTGTTTAGAATTTTCGGGTTGCTCAGGAAGCTTTTGCTCGGGATTTTTAAGTTGCTCAGGAAGCTTTTGCTCTGGATTCTCGGGTTGCTCAGGAAGCTTTTGCTCGGGATTTTCGGGTTGCTCAGGAAGCTTTTGCTTGGGATTCTCGGGTTGCTCAGGAAGCTTTTGCTCGGGATTCTCGGGTTGCTCAGGAAGCTTTTGTTCGGGATTTTCGGGTTGCTCAGGAAGCTTTTGCTTGGGATTATTGGATTGCTCAGGAAGCTTTTGCTCGGGATTTTCGGGTTGCTCAGGATGCTTTTGCTTGGGATTCTCGGGTTGCTCAGGAAGCTTTTGCTCGGGATTCTCGGGTTGCTCAGGAAGCTTTCGCTCGGGATTCTCGGGTTGCCCAGGAAGCTTTTGCTCGGGATTCTCGGGTTGCTCAGGAAGCTTTTGCTCGGGATTCTCGGGTTGCTCAGGAAGCTTTTGCTCGGGATTTTCGGGTTGCTCAGGAAGCTTTTGCTCCGGATTCTCGGGTTGCTCAGGAAGCTTTTGCTTAGAATTTTCGGGTTGCTCAGGAAGCTTTTGTTCGGGATTTTCGGGTTGCTCTGGAAGCTTTTGCTCGGGATTCTCGGGTTGCTCAGGAAGCTTTTGCTCGGGATTTTTGGGTTGCTCAGGAAGCTTTTGCTCGGGATTCTTGGGTTGCTCAGGAAGCTTTTGCTCGGGATTTTTGGGCTGCTCAGGAAGCTTTTGCTCGGAATTCTTGGGTTGCTCAGGAAGCTTTTGCTCAGGATTTTCGGGCTGCTCAGGAAGCTTTTGCTTGGGATTCTTGGGTTGCTCAGGAAGCTTTTGCTCGGGATTCTCGGGTTGCTCAGGAAGCTTTTGCTCGGGATTCTTGGGTTGCTCAGGAAGCTTTTGCTCGGGATTTTTGGGTTGCTCAGGAAGCTTTTGCTCGGGATTCTTGGGTTGCTCAGGAAGCTTTTGCTCGGGATTTTTGGGCTGCTCAGGAAGCTTTTGCTCGGAATTCTTGGGTTGCTCAGGAAGCTTTTGCTCAGGATTTTCGGGCTGCTCAGGAAGCTTTTGCTTGGGATTCTTGGGTTGCTCAGGAAGCTTTTGCTCGGGATTCTCGGGTTGCTCAGGAAGCTTTTGCTCGGGATTTTCGGGTTGCTCAGGAAGCTTTTGCTCCGGATTCTCGGGTTGCTCAGGAAGCTTTTGCTTAGAATTTTCGGGTTGCTCAGGAAGCTTTTGTTCGGGATTTTCGGGTTGCTCTGGAAGCTTTTGCTCGGGATTCTCGGGTTGCTCAGGAAGCTTTTGCTCGGGATTTTTGGGTTGCTCAGGAAGCTTTTGCTTGGAATTCTTGGGTTGCTCAGGAAGCTTTTGCTCATGATTTTCGGGCTGCTCAGGAAGCTTTTGCTCGGAATTCTTGGGCTGCTCAGGAAGCTTTTGCTCGGGATTCTTGGGTTGCTCAGGAAGCTTTTGCTCGGGATTTTCGGGCTGCTCAGGAAGCTTTTGCTTGGAATTCTTGGGTTGCTCAGGAAGCTTTTGCTCATGATTTTCGGGCTGCTCAGGAAGCTTTTGCTCGGAATTCTTGGGCTGCTCAGGAAGCTTTTGCTCGGGATTCTTGGGTTGCTCAGGAAGCTTTTGCTCGGGATTTTCGGGTTGCTCAGGAAGCTTTTGCTCTGGATTCTCGGGTTGCTCAGGAAGCTTTTGCTCGGGATTCTCGGGTTGCTCACGAAGCTTTTGCTCGGGATTTTCGGGTTGCTCAGGAAGCTTTTGCTCCGGATTCTCGGGTTGCTCAGGAAGCTTTTGCTTAGAATTTTCGGGTTGCTCAGGAAGCTTTTGTTCGGGATTTTCGGGTTGCTCTGGAAGCTTTTGTTCGGGATTTTCGGGTTGCTCAGGAAGCTTTTGTTCGGGATTCTCGGGTTGCTCAGAAAGCTTTTGCTTAGAATTTTCGGGTTGCTCAGGAAGCTTTTGTTCGGGATTTTTGGGTTGCTCAGAAAGCTTTTGCTTAGAATTTTCGGGTTGCTCAGGAAGCTTTTGCTTAGAATTTTCGGGCTGCTCAGAAAGCTTTTGCTCGGGATTCTTGGGTTGCTCAGGAAGCTTTTGCTCGGGATTTTCGGGCTGCTCAGGAAGCTTTTGCTTGGAATTCTTGGGTTGCTCAGGAAGCTTTTGCTCATGATTTTCGGGCTGCTCAGGAAGCTTTTGCTCGGAATTCTTGGGCTGCTCAGGAAGCTTTTGCTCGGGATTCTTGGGTTGCTCAGGAAGCTTTTGCTCGGGATTTTTGGGCTGCTCAGGAAGCTTTTGCTCGGAATTCTTGGGTTGCTCAGGAAGCTTTTGCTCAGGATTTTCGGGCTGCTCAGGAAGCTTTTGCTTGGGATTCTTGGGTTGCTCAGGAAGCTTTTGCTCGGGATTCTCGGGTTGCTCAGGAAGCTTTTGCTCGGGATTCTTGGGTTGCTCAGGAAGCTTTTGCTCGGGATTTTTGGGTTGCTCAGGAAGCTTTTGCTCGGGATTCTTGGGTTGCTCAGGAAGCTTTTGCTCGGGATTTTTGGGCTGCTCAGGAAGCTTTTGCTCGGAATTCTTGGGTTGCTCAGGAAGCTTTTGCTCAGGATTTTCGGGCTGCTCAGGAAGCTTTTGCTTGGGATTCTTGGGTTGCTCAGGAAGCTTTTGCTCGGGATTCTCGGGTTGCTCAGGAAGCTTTTGCTCGGGATTTTCGGGTTGCTCAGGAAGCTTTTGCTCCGGATTCTCGGGTTGCTCAGGAAGCTTTTGCTTAGAATTTTCGGGTTGCTCAGGAAGCTTTTGTTCGGGATTTTCGGGTTGCTCTGGAAGCTTTTGCTCGGGATTCTCGGGTTGCTCAGGAAGCTTTTGCTCGGGATTTTTGGGTTGCTCAGGAAGCTTTTGCTTGGAATTCTTGGGTTGCTCAGGAAGCTTTTGCTCATGATTTTCGGGCTGCTCAGGAAGCTTTTGCTCGGAATTCTTGGGCTGCTCAGGAAGCTTTTGCTCGGGATTCTTGGGTTGCTCAGGAAGCTTTTGCTCGGGATTTTCGGGCTGCTCAGGAAGCTTTTGCTTGGAATTCTTGGGTTGCTCAGGAAGCTTTTGCTCATGATTTTCGGGCTGCTCAGGAAGCTTTTGCTCGGAATTCTTGGGCTGCTCAGGAAGCTTTTGCTCGGGATTCTTGGGTTGCTCAGGAAGCTTTTGCTCAGGATTTTCGGGCTGCTCAGGAAGCTTTTGCTTGGGATTCTTGGGTTGCTCAGGAAGCTTTTGCTCGGGATTCTCGGGTTGCTCAGGAAGCTTTTGCTCGGGATTTTCGGGTTGCTCAGGAAGCTTTTGCTCCGGATTCTCGGGTTGCTCAGGAAGCTTTTGCTTAGAATTTTCGGGTTGCTCAGGAAGCTTTTGTTCGGGATTTTCGGGTTGCTCTGGAAGCTTTTGCTCGGGATTCTCGGGTTGCTCAGGAAGCTTTTGCTCGGGATTTTTGGGTTGCTCAGGAAGCTTTTGCTTGGAATTCTTGGGTTGCTCAGGAAGCTTTTGCTCATGATTTTCGGGCTGCTCAGGAAGCTTTTGCTCGGAATTCTTGGGCTGCTCAGGAAGCTTTTGCTCGGGATTCTTGGGTTGCTCAGGAAGCTTTTGCTCGGGATTTTCGGGCTGCTCAGGAAGCTTTTGCTTGGAATTCTTGGGTTGCTCAGGAAGCTTTTGCTCATGATTTTCGGGCTGCTCAGGAAGCTTTTGCTCGGAATTCTTGGGCTGCTCAGGAAGCTTTTGCTCGGGATTCTTGGGTTGCTCAGGAAGCTTTTGCTCGGGATTTTCGGGTTGCTCAGGAAGCTTTTGCTCTGGATTCTCGGGTTGCTCAGGAAGCTTTTGCTCGGGATTCTCGGGTTGCTCACGAAGCTTTTGCTCGGGATTTTCGGGTTGCTCAGGAAGCTTTTGCTCCGGATTCTCGGGTTGCTCAGGAAGCTTTTGCTTAGAATTTTCGGGTTGCTCAGGAAGCTTTTGTTCGGGATTTTCGGGTTGCTCTGGAAGCTTTTGTTCGGGATTTTCGGGTTGCTCAGGAAGCTTTTGTTCGGGATTCTCGGGTTGCTCAGAAAGCTTTTGCTTAGAATTTTCGGGTTGCTCAGGAAGCTTTTGTTCGGGATTTTTGGGTTGCTCAGAAAGCTTTTGCTTAGAATTTTCGGGTTGCTCAGGAAGCTTTTGCTTAGAATTTTCGGGCTGCTCAGAAAGCTTTTGCTCGGGATTCTTGGGTTGCTCAGGAAGCTTTTGCTCGGGATTTTCGGGCTGCTCAGGAAGCTTTTGCTTGGAATTCTTGGGTTGCTCAGGAAGCTTTTGCTCATGATTTTCGGGCTGCTCAGGAAGCTTTTGCTCGGAATTCTTGGGCTGCTCAGGAAGCTTTTGCTCGGGATTCTTGGGTTGCTCAGGAAGCTTTTGCTCGGGATTTTTGGGCTGCTCAGGAAGCTTTTGCTCGGAATTCTTGGGTTGCTCAGGAAGCTTTTGCTCAGGATTTTCATGCTGCTCAGGAAGCTTTAGCTCGGAATTCTTGGGTTGCTCAGGAAGCTTTTGCTCGGGATTTTCGGGCTGCTCAGGAAGCTTTTGCTCGGAATTCTTGGGCTGCTCAGGAAGCTTTTGCTCGGGATTCTTGGGTTGCTCAGGAAGCTTTTGCTCGGGATTCTTGGGTTGCTCAGGAAGCTTTTGCTCTGAATTCTCGGGTTGCTCAGGAAGCTTTTGCTCATGATTTTCGGGCTGCTCAGGAAGCTTTTGCTCGGAATTCTTGGGCTGCTCAGGAAGCTTTTGCTCGGGATTCTTGGGTTGCTCAGGAAGCTTTTGCTCGGGATTTTTGGGCTGCTCAGGAAGCTTTTGCTCGGAATTCTTGGGTTGCTCAGGAAGCTTTTGCTCATGATTTTCGGGCTGCTCAGGAAGCTTTTGCTCGGAATTCTTGGGCTGCTCAGGAAGCTTTTGCTCGGGATTCTTGGGTTGCTCAGGAAGCTTTTGCTCGGGATTTTTGGGCTGCTCAGGAAGCTTTTGCTCGGAATTCTTGGGTTGCTCAGGAAGCTTTTGCTCAGGATTTTCATGCTGCTCAGGAAGCTTTAGCTCGGAATTCTTGGGTTGCTCAGGAAGCTTTTGTTCGGGATTTTCGGGTTGCTCTGGAAGCTTTTGTTCGGGATTTTCGGGTTGCTCAGGAAGCTTTTGCTCTGAATTCTCGGGTTGCTCAGGAAGCTTTTGTTCGGAATTTTTGGGTTGCTCAGGAAGCTTTTGCTTAGAATTTTCGGGTTGCTCAGGAAGCTTTTGCTCGGGATTTTCAGGTTGCTCAGGAAGCTTTTGTTCGGGATTTTCGGGTTGCTCAGAAAGCTTTTGTTCGGGATTCTCGGGTTGCTCAGAAAGCTTTTGCTTAGAATTTTCGGGTTGCTCAGGAAGCTTTTGTTCGGGATTTTTGGGTTGCTCAGGAAGCTTTTGCTTAGAATTTTCGGGTTGCTCAGGAAGCTTTTGCTCGGGATTTTTAAGTTGCTCAGGAAGCTTTTGCTCTGGATTCTCGGGTTGCTCAGGAAGCTTTTGCTCGGGATTTTCGGGTTGCTCAGGAAGCTTTTGCTCTGGATTCTCGGGTTGCTCAGGAAGCTTTTGCTCGGGATTCTCGGGTTGCTCACGAAGCTTTTGCTCGGGATTTTCGGGTTGCTCAGGAAGCTTTTGCTCCGGATTCTCGGGTTGCTCAGGAAGCTTTTGCTTAGAATTTTCGGGTTGCTCAGGAAGCTTTTGTTCGGGATTTTCGGGTTGCTCTGGAAGCTTTTGTTCGGGATTTTCGGGTTGCTCAGGAAGCTTTTGTTCGGGATTCTCGGGTTGCTCAGAAAGCTTTTGCTTAGAATTTTCGGGTTGCTCAGGAAGCTTTTGTTCGGGATTTTTGGGTTGCTCAGAAAGCTTTTGCTTAGAATTTTCGGGTTGCTCAGGAAGCTTTTGCTTAGAATTTTCGGGCTGCTCAGAAAGCTTTTGCTCGGGATTCTTGGGTTGCTCAGGAAGCTTTTGCTCGGGATTTTCGGGCTGCTCAGGAAGCTTTTGCTTGGAATTCTTGGGTTGCTCAGGAAGCTTTTGCTCATGATTTTCGGGCTGCTCAGGAAGCTTTTGCTCGGAATTCTTGGGCTGCTCAGGAAGCTTTTGCTCGGGATTCTTGGGTTGCTCAGGAAGCTTTTGCTCGGGATTTTTGGGCTGCTCAGGAAGCTTTTGCTCGGAATTCTTGGGTTGCTCAGGAAGCTTTTGCTCAGGATTTTCATGCTGCTCAGGAAGCTTTAGCTCGGAATTCTTGGGTTGCTCAGGAAGCTTTTGCTCGGGATTTTCGGGCTGCTCAGGAAGCTTTTGCTCGGAATTCTTGGGCTGCTCAGGAAGCTTTTGCTCGGGATTCTTGGGTTGCTCAGGAAGCTTTTGCTCGGGATTCTTGGGTTGCTCAGGAAGCTTTTGCTCTGAATTCTCGGGTTGCTCAGGAAGCTTTTGCTCATGATTTTCGGGCTGCTCAGGAAGCTTTTGCTCGGAATTCTTGGGCTGCTCAGGAAGCTTTTGCTCGGGATTCTTGGGTTGCTCAGGAAGCTTTTGCTCGGGATTTTTGGGCTGCTCAGGAAGCTTTTGCTCGGAATTCTTGGGTTGCTCAGGAAGCTTTTGCTCATGATTTTCGGGCTGCTCAGGAAGCTTTTGCTCGGAATTCTTGGGCTGCTCAGGAAGCTTTTGCTCGGGATTCTTGGGTTGCTCAGGAAGCTTTTGCTCGGGATTTTTGGGCTGCTCAGGAAGCTTTTGCTCGGAATTCTTGGGTTGCTCAGGAAGCTTTTGCTCAGGATTTTCATGCTGCTCAGGAAGCTTTAGCTCGGAATTCTTGGGTTGCTCAGGAAGCTTTTGTTCGGGATTTTCGGGTTGCTCTGGAAGCTTTTGTTCGGGATTTTCGGGTTGCTCAGGAAGCTTTTGCTCTGAATTCTCGGGTTGCTCAGGAAGCTTTTGTTCGGAATTTTTGGGTTGCTCAGGAAGCTTTTGCTTAGAATTTTCGGGTTGCTCAGGAAGCTTTTGCTCGGGATTTTCAGGTTGCTCAGGAAGCTTTTGTTCGGGATTTTCGGGTTGCTCAGAAAGCTTTTGTTCGGGATTCTCGGGTTGCTCAGAAAGCTTTTGCTTAGAATTTTCGGGTTGCTCAGGAAGCTTTTGTTCGGGATTTTTGGGTTGCTCAGGAAGCTTTTGCTTAGAATTTTCGGGTTGCTCAGGAAGCTTTTGCTCGGGATTTTTAAGTTGCTCAGGAAGCTTTTGCTCTGGATTCTCGGGTTGCTCAGGAAGCTTTTGCTCGGGATTTTCGGGTTGCTCAGGAAGCTTTTGCTCTGGATTCTCGGGTTGCTCAGGAAGCTTTTGCTCGGGATTCTCGGGTTGCTCACGAAGCTTTTGCTCGGGATTTTCGGGTTGCTCAGGAAGCTTTTGCTCCGGATTCTCGGGTTGCTCAGGAAGCTTTTGCTTAGAATTTTCGGGTTGCTCAGGAAGCTTTTGTTCGGGATTTTCGGGTTGCTCTGGAAGCTTTTGTTCGGGATTTTCGGGTTGCTCAGGAAGCTTTTGTTCGGGATTCTCGGGTTGCTCAGAAAGCTTTTGCTTAGAATTTTCGGGTTGCTCAGGAAGCTTTTGTTCGGGATTTTTGGGTTGCTCAGAAAGCTTTTGCTTAGAATTTTCGGGTTGCTCAGGAAGCTTTTGCTTAGAATTTTCGGGCTGCTCAGAAAGCTTTTGCTCGGGATTCTTGGGTTGCTCAGGAAGCTTTTGCTCGGGATTTTCGGGCTGCTCAGGAAGCTTTTGCTTGGAATTCTTGGGTTGCTCAGGAAGCTTTTGCTCATGATTTTCGGGCTGCTCAGGAAGCTTTTGCTCGGAATTCTTGGGCTGCTCAGGAAGCTTTTGCTCGGGATTCTTGGGTTGCTCAGGAAGCTTTTGCTCGGGATTTTTGGGCTGCTCAGGAAGCTTTTGCTCGGAATTCTTGGGTTGCTCAGGAAGCTTTTGCTCAGGATTTTCATGCTGCTCAGGAAGCTTTAGCTCGGAATTCTTGGGTTGCTCAGGAAGCTTTTGCTCGGGATTTTCGGGCTGCTCAGGAAGCTTTTGCTCGGAATTCTTGGGCTGCTCAGGAAGCTTTTGCTCGGGATTCTTGGGTTGCTCAGGAAGCTTTTGCTCGGGATTCTTGGGTTGCTCAGGAAGCTTTTGCTCGGGATTTTTGGGCTGCTCAGGAAGCTTTTGCTCGGAATTCTTGGGTTGCTCAGGAAGCTTTTGCTCAGGATTTTCGGGCTGCTCAGGAAGCTTTTGCTTGGGATTCTTGGGTTGCTCAGGAAGCTTTTGCTCGGGATTCTCGGGTTGCTCAGGAAGCTTTTGCTCGGGATTTTCGGGTTGCTCAGGAAGCTTTTGCTCCGGATTCTCGGGTTGCTCAGGAAGCTTTTGCTTAGAATTTTCGGGTTGCTCAGGAAGCTTTTGTTCGGGATTTTCGGGTTGCTCTGGAAGCTTTTGCTCGGGATTCTCGGGTTGCTCAGGAAGCTTTTGCTCGGGATTTTTGGGTTGCTCAGGAAGCTTTTGCTCGGGATTCTTGGGTTGCTCAGGAAGCTTTTGCTCGGGATTTTTGGGCTGCTCAGGAAGCTTTTGCTCGGAATTCTTGGGTTGCTCAGGAAGCTTTTGCTCAGGATTTTCGGGCTGCTCAGGAAGCTTTTGCTTGGGATTCTTGGGTTGCTCAGGAAGCTTTTGCTCGGGATTCTCGGGTTGCTCAGGAAGCTTTTGCTCGGGATTCTTGGGTTGCTCAGGAAGCTTTTGCTCGGGATTTTTGGGTTGCTCAGGAAGCTTTTGCTCGGGATTCTTGGGTTGCTCAGGAAGCTTTTGCTCGGGATTTTTGGGCTGCTCAGGAAGCTTTTGCTCGGAATTCTTGGGTTGCTCAGGAAGCTTTTGCTCAGGATTTTCGGGCTGCTCAGGAAGCTTTTGCTTGGGATTCTTGGGTTGCTCAGGAAGCTTTTGCTCGGGATTCTCGGGTTGCTCAGGAAGCTTTTGCTCGGGATTTTCGGGTTGCTCAGGAAGCTTTTGCTCCGGATTCTCGGGTTGCTCAGGAAGCTTTTGCTTAGAATTTTCGGGTTGCTCAGGAAGCTTTTGTTCGGGATTTTCGGGTTGCTCTGGAAGCTTTTGCTCGGGATTCTCGGGTTGCTCAGGAAGCTTTTGCTCGGGATTTTTGGGTTGCTCAGGAAGCTTTTGCTTGGAATTCTTGGGTTGCTCAGGAAGCTTTTGCTCATGATTTTCGGGCTGCTCAGGAAGCTTTTGCTCGGAATTCTTGGGCTGCTCAGGAAGCTTTTGCTCGGGATTCTTGGGTTGCTCAGGAAGCTTTTGCTCGGGATTTTCGGGCTGCTCAGGAAGCTTTTGCTTGGAATTCTTGGGTTGCTCAGGAAGCTTTTGCTCATGATTTTCGGGCTGCTCAGGAAGCTTTTGCTCGGAATTCTTGGGCTGCTCAGGAAGCTTTTGCTCGGGATTCTTGGGTTGCTCAGGAAGCTTTTGCTCGGGATTTTTGGGCTGCTCAGGAAGCTTTTGCTCGGAATTCTTGGGTTGCTCAGGAAGCTTTTGCTCAGGATTTTCATGCTGCTCAGGAAGCTTTAGCTCGGAATTCTTGGGTTGCTCAGGAAGCTTTTGCTCGGGATTTTCGGGCTGCTCAGGAAGCTTTTGCTCGGAATTCTTGGGCTGCTCAGGAAGCTTTTGCTCGGGATTCTTGGGTTGCTCAGGAAGCTTTTGCTCGGGATTCTTGGGTTGCTCAGGAAGCTTTTGCTCGGGATTTTTGGGCTGCTCAGGAAGCTTTTGCTCGGAATTCTTGGGTTGCTCAGGAAGCTTTTGCTCAGGATTTTCGGGCTGCTCAGGAAGCTTTAGCTTGGGATTCTTGTGTTGCTCAGGAAGCTTTTGCTCGGGATTCTCGGGTTGCTCAGGAAGCTTTTGCTCGGGATTTTCGGGTTGCTCAGGAAGCTTTTGCTCCGGATTCTCGGGTTGCTCAGGAAGCTTTTGCTTAGAATTTTCGGGTTGCTCAGGAAGCTTTTGTTCGGGATTTTCGGGTTGCTCTGGAAGCTTTTGCTCGGGATTCTCGGGTTGCTCAGGAAGCTTTTGCTCGGGATTTTTGGGTTGCTCAGGAAGCTTTTGCTCGGGATTCTTGGGTTGCTCAGGAAGCTTTTGCTCGGGATTTTTGGGCTGCTCAGGAAGCTTTTGCTCGGAATTCTTGGGTTGCTCAGGAAGCTTTTGCTCAGGATTTTCGGGCTGCTCAGGAAGCTTTTGCTTGGGATTCTTGGGTTGCTCAGGAAGCTTTTGCTCGGGATTCTCGGGTTGCTCAGGAAGCTTTTGCTCGGGATTCTTGGGTTGCTCAGGAAGCTTTTGCTCGGGATTTTTGGGTTGCTCAGGAAGCTTTTGCTCGGGATTCTTGGGTTGCTCAGGAAGCTTTTGCTCGGGATTTTTGGGCTGCTCAGGAAGCTTTTGCTCGGAATTCTTGGGTTGCTCAGGAAGCTTTTGCTCAGGATTTTCGGGCTGCTCAGGAAGCTTTTGCTTGGGATTCTTGGGTTGCTCAGGAAGCTTTTGCTCGGGATTCTCGGGTTGCTCAGGAAGCTTTTGCTCGGGATTTTCGGGTTGCTCAGGAAGCTTTTGCTCCGGATTCTCGGGTTGCTCAGGAAGCTTTTGCTTAGAATTTTCGGGTTGCTCAGGAAGCTTTTGTTCGGGATTTTCGGGTTGCTCTGGAAGCTTTTGCTCGGGATTCTCGGGTTGCTCAGGAAGCTTTTGCTCGGGATTTTTGGGTTGCTCAGGAAGCTTTTGCTCGGGATTCTTGGGTTGCTCAGGAAGCTTTTGCTCGGGATTTTTGGGCTGCTCAGGAAGCTTTTGCTCGGAATTCTTGGGTTGCTCAGGAAGCTTTTGCTCAGGATTTTCGGGCTGCTCAGGAAGCTTTTGCTTGGGATTCTTGGGTTGCTCAGGAAGCTTTTGCTCGGGATTCTCGGGTTGCTCAGGAAGCTTTTGTTCGGGATTTTCGGGTTGCTCTGGAAGCTTTTGCTCGGAATTCTTGGGCTGCTCAGGAAGCTTTTGCTCGGGATTCTTGGGTTGCTCAGGAAGCTTTTGCTCGGGATTCTTGGGTTGCTCAGGAAGCTTTTGCTCGGGATTTTTGGGCTGCTCAGGAAGCTTTTGCTCGGAATTCTTGGGTTGCTCAGGAAGCTTTTGCTCAGGATTTTCGGGCTGCTCAGGAAGCTTTTGCTTGGGATTCTTGGGTTGCTCAGGAAGCTTTTGCTCGGGATTCTCGGGTTGCTCAGGAAGCTTTTCTCGGGATTCTTGGGTTGCTCAGGAAGCTTTTGCTCGGGATTTTTGGGCTGCTCAGGAAGCTTTTGCTCGGAATTCTTGGGTTGCTCAGGAAGCTTTTGCTCAGGATTTTCGGGCTGCTCAGGAAGCTTTTGCTTGGGATTCTTGGGTTGCTCAGGAAGCTTTTGCTCGGGATTCTCGGGTTGCTCAGGAAGCTTTTGCTCGGGATTTTCGGGTTGCTCAGGAAGCTTTTGCTCCGGATTCTCGGGTTGCTCAGGAAGCTTTTGCTTAGAATTTTCGGGTTGCTCAGGAAGCTTTTGTTCGGGATTTTCGGGTTGCTCTGGAAGCTTTTGCTCGGGATTCTCGGGTTGCTCAGGAAGCTTTTGCTCGGGATTTTTGGGTTGCTCAGGAAGCTTTTGCTGAAGATTTTCGAGTGGCTCAGGAAGCTTTTGCTCGGGATTCTCGGGTTGCTCAGGAAGCTTTTGCTCTGGATTCTTGGGTTGCTCAGGAAGCTTTTGCTCGGGATTTTTGGGCTGCTCAGGAAGCTTTTGCTCGGAATTCTTGGGTTGCTCAGGATTTTCATGCTGCTCAGGAAGCTTTTGCTCGGAATTCTTGGGTTGCTCAGGAAGCTTTTGCTCGGGATTTTCGGGCTGCTCAGGAAGCTTTTGCTCGGAATTCTTGGGCTGCTCAGGAAGCTTTTGCTCGGGATTCTTGGGTTGCTCAGGAAGCTTTTGCTCGGGATTCTTGGGTTGCTCAGGAAGCTTTTGCTCGGGATTTTTGGGCTGCTCAGGAAGCTTTTGCTCGGCATTCTTGGGTTGCTCAGGAAGCTTTTGCTCAGGATTTTCGGGCTGCTCAGGAAGCTTTTGCTTGGGATTCTTGGGTTGCTCAGGAAGCTTTTGCTCGGGATTCTCGGGTTGCTCAGGAAGCTTTTGCTCGGGATTTTCGGGTTGCTCAGGAAGCTTTTGCTTCGGATTCTCGGGTTGCTCAGGAAGCTTTTGCTTAGAATTTTCGGGTTGCTCAGGAAGCTTTTGTTCGGGATTTTCGGGTTGCTCTGGAAGCTTTTGCTCGGGATTCTCGGGTTGCTCAGGAAGCTTTTGCTTGGGATTTTTGGGTTGCTCAGGAAGCTTTTGCTGAAGATTTTCGAGTGGCTCAGGAAGCTTTTGCTCGGGATTCTCGGGTTGCTCAGGAAGCTTTTGCTCTGGATTCTTGGGTTGCTCAGGAAGCTTTTGCTCGGGATTTTCGGGCTGCTCAGGAAGCTTTTGCTCGGAATTCTTGGGCTGCTCAGGAAGCTTTTGCTCGGGATTTTCGGGCTGCTCAGGAAGCATTTGCTCGGAATTCTTGAGCGGCTCAGGAAGCTTTTGCTCGGGATTTTCGGGCTGCTCAGAAAGCTTTTGCTCGGGATTCTTGGGTTGCTCAGGAAGCTTTTGCTCGGGATTTTCGGGCTGATCAGAAAGCTTTTGCTCGGGATTCTTGGGTTGCTCAGGAAGCTTTTGCTCGGGATTTTCGGGCTGCTCAGAAAGCTTTTGCTCGGGATTCTTGGGTTGCTCAGGAAGCTTTTGCTCGGGATTTTTGGGCTGCTCAGAAAACTTTTGCTCGGAATTCTTGGGTTGCTCAGGAAGCTTTTGCTCATGATTTTCGGGCTGCTCAGGAAGCTTTTGCTCGGAATTTTTGGGCTGCTCAGGAAGCTTTTGCTCGGGATTCTTGGGTTGCTCAGGAAGCTTTTGCTCGGGATTCTTGGGTTGCTCAGGAAGCTTTTGCTCGGGATTTTTGGGCTGCTCAGGAAGCTTTTGCTCGGAATTCTTGGGTTGCTCAGGAAGCTTTTGCTCAGGATTTTCATGCTGCTCAGGAAGCTTTTGCTCGGAATTCTTGGGTTGCTCAGGAAGCTTTTGCTCGGGATTTTCGGGCTGCCCAGGAAGCTTTTGCTCGGAATTCTTGGACTGCTCAGGAAGCTTTTGCTCGGGATTCTTGGGTTGCTCAGGAAGCTTTTGCTCGGGATTCTTGGGTTGCTCAGGAAGCTTTTGCTCGGGATTTTTGGGTTGCTCAGGAAGCTTTTGCTCGGGATTTTCGGGTTGCTCAGGAAGCTTTTGCTCTGGATTCTTGGGTTGCTCAGGAAGCTTTTGCTCGGGATTTTCGGGCTGCTCAGGAAGCTTTTGCTCGGAATTCTTGGGTTGCTCAGGAAGCTTTTGCTCGGGATTTTCGGGCTGCTCAGAAAGCTTTTGCTCCGGATTCTTGGGTTGCTCAGGAAGCTTTTGCTCGGGATTTTCGGGCTGATCAGAAAGATTTTGCTCGGGATTCTTGGGTTGCTCAGGAAGCTTTTGCTCGGGATTTTCGGGCTGCTCAGGAAGCTTTTGCTCGGAATTCTTGGGCTGCTCAGGAAGCTTTTGCTCAGGATTTTTGGGCTGCTCAGAAAGCTTTTGCTCGGGATTCTTGGGTTGCTCAGGAAGCTTTTGCTCGGGATTTTCGGGTTGCTCAGGAAGCTTTTGCTCTGGATTCTTGGGTTGCTCAGGAAGCTTTTGCTCGGGATTTTCGGGCTGCTCAGGAAGCTTTTGCTCGGAATTCTTGGGCTGCTCAGGAAGCTTTTGCTCGGGATTTTCGGGCTGCTCAGGAAGCATTTGCTCGGAATTCTTGAGCGGCTCAGGAAGCTTTTGCTCGGGATTTTTGGGCTGCTCAGAAAGCTTTTGCTCGGGATTCTTGGGTTGCTCAGGAAGCTTTTGCTCGGGATTTTCGGGCTGCTCAGAAAGCTTTTGCTCGGGATTCTTGGGTTGCTCAGGAAGCTTTTGCTCGGGATTTTCGGGCTGATCAGAAAGCTTTTGCTCGGGATTCTTGGGTTGCTCAGGAAGCTTTTGCTCGGGATTTTCGGGCTGCTCAGGAAGCTTTTGCTCGGAATTCTTGGGCTGCTCAGGAAGCTTTTGCTCAGGATTTTCGGGCTGCTCAGGAAGCATTTGCTCGGAATTCTTGAGCTGCTCAGGAAGCTTTTGCTCGGGATTTTTGGGCTGCTCAGAAAACTTTTGCTCGGAATTCTTGGGTTGCTCAGGAAGCTTTTGCTCATGATTTTCGGGCTGCTCAGGAAGCTTTTGCTCGGAATTCTTGGGCTGCTCAGGAAGCTTTTGCTCGGGATTCTTGGGTTGCTCAGGAAGCTTTTGCTCGGGATTTTCGGGCTGCTCAGGAAGCTTTTGCTCGGAATTCTTGGGCTGCTCAGGAAGCTTTTGCTCGGGATTTTTGGGCTGCTCAGAAAACTTTTGCTCGGAATTCTTGGGTTGCTCAGGAAGCTTTTGCTCATGATTTTCGGGCTGCTCAGGAAGCTTTTGCTCGGAATTCTTGGGCTGCTCAGGAAGCTTTTGCTCGGGATTCTTGGGTTGCTCAGGAAGCTTTTGCTCGGGATTTTCGGGCTGCTCAGGAAGCTTTTGCTCGGAATTCTTGGGCTGCTCAGGAAGCTTTTGCTCGGGATTTTTGGGCTGCTCAGGAAGCTTTTGCTCGGAATTCTTGTGTTGCTCAGGAAGCTTTTGCTAAGAATTTTCGGGCTGCTCAGGAAGCTTTTGCTTGGGATTCTTGGGTTGCTCAGGAAGCTTTTGCTCGGGATTCTCGGGTTGCTCAGGAAGCTTTTGCTTGGGATTCTCGGGTTGCTCAGAAAGCTTTTGCTTAGGATTTTCGGGTTGCTCAGGAAGCTTTTGCTCGGAATTTTCGAGTTGCTCAGGAAGCTTTTGCGGGTTGCTCAGGAAGCTTTTGCTCGGGATTCTCGGGTTGCTCAGGGAGCTTTTGCGGGTTGCTCAGGAAGCTTTTGCTTAGGATTTTCGGGTTGCTCAAAAAGCTTTTGCTAAGGATTTTCGGGTTGCTCAGGAAGCTTTTGCTCGGAATTTTCAAGTTGCTCAAAAAGCTTTTGCTCGGAATTGGTTCTAGTCGTAGTGTTATAGTCGTAGTGTTCTAGGCGTAGTGTTCTAGGCGTAGTATTCTAGGCGTAGTGTTCTAGTCGTAGTGTTTTAGTCGTAGTGTTCTAGTTTTAGTGTTCTAGTTTCGGTTGCTCAGGAAACTTTTGCTTAGAATTTTTGGGTTGCACAGGAAGCTTTTGCTTGAGATTCTCGGGTTGCTCAAGGAGCTTTTGCGAGTTGCTCAGGAAGCTTTTGCTTAGGATTTTCGGGTTGCTCAGGAAGCTTTTGCTCGGGATTTTTGGGTTGCTCAGAAAACTTTTGCTCGGGATTATCGGGTTGCTCAGGAAGCTTTTGCTAGGGATTGGTTCTAGTTTTAGTGTTCCAGTTTTAGTGTTCTAGTTTTAGTGTTCTAGTCGTAGTGTTCTAATCGTAGTGTTCTATGCGTAGTGTTCTAGTCGTAGTGTTCTAGTCGTAGTGTTTTAGTCGTAGTGTTCTAATCGTAGTGTTCTGGTGGTAGTGTTGTAGTCGTAGTGTTCTAGTTTTAGTTTTCTAGTATTAGTGTTCTAGTTTTAGTGTTCTAGTTTTAGTGTTCTAGTCGTAGTGTTCTAGTCGTAGTGTTCTAGTCGTAATGTTTTAGTCGTAGTGTTCTAGTTTTAGTGTTCTAGTTTCGGTTGCTCAGGAAACTTTTGCTTAGAATTTTTGGGTTGCACAGGAAGCTTTTGCTTGAGATTCTCGGGTTGCTCAGGGAGCTTTTGCGGGTTGCTCAGGAAGCTTTTGCTTTGGATTCTTGGGTTGCTCAGGAAGCTTTTGCGGGTTGCTCAGGAAGCTTTTGCGGGTTGCTCAGGAAGCTTTAGATCGGGATTTTTGTGTTGCTTAGGAAGCTTTTGCTCGGGATTTTTGGGTTGCTCAGGAAACTTTTGCTCGGGATTATCGGGTTGCTCAAAAAGCTTTTGCTCGGAATTGGTTCTAGTTTTAGTGTTCTAGTTTTAGTGTTCTAGTTTTAGTGTTCTAGTCGTAGTGTTCTAGTCGTAGTGTTCTAGTCGTAATGTTTTAGTCGTAGTGTTCTAGTTTTAGTGTTCTAGTTTCGGTTGCTCAGGAAACTTTTGCTTAGAATTTTTGGGTTGCACAGGAAGCTTTTGCTTGAGATTCTCGGGTTGCTCAGGGAGCTTTTGCGGGTTGCTCAGGAAGCTTTTGCTTTGGATTCTTGGGTTGCTCAGGAAGCTTTTGCGGGTTGCTCAGGAAGCTTTAGATCGGGATTTTTGTGTTGCTTAGGAAGCTTTTGCTCGGGATTTTTGGGTTGCTCAGGAAACTTTTGCTCGGGATTATCGGGTTGCTCAAAAAGCTTTTGCTCGGAATTGGTTCTAGTTTTAGTGTTCTAGTTTTAGTGTTCTAGTTTTAGTGTTCTAGTCGAAGTGTTCTAGTCGTAGTGTTCTAGTCGTAGTGTTCTAGTCGTAGTGTTCTAGGCGTAGGGTTCTAGTCGTAGTGTTCTAGTCGTAGTGTTCTAGGCGTAGGGTTCTAGTCGTAGTTTTCTAGTCGTAGTGTTCTAGTCGTAGTGTTCTAGTCGTAGTGTTCTAGTCGTAGTGTTCTGTCGTAGTGTTCTAGTCGTAGTGTTCTAGTCGTAGTGTTCTAGTCGTAGTGTTCTAGTCGTAGTGTTATAGTCGTAGTGTTATAGTCGTAGTGTTATAGTCGTAGTGTTCTAGTCGTAGTGTTCTAGTCGTAGTGTTCTAGGCGTAGTGTTCTAGTCGTAGTGTTCTAGTCGTAGTGTTCTAGTCGTAGTGTTCTAGTCGTAGTGTTCTAGATTTAGTGTTCTAGTCGTTGTGTTCTAGTTTCGGTTGCTCAGGAAACTTTTGCTCGGGATTTTTGGGTTGCTCAGGAAGCTTTTGCTTGGGATTCTCGGGTTGCTCAGGAAGCTTTTGCTTAGAATATTTGGGTTGCTCAGGAAGCTTTTGCTTGAGATTCTCGGGTTGCTCTAGTCGTAGTGTTCTAGATTTAGTGTTCTAGTCGTAGTGTTCTAGTTTCGGTTGCTCAGGAAACTTTTGCTCGGGATTTTTGGGTTGCTCAGGAAGCTTTTGCTTGGGATTCTCGGGTTGCTCAGGAAGCTTTTGCTTAGAATATTTGGGTTGCTCAGGAAGCTTTTGGTTGAGATTCTCGGGTTGCTCAGAAAGCTTTTGCGGGTTGCTCAGGAAGCTTTTGCTAAGTATTTTCGGGTTGCTCAGGAAGATTTTGCTCGGGATTCTCGGGTTGCTCAGGAAGCTTTTGTTCGGGATTTTCGGGTTGCTCAGGAAGCTTTTGCTTGAGATTCTCGGGTTGTTCAGAAAGCTTTTGCGGGTTGCTCAGGAAGCTTTTGCACGGTATTATTGGGTTGCTCAGGAAGCTTTTGCTCGAGATTCTCGGGTTGCTCATGGAGCTTTTGCGGGTTGCTCAGGAAGCTTTTGCTAAGGATTTTTGGGTTGCTCAGAAAGCTTTTGCTCGGGATTATCGGGTTGCTCAGGAAGATTTTGCTCGGGATTCTCGGGTTGCTCAGGAAGCTTTTGTTCGGGATTTTCGGGTTGCTCAGGAAGCTTTTGCTTGGGATTATTGGATTGCTCAAGAAGCTTTTGCTCGGGATTATCGGGTTGCTCAGGAAGCTTTTGCTTGGGATTCTCGGGTTGCTCAGGAAGCTTTTGTTTGGGATTTTCGGGTTGCTCAGGAATCTTTTGCTTGGGATTATTGGATTGCTCAAGAAGCTTTTGCTCGGGATTATCGGGTTGTTCAGGAAGCTTTTGCTAAGGATTTTCGGGTTGATCAGGAAGCTTTTGCTCGGGATTTTCGGGTTGCTCAGGAAGCTTTTGCTTGGGATTCTCGGGTTGCTCAGGAAGCTTTTGTTCGGGATTTTCGGGTTGCTCAGGAAACTTTTGCTGAAGATTTTCGAGTTGCTCAGGATGCTTTTGCTCGGGATTCTCGGCTTGCTCAGGAAGCTTTTGCTTGGGATTCTCGGGTTGCTCAGGAAGCTTTTGCTTGGGATTCTCGGGTTGCTCAGGAAGCTTTTGTTCGGGATTTTCGGGTTGCTCAGGAAGCTTTTGCTTGGGATTATTGGATTGCTCAAGAAGCTTTTGCTCGGGATTATCGGGTTGTTCAGGAAGCTTTTGCTAAGGATTTTCGGGTTGATCAGGAAGCTTTTGCTCGGGATTTTCGGGTTGCTCAGGAAGCTTTTGCTTGGGATTCTCGGGTTGCTCAGGAAGCTTTTGTTCGGGATTTTCGGGTTGCTCAGGAAGCTTTTGCTGAAGATTTTCGAGTTGCTCAGGATGCTTTTGCTCGGGATTCTCGGCTTGCTCAGGAAGCTTTTGCTCGGGATTATCGGGTTGTTCAGGAAGCTTTTGCTAAGGATTTTCGGGTTGATCAGGAAGCTTTTGCTCGGGATTTTCGGGTTGCTCAGGAAGCTTTTGCTTGGGATTCTCGGGTTGCTCAGGAAGCTTTTGTTCGGGATTTTCGGGTTGCTCAGGAAGCTTTTGCTGAAGATTTTCGAGTTGCTCAGGATGCTTTTGCTCGGGATTCTCGGCTTGCTCAGGAAGCTTTTGCTTGGGATTCTCGGGTTGCTCAGGAAGCTTTTGCTCGGGATTCTCGGGTTGCTCAGGAAGCTTTTGCTGAAGATTTTCGAGTTGCTCAGGATGCTTTTGCTCGGGATTCTCGGCTTGCTCAGGAAGCTTTTGCTCGGGATTTTCGGGTTGCTCAGGAAGCTTTTGCTCGGGATTTTCGGGTTGCTCAGGAAGCTTTTGCTTAGAATTTTCGGGTTGCTCGGTGTTGGGTTTCCCAACTACGTAACGGGGATGCGACGTGCGTGGGGGTGGTTTCCCCACTCTGGTACCACCACTCAAGGGTTGGGGTAGCATAGGTGGGGTACCATAAGAAACATTTTTCAACACAGAATTCTAATGCACCTTCAACAAGCAACAACAACCATTAATTGTAAATAATTGTAAATAAAGTGTACAAAAGAAACAAGAGTGTTTTGAAACGCCAAGACACCAAACATTGGTCCTTCGAGCCGGATCTGGCACTAAATCCAGGTACCAGATCAAATCAACAAAAACGTGAAGTGTTGTGCTAAAATTTCGAACACCGAGACCCAGGAAGCAGTGGACCCTCCAAGTAGACCACCACCGAAGTCGAGGGAAGCAGCGAAGTCACCAGCCTTCATTTCCAATCACAAAGACCCGGGAAGCAGTGGAACCTCCAAGTAGACCACCACCGAGTCGAAACCATTGTCAGCAAAACGGGGTGAGTGTGCTCCAATTCCATTTTTTACACGTCCTTAAGTTCAAGTAACGTTGTAAAGTACATTGTTCGGTAATCACGGCAAATTCCTATTACACGAACAGGCAAAATAAAACAAATTCATCCACCACCATGGTGCTAACCAGGTCACAAACAGTCGAAAATCCTAACATGGACGACGCCGATGATCGGGAATCATTGATTGGGGAAGGTCCAATCAATGCAGATGTAATTCAAACGCGCGGTGAAACGTCACAAATAAGTAACGCGATGAGTTCCAACGAGATCTTAAACCCGCTACTTATTAAGAGGAAAAAGATGCTAGATAACATCTCGCGGTTCAGGGCTTGGTTCAATTCTCAAAAAGACAAGTCCTCCGTAGCGCTGTTAAGGTTGCGGCTCGCGGATTTTGTTAAACTCAAAGATCAATTTGACCCAGTTCAAACCGAAATAGAGTCTTTAGATCAAAATACCTCTGACCTTGATCACGAAACGGTTAGGGTGGAGTTCGAAGACAACTTTTTTGAGTTAAGCGCGGAGGTCGAAGAAACTATCACCGCGAGATCAACAAGCACCTCTCAAACCCAAAACATTCAAACTCAACCTAGCTTGTCGCATTCAATACAAGTAACACCGATTGACATCAAACCTTTTAGCGGTTCATATACGGAATGGCTACCGTTTGTAAACACATTTACAGCTTTGATACACGATGAGCCAAGATATCAAAACAGAAATGTCGAAAAACTTCACTTGCTCAGAAATTCACTGCGAGGTGAAGCGCTAAATGCAATACAAAACATTCCTATCGCTGCTGAAAATTACGAAAAGGCGTTCAGTCTGCTACGGGAACGTTTTGAGAATAAAAGATTGATTATTCAACATCAAATTAATGATTTATTCAATTTGCCTCAAGTTTCGAAAGATTCTGGCCGATCTCTGCGTGATTTATTAAACCACGTACATACGAATCTGCAAGCGTTAAAATCACTACGTATCAACACTGACTCATGGGACCCTGTGATCATTCATCTGATTGTTGGAAAATTAGATTATTTATCGCGAAGGGGGTGGGAAGAATCATTAACCACAACTGAACCACCGTCTCAAACGCAGTTAACAAATTATTTAACGCAGCGTTGCAATTTACTTGAAGCCATGGAAATAAACAGGGTTATGGTCAAGGGCGTAATAACACACCAAACAAAAAATGAGCAACGGCCGTCGCCAAACAATAAGCCTCAATATAAATCAACTAATCTAGCAACAGCTGAGAAACAAGGTTCCTGTGCTTTTTGTCAAAAACCTCATTTTAGTTTCTATTGTAAGGAATTTTTAAAGTGGTCGGTATTAGAAAGAATAAAGGAAGTTTCACGTTTAAAGCTATGTGCAAATTGTTTGAAATCGTCACATACAACCGAAAATTGCAAATCATCCGGTTGCAAATTGTGCAAACAAAAACATAACACACTGCTTCATCAAGACGCAGCGGCTGAACCAACTCAGAATCAGGTTAATTGTCATCAGAATACAGTGGATCAGGTTTTGCTATCTACTGCCACAGTACTGATTGAAAACAGTAAAAGCCATTTACAGCCATGTCGCGCATTTTTAGATGCTGGTGCGCAGTCAAATTTCATTCTTAAATCAACTTGCGCAAAATTAGGTTTAAAGGTGAAATCAGTCAACATTCCAATCACGGGAATTCAAAAATCATCAGCAATAGTTCACCATGAAACAACGGTCACCTTACATTCAAATTGTAACGCCTACACAGCCACAATAAAGTGCTTGGTTATTCCGACCATCACTGAAAATATGCCATGTACCACACTAGCTAAATCAGAGTTCCACATACCCTCAAATTTACCGCTGGCCGACTCGGACTTTAACGTATCACGACCGGTAGACATTTTAATCGGCGCGGAATTATTTTGGGAGTTAATGTGTGTAGGTCAAGTAAAAATGGCACAAAATGGTCCAGTGTTACAAAAAACCATGCTCGGTTGGATAGTCGGTGGACCCATATCAAAAAAATGCGAAAATCAAACGCGAATCTGCAATACCGTTATGACTCAAAACAAATCGTTGGAACGACAGGTAGAAAAATTCTGGTTATTGGAAGGCTTTGACAATAAACAGATCAATCTTACAACAGACGAACAGAGTTGCGAAGATTACTTTCTAAACACCATTTTGCGAGACAATAACGGACGTTTCCAGGTACGATTACCCTTCAACAAATATCAAAACCAATTAGGAAACTCATTTGAATTGGCGGTGAAACGATTTTCGTCGTTAGAACGCAAATTTGCAAAAGATGAAGATTTTAAAATAATGTATCATCAATTCATGTACGAATACATCTCACTGAATCACATGGAATTAGCAGATCCAAACAAAACGTTGGGTGAAGGTAATTATTTTTTACCGCACCATGCAGTATTCAAATCCGACGGTCAACTAAGAAAAATGCGTGTAGTGTTTGACGGATCCGCGAAAACGTCATCGGGTACAAGCCTAAACGATACTCTAATGGTCGGTCCGAAAATCCAGAACGACATTTTCAAAATCATTATCAATTTTCGTACTTACGCATTTGCATTTACCGCAGACATTTGCAAAATGTATCGACAAATTTTAATTCACCCTGACGATAGGCGTTTTCAACAAATTGTATGGCGGGAAGACAATTCAAAACCGATTCAAGTGTATAAATTAAATACCGTAACGTATGGTACAGCGTCAGCTCCATATCTCGCAATCAGGTGTCTTCATCAACTAGCCGACGAAGAATACGACAAATTCCCAAAGGCATGCGACGCGATTAAAAATTCTTTTTACGTGGATGACGTGCTCACGGGAGCAAATTCGCTGGAAGATGCCATACTTTTGCGGAACGAATTAATCGACGTATTAAACAAGGGCTCTTTCGAGCTATCAAAATGGGCAGCAAACGACCCTCAGCTAATTCCACATAATGCATCAAATAAAACCGCCGTGTCGCTCAAATTAGACAAAGGAAATTTTGATGTAAAAACGTTAGGCCTCTTATGGAATTCCAGTAAGGATTGTTTTAAATACGATCTAAGTATTCCAGGAAAAGATGTCAAAACTACCAAGCGCACAATACTATCAGCAACCGCCCGTATATATGACCCTTTAGGTTTATTGGGACCCATAACGGTAACGGCAAAATTGATAATACAGGAACTGTGGGCTGTCAAACTAAGCTGGGATGAAAGTGTACCGACTCACTTTCACACGGCCTGGCAACAATTACTTGGGGATTTAGGGGTAATAAACAACTTGGAAATACCCAGAAACATTTACAATTCTGTGGGGGTCACGGAGTTGCACTGTTTTTCCGATGCTTCCGAGAAGGCCTATGGGTGCGCAATCTACATACGCACACTTTTACCGAACGGAGCAATTGCATCACATTTACTCTGTGCAAAAAACAGAGTAGCACCTCTCAAGGTAACGTCATTACCACGATTGGAGCTTTGCGGGTGTCTTCTAGCGGCTCAATTAGCGCAAACAGTGAGCGAAAGTTTAAAGATAGAAATAAACAAGCAATATTTCTGGACAGATTCGCAGATTGCGCTAGCCTGGATAGAGTCACCGTCTAATTCGTGGAAAACATTTGTAGCAAATCGCGTTTCTGAAATTCAAGCGCTCACAACTTCACATGCCTGGCGATATGTGCCCTCAGCACAAAACCCGGCCGACATAATTTCTCGCGGAATGCGTCCCAGCCAATTGGCACATTGCAACTTATGGTGGCACGGGCCCGATTTTTTAAAATTACAATTTGAAAATTGGCCTCAACAACCAGCAAAACCAAAGGGTCAGGTGAATACGGAAGCAAAAACGGTCACGTGTGTCACACAAGTGTGGACAGGATGGGAAGTCCTAACAAAATTCTCAGATTTTACAAAATTAAAACGGATTGTAGCACAATGTCACAGATTCATAAACAATTGCAAAAATCCTACAAATAAGAGGTCGGGTCCTCTCACAAGCAACGAGTTGAGGACAGCTCTCGTGAGCATTGTGAGAAACGTCCAACATCAATCATTTGAAGCAGAAATCAAATCACTAACTACTAATAACTCGGTAAAAGGTAATAGCATTTTATTGTGTTTAAACCCATTTATTGATTCAAATGGAGTCATCAAAGTTGGGGGGCGTTTACACAATAGCACAAAATTATGCGAAACAAAAAAACACCCATATCTACTTCCGAAAAATCACGCGGTAACCAACCTCGTAATCAGACATTTTCATGTAAACAATTTGCATGCCGGGGCGCAAGCGACGCTAGCAGCGCTACGTCAAAAATTTTGGGTAGTGGCAGGACGTAGCACGATTCGAAACGTTCTGCGAAAATGCATTACATGTTTTCGCGTAAACCCACAAAGTCAACAACAATTAATGGGGAACTTGCCATCTTATCGAATTGAACCAAGCAGAACCTTTGAACATACCGGGTTAGATTACGCAGGACCCATCGAAATAAACTTTAATCGCGGGAGAGGAAAACCTAAAAAATCAAAGGCATACATTGGACTTTTCGTGTGTATGAGCACAAAGGCTGTACATTTAGAAGTAATTTCAGATTGCTCAACAGAAAGTTTTTTAAACGCGTTAAAACGATTTACAGCGCGTCGTGGAAAACCTCAGGTAATTCATTCGGACAATGCAAAAACATTCATTGGCGCGGACAACGAATTAAAAAAGCTGTTTGCTTCAAACAATTTTGAAAAAGATGTTCTAAACCATCTAACAAACCATGGGATTGATTGGAGTTTTATACCACCGAATGCTCCGCACATGGGTGGGATTTGGGAATCGTGCGTCAAACTAACAAAATACCACATAAAACGTGTAATGGGAAATTGCTTATTAACTTTTGAAGAAATGCAAACGTTATTAGCTCAGATAGAAGCGTGCTTGAACTCCCGCCCAATTACCCCATTATCTAACGATCCAAATGACCTATCCGTATTGACACCCGGTCACTTCCTTGTCGGAGCACCCTTATCTGCCGTTCCAGAAGTCAACTTATCATCAGTCCAGGAGAATCGACTCTCCCGATGGCAACGGGTGACCCAGGTGCGACAACATTTTTGGAAGCGTTGGTCAACTGAATATTTGGGTCAGCTCCAACAACGAGGAAAGTGGCGAATCACCCACGATCCAGTCAGAATCGGTGACATGGTCGTCATAAAAGATGACAACAATCCTCCCCTCGTGTGGCGCATGGGACGCGTCATCAAAACCCATCCCGGCACCGACGACCGTGTGCGTGTTGTGACATTGAAAACGGCTCACGGAACGCTAAAACGCCCCATTTCCAAAGTGTGTGTGCTACCGATTGAACAATAGTGCAGAACAATCACCAAAACTGTATTCGGGAGTGAATTTCTTTGTTCATTTGTAAATATGTAATTAGTAGTTTGTAAGAAGTGACAATTGAAAGGCAGTCTTTCAAGGTGCGGGAGGATGTTGGGTTTCCCAACTACGTAACGGGGATGCGACGTGCGTGGGGGTGGTTTCCCCACTCTGGTACCACCACTCAAGGGTTGGGGTACCATAAGAAACATTTTTCAACACAGAATTCTAATGCACCTTCAACAAGCAACAACAACCATTAATTGTAAATAATTGTAAATAAAGTGTACAAAAGAAACAAGAGTGTTTTGAAACGCCAAGACACCAAACACTCGGGATTTTCGGGTTGCTCAATAAGCTTTTGCTATAATTAATTAAAATTAAATGGAATTAATTAAAATTAAATGTAATTAGTTAAAATTAAATGTAATTATTTAAAATTAAATGTAATTTATAAAAATTAAATGTAATTATTTAAAATTAAATGTAATTAGTTAAAATTAAATGTAATTATTTAAAATTAAATGTAATTTATAAAAATTAAATGTAATTATTTAAAATTAAATGTAATTAACTAAAATTAAATGTAATTAATTAAAATTAAATGTAATTAATTAAAATTAAATGTAATTATTTAAAATTAAATGTAATTAATTAAAATAAAATGTAATTAATTAAAATAAAATGTAAATAATTAAAAGTAAATGTAATTAATTAAAATAAAATGGAATTAATTAAAATTAAATGTAATTAAATAAAATTAACTGTAATTAATAATGTAATTAATTAAAATTAAACGTGATTAATTAAAATTAAATGTAATTAATTAAAGTTAAATGTAATTAATTAAAATTAAATATTAATAATTAAAATTAAATATTAATAATTAAAATTAAATATAATTAATTAAAATTAAATATTGCTCTGGATTCTCGGGTTGCTCAGGAAGCTTTTGCTTAGAATTTTCGGGTTGCTCAGGAAGCTTTTGCTCGGGATTTTCGGGTTGCTCAGGAAGCTTTTGCTTGGGATTTTCGGGTTGCTCAGGAAGCTTTTGTTCGGGATTTTTGGGTTGCTCAGGAAGCTTTTGCTCGGGATTTTCGGGTTGCTCAGGAAGCTTTTGTTCGGGATTTTTGGGTTGCTCAGGAAGCTTTTGCTCGGGATTTTCGGGTTGCTCAGGAAGCTTTTGTTCGGGATTTTTAGGTTGCTCAGGAAGCTTTTGCTTAGAATTTTCGGGTTGCTCAGGAAGCTTTTGCTCGGGATTTTCGGGTTGCTCAGGAAGCTTTTGTTCGGGATTTTTGGGTTGCTCAGGAAGCTTTTGCTTAGAATTTTCGGGTTGCTCAGGAAGCTTTTGCTCGGGATTTTCGGGTTGCTCAGGAAGCTTTTGCTCGGGATTTTCGGGTTGCTCAGGAAGCTTTTGCTCCGGATTTTCGGGTTGCTCAGGAAGCTTTTGTTCGGGATTTTTGGGTTGCTCAGGAAGCTTTTGCTTAGAATTTTCGGGTTGCTCAGGAAGCTTTTGTTCGGCATTTTCGGGTTGCTCAGGAAGCTTTTGCTCGGTATTTTTGGGTTGCTCAGGAAGCTTTTGCTCGGGATTTTCGGGTTGCTCAGGAAGCTTTTGCTCGGGATTTTTGGGTTGCTCAGGAAGCTTTTGCTCGGTATTTTCGGGTTGCTCAGGAAGCTTTTGCTCGGTATTTTTGGGTTGCTCAGGAAGCTTTTGCTCGGGATTTTTGGGTTGCTCAGGAAGCTTTTGCTCGGTATTTTCGGGTTGCTCAGGAAGCTTTTGCTCGGGATTTTCGGGTTGCTCAGGAAGCTTTTGCTCGGGATTTTTGGGTTGCTCAGGAAGCTTTTGCTCGGTATTTTCGGGTTGCTCAGGAAGCTTTTGCTCGGGATTTTTGGGTTGCTCAGGAAGCTTTTGCTTGGTATTTTCGGGTTGCTCAGGAAGCTTTTGCTCGGTATTTTTGGGTTGCTCAGGAAGCTTTTGCTCGGGATTTTTGGGTTGCTCAGGAAGCTTTTGCTCGGTATTTTCGGGTTGCTCAGGAAGCTTTTGCTTAGAATTTTCGGGTTGCTCAGGAAGCTTTTGCTCGGTATTTTCGGGTTGCTCAGGAAGCTTTTGCTCGGGATTTTTGGGTTGCTTAGGAAGCTTTTGCTCGGTATTTTCGGGTTGCTCAGGAAGCTTTTGCTCGGGATTTTTGGGTTGCTCAGGAAGCTTTTGCTCGGTATTTTCGGGTTGCTCAGGAAGCTTTTGTTCGGAATTTTTGGGTTGCTCAGGAAGCTTTTGCTTAGAATTTTTGGGTTGCTCAGGAAGCTTTTGCTCGGGATATTCGGGTTGCTCAGGAAGCTTTTGCTTAGAATTTTCAGGTTGCTCAGGAAGCTTTTGCTCGGGATTTTCGGGTTGCTCAGGAAGCTTTTGTTCGGAATTCTCGGGTTACTCAGGAAGCTTTTGATTAGAATTTTCGGGTTGCTCAGGAAGCTTTTGCTCGGGATTTTCGGGTTGCTCAGGAAGCTTTTGTTCGGAATTCTCGGGTTACTCAGGAAGCTTTTGCTCGGGATTTTCGGGTTGCTCAGGAAGCTTTTGTTCGGGATTTTTGGGTTGCTCAGGAAGCTTTTGCTTAGAATTTTCGGGTTGCTCAGGAAGCTTTTGCTCGGGATTTTCGGGTTGCTCAGGAAGCTTTTGCTTAGAATTTTCGGGTTGCTCAGGAAGCTTTTGCTCGGGATTCTCGGGTTACTCAGGAAGCTTTTGATTAGAATTTTCGGGTTGCTCAGGAAGCTTTTGCTCGGTATTTTCGGGTTGCTCAGGAAGCTTTTGCTCGGGATTTTTGGGTTGCTCAGGAAGCTTTTGCTCGGTATTTTTGGGTTGCTCAGGAAGCTTTTGCTCGGGATTTTTGGGTTGCTCAGGAAGCTTTTGCTCGGTATTTTCGGGTTGCTCAGGAAGCTTTTGCTCGGGATTTTTGGGTTGCTCAGGAAGCTTTTGCTCGGTATTTTCGGGTTGCTCAGGAAGCTTTTGCTCGGGATTTTTGGGTTGCTCAGGAAGCTTTTGCTCGGTATTTTTGGGTTGCTCAGGAAGCTTTTGCTTAGAATTTTCGGGTTGCTCAGGAAGCTTTTGCTCGGGATTTTCGGGTTGCTCAGGAAGCTTTTGTTCGGAATTCTCGGGTTACTCAGGAAGCTTTTGATTAAAATTTTCGGGTTGCTCAGGAAGCTTTTGCTCGGTATTTTTGGGTTGCTCAGGAAGCTTTTGCTCGGGATTTTTGGGTTGTTCAGGAAGCTTTTGCTCGGTATTTTTGGGTTGCTCAGGAAGCTTTTGCTCGGGATTTTTGGGTTGCTCAGGAAGCTTTTGCTCGGTATTTTCGGGTTGCTCAGGAAGCTTTTGCTCGGGATTTTTGGGTTGCTCAGGAAGCTTTTGCTCGGTATTTTCGGGTTGCTCAGGAAGCTTTTGCTCGGGATTTTTGGGTTGCTCAGGAAGCTTTTGCTCGGAATTTTTGGGTTGCTCAGGAAGCTTTTGCTTAGAATTTTTGGGTTGCTCAGGAAGCTTTTGCTCGGGATTTTCGGGTTGCTCAGGAAGCTTTTGCTTAGAATTTTTGGGTTGCTCAGGAAGCTTTTGCTCGGGATTTTCGGGTTGCTCAGGAAGCTTTTGCTTAGAATTTTCGGGTTGCTCAGGAAGCTTTTGTTCGGAATTCTCGGGTTACTCAGGAAGCTTTTGATTAGAATTTTCGGGTTGCTCAGGAAGCTTTTGCTCCGTATTTTCGGGTTGCTCAGGAAGCTTTTGCTCGGGATTATCGGGTTGCTCAGGAAGCTTTTGCTCGGGATTTTCGGGTTGCTCAGGAAGCTTTTGCTCGGGATTATCGGGTTGCTCAGGAAGCTTTTGCTCGGGATTTTCGGGTTGCTCAGGAAGCTTTTGTTTGGGATTCTCGGGTGGCTAAGGAAGCTTTTGCTCGGGATTTTTGGGCTGCTCAGGAAGCTTTTGCTCGGAATTCTTGGGCTGCTCAGGAAGCTTTTGCTCGGGATTTTTGGGTTGCTCAGGAAGCTTTTGCTCGGGATTTTTGGGCTGCTCAGGAAGCTTTTGCTCGGAATTCTTGGGTTGCTCAGGAAGCTTTTGCTCAGGATTTTCATGCTGCTCAGGAAGCTTTTGCTCGGAATTCTTGGGCTGCTCAGGAAGCTTTTGCTCGGTATTTTTGGGCTGCTCAGGAAGCTTTTGCTCGGAATTCTTGTGTTGCTCAGGAAGCTTTTGCTAAGAATTTTCGGGCTGCTCAGGAAGCTTTTGCTTGGGATTCTTGGGTTGCTCAGGAAGCTTTTGCTCGGGATTCTCGGGTTGCTCAGGAAGCTTTTGCTTGGGATTCTCGGGTTGCTCAGAAAGCTTTTGCTTAGGATTTTCGGGTTGCTCAGGAAGCTTTTGCTCGGAATTTTCAAGTTGCACAGGAAGCTTTTGCGGGTTGCTCAGGAAGCTTTTGCTCGGGATTCTCGGGTTGCTCAGGGAGCTTTTGCGGGTTGCTCAGGAAGCTTTTGCTTAGGATTTTCGGGTTGCTCAAAAAGCTTTTGCTAAGGATTTTCGGGTTGCTCAGGAAGCTTTTGCTCGGAATTTTCAAGTTGCTCAAAAAGCTTTTGCTCGGAATTGGTTCTAGTCGTAGTGTTATAGTCGTAGTGTTCTAGGCGTAGTGTTCTAGGCGTAGTATTCTAGGCGTAGTGTTCTAGTCGTAGTGTTTTAGTCGTAGTGTTTTAGTTTTAGTGTTCTAGTTTCGGTTGCTCAGGAAACTTTTGCTTAGAATTTTTGGGTTGCACAGGAAGCTTTTGCTTGAGATTCTCGGGTTGCTCAAGGAGCTTTTGCGAGTTGCTCAGGAAGCTTTTGCTTAGGATTTTCGGGTTGCTCAGGAAGCTTTTGCTCGGGATTTTTGGGTTGCTCAGAAAACTTTTGCTCGGGATTATCGGGTTGCTCAGGAAGCTTTTGCTAGGGATTGGTTCTAGTTTTAGTGTTCCAGTTTTAGTGTTCTAGTTTTAGTGTTCTAGTCGTAGTGTTCTAATCGTAGTGTTCTATGCGTAGTGTTCTAGTCGTAGTGTTCTAGTCGTAGTGTTCTAATCGTAGTGTTCTGGTGGTAGTGTTGTAGTCGTAGTGTTCTAGTTTTAGTTTTCTAGTATTAGTGTTCTAGTTTTAGTGTTCTAGTTTTAGTGTTCTAGTCGTAGTGTTCTAGTCGTAGTGTTCTAGTCGTAGTGTTCTAGTCGTAATGTTTTAGTCGTAGTGTTCTAGTTTTAGTGTTCTAGTTTCGGTTGCTCAGGAAACTTTTGCTTAGAATTTTTGGGTTGCACAGGAAGCTTTTGCTTGAGATTCTCGGGTTGCTCAGGGAGCTTTTGCGGGTTGCTCAGGAAGCTTTTGCTTTGGATTCTTGGGTTGCTCAGGAAGCTTTTGCGGGTTGCTCAGGAAGCTTTAGATTGGGATTTTTGTGTTGCTTAGGAAGCTTTTGCTCGGGATTTTTGGGTTGCTCAGGAAACTTTTGCTCGGGATTATCGGGTTGCTCAAAAAGCTTTTGCTCGGAATTCTTGGGCTGCTCAGGAAGCTTTTGCTCGGGATTTTTGGGCTGCTCAGGAAGCTTTTGCTTAGGATTTTCGGGTTGCTCAGGAAGCTTTTGCTCGGGATTTTTGGGTTGCTCAGAAAACTTTTGCTCGGGATTATCGGGTTGCTCAGGAAGCTTTTGCTAGGGATTGGTTCTAGTTTTAGTGTTCCAGTTTTAGTGTTCTAGTTTTAGTGTTCTAGTCGTAGTGTTCTAATCGTAGTGTTCTATGCGTAGTGTTCTAGTCGTAGTGTTCTAGTCGTAGTGTTCTAATCGTAGTGTTCTGGTGGTAGTGTTGTAGTCGTAGTGTTCTAGTTTTAGTTTTCTAGTATTAGTGTTCTAGTTTTAGTGTTCTAGTTTTAGTGTTCTAGTCGTAGTGTTCTAGTCGTAGTGTTCTAGTCGTAGTGTTCTAGTCGTAATGTTTTAGTCGTAGTGTTCTAGTTTTAGTGTTCTAGTTTCGGTTGCTCAGGAAACTTTTGCTTAGAATTTTTGGGTTGCACAGGAAGCTTTTGCTTGAGATTCTCGGGTTGCTCAGGGAGCTTTTGCGGGTTGCTCAGGAAGCTTTTGCTTTGGATTCTTGGGTTGCTCAGGAAGCTTTTGCGGGTTGCTCAGGAAGCTTTAGATTGGGATTTTTGTGTTGCTTAGGAAGCTTTTGCTCGGGATTTTTGGGTTGCTCAGGAAACTTTTGCTCGGGATTATCGGGTTGCTCAAAAAGCTTTTGCTCGGAATTCTTGGGCTGCTCAGGAAGCTTTTGCTCGGGATTTTTGGGCTGCTCAGGAAGCTTTTGCTTAGGATTTTCGGGTTGCTCAGGAAGCTTTTGCTCGGGATTTTTGGGTTGCTCAGAAAACTTTTGCTCGGGATTATCGGGTTGCTCAGGAAGCTTTTGCTAGGGATTGGTTCTAGTTTTAGTGTTCCAGTTTTAGTGTTCTAGTTTTAGTGTTCTAGTCGTAGTGTTCTAATCGTAGTGTTCTATGCGTAGTGTTCTAGTCGTAGTGTTCTAGTCGTAGTGTTCTAATCGTAGTGTTCTGGTGGTAGTGTTGTAGTCGTAGTGTTCTAGTTTTAGTTTTCTAGTATTAGTGTTCTAGTTTTAGTGTTCTAGTTTTAGTGTTCTAGTCGTAGTGTTCTAGTCGTAGTGTTCTAGTCGTAGTGTTCTAGTCGTAATGTTTTAGTCGTAGTGTTCTAGTTTTAGTGTTCTAGTTTCGGTTGCTCAGGAAACTTTTGCTTAGAATTTTTGGGTTGCACAGGAAGCTTTTGCTTGAGATTCTCGGGTTGCTCAGGGAGCTTTTGCGGGTTGCTCAGGAAGCTTTTGCTTTGGATTCTTGGGTTGCTCAGGAAGCTTTTGCGGGTTGCTCAGGAAGCTTTAGATTGGGATTTTTGTGTTGCTTAGGAAGCTTTTGCTCGGGATTTTTGGGTTGCTCAGGAAACTTTTGCTCGGGATTATCGGGTTGCTCAAAAAGCTTTTGCTCGGAATTCTTGGGCTGCTCAGGAAGCTTTTGCTCGGGATTTTTGGGCTGCTCAGGAAGCTTTTGCTCGGAATTCTTGTGTTGCTCAGGAAGCTTTTGCTCAGAATTTTCGGGCTGCTCAGGAAGCTTTTGCTTGGGATTCTTGGGTTGCTCAGGAAGCTTTTGCTTGGGATTCTCGGGTTGCTCAGAAAGCTTTTGCTTAGGATTTTCGGGTTGCTCAGGAAGCTTTTGCTCGGAATTTTCGAGTTGCTCAGGAAGCTTTTGCGGGTTGCTCAGGAAGCTTTTGCTCGGGATTCTCGGGTTGCTCAGGGAGCTTTTGCGGGTTGCTCAGGAAGCTTTTGCTTAGGATTTTCGGGTTGCTCAAAAAGCTTTTGCTAAGGATTTTCGGGTTGCTCAGGAAGCTTTTGCTCGGGATTTTCGGGTTTCTCAGGAAACTTTTGCTCGGGATTATCGGGTTGCTCAAAAAGCTTTTGCTCGGAATTGGTTCTAGTCGTAGTGTTATAGTCGTAGTGTTCTAGGCGTAGTGTTCTAGGCGTAGTGTTCTAGGCGTAGTGTTCTAGGCGTAGTGTTCTAGGCGTAGTGTTTTAGTCGTAGTGTTCTAGTTTTAGTGTTCTAGTTTCGGTTGCTCAGGAAACTTTTGCTTAGAATTTTTGGGTTGCACAGGAAGCTTTTGCTTGAGATTCTCGGGTTGCTCAAGGAGCTTTTGCGAGTTGCTCAGGAAGCTTTTGCTTAGGATTTTCGGGTTGCTCAGGAAGCTTTTGCTCGGGATTTTTGGGTTGCTCAGAAAACTTTTGCTCGGGATTATCGGGTTGCTCAGGAAGCTTTTGCTAGGGATTGGTTCTAGTTTTAGTGTTCCAGTTTTAGTGTTCTAGTTTTAGTGTTCTAGTCGTAGTGTTCTAATCGTAGTGTTCTATGCGTAGTGTTCTAGTCGTAGTGTTCTAGTCGTAGTGTTTTAGTCGTAGTGTTCTAATCGTAGTGTTCTGGTGGTAGTGTTGTAGTCGTAGTGTTCTAGTTTTAGTTTTCTAGTATTAGTGTTCTAGTTTTAGTGTTCTAGTTTTAGTGTTCTAGTCGTAGTGTTCTAGTCGTAGTGTTCTAGTCGTAATGTTTTAGTCGTAGTGTTCTAGTTTTAGTGTTCTAGTTTCGGTTGCTCAGGAAACTTTTGCTTAGAATTTTTGGGTTGCACAGGAAGCTTTTGCTTGAGATTCTCGGGTTGCTCAGGGAGCTTTTGCGGGTTGCTCAGGAAGCTTTTGCTTTGGATTCTTGGGTTGCTCAGGAAGCTTTTGCGGGTTGCTCAGGAAGCTTTAGATCGGGATTTTTGTGTTGCTTAGGAAGCTTTTGCTCGGGATTTTTGGGTTGCTCAGGAAACTTTTGCTCGGGATTATCGGGTTGCTCAAAAAGCTTTTGCTCGGAATTGGTTCTAGTTTTAGTGTTCTAGTTTTAGTGTTCTAGTTTTAGTGTTCTAGTCGAAGTGTTCTAGTCGTAGTGTTCTAGTCGTAGTGTTCTAGGCGTAGGGTTCTAGTCGTAGTTTTCTAGTCGTAGTGTTCTAGTCGTAGTGTTCTAGTCGTAGTGTTCTAGTCGTAGTGTTCTGTCGTAGTGTTCTAGTCGTAGTGTTCTAGTCGTAGTGTTCTAGTCGTAGTGTTCTAGTCGTAGTGTTATAGTCGTAGTGTTCTAGTCGTAGTGTTCTAGTCGTAGTGTTCTAGTCGTAGTGTTCTAGGCGTAGTGTTCTAGTCGTAGTGTTCTAGTCGTAGTGTTCTAGTCGTAGTGTTCTAGATTTAGTGTTCTAATCGTAGTGTTCTAGTTTCGGTTGCTCAGGAAACTTTTGCTCGGGATTTTTGGGTTGCTCAGGAAGCTTTTGCTTGGGATTCTCGGGTTGCTCAGGAAGCTTTTGCTTAGAATATTTGGGTTGCTCAGGAAGCTTTTGCTTGAGATTCTCGGGTTGCTCTAGTCGTAGTGTTCTAGATTTAGTGTTCTAGTCGTAGTGTTCTAGTTTCGGTTGCTCAGGAAACTTTTGCTCGGGATTTTTGGGTTGCTCAGGAAGCTTTTGCTTGGGATTCTCGGGTTGCTCAGGAAGCTTTTGCTTAGAATATTTTGGTTGCTCAGGAAGCTTTTGCTTGAGATTCTCGGGTTGCTCAGGAAGCTTTTGCTCGGGATTTTTGGGTTGCTCAGAAAGCTTTTGCTCGGGATTTTTGGGTTGTTCAGGAAGCTTTTGCTCGGTATTTTTGGGTTGCTCAGGAAGCTTTTGCTCGGGATTTTTGGGTTGCTCAGAAAGCTTTTGCTCGGTATTTTCGGGTTGCTCAGGAAGCTTTTGCTCGGGATTTTTGGGTTGCTCAGGAAGCTTTTGCTCGGGATTTTTGGGTTGCTCAGGAAGCTTTTGCTCGGTATTTTCGGGTTGCTCAGGAAGCTTTTGCTCGGGATTTTTGGGTTGCTCAGGAAGCTTTTGCTCGGTATTTTCGGGTTGCTCAGGAAGCTTTTGCTCGGGATTTTTGGGTTGCTCAGGAAGCTTTTGCTCGGGATTTTCGGGTTGCTCAGGAAGCTTTTGCTTAGAATTTTCGGGTTGCTCAGGAAGCTTTTGCTCGGTATTTTCGGGTTGCTCAGGAAGCTTTTGCTCGGTATTTTCGGGTTGCTCAGGAAGCTTTTGCTCGGGATTTTTGGGTTGCTCAGGAAGCTTTTGTTCGGAATTTTCGGGTTGCTCAGGAAGCTTTTGCTTAGAATTTTCGGGTTGCTCAGGAAGCTTTTGTTCGGAATTCTCGGGTTACTCAGGAAGCTTTTGATTAGAATTTTCGGGTTGCTCAGGAAGCTTTTGCTCGGTATTTTTGGGTTGCTCAGTAAGCTTTTGCTCGGGATTATCGGGTTGCTCAGGAAGCTTTTGCTCGGGATTTTCGGGTTGCTCAGGAAGCTTTTGCTCGGGATTATTGGGTTGCTCAGGAAGCTTTTGCTCGGGATTTTCGGGTTGCTCAGGAAGCTTTTGTTTGGGATTCTCGGGTGGCTAAGGAAGCTTTTGCTCGGGATTCTCGGGTTGCTCAGGAAGCTTTTGCTCGGGATTCTCGGGTCGCTCAGGAAGCTTTTGTTCAGGATTTTCGGGTGGCTCAGGAAGCTTTTGTTCGGGATTTTTGGGTTGCTCAGGAAGCTTTTGTTCGGGATTCTCGGGTTACTCAGGAAGCTTTTGATTAGAAATTTCGGGTTGCTCAGGAAGCTTTTGCTCGGGATTTTCGGGTTGCTCAGGAAGCTTTTGCTCGGGATTTTCGGGTTGCTCAGGAAGCTTTTGCTCGGGATTTTCGGGTTGCTCAGGAAGCTTTTGTTTGGGATTCTCGGGTGGCTAAGGAAGCTTTTGCTCGGGATTCTCGGGTTGCTCAGGAAGCTTTTGCTCGGGATTCTCGGGTCGCTCAGGAAGCTTTTGTTCAGGATTTTCGGGTGGCTCAGGAAGCTTTTGTTCGGGATTTTTGGGTTGCTCAGGAAGCTTTTGTTCGGGATTCTCGGGTTACACAGGAAGCTTTTGATTAGAAATTTCGGGTTGCTCAGGAAGCTTTTGCTCGGGATTTTCGGGTTGCTCAGGAAGCTTTTGCTCGGGATTTTCGGGTTGCTCAGGAAGCTTTTGCTCGGGATTTTCGGGTTGCTCAGGAAGCTTTTGTTTGGGATTCTCGGGTGGCTAAGGAAGCTTTTGCTCGGGATTCTCGGGTTGCTCAGGAAGCTTTTGCTCGGGATTCTCGGGTCGCTCAGGAAGCTTTTGTTCAGGATTTTCGGGTGGCTCAGGAAGCTTTTGTTCGGGATTTTTGGGTTGCTCAGGAAGCTTTTGTTCGGGATTCTCGGGTTACTCAGGAAGCTTTTGATTAGAAATTTCGGGTTGCTCAGGAAGCTTTTGCTCGGGATTATCGGGTTGCTCAGGAAGCTTTTGCTCGGGATTTTCGGGTTGCTCAGGAAGCTTTTGTTTGGGATTCTCGGGTGGCTAAGGAAGCTTTTGCTCGGGATTCTCGGGTTGCTCAGGAAGCTTTTGCTCGGGATTCTCGGGTCGCTCAGGAAGCTTTTTTTCGGGATTTTTGGGTTGCTCAGGAAGCTTTTGCTCGGGATTTTCGGGCTGCTCAGGAAGCTTTTGCTCGGAATTTTTGGGCTGCTCAGGAAGCTTTTGCTCAGGATTTTCGGGCTGCTCAGGAAGCATTTGCTCGGAATTCTTAAGCTGCTCAGGAAGCTTTTGCTCGGGATTTTTGGGCTGCTCAGAAAACTTTTGCTCGGAATTCTTGGGTTGCTCAGGAAGCTTTTGCTCATGATTTTCGGGCTGCTCAGGAAGCTTTTGCTCGGAATTCTTGGGCTGCTCAGGAAGCTTTTGCTCGGGATTCTTGGGTTGCTCAGGAAGCTTTTGCTCGGGATTCTTGAGTTGATCAGGAAGCTTTTGCTCGGGATTTTTGGGCTGCTCAGGAAGCTTTTGCTCGGAATTCTTGGGTTGCTCAGGAAGCTTTTGCTCAGGATTTTCATGCTGCTCAGGAAGCTTTTGCTCGGAATTCTTGGGCTGCTCAGGAAGCTTTTGCTCGGGATTTTCGGGCTGCTCAGGAAGCTTTTGCTCAGGATTTTCGGGCTGCTCAGGAAGCATTTGCTGAGAATTCTTGGGTTGCTCAGGAAGCTTTTGCTCGGGATTTTCGGGCTGCTCAGGAAGCTTTTGCTCGGAATTCTTGGGTTGCTCAGGAAGCTTTTGCTCGGGATTTTTGGGCTGATCAGAAAGCTTTTGCTCGGGATTCTTGGGTTGCTCAGGAAGCTTTTGCTCGGGATTTTCGGGCTGCTCAGGAAGCTTATGCTCGGAATTCTTGGGCTGCTCAGGAAGCTTTTGCTCAGGATTTTCGGGCTGCTCAGGAAGCATTTGCTCGGAATTCTTGAGCTGCTCAGGAAGCTTTTGCTCGGGATTTTTGGGCTGCTCAGAAAACTTTTGCTCGGGATTCTTGGGTTGCTCAGGAAGCTTTTGCTCGGGATTCTTGGGTTGCTCAGGAAGCTTTTGCTCGGGATTCTCGGGTTGCTCAGGAAGCTTTTGCTCGGGATTCTCGGGTTGCTCAGGAAGCTTTTGCTCGGGATTTTCGGGTTGCTCAGGAAGCTTTTGCTTGGGATTCTTGAGCTGCTCAGGAAGCTTTTGCTCGGGATTTTTGGGCTGCTCAGGAAGCATTTGCTCGGAATTCTTGAGCTGCTCAGGAAGCTTTTGCTCGGGATTTTTGGGCTGCTCAGAAAACTTTTGCTCGGGATTCTTGGGTTGCTCAGGAAGCTTTTGCTCGGGATTCTTGGGTTGCTCAGGAAGCTTTTGCTCGGGATTTTCGGGCTGCTCAGGAAGCATTTGCTCGGAATTCTTGAGCTGCTCAGGAAGCTTTTGCTCGGGATTTTTGGGCTGCTCAGAAAACTTTTGCTCGGGATTCTTGGGTTGCTCAGGAAGCTTTTGCTCGGGATTCTTGGGTTGCTCAGGAAGCTTTTGCTCGGGATTCTCGGGTTGCTCAGGAAGCTTTTGCTCGGGATTCTCGGGTTGCTCAGGAAGCTTTTGCTCGGGATTCTTGGGTTGCTCAGGAAGCTTTTGCTCGGGATTCTCGGGTTGCTCAGGAAGCTTTTGCTCGGGATTCTCGGGTTGCTCAGGAAGCTTTTGCTCGGGATTTTCGGGTTGCTCAGGAAGCTTTTGCTCCGGATTCTCGGGTTGCTTAGGAAGCTTTTGCTTAGAATTTTCGGGTTGCTCAGGAAGCTTTTGTTCGGGATTTTCGGGTTGCTCTGGAAGCTTTTGCTCGGGATTCTCGGGTTGCTCAGGAAGCTTTTGCTCGGGATTTTTGGGTTGCTCAGGAAGCTTTTGCTGAAGATTTTCGAGTGGCTCAGGAAGCTTTTGCTCGGGATTCTCGGGTTGCTCAGGAAGCTTTTGCTCTGGATTCTTGGGTTGCTCAGGAAGCTTTTGCTCGGAATTCTTGGGCTGCTCAGGAAGCTTTTGCTCGGGATTCTTGAGCTGCTCAGGAAGCTTTTGCTCGGGATTTTTGGGCTGCTCAGAAAGCTTTTGCTCGGGATTTTTGGGCTGCTCAGGAAGCTTTTGCTCGGAATTCTTGGGCTGCTCAGGAAGCTTTTGCTCAGGATTTTCCGGCTGCTCAGGAAGCATTTGCTCGGAATTCTTGAGCTGCTCAGGAAGCTTTTGCTCGGGATTTTTGGGCTGCTCAGAAAACTTTTGCTCGGAATTCTTGAGCTGCTCAGGAAGCTTTTGCTCGGGATTTTTGGGCTGCTCAGAAAACTTTTGCTCGGAATTCTTGGGTTGCTCAGGAAGCTTTTGCTCGGAATTCTTGGGCTGCTCAGGAAGCTTTTGCTCGGGATTCTTGGGTTGCTCAGGAAGCTTTTGCTCGGGATTTTCGGGCTGCTCAGAAAGCTTTTGCTCGGGATTTTTGGGCTGCTCAGGAAGCTTTTGCTCGGAATTCTTGGGCTGCTCAGGAAGCTTTTGCTCAGGATTTTCCGGCTGCTCAGGAAGCATTTGCTCGGAATTCTTGAGCTGCTCAGGAAGCTTTTGCTCGGGATTTTTGGGCTGCTCAGAAAACTTTTGCTCGGAATTCTTGAGCTGCTCAGGAAGCTTTTGCTCGGGATTTTTGGGCTGCTCAGAAAACTTTTGCTCGGAATTCTTGGGTTGCTCAGGAAGCTTTTGCTCGGGATTTTTGGGCTGCTCAGAAAGCTTTTGCTCGGGATTCTTGGGTTGCTCAGGAAGCTTTTGCTCGGGATTTTCGGGCTGCTCAGAAAGCTTTTGCTCGGGATTTTTGGGC
This sequence comes from Eledona agricola, assembly GCA_964023215.1. Classification (NCBI taxonomy): domain Eukaryota; kingdom Metazoa; phylum Arthropoda; class Insecta; order Coleoptera; family Tenebrionidae; genus Eledona; species Eledona agricola. Next base: position 1,305,394 of record OZ026861.1, read on the forward strand.
TGCTCAGAAAACTTTTGCTCGGAATTATTGGGTTGCTCAGGAAGCTTTTGCTCGGGATTTTCGGGTTGCTCAGGAAGCTTTTGCTCGGAATTCTTGGGCTGCTCAGGAAGCTTTTGCTCAGGATTTTCTAGTGTTTTAGTAGTAGTGTTCTAATCGTAGTGTTCTGGTGGTAGTGTTGTAGTCGTAGTGTTCTAGTTTTAGTTTTCTAGTATTAGTGTTCTAGTTTTAGTGTTCTAGTTTTAGTGTTCTAGTCGTAGTGTTCTAGTCGTAGTGTTCTAGTCGTAATGTTTTAGTCGTAGTGTTCTAGTTTTAGTGTTCTAGTTTCGGTTGCTCAGGAAACTTTTGCTTAGAATTTTTGGGTTGCACAGGAAGCTTTTGCTTGAGATTCTCGGGTTGCTCAGGGAGCTTTTGCGGGTTGCTCAGGAAGCTTTTGCTTTGGATTCTTGGGTTGCTCAGGAAGCTTTTGCGGGTTGCTCAGGAAGCTTTAGATCGGGATTTTTGTGTTGCTTAGGAAGCTTTTGCTCGGGATTTTTGGGTTGCTCAGGAAACTTTTGCTCGGGATTATCGGGTTGTCAAAAAGCTTTTGCTCGTATTGGTTCTAGTTTTAGTGTTCTAGTTTTAGTGTTCTAGTCGAAGTGTTCTAGTCGTAGTGTTCTAGTCGTGGTGTTCTAGTCGTAGTGTTCTAGGCGTAGTGTTCTAGGCGTAGTGTTCTAGTCGTAGTTTTCTAGTCGTAGTGTTCTAGTCGTAGTGTTCTAGTCGTAGTGTTCTAGTCGTAGTGTTCTGTCGTAGTGTTCTAGTCGTAGTGTTCTAGTCGTAGTGTTCTAGTCGTAGTGTTCTAGTCGTAGTGTTCTAGTCGTAGTGTTATAGTCGTAGTGTTAGAGTCGTAGTGTTATAGTCGTAGTGTTCTAGTCGTAGTGTTCTAGTCGTAGTGTTCTAGTCGTAGTGTTCTAGTCGTAGTGTTCTAGTCGTAATGTTTTAGCCGTAGTGTTCTAGTTTTAGTGTTCTAGTTTCGGTTGCTCAGGAAACTTTTGCTTAGAATTTTTGGGTTGCACAGGAAGCTTTTGCTTGAGATTCTCGGGTTGCTCAGGGAGCTTTTGCGGGTTGCTCAGGAAGCTTTTGCTTTGGATTCTTGGGTTGCTCAGGGAGCTTTTGCGGGTTGCTCAGGAAGCTTTAGATCGGGATTTTTGTGTTGCTTAGGAAGCTTTTGCTCGGGATTTTTGGGTTGCTCAGGAAGCTTTTCTTCGGAATTCTCGGGTTGCTCAGGAAGCTTTTGATTAGAATTTTTGGGTTGCTCAGAAAGCTTTTGCTCGGGATTTTCGGGTTGCTCAGGAAGCGTTTGCTAAGGATTTTCGGGTTGCTCAGGAAGATTTTGCTCGGGATTCTCGGGTTGCTCAGGAAGCTTTTGTTCGGGATTTTCGGGTTGCTCAGGAAGCTTTTGCTTGAGATTCTCGGGTTGGTAAATTAAATGTAATTAGTTAAAATTAAATGTAATTAATTAAAATTAAATGTAATTATTTAAAATTAAATGTAATTAATTAAAATAAAATGTAATTATTTAAAATTAAATGTAATTAACTAAAATTAAATGTAATTAATTAAAATTAAATGTAATTAATTAAAATTAAATGTAATTAATTAAAATTAAATGTAATTATTTAAAATTAAATGTAATTAATTAAAATAAAATGTAATTAATTAAAATAAAATGTAAATAATTAAAATAAAATGTAATTAATTAAAATAAAATGTAATTAATTAAAATTAAATGTAATTAAATAAAATTAACTGTAAATAATAATGTAATTAATTAAAATTAAACGTGATTAATTAAAATTAAATGTAATTAATTAAAGTTAAATGTAATTAATTAAAATTAAATATTAATAATTAAAATTAAATATTAATAATTAAAATTAAATATAATTAATTAAAATTAAATATTGCTCTGGATTCTCGGGTTGCTCAGGAAGCTTTTGCTTAGAATTTTCGGGTTGCTCAGGAAGCTTTTGCTCGGGATTTTCGGGTTGCTCAGGAAGCTTTTGTTCGGGATTTTCGGGTTGCTCAGGAAGCTTTTCTTCGGAATTCTCGGGTTGCTCAGGAAGCTTTTGATTAGAATTTTTGGGTTGCTCAGAAAGCTTTTGCTCGGGATTTTCGGGTTGCTCAGGAAGCTTTTGCTTGGGATTTTCGGGTTGCTCAGGAAGCTTTTGTTCGGGATTTTTGGGTTGCTCAGAAAGCTTTTGCTCGGGATTTTCGGGTTGCTCAAGAAGCTTTTGTTCGGGATTTTTGGGTTGCTCAGGAAGCTTTTGCTTAGAATTTTCGGGTTGCTCAGGAAGCTTTTGCTCGGGATTTTCGGGTTGCTCAGGAAGCTTTTGTTCGGGATTTTTGGGTTGCTCAGGAAGCTTTTGCTTAGAATTTTCGGGTTGCTCAGGAAGCTTTTGCTCGGGATTTTCGGGTTGCTCAGGAAGCTTTTGCTCGGGATTTTGGGGTTGCTCAGGAAGCTTTTGTTCGGAATTCTCGGGTTACTCAGGAAGCTTTTGATTAGAATTTTCGGGTTGCTCAGGAAGCTTTTGCTCGGGATTCTCGGGTCGCTCAGGAAGCTTTTGTTCAGTATTCTCGGGTGGCTCAGGAAGCTTTTGTTTGGGATTTTCGGGTTGCTCAGGAAGCTTTTGATTAGAATTTTCGGGTTGCTCAGGAAGCTTTTGCTCGGGATTTTCGGGTTGCTCAGGAAGCTTTTGATTAGAATTTTCAGGTTGCTCAGGAAGCTTTTGCTCGGGATTCTCGGGTCGCTCAAAAAGCTTTTGTTCAGTATTCTCGGGTGGCTCAGGAAGCTTTTGTTCGGGATTTTCGGGTTGCTCAGGAAGCTTTTGATTAGAATTTTCGGGTTGCTCAGGAAGCTTTTGCTCGGGATTTTTGGGTTGCTCAGGAAGCTTTTGTTCGGGATTTTTGGGTTGCTCAGGAAGCTTTTGCTTAGAATTTTCGGGTTGCTCAGGAAGCTTTTGCTCGGGATTTTCGGGTTGCTCAGGAAGCTTTTGCTTAGAATTTTCGGGTTGCTCAGGAAGCTTTTGCTCGGGATTTTCGGGTTGCTCAGGAAGCTTTTGCTCGGTATTTTCGGGTTGCTCAGGAAGCTTTTGCTCGGTATTTTTGGGTTGCTCAGGAAGCTTTTGCTCGGGATTTTCGGGTTGCTCAGGAAGCTTTTGCTTAGAATTTTCGGGTTGCTCAGGAAGCTTTTGTTCGGAATTCTCGGTTTACTCAGGAAGCTTTTGATTAGAATTTTCGGGTTGCTCAGGAAGCTTTTGCTCGGTATTTTCATAATGCTCAGGAAGCTTTTGCTCGGGATTTTCGGGTTGCTCAGGAAGCTTTTGCTTAGAATTTTCGGGTTGCTCAGGAAGCTTTTGCTCGGGATTTTCGGGTTGCTCAGGAAGCTTTTGCTTAGAATTTTCGGGTTGCTCAGGAAGCTTTTGCTCGGGATTTTCGGGTTGCTCAGGAAGCTTTTGCTCGGTATTTTCGGGTTGCTCAGGAAGCTTTTGCTCGGTATTTTTGGGTTGCTCAGGAAGCTTTTGTTCGGAATTCTCGGGTTACTCAGGAAGCTTTTGATTAGAATTTTCGGGTTGCTCAGGAAGCTTTTGTTCGGAATTCTCGGGTTACTCAGGAAGCTTTTGATTAGAATTTTCGGGTTGCTCAGGAAGCTTTTGCTCGGGATTTTCGGGTTGCTCAGGAAGCTTTTGCTCGGTATTTTTGGGTTGCTCAGGAAGCTTTTGCTCGGGATTTTCGGGTTGCTCAGGAAGCTTTTGCTCGGTATTTTCGGGTTGCTCAGGAAGCTTTTGCTCGGTATTTTTGGGTTGCTCAGGAAGCTTTTGCTCGGGATTTTCGGGTTGCTCAGGAAGCTTTTGCTTAGAATTTTCGGGTTGCTCAGGAAGCTTTTGTTCGGAATTCTCGGTTTACTCAGGAAGCTTTTGATTAGAATTTTCGGGTTGCTCAGGAAGCTTTTGCTCGGTATTTTCATAATGCTCAGGAAGCTTTTGCTCGGGATTTTCGGGTTGCTCAGGAAGCTTTTGCTTAGAATTTTCGGGTTGCTCAGGAAGCTTTTGTTCGGGATTCTTGGGTGGCTCAGGAAGCTTTTGCTTATAATTTTCGGGTAGCTCAGGAAGCTTTTGTTCGGGATTCTCGGGTGGCTCAGGAAGCTTTTGCTTAGAATTTTCGGGTTGCTCAGGAAACTTTTGTTCGAGATTCTCGGGTGGCTCAGGAAACTTTTGTTTAGAATTTTCGGGTTGCTCAATAAGCTTTTGCTATAATTAATTAAAATTAAATGTAATTAGTTAAAATTAAATGTAATTAATTAAAATTAAATGTAATTAATTAAAATTAAATGTAATTATTAAAAATTAAATGTAATTATTTAAAATTAAATGTAATTAATTAAAATTAAATGTAATTAATTAAAATTAAATGTAATTAATTAAAATTGAATGTAATTATTTAAAATTAAATGTAATTATTTAAAATTAAATGTAATTAATTAAAATAAAATGTAATTATTTAAAATTAAATGTTATTAATTAAAATTAAATGTAATTAATTAAAATAAAATGTAATTAATTAAAATTAAATGTAATTAATTAAAATTAAATGTAATTAAATAAAATTAACTGTAATTAATAATGTAATTAATTAAAATTAAACGTGATTAATTAAAATTAAATGTAATTAATTAAAATTAAATGTAATTAATTAAAGTTAAATGTAATTAATTAAAATTAAATATTAATAATTAAAATTAAATATTAATAATTAAAATTAAATATAATTAATTAAAATTAAATATTGCTCTGGATTCTCGGGTTGCTCAGGAAGCTTTTGCTTAGAATTTTCGGGTTGCTTAGGAAGCTTTTGCTCGGGATTTTCGGGTTGCTCAGGAAGCTTTTGCTCGGGATTTTCGGGTTGCTCAGGAAGCTTTTGTTCGGAATTCTCGGGTTACTCAGGAAGCTTTTGATTAGAATTTTCGGGTTGCTCAGGAAGCTTTTGCTCGGTATTTTCGGGTTGCTCAGGAAGCTTTTGCTCGGGATTTTCGGGTTGCTCAGGAAGCTTTTGTTCGGGATTTTTGGGTTGCTCAGGAAGCTTTTGTTCGGGATTCTCGGGTTACTCAGGAAGCTTTTGATTAGAAATTTCGGGTTGCTCAGGAAGCTTTTGCTCGGGATTTTCGGGTTGCTCAGGAAGCTTTTGCTCGGGATTTTCGGGTTGCTCAGGAAGCTTTTGTTCGGGATTTTTGGGTTGCTCAGGAAGCTTTTGCTCGGAATTTTCGGGTTGCTCAGGAAGCTTTTGCTCGGGATTTTCGGGTTGCTCAGGAAGCTTTTGTTCGGAATTCTCGGGTTACTCAGGAAGCTTTTGATTAGAATTTTCGGGTTGCTCAGGAAGCTTTTGCTCGGTATTTTCGGGTTGCTCAGGAAGCTTTTGCTCGGGAAATTTTTTGTTGCTCAGGAAACTTTTGCTCGGGATTCTCGGGTTGCTCAGGAAGCTTTTGCTCGGTATTTTCGGGTTGCTCAGGAAGCTTTTGCTCGGGATTATCGGGTTGCTCAGGAAGCTTTTGCTCGGGATTTTCGAGTTGCTCAGGAAGCTTTTGCTCGGGATTTTTGGGTTGCTCAGGAAGCTTTTGCTCGGGATTTTCGGGTTGCTCAGGAAGCTTTTGCTCGGTATTTTCGGGTTGCTCAGGAAGCTTTTGCTCGGAATTTTTGGGTGGCTCAGGAAGCTTTTGCTCGGTATTTTCGGGTTGCTCAGGAAGCTTTTGCTCGGGATTTTTGGGTTGCTCAGGAAGCTTTTGCTCGGTATTTTCGGGTTGCTCAGGAAGCTTTTGTTCGGGATTTTTGGGTTGCTCAGGAAGCTTTTGCTTAGAATTTTCGGGTTGCTCAGGAAGCTTTTGTTCGGAATTCTCGGGTTACTCAGGAAGCTTTTGATTAGAATTTTCGGGTTGCTCAGGAAGCTTTTGTTCGGGATTTTTGGGTTGCTCAGGAAGCTTTTGCTTAGAATTTTCGGGTTGCTCAGGAAGCTTTTGTTCGGAATTCTCGGGTTACTCAGGAAGCTTTTGATTAGAATTTTCGGGTTGCTCAAGAAGCTTTTGCTCGGTATTTTCGGGTTGCTCAGGAAGCTTTTGCTCGGGATTATCGGGTTGCTCAGGAAGCTTTTGCTCGGGATTATCGGGTTGCTCAGGAAGCTTTTGCTCGGGATTTTCGAGTTGCTCAGGAAGCTTTTGCTCGGGATTTTTGGGTTGCTCAGGAAGCTTTTGCTCGGGATTTTCGGGTTGCTCAGGAAGCTTTTGCTCGGTATTTTCGGGTTTCTCAGGAAGCTTTTGCTCGGAATTTTTGGGTGGCTCAGGAAGCTTTTGCTCGGTATTTTCGGGTTGCTCAGGAAGCTTTTGCTCGGGATTTTTGGGTTGCTCAGGAAGCTTTTGCTCGGTATTTTCGGGTTGCTCAGGAAGCTTTTGTTCGGGATTTTTGGGTTGCTCAGGAAGCTTTTGCTTAGAATTTTCGGGTTGCTCAGGAAGCTTTTGTTCGGAATTCTCGGGTTACTCAGGAAGCTTTTGATTAGAATTTTCGGGTTGCTCAGGAAGCTTTTGCTTGGTATTTTCGGGTTGCTCAGGAAGCTTTTGCTCGGGATTATCGGGTTGCTCAGGAAGCTTTTGCTCGGGATTTTCGGGTTGCTCAGGAAGCTTTTGCTCGGTATTTTTGGGTTGCTCAGGAAGCTTTTGCTCGGGATTTTTGGGTTGCTCAGGAAGCTTTTGCTTAGAATTTTCGGGTTGCTCAGGAAGCTTTTGCTCGGGATTCTCGGGTTGCTCAGGAAGCTTTTGCTCGGGATTCTCGGGTCGCTCAGGAAGCTTTTGTTCAGGATTTTCGGGTGGCTCAGGAAGCTTTTGTTCGGGATTTTTGGGTTGCTCAGGAAGCTTTTGTTCGGGATTCTCGGGTTACTCAGGAAGCTTTTGATTAGAAATTTCGGATTGCTCAGGAAGCTTTTGCTCGGGATTATCGGGTTGCTCAGGAAGCTTTTGCTCGGGATTTTCGGGTTGCTCAGGAAGCTTTTGTTTGGGATTCTCGGGTGGCTAAGGAAGCTTTTGCTCGGGATTCTCGGGTTGCTCAGGAAGCTTTTGCTCGGGATTCTCGGGTCGCTCAGGAAGCTTTTGCTCGGGATTCTCGGGTCGCTCAGGAAGCTTTTGTTCAGGATTTTCGGGTGGCTCAGGAAGCTTTTGTTCGGGATTTTTGGGTTGCTCAGGAAGCTTTTGCTCGGGATTCTCGGGTTACTCAGGAAGCTTTTGATTAGAAATTTCGGGTTGCTCAGGAAGCTTTTGCTCGGGATTATCGGGTTGCTCAGGAAGCTTTTGCTCGGGATTCTCGGGTTGCTCAGGAAGCTTTTGCTCGGGATTCTCGGGTCGCTCAGGAAGCTTTTGTTCAGGATTTTCGGGTGGCTCAGGAAGCTTTTGTTCGGGATTTTTGGGTTGCTCAGGAAGCTTTTGTTCGGGATTCTCGGGTTACTCAGGAAGCTTTTGATTAGAAATTTCGGGTTGCTCAGGAAGCTTTTGCTCGGGATTATCGGGTTGCTCAGGAAGCTTTTGCTCGGGATTTTCGGGTTGCTCAGGAAGCTTTTGTTTGGGATTCTCGGGTGGCTAAGGAAGCTTTTGCTCGGGATTTTTGGGTTGCTCAGGAAGCTTTTGCTCGGGATTTTCGGGCTGCTCAGGAAGCTTTTGCTCGGAATTCTTGGGCTGCTCAGGAAGCTTTTGCTCGGGATTCTTGGGTTGCTCAGGAAGCTTTTGCTCGGGATTCTTGAGTTGATCAGGAAGCTTTTGCTCGGGATTTTTGGGCTGCTCAGGAAGCTTTTGCTTAGAATTTTCGGGTTGCTCAGGAAGCTTTTGATTAGAATTTTCAGGTTGCTCAGGAAGCTTTTGCTCGGGATTCTCGGGTCGCTCAGGAAGCTTTTGTTCAGTATTCTCGGGTGGCTCAGGAAGCTTTTGTTCGGGATTTTCGGGTTGCTCAGGAAGCTTTTGATTAGAATTTTCGGGTTGCTCAGGAAGCTTTTGTTCGGGATTTTTGGGTTGCTCAGGAAGCTTTTGCTTAGAATTTTCGGGTTGCTCAGGAAGCTTTTGTTCGGAATTCTCGGGTTACTCAGGAAGCTTTTGATTAGAATTTTCGGGTTGCTCAGGAAGCTTTTGCTCGGGATTTTCGGGTTGCTCAGGAAGCTTTTGCTCGGTATTTTTGGGTTGCTCAGGAAGCTTTTGCTCGGGATTTTCGGGTTGCTCAGGAAGCTTTTGCTCGGTATTTTCGGGTTGCTCAGGAAGCTTTTGCTGGGGATTTTTGGGTTGCTCAGGAAGCTTTTGCTCGGTATTTTTGGGTTGCTCAGGAAGCTTTTGCTCGGGATTTTCGGGTTGCTCAGGAAGCTTTTGCTTAGAATTTTCGGGTTGCTCAGGAAGCTTTTGTTCGGAATTCTCGGGTTACTCAGGAAGCTTTTGATTAGAATTTTCGGGTTGCTCAGGAAGCTTTTGCTCGGTATTTTCATAATGCTCAGGAAGCTTTTGCTCGGGATTTTCGGGTTGCTCAGGAAGCTTTTGCTTAGAATTTTCGGGTTGCTCAGGAAGCTTTTGTTCGGGATTCTTGGGTGGCTCAGGAAGCTTTTGCTTATAATTTTCGGGTAGCTCAGGAAGCTTTTGTTCGGGATTCTCGGGTGGCTCAGGAAGCTTTTGCTTAGAATTTTCGGGTTGCTCAGGAAACTTTTGTTCGAGATTCTCGGGTGGCTCAGGAAACTTTTGTTTAGAATTTTCGGGTTGCTCAATAAGCTTTTGCTATAATTAATTAAAATTAAATGTAATTAGTTAAAATTAAATGTAATTAATTAAAATTAAATGTAATTAATTAAAATTAAATGTAATTATTAAAAATTAAATGTAATTATTTAAAATTAAATGTAATTAATTAAAATTAAATGTAATTAATTAAAATTAAATGTAATTAATTAAAATTAAATGTAATTATTTAAAATTAAATGTAATTATTTAAAATTAAATGTAATTAATTAAAATAAAATGTAATTATTTAAAATTAAATGTTATTAATTAAAATTAAATGTAATTAATTAAAATAAAATGTAATTAATTAAAATTAAATGTAATTAATTAAAATTAAATGTAATTAAATAAAATTAACTGTAATTAATAATGTAATTAATTAAAATTAAACGTGATTAATTAAAATTAAATGTAATTAATTAAAATTAAATGTAATTAATTAAAGTTAAATGTAATTAATTAAAATTAAATATTAATAATTAAAATTAAATATTAATAATTAAAATTAAATATAATTAATTAAAATTAAATATTGCTCTGGATTCTCGGGTTGCTCAGGAAGCTTTTGCTTAGAATTTTCGGGTTGCTTAGGAAGCTTTTGCTCGGGATTTTCGGGTTGCTCAGGAAGCTTTTGTTCGGGATTTTCGGGTTGCTCAGGAAGCTTTTCTTCGGAATTCTCGGGTTGCTCAGGAAGCTTTTGTTCGGTATTTTCGGGTTGCTCAGGAAGCTTTTGCTCGGAATTTTCGGGTTGCTCAGGAAGCTTTTGCTCGGGATTTTCGGGTTGCTCAGGAAGCTTTTGTTCGGAATTCTCGGGTTACTCAGGAAGCTTTTGATTAGAATTTTCGGGTTGCTCAGGAAGCTTTTGCTCGGTATTTTCGGGTTGCTCAGGAAGCTTTTGCTCGGGATTTTCGGGTTGCTCAGGAAGCTTTTGTTCGGGATTTTTGGGTTGCTCAGGAAGCTTTTGTTCGGGATTCTCGGGTTACTCAGGAAGCTTTTGATTAGAAATTTCGGGTTGCTCAGGAAGCTTTTGCTCGGGATTTTCGGGTTGCTCAGGAAGCTTTTGCTCGGGATTTTCGGGTTGCTCAGGAAGCTTTTGTTCGGGATTTTTGGGTTGCTCAGGAAGCTTTTGCTTAGAATTTTCGGGTTGCTCAGGAAGCTTTTGCTCGGTATTTTCGGGTTGCTCAGGAAGCTTTTGCTCGGGATTTTTGGGTTGCTCAGGAAGCTTTTGCTCGGTATTTTCGGGTTGCTCAGGAAGCTTTTGTTCGGGATTTTTGGGTTGCTCAGGAAGCTTTTGCTTAGAATTTTCGGGTTGCTCAGGAAGCTTTTGTTCGGAATTCTCGGGTTACTCAGGAAGCTTTTGATTAGAATTTTCGGGTTGCTCAGGAAGCTTTTGTTCGGGATTTTTGGGTTGCTCAGGAAGCTTTTGCTTAGAATTTTCGGGTTGCTCAGGAAGCTTTTGTTCGGAATTCTCGGGTTACTCAGGAAGCTTTTGATTAGAATTTTCGGGTTGCTCAGGAAGCTTTTGCTCGGTATTTTCGGGTTGCTCAGGAAGCTTTTGCTCGGGATTATCGGGTTGCTCAGGAAGCTTTTGCTCGGGATTATCGGGTTGCTCAGGAAGCTTTTGCTCGGGATTTTCGAGTTGCTCAGGAAGCTTTTGCTCGGGATTTTTGGGTTGCTCAGGAAGCTTTTGCTCGGGATTTTCGGGTTGCTCAGGAAGCTTTTGCTCGGTATTTTCGGGTTTCTCAGGAAGCTTTTGCTCGGAATTTTTGGGTGGCTCAGGAAGCTTTTGCTCGGTATTTTCGGGTTGCTCAGGAAGCTTTTGCTCGGGATTTTTGGGTTGCTCAGGAAGCTTTTGCTCGGTATTTTCGGGTTGCTCAGGAAGCTTTTGTTCGGGATTTTTGGGTTGCTCAGGAAGCTTTTGCTTAGAATTTTCGGGTTGCTCAGGAAGCTTTTGTTCGGAATTCTCGGGTTACTCAGGAAGCTTTTGATTAGAATTTTCGGGTTGCTCAGGAAGCTTTTGCTCGGTATTTTTGGGTTGCTCAGGAAGCTTTTGCTCGGGATTTTTGGGTTGCTCAGGAAGCTTTTGCTTAGAATTTTCGGGTTGCTCAGGAAGCTTTTGCTCGGGATTCTCGGGTTGCTCAGGAAGCTTTTGCTCGGGATTCTCGGGTCGCTCAGGAAGCTTTTGTTCAGGATTTTCGGGTGGCTCAGGAAGCTTTTGTTCGGGATTTTTGGGTTGCTCAGGAAGCTTTTGCTCGGGATTCTCGGGTTACTCAGGAAGCTTTTGATTAGAAATTTCGGGTTGCTCAGGAAGCTTTTGCTCGGGATTATCGGGTTGCTCAGGAAGCTTTTGCTCGGGATTCTCGGGTTGCTCAGGAAGCTTTTGCTCGGGATTCTCGGGTCGCTCAGGAAGCTTTTGTTCAGGATTTTCGGGTGGCTCAGGAAGCTTTTGTTCGGGATTTTTGGGTTGCTCAGGAAGCTTTTGTTCGGGATTCTCGGGTTACTCAGGAAGCTTTTGATTAGAAATTTCGGATTGCCCAGGAAGCTTTTGCTCGGGATTATCGGGTTGCTCAGGAAGCTTTTGCTCGGGATTTTCGGGTTGCTCAGGAAGCTTTTGTTTGGGATTCTCGGGTGGCTAAGGAAGCTTTTGCTCGGGATTCTCGGGTTGCTCAGGAAGCTTTTGCTCGGGATTATCGGGTTGCTCAGGAAGCTTTTGCTCGGGATTTTCGGGTTGCTCAGGAAGCTTTTGCTCGGTATTTTTGGGTTGCTCAGGAAGCTTTTGCTCGGGATTTTTGGGTTGCTCAGGAAGCTTTTGCTTAGAATTTTCGGGTTGCTCAGGAAGCTTTTGCTCGGGATTCTCGGGTTGCTCAGGAAGCTTTTGCTCGGGATTCTCGGGTCGCTCAGGAAGCTTTTGTTCAGGATTTTCGGGTGGCTCAGGAAGCTTTTGTTCGGGATTTTTGGGTTGCTCAGGAAGCTTTTGCTCGGGATTCTCGGGTTACTCAGGAAGCTTTTGATTAGAAATTTCGGGTTGCTCAGGAAGCTTTTGCTCGGGATTATCGGGTTGCTCAGGAAGCTTTTGCTCGGGATTCTCGGGTTGCTCAGGAAGCTTTTGCTCGGGATTCTCGGGTCGCTCAGGAAGCTTTTGTTCAGGATTTTCGGGTGGCTCAGGAAGCTTTTGTTCGGGATTTTTGGGTTGCTCAGGAAGCTTTTGTTCGGGATTCTCGGGTTACTCAGGAAGCTTTTGATTAGAAATTTCGGATTGCCCAGGAAGCTTTTGCTCGGGATTATCGGGTTGCTCAGGAAGCTTTTGCTCGGGATTTTCGGGTTGCTCAGGAAGCTTTTGTTTGGGATTCTCGGGTGGCTAAGGAAGCTTTTGCTCGGGATTCTCGGGTTGCTCAGGAAGCTTTTGCTCGGGATTCTCGGGTCGCTCAGGAAGCTTTTGCTCGGGATTCTCGGGTCGCTCAGGAAGCTTTTGTTCAGGATTTTCGGGTGGCTCAGGAAGCTTTTGTTCGGGATTTTTGGGTTGCTCAGGAAGCTTTTGCTCGGGATTCTCGGGTTACTCAGGAAGCTTTTGATTAGAAATTTCGGGTTGCTCAGGAAGCTTTTGCTCGGGATTATCGGGTTGCTCAGGAAGCTTTTGCTCGGGATTCTCGGGTTGCTCAGGAAGCTTTTGCTCGGGATTCTCGGGTCGCTCAGGAAGCTTTTGTTCAGGATTTTCGGGTGGCTCAGGAAGCTTTTGTTCGGGATTTTTGGGTTGCTCAGGAAGCTTTTGTTCGGGATTCTCGGGTTACTCAGGAAGCTTTTGATTAGAAATTTCGGGTTGCTCAGGAAGCTTTTGCTCGGGATTATCGGGTTGCTCAGGAAGCTTTTGCTCGGGATTTTCGGGTTGCTCAGGAAGCTTTTGTTTGGGATTCTCGGGTGGCTAAGGAAGCTTTTGCTCGGGATTTTTGGGTTGCTCAGGAAGCTTTTGCTCGGGATTTTCGGGCTGCTCAGGAAGCTTTTGCTCGGAATTCTTGGGCTGCTCAGGAAGCTTTTGCTCGGGATTCTTGGGTTGCTCAGGAAGCTTTTGCTCGGGATTTTTGGGTTGCTCAGGAAGCTTTTGCTCGGTATTTTCGGGTTGCTCAGGAAGCTTTTGCTCGGGATTTTTGGGTTGCTCAGGAAGCTTTTGCTTAGAATTTTCGGGTTGCTCAGGAAGCTTTTGCTCGGGATTTTTGGGTTGCTCAGGAAGCTTTTGATTAGAATTTCTGGGTTGCTCAGGAAGCTTTTGCTCGGGATTTTCGGGTTGCTCAGGAAGCTTTTGTTCGGGATTTTTGGGTTGCTCAGGAAGCTTTTGCTTAGAATTTTCGGGTTGCTCAGGAAGCTTTTGCTCGGGATTTTCGGGTTGCTCAGGAAGCTTTTGCTTAGAATTTTCGGGTTGCTCAGGAAGCTTTTGCTCGGGATTTTCGGGTTGCTCAGGAAGCTTTTGTTCGGAATTCTCGGGTTACTCAGGAAGCTTTTGATTAGAATTTTCGGGTTGCTCAGGAAGCTTTTGCTCGGTATTTTCGGGTTGCTCAGGAAGCTTTTGCTCGGGATTTTTGGGTTGCTCAGGAAGCTTTTGCTCGGTATTTTCGGGTTGCTCAGGAAGCTTTTGCTCGGGATTTTTGGGTTGCTCAGGAAGCTTTTGCTCGGTATTTTCGGGTTGCTCAGGAAGCTTTTGTTCGGGATTTTTGGGTTGCTCAGGAAGCTTTTGCTTAGAATTTTCGGGTTGCTCAGGAAGCTTTTGCTCGGTATTTTCGGGTTGCTCAGGAAGCTTTTGCTCGGGATTTTTGGGTTGCTCAGGAAGCTTTTGCTCGGTATTTTCGGGTTGCTCAGGAAGCTTTTGCTCGGGATTTTTGGGTTGCTCAGGAAGCTTTTGCTCGGTATTTTCGGGTTGCTCAGGAAGCTTTTGTTCGGGATTTTTGGGTTGCTCAGGAAGCTTTTGATTAGAATTTTCGGGTTGCTCAGGAAGCTTTTGCTCGGTATTTTCGGGTTGCTCAGGAAGCTTTTGCTCGGGATTTTTGGGTTGCTCAGGAAGCTTTTGCTCGGTATTTTCGGGTTGCTCAGGAAGCTTTTGCTCGGGATTTTTGGGTTGCTCAGGAAGCTTTTGCTCGGTATTTTCGGGTTGCTCAGGAAGCTTTTGTTCGGGATTTTTGGGTTGCTCAGGAAGCTTTTGCTTAGAATTTTTGGGTTGCTCAGGAAGCTTTTGCTCGGGATTTTCGGGTTGCTCAGGAAGCTTTTGCTTAGAATTTTCGGGTTGCTCAGGAAGCTTTTGCTCGGGATTTTCGGGTTGCTCAGGAAGCTTTTGTTCGGAATTCTCGGGTGGCTCAGGAAGCTTTTGATTAGAATTTTCGGGTTGCTCAGGAAGCTTTTGCTCGGTATTTTCGGGTTGCTCAGGAAGCTTTTGCTCGGGATTTTTGGGTTGCTCAGGAAGCTTTTGCTCGGGATTTTTGGGTTGCTCAGGAAGCTTTTGCTTAGAATTTTCGGGTTGCTCAGGAAGCTTTTGTTCGGAATTCTCGGGTTACTCAGGAAGCTTTTGATTAGAATTTTCGGGTTGCTCAGGAAGCTTTTGCTCGGTATTTTCGGGTTGCTCAGGAAGCTTTTGCTCGGGATTCTCGGGTTGCTCAGGAAGCTTTTGCTCGGGATTCTCGGGTCGCTCAGGAAGCTTTTGTTCAGGATTTTCGGGTGGCTCACGAAGCTTTTGTTCGGGATTTTTGGGTTGCTCAGGAAGCTTTTGTTCGGGATTCTCGGGTTACTCAGGAAGCTTTTGATTAGAAATTTTGGGTTGCTCAGGAAGCTTTTGCTCGGGATTTTCGGGTTGCTCAGGAAGCTTTTGCTCGGGATTTTCGGGTTGCTCAGGAAGCTTTTGTTCGGGATTTTCGGGTTGCTCAGGAAGCTTTTCTTCGGAATTCTCGGGTTGCTCAGGAAACTTTTGATTAGAATTTTTGGGTTGCTCAGAAAGCTTTTGCTCGGGATTTTCGGGTTGCTCAGGAAGCTTTTGCTTGGGATTTTCGGGTTGCTCAGGAAGCTTTTGTTCGGGATTTTTGGGTTGCTCAGGAAGCTTTTGCTCGGGATTTTCGGGTTGCTCAGGAAGCTTTTGTTCGGGATTTTTGGGTTGCTCAGGAAGCTTTTGCTTAGAATTTTCGGGTTGCTCAGGAAGCTTTTGCTCGGGATTTTCGGGTTGCTCAGGAAGCTTTTGTTCGGGATTTTCGGGTTGCTCAGGAAGCTTTTCTTCGGAATTCTCGGGTTGCTCAGGAAGCTTTTGATTAGAATTTTTGGGTTGCTCAGAAAGCTTTTGCTCGGGATTTTCGGGTTGCTCAGGAAGCTTTTGCTTGGGATTTTCGGGTTGCTCAGGAAGCTTTTGTTCTGGATTTTTGGGTTCCTCCGGAAGCTTTTGTTCGGAATTCTCGGGTTACTCAGGAAGCTTTTGATTAGTATTTTCGGGTTGCTCAGGAAGCTTTTGTTCAGTATTCTCGGGTGGTTCAGGAAGCTTTTGTTCGGGATTTTCGGGTTGCTCAGGAAGCTTTTGATTAGTATTTTCGGGTTGCTCAGGAAGCTTTTGCTCGGGATTTTCGGGTTGCTCAGGAAGCTTTTGCTTAGAATTTTCGGGTTGCTCAGGAAGCTTTTGCTCGGGATTTTCGGGTTGCTCAGGAAGCTTTTGTTCGGGATTTTTGGGTTGCTCAGGAAGCTTTTGCTTAGAATTTTCGGGTTGCTCAGGAAGCTTTTGCTCGGGATTTTCGGGTTGCTCAGGAAGCTTTTGCTTAGAATTTTCGGGTTGCTCAGGAAGCTTTTGCTCGGGATTTTCGGGTTGCTCAGGAAGCTTTTGTTCGGGATTTTTGGGTTGCTCAGGAAGCTTTTGATTAGAATTTTCGGGTTGCTCAGGAAGCTTTTGCTCGGTATTTTCGGGTTGCTCAGGAAGCTTTTGCTCGGGATTTTTGGGTTGCTCAGGAGGCTTTTGCTCGGTATTTTTGGGTTGCTCAGGAAGCTTTTGCTTGGGATTTTTGGGTTGCTCAGGAAGCTTTTGCTCGGTATTTTCGGGTTGCTCAGGAAGCTTTTGCTCGGGATTTTTGGGTTGCTCAGGAAGCTTTTGCTCGGTATTTTCGGGTTGCTCAGGAAGCTTTTGCTCGGGATTTTTGGGTTGCTCAGGAAGCTTTTGTTCGGGATTTTTGGGTTGCTCAGGAAGCTTTTGTTCGGGATTCTCGG
Organism: Eledona agricola; assembly: GCA_964023215.1. NCBI lineage: Eukaryota > Metazoa > Arthropoda > Insecta > Coleoptera > Tenebrionidae > Eledona > Eledona agricola. The sequence goes on from OZ026861.1 coordinate 1,321,430, forward strand.
GTTACTCAGGAAGCTTTTGATTAGAAATTTCGGGTTGCTCAGGAAGCTTTTGCTCGGGATTTTCGGGTTGCTCAGGAAGCTTTTGCTCGGTATTTTCGGGTTGCTCAGGAAGCTTTTGCTCGGGATTTTTGGGTTGCTCAGGAGGCTTTTGCTCGGTATTTTTGGGTTGCTCAGGAAGCTTTTGCTTGGTATTTTTGGGTTGCTCAGGAAGCTTTTGCTCGGTATTTTCGGGTTGCTCAGGAAGCTTTTGCTCGGGATTTTTGGGTTGCTCAGGAAGCTTTTGCTCGGGATTTTCGGGTCGCTCAGGAAGCTTTTGTTCAGGATTTTCGGGTGGCTCAGGAAGCTTTTGTTCGGGATTTTTGGGTTGCTCAGGAAGCTTTTGTTCGGGATTCTCGGGTTACTCAGGAAGCTTTTGATTAGAAATTTCGGGTTGCTCAGGAAGCTTTTGCTCGGGATTTTCGGGTTGCTCAGGAAGCTTTTGCTCGGGATTTTCGGGTTGCTCGGGAAGCTTTTGTTCGGGATTTTTGGGTTGCTCAGGAAGCTTTTGCTTAGAATTTTCGGGTTGCTCAGGAAGCTTTTGCTCGGGATTTTTGGGTTGCTCAGGAAGCTTTTTTTCGGGATTTTCGGGTTGCTCAGGAAGCTTTTGCTCGGGATTTTCGGGTTGCTCAGGAAGCTTTTGCTCGGGATTTTCGGGTTGCTCAGGAAGCTTTTGTTCGGGATTTTTGGGTTGCTCAGGAAGCTTTTGCTTAGAATTTTCGGGTTGCTCAGGAAGCTTTTGCTCGGGATTTTCGGGTTGCTCAGGAAGCTTTTGCTTAGAATTTTCGGGTTGCTCAGGAAGCTTTTGCTCGGGATTTTCGGGTTGCTCAGGAAGCTTTTGTTCGGAATTCTCGGGTTACTCAGGAAGCTTTTGATTAGAATTTTCGGGTTGCTCAGGAAGCTTTTGCTCGGTATTTTCGGGTTGCTCAGGAAGCTTTTGCTCAGTAGTCTCGGGTTGCTCAGGAAGCTTTTGCTCGGGATTTTCGGGTCGCTCAGGAAGCTTTTGTTCAGGATTTTCGGGTGGCTCAGGAAGCTTTTGTTCGGGATTTTTGGGTTGCTCAGGAAGCTTTTGTTCGGGATTCTCGGGTTACTCAGGAAGCTTTTGATTAGAAATTTCGGGTTGCTCAGGAAGCTTTTGCTCGGGATTTTCGGGTTGCTCAGGAAGCTTTTGCTCGGGATTTTCGGGTTGCTCAGGAAGCTTTTGTTTGGAATTCTCGGGTGGCTAAGGAAGCTTTTGCTCGGGATTCTCGGGTTGCTCAGGAAGCTTTTGCTCGGGATTCTCGGGTCGCTCAGGAAGCTTTTGTTCAGGATTTTCGGGTGGCTCAGGAAGCTTTTGTTCGGGATTTTTGGGTTGCTCAGGAAGCTTTTGTTCGGGATTCTCGGGTTACTCAGGAAGCTTTTGATTAGAAATTTCGGGTTGCTCAGGAAGCTTTTGCTCGGGATTCTCGGGTCGCTCAGGAAGCTTTTGTTCAGGATTTTCGGGTGGCTCAGGAAGCTTTTGTTCGGGATTTTTGGGTTGCTCAGGAAGCTTTTGTTCGGGATTCTCGGGTTACTCAGGAAGCTTTTGATTAGAAATTTCGGGTTGCTCAGGAAGCTTTTGCTCGGGATTTTCGGGTTGCTCAGGAAGCTTTTGCTCGGGATTTTCGGGTTGCTCAGGAAGCTTTTGTTCGGGATTTTTGGGTTGCTCAGGAAGCTTTTGCTTAGAATTTTCGGGTTGCTCAGGAAGCTTTTGCTCGGGATTTTTGGGTTGCTCAGGAAGCTTTTGTTCGGGATTTTCGGGTTGCTCAGGAAGCTTTTGTTCAGGATTTTCGGGTGGCTCAGGAAGCTTTTGTTCGGGATTTTTGGGTTGCTCAGGAAGCTTTTGTTCGGGATTTTTGGGTTGCTCAGGAAGCTTTTGCTTAGAATTTTCGGGTTGCTCAGGAAGCTTTTGCTCGGGATTCTCGGGTCGCTCAGGAAGCTTTTGTTCAGGATTTTCGGGTGGCTCAGGAAGCTTTTGTTCGGGATTTTTGGGTTGCTCAGGAAGCTTTTGTTCGGGATTCTCGGGTTACTCAGGAAGCTTTTGATTAGAAATTTCGGGTTGCTCAGGAAGCTTTTGCTCGGGATTTTCGGGTTGCTCAGGAAGCTTTTGCTCGGGATTTTCGGGTTGCTCAGGAAGCTTTTGCTCGGGATTTTCGGGTTGCTCAGGAAGCTTTTGTTCGGGATTTTTGGGTTGCTCAGGAAGCTTTTGCTTAGAATTTTCGGGTTGCTCAGGAAGCTTTTGCTCGGTATTTTCGGGTTGCTCAGGAAGCTTTTGTTCGAAATTCTCGGGTTACTCAGGAAGCTTTTGATTAGAATTTTCGGGTTGCTCAGGAAGCTTTTGCTCGGGATTTTCGGGTTGCTCAGGAAGCTTTTGCTTAGAATTTTCGGGTTGCTCAGGAAGCTTTTGTTCGGGATTCTTGGGTGGCTCAGGAAGCTTTTGCTTATAATTTTCGGGTAGCTCAGGAAGCTTTTGTTCGGGATTCTCGGGTGGCTCAGGAAGCTTTTGCTTAGAATTTTCGGGTTGCTCAGGAAACTTTTGTTCGAGATTCTCGGGTGGCTCAGGAAACTTTTGTTTAGAATTTTCGGGTTGCTCAATAAGCTTTTGCTATAATTAATTAAAATTAAATGTAATTAGTTAAAATTAAATGTAATTAATTAAAATTAAATGTAATTAATTAAAATTAAATGTAATTAATTAAAATTAAATGTAATTAATTAAAATTAAATGTAATTAATTAAAATTAAATGTAATTAGTTAAAATTAAATGTAATTAATTAAAATTAAATGTAATTAATTAAAATTAAATGTAATTAATTAAAATTAAATGTAGTTAATTAAAATTAAATGTAGTTAATTAAAATTAAATGTAATTAATTAAAATTAAATGTAATTAATTAAAATTAAATGTAATTAATATTGTGATTAATTAAAATTAAACGTAATTGCTCAGGAAACTTTTGTTCGGGATTCTCGGGTGGCTCAGGAAGCTTTTGCTTAGAATTTTCGGGTTGCTCAGGAAGCTTTTGCTCGGGATTTTCGTGTTGCGGTTGCGTTAGAACACTAAAATATAATCAGAATATATGATATATTAATTGTATGCTAAAATTTGAAAATGAATTAATCTTCTAAAAAATTGATATCTTTTGAACCATATTGCAATAATTCTTTTTTGTCGATTCGTATAATTTCAAAAAATAATTCGAGGCTCCTAATAATTTTTAATGTTTCAGGAGGTCGTTACGGTTACAATAACAAAATGACAAAAACTCAATTTTTTCAAATTGCAAATCCACAATCTTATAACAGAATTCGATGCAAAAGTAAAAATTAGCTCGACCTTTATAAATGTTTGTTATACCATTTTTCGATAGTTTTTACGATATTCCATGTTTTGTAGAAAATGCATTTCTCTTTAGCTTTTGATATGTGCAAGCTGTGGAATAAAAAGATTTGAATAAAACAATTGAAATTAGCATGTCATATGAATTATGCTTTTAATTGTGACATTGTGACATTAAATGTGACAGGTATTTTATTTTTTCTATTTCAGTGGTTACAGATATAAATATTTAAAGAAAACTACATTTTTATAGAAAATGAAAAATATCGTAGAAACTCAGCAGAACTTGTATAAGATAATTTTATAAAAGTAAAGTTATTTTTTTATTCCTACATCAAATAATGTTTTTTATATTGTGGACTTGCCATTTGAAAAAAATACGTTTTTGATATTTTGTTATAATCATATTAAAAAAATACTTTACTTAAAAGTACTTCTAGATTATGCTCTCAGGTTAAGCAAAGCGACAAAAAACCTATTGTATTGTCTGCAACGAATCAAGAAATATTAATTTTTAGAAAGATCCATGCATTTCCAAATTTTCGCATTAAATTAAATTTTTTTAAAGAATTATAATTTTTCCATGGCCAACGCAGCCTCGTTTTCTTTTTGAACACACGTTATTAGGTGTAAATCAACAATTCATGTTTTGATGTCCCGCAATCCCGATTTGTAATTAATTCTCGATATACTTATGGTAATCTGCATTAATTCAATAGCTTTATTTCTTTTTGAGAATTTTTTTAGTATTTTAAAAGTAAAATTAATTAAATTGTCCAGCAACGTTTTAAAAAAATTAACTTGCATTGTTTGGTATGACCTAAGTAAAATTTGTCAAAATTAAAAACAAATACGTTATAAATAAATGATTAAAACATTGCACAAATAATTTTAGTTGGGAATTTCTTGATCTGACGCATTGACACACTGTCAGCTGATTGGTACCACTGTATGTCAAATTTTGTAAACGTCAACTTGACACATATCAGCAGCTTTCAGGTTATGTTCAACAACAGTTTTTTGTTAATTTTTCTTCCAGACCCTTAAAAAAGCGTTCTTTTCGTAACAAGAGCAACAAAAAAAATGGATCGGCGACGTATGTGAACTCAACTAGGCTCCCGATGCTTTAACCGAAGTGAGTTACGTCAATAAAAAAACATCAGTTTGTTTACGCTTTATTTATTTGCTCTAGTACATACATTTTTATTATTCATTATAAAAAACGCTCACCTTGCCCGTAATTTTCCTCGCAGATGGCGAACGAAAATCTAGACTACGACAGACAATACCAGGAAGATTTGGAACGAGCTCAAGCGCTAAGCCTCGAATCATTGGCGCTTGAACAGTTCAAAAACAAGCGATTGCAAGAGCTCAACTCTGTCAAGAACAAAAACATATCCGGTAAATTTCCTTCGTTTCGCTTTTCTTTATTAAATTAAACTCGTAGTGTCACGTACATCTTCGATGACTGAAACGGACTCCCGACAGCCGTACAACCCACGTCCCCGACCTGGAACCTCTACGGGCACGCCTCCCAGTTCTCTAATCGCTCCACCTCCCCAACCGGTCAAAAGGAACCAAAGCGTTGACTCCCCCGATTTAATCTCATTTTCCAATCCGCCCACCAGCCGAGACAACATTATCGACTTCTGCAACCGGCAGAAGTGAGTAACAATTTTCCCGAACGCCTCCGAGACGTGGTGAAATGTCCCACATCCAGTTACAGCAACAACAGTCTTGTGGCGTTCCCGAACACTTCGGCGATGCTCCAGCATTACAACTACAGCCCCCAGGTGCGTCCGTACATTCCCCAACAGCAGCAACCGTGGTGCAGAACTTCAACTAATGGAAATTACAGTCCCGGTTTTAATGCGCAAACACCACCCGTGCAACCCGCCAGAATTTCATCGGTAATTGATCATTAAAATTCCGGACGATAAGATAAGAGTTGGTTGCGTTTGTATGTACGTGCAGGCACCGGCGTTACCTCCAAAGAACCAGCACCGCCCACCGCCTCCGCTCCCCTCAGCGAAACCGCGCCGCTCCAAGAAACAAACCGATTTAATTGACCTGGCGCAAGTCGAAGACACGAACAGCGTACGCGTGAGCATCCTCCAGGAGTTCGACCCCATTCTATCACGCGGCTTGTTCTCGCCAGACGTCCGTGCGTTGAGTCCGGACGTGGGGGACGACTCAGCGTCGGTCTGCGGAAGCGTCTACGACGAATACGACCCCTACGATATATACACGGGGTCCGGGAGTAGTAGCATGTACGCGGCGGCGGTGGTGCCCTCGGAGACGGCGCCGCAGTCACCCACGCCCTTTCCGCAGCCCGTACCCGAAGTCGTGGGCAAGTCAAATCTACTAGATTCGGTGGTACGAGTCGACGAAAGTGCGGTGAAGGATTCGGACCTGGGGGCCTTCTTCGAGATGGTGAAGACGGTACGCGGACGCTTCCACTACAACGATCCCGACACGAACATGGGGCTGGTGGTGAGTCCCATGGTCGGGTACGAATACAGGGACGGGACCAGTATTAAGTTGTGCGTGTATCCGGATTTTGAGGGAGCCGATATTACTAAACCCGTCAATTTCACGTGCGATGGTAGGTTTCATAACTGGGTTGGGGGAGTCCGTGATGGTCGTTTCAGTTAATTGCAGTATTGAACATGTTACGTTCCAACTAACTTGTGACCTGGAGGCCCCCGCCAGCGACAAGTACACGTTGAAGGTGTGGGGGTGCAACGAGTACCTGGTACCGACGACCTTCCTCTCCGATTATGAGTATGTCCACAATTGCATCAAGCTCGACGATGATATCAAATTAACGCTTATTCCCGACTCGAAGGTGGACAAGTCGTTCGCACGTACGGTAAGCACTTTTTTCCTCTGATAACAGATAACAGGATTACAAATAAAAAAAAGATTCCGAGTAGGTCATGGAATCTATCTTTTGTTTGATTTTTTACAGTGTAGTCTATTGTGTAACTGTCAAAAAATGACATCTGACAGGAGCTGTCAATCATGACATTACAATAATCACATCTAAACTGACGCCTGCAACGATAGAATTGGTTAAAAATTACTTATTATTAAAATTAATTATGTGTTTTATTTGTCGTGTCCGAGACGAAATTTAATATTTTTCCATCTCACGGTCAAACATTTTCTGCACTTAAAAACGAATTTCAGTGTTTCCATGACCTACTCTGAAGTCTCCCAATTTTCACATTTTTGGGGGTTTTTCCTATTTCCCGATTTTTTTTTATTTTTATTTTTTTGAGAACAAATGAACAAAGGAGCTAGAGATGGTTTCCTAACCTAAGATTGTTCTTTGTGCATTTTTTTAATTTGTGTCTTAAACTTTTTTTTGATATGGTTGCCGTGTATGCGTTTTTGACTTATGACACAAAGTTGTGTTTTTTAAATGGATCACCTAACGTGCGTTCAAAAAAAAACGAGGCTGCGTTGGCCATGGAATTTATCGGCTTTCCAGTGTAGAAACCATAGAAAACATAAACATAGATTTGACAAATGTCAAGATCTGTCAGTTTAAAATTTACCGTCGAAATATAACGGCCCAAACGCTAGGACAGTTTAATTTTATTTTTAATGAGCATTTTTATTAATAATTGGTTTTTGAACCTTCGAATCCAAGCAAATCCGAACCTTTTTTTTCTAATATATATTGTGTAATTTATAACTCACTAGTGGTCAACGTTCGTGTTTAACTATACAGGGTGAGTCATTAGTGAGGGATCGGTCCATAACTTCTAAATCATGTAAGATACAAAAAAATTTTAAAGACAATTTGTACACCGTTTGTCAGGCTGCACAACCTAAAAATATTTTCACGTATACAGGTTGTTCCAAAACTCATAATTGCTACACAACTTTGTTTTTTCAAATAGAACTACCAGTATTTTATTTCTCTACCTTATGAAGTATGAAAGGGGGTTCTAATGGAGAAATAAATTATAGGTAGTTCTGTTTGAAAAATCAAAGTTGTATAGCATGCGGTAGTTTTGGAACCCCCTGTATACATTAAAATATTTTTAGGTTGTACAGCCTGGAAAACGGTGTACAAATTGTATTAAGAAATTTTTCCTATCTTACATGGTTAAGGAGTTATGGACCGATCCCCCACTAATGACTCACCTGTATATACAACGATTGGTAGGTCACAAACATATTATTATTAAATGATGGGGAAAAAAAATTTGGTACTTTAAATAATATGTAAACATGTAAAAAAAAAATTATGTAAACTCTAATGAAAGACAATCCGTAATTAAACTCCAAAAACAAACAACATTTATCGCAATTGCTTTCGATTTTTTGCCATAATTCGTCTAAATTTTTTGGTCTATTAAAATAATAAACCTTCGAATCCAAGCAAACCCAACCTTTTTTTTTCTAATGTATATTGTGTAATACAACTCCCTAACGGTCGACGTCCGTGTTTAACTATATATACAACGATTTTTGAAATATTAATTGAGAATGCAGTTGCTCTTAAACTGAATTGGTAGGTCTCGAGTTGCGCATAGAGACTGATGACCCATGAAGGTTGACGGGCAACTGAGTGCTGCCAAATATTCTCAAGACATTTTTCGGTTTTGAGACTGATTCTTCTTCATCGATCTATTCACGACTTACAGTTATATCAAATTAATGACCCCACTGGTGGTCGTGTCGATATTCTCCTCAACAGAGGAGAAGCTGTAACAATGAATAGATTGATGTTTGGATTCACAACGATACCGGGAAATGTTTTGCACTTTTTTTTTATCCCATAATCATTTATCCCATTGTCAACAAGGAAGCTAACCTAAACATGAACAGACTCGAATTGACACTTTGAAATTTTGCTACACTAAATTGATGCACAAAGTTTTTCCATGGGCAACGAGGCCTCGTTTTTTTTTGAACGCACGTTATATTTTTACAGTTTTGCAATTTGCATAAAATTATCATTTCACCGATATACCACATTCGATATTTGTGCAAATAATATTTTTCTACTTTATTTTTACTTCGCGTCTGTAACAAAGCCGTTATAGCACTCAATTGAGTGAAATTTTAATTTTGACATACATCATGCTTTATTATTGGTTCGTAGTTGTCAATAAGCCCTTCTTAGAATGGTAAAGAATTTTTTTTTAAATTGCAATTGCAGCATTTTTTGCCAAATTTTATATCTACAAAACAATGATGTATTATTTTTTTCATACGGTTAGATAACAAACGTCTCTAACTCGAATCTCCAAGGGAGCCCAAATTTGCTTCGAATTTCTAGATAAGATTCACCGTTAAATAAATACCTTGAATGTTCACAAAAAATTCGACTGGGAATATTTCGGGTTAGGGAAGTTCCACTGTATAAAGAAAAAATTAATACATAATTCAAAAACTACGAGAATGTCATAGGCGACAAATAAGTTACGGTAAAATGGAAACTCGCTAACTTGCGCAAGAATCCATTAAAAGCATAGATACAGACACAAAAATTAAGCACTAATAACAAATAAAATATTTAAAACACATTAAGTTTCCATTATTCAATAAAAATGTTGCAAACAACCTGAAAATATCGACAACTAACACAGATAGGCATAGGACATGCTTAAATGAAAAATGAATTATAGTTATTTATTGATATAAAAAAATTAAGTAATAAAATACAATGTTTTCCATTAAAAAAAATTTAACCGACCGAGCCTTTTGATGAAACTCATATTTTATTATGAACTATGGGCTAAAACTGTAGAAAATAAATAAAATACGACCTGTTAAACTAACCAATAAAAAGTCGATTTTATAATAAAATATCAGATATCTACAAAACCAGTAGGTGTACGTAAAAATCATGTTATACAAAATATGATTGTAATTTCGAGTCCAACCGAAGAATATAATAAAATATCGTATACAAGGCTTTTCCTATTATTTATTATTTGTTTTATTATTTATATATCTTTATAAATAATCAAAAAAATTGGAGGAGACAGCTACAACAGTAAAGTTGAAAAAAGATGTGGAACTACTAATGAATAAAGGCAATTTACTTACATGCAGTAGACTAACAGAAGGTACAAGAGCAGAAAAAAGGAAAAATAATTATCTTCGGGAATTTAATCTGTAGAGTAGATTAAACAATATATCAATATGAAGAAACTACAAGAAATAATGATAAAAAAATTATCCTAAAATTCTGATTGTGGAATGATAAAATTTTACATTAGACACAAAAAAGTGTCCAATTCGTCATATTTAAACTTTTTAATTTTTTTTTATAAATTATAAAAAAATTAATTATACCAACGTGTCTTATGTTGATTACGAATTATTTAGCGTGCACAATGCGTCAATGAGACTTGACATTAAAATCTCAAATTTAAATCTTTGCCATTTCACCGAAGATATACACAAGTATACAAGAAAAATAAAAAGTCGATAATCGACCATTAGTACAAGGGAAAAAACAGAAAAGAAATTGGCGGCGATCATTATTTGTTCGTTACAAAAATGAATGAAACAAGAAAGAATAAAAACAGAGCACGAATGTATAAAAACGTATAAACTAAGGAACGAGGAAATGGCTGAGAATAAAAGTGTGAGAATTTTCCAGAAACACACCGCACGCGCAACAAGGTAAACATGTGAAGGTAGTAAAAAAAGATATAATATAAACAAACCGCTTGGTGTACAAGAAATAAAAGGACAAATAAAAAATTAAGAAAAAGTTAAATAATAGAACAGAAAATTAAAAATTAGGTCTAAAAAACCGAATAAGATTGTTATTATTAGAAAATAATGAAACCTATAAGAAGAAAGAGAAGATATAAAATGGTTTGTGTTATAAGCGAAAAATGGTACATTTACACAAATAACTCATTTGGTATTGTCCAAAAAATGTGGAAGTATTAAAAAAAAAGTTATAATCGAAACAAATCGCTTGGTAGACAGAAGAAATAAAAGAACAAATAAAAAATTAAGAAAAAGTTAAATAATAGAACAGCATAAAATAAAAAATTATGAATCCTATTAAGAAGAAAGAGTAGATAAAAATGGTTGGCGTTATAAGTGAAAAATGGTACATTTAAAAAATAACTCATTAGGTATTCTTCAAAAACGTGTGGAAGTATTAAAAAAGTTATAATAGAAACAAACCGCTTAGTCGGCAGAAGAAATAAAAGGACAAATAAAAATTAAGGCAATGAATCGGCAAATGTAACTAAATAATAGAATAGAAAATTAAAAATTCGGTCCGGACCCTTACTATCAGAAAATTAAAACTATTAATAACTAATTATAATTAATTAATAATTATTAATTAATATTATTAATTAATAATTATTAATTAATTATAGTTGATTAATAATTAATTAGTAATTAATAAATCATTAATTTTGAATTGTAACATGGTGTAAATTTTTTAAACCAAAATCTGGGGGAATCACCAGCGTTTGTAGCGAGTTCGGTTTTGACAGGCCCTTCCACTTTGTCTAATTAATCAATAATTAATAAATAATTAATAATTAATAATTAATAAATAATTAATAATTAATAAATAATTAATAATTAATTAATAATTAATTAATAACTAATTAATAATTAATTAATAATTAATTAATAATTAATTAATAATTAATTCATACTTAATTAATAATTAATTAATAATTAATTCATACTTAATTAACAATTAATTAACAATTAATTAATAATTAATTAATAATTAATTAATAATTAATTAATAATTAATTAATAATTAATTAATAATTAATTAATAATTAATTAATAATTAATTAATAATTAATTAATAATTAATTAATAATTAATTAATAATCAATTAGTAATCAATTAGTAATTAATTAATAATTAATAATTAATTAATAATTGATAATTGTTAATTGATAATTGATAATTGTTATGATGCACAATCGATAAATGCTCGATAAATAATCGATAATTAATTAATTGTTAATTGATAATGGATAATAAATAATCGAAGAAATATTCGATACTCAATCGATACACAATCGATAAATAATCGATAAATGCTCGATAAATGCTCGATAAATAATCGATAAATAATTAATTGTTAATTGATAATGGATAATTAATCGATAAATAATCGATACATAATCGATAAATAATTGAAGAAATAATCGATAAATAATCGATACACAATCGATAAATAATCGATAAATGCTCGATAAATGCTCGATAAATAATCGATAATTAATTAATAATTAACTAATGATTAATAACTAAATTAATAACTATTAGGAAGAAAGAGAAGAGAAAAAATGGTTTGGGTTATAAGTCAAAAATTGTAGCTTTTGTACCTTCTCCGACAAGTTCCATCTCCTGGTCTCGGTTTAGACGTCATTTGAAGAAATTTTTGAAAGACCACTCCCGTCAAATGTCATTATTTGACAGTTTAAAACGTCTACATAGCCTCCTGAGGCTCCGTTTTTTTTAACGCTGTTTATCTCTTCGGGCAATAGGAGAGCACTTTGTCATTATTTATGTCGGCAGATACAAGACGACAGTCGCGATCGAATTCTCACCTACGACGACGTCGTCCCCAACGACACCACCATCCACATAACATACGACAGCCTCGTCATCCTGCTAGGTAAACCCGCCTTCGTACCCCAACACCGCCCCCGAAACCCAATGTTGCAGAAACCGTCGAGGGCGAGATGGAGAAGCTGGAAGGCGCCGCCGAGCAGATCGAAAAGTGCACCAGCCCCACCTCCATGCCCAGCCTCCAGCCGTCCAAAGTAATCCAATCCGTGAAATGCGTCGTCCAGCTCACCGGCAACCTCTGCACTTTGGACCTCTCCAACGCCGTCCAGGAGTTGCAGCGCGTCTGCAAGCTGTTCATGCCTTTCCGCGAAAACAAGACTTTTTCGACGACCGTCTCCGGCATTTGCAACCGAATCAGGCTCGCCACGCAGAACTTGCTCGAGATGTACTGTCGGACGTTCAAGGTCGACTTCGAGGTGGTCCAGTCCGAGTCGCGGCGGTCGCAGGCCAGGTTCGTGTCGGAAATGTCCGATTCGGTGGTGGTGCGCGTTTGCGCCATCTACCGCGCCCCCGCCGACTGGAAACACGATTCGTTCATGGTGGCGGCGCAGATTTATCACGGGACGCGTCCCGTGGGCCATCCGGCGCTGTCGACGCTCTGCACCAGGTCCGACAAGGAGGCGTCGTGGCCGGCGCGCATCATTTTCGATTACTGGTTCACGCTGGACGACGTCCCCGTGAGTTCGCTGGCGCGCGAGTCCCGTCTGATGCTAGTGATCTACGGGCGCACCGAAGAGGCGCAGGACGCGGGCGACAACCAGCCCGAGCCCAAGTACAAGCAGGAGGAGGTCGGCTGGGCCGCGGTTCAGTTCTTCGACTACGAGGGCGTCATGGCGCAGGGTAACATAATCGTGTCGATTTGGCCGCCCGAGACGAAATTCCTGCACGGGGCGCCCCCGGCACTTGGGGCGCATCCCAATCCCGACCATCCCATGATGGACGTGCAGATTGCGGGAGTGTCGCGCGTGGAGTTCCCGAAAGTGGCGCCGGATTTGATCGCGAACGTCGTCAGGGGCGACTTCAACAGCCTGGATCGATCGACGCAAGAACAGCTGGTGGACATCTGCGAGCAGGACATGCTGTACAAGATGGCGCCGGAAATACGCGAGGTTTTGTGGGAGAAGCGGCACTATTTGTACCACATCCCCGAAGCCCTCCCCAAAGTTTTGCTGGCGGCCCACAGCTGGGAGTATGCGTCTTTGCCGGACCTCCATGGGATGTTGTACGCGTGGACGCCACTTCAGCCGATACAAGCCCTCCAGCTTCTGCTGCCGACGTAAGTGCCCACAAATGAGGGGAGGGGTATAGTATCAAAAGTCACATTCTCACTATTAGCTCTATCAGGTATATTGCTGTTGCAAAAACAGTTTTGTAAAAAATGCAACAATCTTACTTGTTACACCCGTGGACAGTCAAGAATAACACCCGTGCCATGCAAATACCGACTCTATGAGGTATTGTCATTGAGTCGGTATTTGCATCACACCGGCCGGCTAAAATGCCGGCCTCAATGACAATGTCTCATAGAGTCGGTATTTGCATGACACGAGTGTTATTTTTGACTGTCCACGATTGTACCTTTTTCCTATAATTACCATTTGAATTGTGGAGAATGTGCGTATTACTCGGAAAATGTTTTTGTTGGCCTTTTTTTTCTTGTGAAATACATAAAGTGATTCAATTAAAAGTCGTAGAAAAAAATCGATTCATTGTGATTCGGAGTAGGCTTGGAATTCGTAAGAGTGTAGGAAAGTTATGACATTGAGTTGGAAAAATTCGAACAAACGTTTGGCACATTAATCCCTAATATACAGAAATAACTCCGGGTAGAGGTAAAAAAAAAGTGTCAAAGCAAAAGCTACGTGAATCCGGAATACTGCAAAACATAAAAATGTGTTTTTTAATTTGTTATTAAAGCGTTTTATTTTTGTGTCCTAATCTTTCTTTTCATGGCTCCCTGCGCAACTTTTTATTATTGAACAAACATTTTGCAAAACTTAAAGATTTCATAGGACATAATTAACAAAAATGAAGGATATTATATTTATTAGTATAAAAAATGAAGTAGTAATAAAATACCATGCGCTTTATTTAAAAAAAATATTGTTGGCATATTGAAATTTGTCGTGTTTGGAGTACATTTACGACCGAGCCTTTTGATGAAACTCATATTTTATTATGAAATATGTGCAAAACTGTCGCAGTAATCGTAATTCCCAAATTGAAAATAAATACGATATCACCTGTTAAACTAACCAATAAAAAATCATTTTCTCCATAAAATGTCAGATATCTATAATACAAAACCGGTAGGTTTACGTAAAAGTTATGTTATAAAAAATATGTTTAGATTTAATACAAAATAATTTAATTGTTTTTTCCATTTCTTTTTTTTCTACCGCCGATAACGCGTTGTTGGGGCACTGTAAATTAAGGGTTTTTTTCAGGCGTCGTTTGGGCATATTTTTTATTGACAGTTAAATTCGAACAAACGTTAGGCACATAATCCCTAATTATACAGAAATAACTCAATACCGGGTAGAGGTAGAAAGAACGTGTAAGCAAAAGCTACGTGAATCCTGAATACTGCATAACATATAAAATGTGTTTTTTAATTGGTTATTAAAGCGTTTTATTTTTGTGTCCTTATCTTTGTTTTCCATGGCCCCCTGCGCCACTTTTAATTGTTCAAGAAAAATTTTGTAAACTTAAAAATCTCGATAACTATCATAGAGGGGATGGGACATAGTTAAAAAAAATTGAAGTATATAAAATGAAATAATAAAATACCATGCGCTCCATTAAAAAAAAAGATTGCTGGCATATTGAAATTTGTAGTATTTGGATTACATTTACGACCGAGCCTTTTGATGAAACTCATATTTTATTATGAAATATGGGCAAAACTGTCGCAGAAATCGTAATTCCCAAATTGAAAATAAATACGATATCACGTGTTAAACTAACCAATAAAAAATCAGATTCTCTATAAAACAAAACCGGTAGGTTTACTTAAAAATTATGTTATTGTATATCCAAAAATTTAATAAAAAATAATTTAAATGTTATATCTACTTTATGGTACCTACACCTGTTGAATACATCAAAATATTATGATTTATGTTGTATAACTTTTTCCTTTCCTTTTTTTTTCTACGGCCCATAACGCGCTGTTGGGGTACTGTAAACTTAGTTTTTTTCAGACGTCGTTTGGGCATATTTTTGATTGAGTTTGTGCAAATGTCATGGCCGTAAAAAATTAAATAAAACAGCTTGCATGAACTATTGAGAATCCATTTTTGTACGCCTGTACATAACGAGCGTTTAAAAAAAAACGGTGGCTGCGTTGGCCATGGAATAACTTTGATCTTCGAAAAAGTGTGCAAAATTTCAACCGACTTTGAGTTGGAGTGCCTTCTTCGACAAGTTCCATATTCTGGTCGTCATTTGAGAATATTTTTGAATCCTTTCAAATGTCATGATTTCACACTTTCAATTACAAAATTCATAATTTAGTTATGTTATGTTTTTGGGAAAAACGCTCAAACACGTCGATTTTTGTTTTTCGATTGCTATCTTTTGACGTAAAAATTGTGTTGACGACGTCATCTGTTTTTGAACTATGACATCATCAATTTTTTAAAATATCAACCCCAACTTATTGTTTGTTTTTTGATACACTTTTCAATTCTCTCTTCAACAATGATAAAGAAGTAGTTAGATAATTACAAGTTTTACGTAAAAAATAAAGAAAAATTCTTGAAGAAAAAATTAAATAATATTTCTAATAATTTTCCAAAACCAACCATAATTAATACTTGAATTCTTACAGATTCTATTATAATTTACCAAACGTTTCAAAAACTTTGTCAAATTCTTGAAGGCTGCTTAAACAAACCTTTCTAATTTTATCATATTATTATGTCATAAAAAGTAACAAAACCCAATTTTTTACTGAGTGTACCTAACAGTCAATCCTGAAATTTTTTTAGGTTATATCTCCTGTGAGTGTAGTATTATGTCGTCAGTATGTCACATAAAAATTATCTGAAAATTATTTATTGGATAATGGCGGCAGTTTCGTCTATTCCATTAGGGGTTTGGTAAACAACTTTCATACTGTGCTATTTTTACAATATTTGAGAATGATATTTGTGCTCTATCATTATACAAAATTTATAGTTCATACGTCATTTTTTGCAAGTGCAATAAAGTAGAATTTCTCAAATGTTTCCACCATTATATTGTACCAAAAATCCTTATTCCTTTTGACAATACAATATTTCGAATCAGTATTCCTTAAAATAATAAAATAACACTTTTCCCGCCCACACGATTGGCAACTCTATTTTTCAAATTAATAATTTTTTCCTTTGAAGAGATATTTTCGGCGGACCTACGAGTATGTTTTGTTTAACTAGTTACAGCTACTCCAGCTACTTGTCTTCTATTGTTTACATTTAAAAAAAACACATTTTATTTATTATGGCTAAATAAACAGACTGAAATAAAATTTGAGTAGAATACGTTGCATTTTTCGTAAAAATGTGTCTACATACTGTTTAAAGTTTTCGCCAAAATGTCAACTTTTGCTTATATCTCGAAAACGAAAAGTGATAGCGGGATTTGGTTTCGGGTTCATAAAAACGCTCGGACAGGTCATTTTAATTTTTTTTATTGGCAGTTTATGACGTATAAATCCGAACAATAACATAATAGATATTAAATAAATATATAAATAATACTTGTGACTTAATTGGTTCTTTTTTTTAATGACAACCCACTTTTTTCCTACATTTTCCATGGCCCTCTATGTGCTTAAATGATGATGTAAAAAAATTAATATCTACATTGCATAACATTTTCAACAAATTCAATTTCAATTTTTAACAAAAAAATTGTAATAAAACAATGAAAACACACAAAAACGGTCGGTCACGTCAATATTGACACTTGACACTCGCTAGACGTTTTTCTGTGGGGTTACCTAAAATGGGGGGTTTGTTTTAACAGACAATTTAATTTAATTTTTTTTATTTTAATAACAACATGGACGACATACGAGAGCGAATTCGCACTGAAATACAACAAACTCTCCCGGACCTTAGAACCCAAGGTTCTAGGACAGCAGAAAAAAGAAACGTATTTACTTTTGTGGCATTATGGCAAAATATATTCGCCCGGAATTCCTAAACAAGCCTTAAGTTTTTAAATGGATATCGAAAATTAATTCAATTAAAAAATTATCTACAAGATCAATTCACCCAAAAAGTGTAAAATGTAACTTTCGATACCGGGGCCCTCAAATCGCACTTTGTGCATCAATTTAGTGTAGCAAAATTTCAAACTGTCATTTCGAGTCTGCTCATGTTTAGGTTAGGTTCTTTATTGACAGTGTTTTCTTTAACATTTAATTTAGACTTCTCGGCATTTCATCTGCACTTAATACGGTCGAACAGTCGGTTTGAGACAGATTTTCGAACGCCGAGTACGTTTGAATTTTGTTGTGCCATAATGAATGAATTCTATAATATTTTATTTGTGATCCAAATTGTTTCTATTATCAGATAAAAAAAGTGCAAAACATTTCCCGGTATCGTTGTGAATCCAAACATCAATCTATTCATTGTCACAGCTTCTCCTCTGTTGAGGAGAATATCGGCACGACCAGAACGGTCATTAATTTGATATAACTGTAAGTCGTGAATAGATCGATGAAGAAGAATCAGTCTCAAAACCGAAAAATGTCTTGAGAATATTTGGCAGCACTCAGTTATCCGTCAACCTTCATGGGTCATCAGTCTCTATGCGCAACTCGAGACCTACCAATTCAGTTTAAGAACAACTGCTTTCTCAATTAATATTTCAAAAATCGTTGTATATATAGTTAAACACGGACGTCGACCGCTAGGGAGTTATATTACACAATATACATTAGAAGAAAAAGGTTCGGGTTTGCTTGGATTCGAAGGTTTATTATTTTAGTAGGCCAAAAAATTTAGACGAGTTACGGCAAAAAATCGAAAGCAATTGCGATAAATGTTGTTTGTTTTTGATGTTTAATTACGGATTGTCTTTCATTAAAGTTTACATTAATTTTTTTTAATGTTTACATTTTATTTATAGTACCAATTTTTTTTACCCCAGCATTTAAATAATAATAATAATAATAACAGTAACATTTTTATGTCATAAAATAAAATTGAAATGTCCAAGCGTGATTTTAATGAGATGTCGGAGCTCCTGAAATTCTTCGACACATTTTGAATAAAGTATACTGCACACTCTTATTTGCTGTTTAGTTCAATAATTCGGTTTATCGATATGAACACAACCTGTGCATTTATCGTACATCTGAGCACTGGCACGAAGCGAAATAAATTGAAATAGAAATAAAATAACTACATTGGTTGGACAGATTTCGAAACAACACAAAATTAAAAAACAATGTAATTTTATTTTAATTTAGGCTGGAAAGCATTTTCCCATATTTTTCTCCAATTTTCCCATTTTTTTTTCAATTGAAAACGTTCCGATAATCAGTTCGTCCGATAGTCGAGAGTACATACAAAAAATATGATTGTTGCCCGAATTTTCCGACTTTCTTTGTAATTGTCCCGAATTTTTGCAACTGCATTCTCAATTCATGTTTCAAAAATCGTTGTATGTACAGGGCTGTTTTTTTTAGAAAATTTTTAAGTTGCTACAGTGCTATAAACTTGAAATTTGGAACACAGCCGAAATTGATCTTTTCCAATCGAAGTAAATTATTTTCAATATGGCGGCACTTCTGCTTATACCGGAAGTGGACGCCATCTTTGTTATTTTAAATAGAACACCCTAGTTTTTATTTAATTTTCGAATGCCCCCTTTCTGTTTGAGAATCTTATCTTATATTGTACTTATCTATCTGTCAAAGTTTTGGAGATATGCGAATTTTTTACAAAATTTTGCAATTTCGGTGGTCTATTCAAAAAATGATTTTGCAGTAACCATTGGGAAAATGTACAAACTGTTTTTTGCAGTTGATAGCGGAAAGACTGCATAATTGTCGGCTGGCCTCAAAAGTAACTGTATCACATTCTAAGTAGTTACAATGATTTAATGAAAATGCCCAAAACAAAACGTCAAAATTTCTTTTTTTTTAAATGGCACCTACCAAATTTTATATAGCCAGTCAATAGAAAATCAAATTTAAGGGGATGTTGTATTAGCATTTCCTATACCTATCTCAATTACTTTAGGAGTTATGTTGTATTGTATTATTTGTATATTATTTGTATAGTTAAACACGAACGTCGACCGCTAGTGACTTATATTACACAATATACATTAGAAAAAAAAGGTTCGGGTTTGCTTGGATTCGAAGGTTCAAAAACCATTGTGCAAAAATTACATGACGTCGTTAGTAACATTTTTATGTCTTAAGGTGGCTCGTTATAAAATAAAATTGAACTGTCCCGGCGTTTTGCTTGTAGGCTTTAAATAAAAACAATTTTTTAGGACAAATTTCAGTAAATGGACGCGAAGGAGTATGCTTACGAGAGCGATGGCATTTATTATAAACACTTTAAATAAAATGTGTCCGTTTTATTTTGATGGAAAATTGTAAACTGACATTTGTGAAATCTATATGTTTATGTGTTCTATGCATGGGGTGCGCACTCTTATGAACAACCTTGAAACCTGGTTTTAATTGGTGCCATTTCAATAGATGTCGCTCCTTTCGGCGAAATCTAGATACTTTTACATGATTATGTTGAGATGTTAGTAATGTTTTTTGCGTTGCGTGGAGCCTCACACACTCAAATATTTAGTAAAATCCGTTTCTATGACATTGTTGATAAGTTATTTACCGACAAAAAAACGTTTGCTAGTTTTTTGACTTTTTCGTTCTGTGATGAGTTTTAGTTACGAAATTTTCCTTCCAAATTTTTGTATGTGCTTCTCTGGTGCGTTTTGTGTCCCCTTAGTGCATCGTTAGCAAATAAATTAATTACATTGACATGGATGCATACTTGAAAAAATAGTGTTGTGCCCCAATTATTTCCGTCAAAACATTCGATTTTTTACATTTCCGCAGAAAACATGAATGTGTATTAGAAATTTGAGTGAAAAGGACTGGGCTTTCTCTAAGCCGCAACAGAAAGAGAATTCAACAACATATTTGCAGTGCATATTTTGAGGAGAAATATTTAGATCCTTTAGGAAAAATTTCAAAAATTCTTTGCCAATCCTCTATTTTCAAGGTAAATTATATCACCTCAATTAGTATATGTACAATTCCATAATGTTCTTAACAGTTGTAGGTTGCGTTGAGTTGAATAATAAACGTAATTGAAAAAATAAATAATTTTTATTTTTAACAAATAAAAAAAAATAATTGTATTTGGTAAAGAAATTTATTTTATCGATATGGTTAACTGGTCCCATCCCAAGAGATGGCGCTGAAACTCAGGTCAAAAAAATACGATAGAGATGCCAATCTATTTACCTCTTTATCTGTGGTTCTATGGTTTCTACGGTACACTGGAAAGCCGATAAATTCCATGGCCAACGCAGCCTCGTTTTATTTTTGAACACACGTTATGTAGCTCCAATTTCTACACGTTTATTTTTACTGTATTTTTATTGAGTCAACTAAAAAATGACCCTTACTTCTGTATTACATGTCCGCAAAACACATTCAGTTTATTGACTTTTATTTATTTTATTTTATCGACTTTTTATTGAAAATGTTTAGCTTCCCCGACTTGGAAGTGCGTAAGCTGGCGATCCGCTGGATTCGCCGCCTCTCCAACGACGAACTCATCGACTACATCCCCCAGCTGGTCGTAGCCCTTCGTCACGAAACCTACGAGAACTCCTCCTTGGCACAGTTCCTCCTGGACCGCTCCTTGCGTTCTCCGCGCTTCGCGCACCACCTCTTTTGGCTTTTAAGTCACACCCTCCCCGGATCCAATCCCCAAAACTCCTTCGGCGAACAAAACGACGACATCACCATCAGCGAAGTGCGCCACCACCGGCGCATGAAGCTCCTCCTCCGCGCTCTGTTGGCCGTATGCGGCGAGGCGCTGCGGTCGTCCTTCATGTGCCAACAACTCCTGGTGAAGGACCTGAACGACATCGCCGAAGCGGTGAAGAAGTCGAAGGAGTCGCAGCGCACGACGGTGCTGCACAACCGCCTACGATTGGTGGACTCCCACCTGGTGGACACTCCCACGAGCTTGCCGCTCTCGCCCACTCTGAAGGTGTGCGGGGTCCAGGTGAAGTCCAGCTACTATTTCACGTCGTACACGCTTCCGCTGAAGATCAGCTTCGTGGACGCCCACAACACCGTCATCAACGCCATCTACAAAGTCGGAGACGACTTGCAGCAGGACATGCTGACCCTGCAGATGGTGCGCTTGATGGACAAGTTGTGGCTGGGCGAGGGGCTGGACTTGAAGATGGTGTCGTTCGTGTGCGTGCCCACGGGCAAGAAGAAGGGAATGATTGAGATGGTGACGAACGCGGACACGCTGAGGAAGATACAAGTGGAGCACGGGCTGACGGGCTCGTTCAAGGACAAACCCATCGCGGAGTGGTTGGCGAAACACAACCCCTCCGAGTTGGAGTACCAGCGCGCGGTGGAGAACTTCACCAGGTCGTGCGCCGGCTACTGCGTCGTCACTTACATTTTGGGCATCTGCGACCGCCACAACGACAACATCATGCTGAAGACGTCCGGACATTTGTTCCACATCGACTTCGGGAAGTTCCTCGGCGACGCCCAAATGTTCGGTAACTTCAAGCGCGACCGCGCGCCTTTCGTCCTCACCTCGGACATGGCTTACGTCATCAACGGGGGCGACAGACCCTCGGAGAAGTTCCACAAGTTCGTCGATTTGTGCTGTCAGGCCTTCAACATCATACGCGACAACACGAATCTCTTCCTCTACCTCTTCACGCTGATGGCGTCGTCGGGGATTTGCGGAATGACCCCCGAGTCGGTGGCCTACCTCCACAAGTCCCTCCTGCCCCACATGTCCAATCCAGAAGCCGCCGCCTACTTCGCCCGACTAATCGAGAGCTCGCTGAAGTCGTGGTTCACTCAGTTCAACTTCTTCCTTCATAATCTGGCGCAGATGAAGTTCGGGGGGGACCACGACGAGGGGTCGCTGTTGTCGTTCGTGCCGAAGAGGTACAGCATGGCGAGCGACGGAAAATTGGTGCACGTGGAAGTGGTGTGCTATAAGAAGCGCTACGACCCAGATAAATATTACGTGTACGTGTTGAGGGTGTACAGGGAGGGGGACAAGAGCAACATGGAGATACATCGGACGTACAAAGAGTTCTGCGAGTTGCACCAGAAGTTGTGCATCTATTTTCCGCTGGCGAAGCTGCACAGGTGAGTCTTGACGTTTCGTTTTTTTGCCCTTTTTTTATCTTGCGAAATGAACGTTATTCAATTAAAAGTGGTACAAAAAAAGGGTTTCAGTGTGAGTCAGAGTAGGCCAAGGAATCACTTTGGAATTCGTTAGAGCGTAGGTTGAGTTGGAACCGTTTGGCAGATGATGCCTAATATACAGAGCTAACTCAAACTCGATCGAGATAGAAAAAAGTGTAAAGCAAAAGTTACGCGAATCCTGAATACTTCATAACATGAAAATATGTGTTTCAATTTGTTATTAAAGCGTTTTATTTTTGTGTCCTTAGCTTTGTTTTCCATGCCTTCAAGAAAAATTTTGTAAAACTTAAAAGTCTCGATACCTACTATAACAGAGGGGATAGGGCCTACTTAAAATTAAAGATATTTATGGCAAATATATTCGCCCGGAATTCCTAAACAAGCCTTAAGTTTTTAAATGGAAATCGAAAATTAATTCAATAAAAGAATTATCTACAAGATCAATTCACCCAAAAAGTGTTAAATGTGACTTTCGATGCCGGGGCCCTCTTATCGCACATGTAATACAGAAGTGACACAACTCAAAAGTATTTACTTTTCAGTAGACGCAAAAAAGAGAAAAAAGAACTGTGCACATTATTAATACAAGACAAAAAAAATTAGGTAATGTTTCACGGTTCATACAACCCCTTGTTTGTCACTGTCAATTTATAAAATTACTACAACATTTTTATACAACAATGATAGTTATTCAATTAAAAGTGGTACAAAAAAAGGGTTTCAGTGTGAGTCGGAGTAGGCCAAGGAATCACTTTAGAATTTGTTAGAGCGTAGGTTGAGTTGGAACCGTTTGGCACATGATGCCTAATATACAGAGCTAACTTAATATCGGGAGAGGTAGAAAAAAAATGTAAAGCAAAAGTTACGCGAATCCTGAATACTGCATAACATAACATATGTGTTTCAATTTGTTATTAAAGCGTTTTATTTTTGTGTCCTTATCTTTGTTTTCCATGCCTTTTAGAAAAACTTTGTAAAACTTAAAAATCTCGATACCTACTATAACAGAGGGAATAGGACCTACTTAAAATTAAAGATATTTATGGCAAAATATATTCGCCCGGAATTCCTAAACAAGCCTTAAGTTTTTAAATGGAAATCGAAAATTAATTCAATAAAAGAATTATCTACAAGATCAATTCACCCAAAAAGTGTTAAATGTGACTTTCGATGCCGGGGCCCTCTTATCGCACATGTAATACAGAAGTGACACAACTCAAAAGTATTTACTTTTCAGTAGACGCAAAAAAGAGAAAAAAGAACTGTGCACATTATTAATACAAGACAAAAAAAATTAGGTAATGTTTCACGGTTCATACAACCCCTTGTTTGTCACTGTCAATTTATAAAATTACTACAACATTTTTATACAACAATGATAGTTATTCAATTAAAAGTGGTACAAAAAAAGGGTTTCAGTGTGAGTCGGAGTAGGCCAAGGAATCACTTTAGAATTTGTTAGAGCGTAGGTTGAGTTGGAACCGTTTGGCACATGATGCCTAATATACAGAGCTAACTTAATATCGGGAGAGGTAGAAAAAAAGTGTAAAGCAAAAGTTACGCGAATCCTGAATACTGCATAACATAACATATGTGTTTCAATTTGTTATTAAAGCGTTTTATTTTTGTGTCCTTATCTTTGTTTTCCATGCCTTTTAGAAAAACTTTGTAAAACTTAAAAATCTCGATACCTACTATAACAGAGGGAATAGGACCTACTTAAAATTAAAGATATTTGTGGCAAAATATATTCGCCCGGAATTCCTAAACAAGCCTTAAGTTTTTAAATGGAAATCGAAAATTGATTCAATAAAAGAATTATCTACAAGATGAATTCACCCAAAAAGTGTTAAATGTGACTTTCGATGCCGGGGCCCTCAAATCGCACATGTAACACAACTCAAAAATATTTACTTTTCAGTAGACGCAAAAAAGAGAAAAAAGAACTGTGCACATTATTAATACAAGACAAAAAATATTAGGTAAAGTTTCGCGGTTCATACAACCCCTTTCTTTGTCACTGTCAATTTAACTACAACATTTTTATACAACAATGATAGTTATTCAATTAAAAGTGGTACAAAAAAATGGGTTTCAGTGTGAGTCGGAGTAGGCCAAGGACTCACTTTGCAATTCGTTAGAGCGTAGTAGCGAACAACCGTTTGGCACATGATGCCTAATATACAGAGATAACTCAATATCGGGTAAGGTAGAAAAAAAGTGTAAAGCAAAAGTTACGTGAATCCTGAATACGACATAACATAAAATATGTGTTTTTTAATTTGCTATTAATGCATTTTATTTTTGTGTCCTTATCTTTGTTTTCCATGCCTTTAAGAAAAATTTTGTAAAACTTAAAAATCTCGCTAACTATCACAGAGGCGATAGAACATATTTAAAAAATATTAAAGATATTTATTAGTATAAAAAATGAAGTAAAAAATACCATGCGTTCCATTAAAAAAAAAATTGTTGGCTTATTGAAATTTGTCGTGTTTGGATTACAGTTACCACCGACCTTTTTGTTGAAACTCATATTTTATTTTGAAACATGGGCTAAATCAGTCGGAGAAATCGTAATTCCCAAATTGAATATAAAATACCATTTTTATCTTGACGTTTCGTTTAGTTGCCTTAATATGTGTTTTTTAATTTGTTATTAAAGAGTTTTATTTTTGTGTCCTTATCTTTGTTTTCCATGCCTTCAAGAAAAATTTTGTAAAAATTAAAAATGTCGATAACTATCACAGAGGACATACTTAAAAAAAATTAAATGTATTTATTAGTATAAAAAATGAGATAAAAAATACCACGCGTTCCATTAAATAAAAAATACTTATTAAAATTATTTATTTATTATTGAAATTTGTTGTGTTTGGATTACAGTTACGACCGACCCCGTTGATGAAACTCATATTTTATTTTGAAATATGGGCTAAAACAGTCGCAGAAATCGTAATTCCCAAATTGATAATAAAATACCATTTTTTGCCAAATTATACAAAACAATGATGCATTTTTTTCGTACGGTTAGATAACAAACGTCTCTAACTCGAATCTCCAAGGGACCGCAAATTTACGTCAAATTACTAGCTAAGATTCACCGTTAAATACCTTTTATGTTCACAAAAAAAATGCGCTTTTAACAATATTTTGAGTTAGGGAAGTTCCTCTGTATAAGGAAAAATTTAAAAAACTACGAGAATGTCATAGGCGACAAATAGGAAAGATTACAGGAAAAGGTAAACTTGCTAACATGAAAAGAAAAGAAAAGGACACAAAAATTAACCACTTTAATAACAAGTAAAACATTTAAAAACACATTACAAGTTTCCATTACTCAATAAAAATTTTGCAAAAATCTTAAAAATAACTTATCAATATCAATAACTATCACAAATAGGAGATAGGTATAGGACATAGTTAACAAAATATGAAATATATTTATGAGTATAAAAAATGCATTCCATTATAAAAAAAAGAGTTTTGGCATATTGAAATTTGTAGTGTTTGGATTACATTTACGACCGAGCCGTTTGATTAATAAACTCATATTTTATTTTGAAATATGGATTAAAACAGTCGCAGAAATCGCAATTCCCAAATTGAATATAAAATACCATTTTTGCCAAAATGTACAAAACAATGATGCATTTTTTTCATACGGTTAGATAACAATTACTAGGTAAGATTCACCGATAAATACCTTTTATGTTCACAAAAAATGCGCCTTTGACAATATTTTGAAATAGGGAAGTTCCACTGTATAAAGGAAAAATTATTATTAATAACTAAAAAACTACAAGAATGTCATAGGCGACAAATAAGAAAGAATTACACTAAAATGGAAACTTGCTAACTGGGAGCCATGGAAAGCAAAGATAAGGGCACAAAAATTAAGCACTTTAAAAATAAATAAAAACTTGAAAAACAATTAATAACAAACATCGACACGCAAAAAAAAGGATTCTTTGAAAGTAATTTTTATATTTCAATCAAATAACGAAATCGTTCAAATCAAACGTTTTTATAACATTGCTTTCATTTTTCAAAATTTTTAACAAATATCAGCACAAAAAAAGAATTCTTTGAAAGCAATTTTTATATTTCAATCAAATAACGAACGCGTTCAAATCGAACGTTTTTAAAAACCGCATTAATTTTTCAAAATTAATAACAAACACGACACGTAAAGTAATAATTATAAAAAGTAATATTTATCTTTCAGTCAAATAACGAATGCGTACGAATCGAACTTTTTTAAAAACTGCAATCATTTTTCAAAATTAGTAACAAATGTCGACACGCAAAAGAAGAATTTTTTCAAGAAGTAATTTTTATATTAAAAAAGTTGATGATGATGTCATAGTTCAAAAACAGATGACGTTCTCAACAAAATTTGTTAGTAATTGACAATTTAAAAACAAAAATCAAGCGTTGATCAAGTGTTTTTCGCAAAACCATTATATCACTAAATTATGAATTTTGTTCCAAACTTTATGATCACTCTGTACATTGGAAAAAATAAGGCACAAGCTATGTATATTCAATAGCCTCCTGAGTCTTCGTTTTTTTTAAACCATATTTTGTCGATGTTAAAACTCTACACTGTAAAAAATAAAACAAAAGCTTGAGGTTATAACCTGCTGGGCATAGTTTTTTTAAGCTATTGAAATATTGCACATTAGGATGAATATATCGAGCATCAATTACAAATCGGGAATGCGGGACATCAAAACATTACTAAGTATGTATTACTTTACTTCTAGGGCAGATAAATACATGACAATCTACAGAATTTTCTTCTAAATAAGTTGGGTTGAAATTTTCAGGGCGTAAGATGTTAAAACGGTGACACTTTTTGCTGTAGTCTATTGGAATTTGAAAGTGGAGAATTATTTCAACCACGGAGCATAAAATTGGCTTAATGAAGCCTAAGTGAAGAATACGTAATTATAATTTCCTTTCCTATGTTTATTTGCAGTTGAGTTGATAAAGAAATAAACATGTAAAATGGAAATAAAAATTATCCAGCGACCAGACATTTTAACAATTGATTTTACAAATTCTTATTAAAAATTTGTGAAAACGTTGAACGCCAAAAATAACACGAATATTTATGTAAAAAATGTAAATGCCGATCGTTACATTCAATTCATAGCAAAGTCAAATATACAAAAAATATAAATCACCCGATAGTGACACGAGCATTTAAAAAATTACAAATTCGTGATAATTTCAAATGAAGCCATAAATGTTTTGGAAGATTTGAAGGAATATAACAAAAAAGGCAAGTTGTAAAAACTGTTTCGATGAGGCTCACGCAAGTTAAAAGGAATTAAAAC
This sequence comes from Eledona agricola, assembly GCA_964023215.1. NCBI lineage: Eukaryota > Metazoa > Arthropoda > Insecta > Coleoptera > Tenebrionidae > Eledona > Eledona agricola. The sequence continues at coordinate 1,349,218 of OZ026861.1, forward strand.
AATTTTTAAAAAGTGTTAAAACCTTGTGAAACTTTCCACTAAGCGGGTTGAGGTAACAAGGAAAATTTAAAAAAATGTTTGTACGAAGTGATATTTTCAACGAATATAAATCTAGACAAGAACTGAAATCATATTTTTTTGGTTATTTGGTAATAACCTCTCACATTTTGATCCCATTCCCGATGCAGTGATTACGCTCCAAACTGTTCTTTTAAGGTGATAAATAATGGATAAAAACGCGTTTCGTCGAGTGATGATAAATATTTTGTAAGTACGAGAGTGATAACTTAAGTAATCTACGATAATCTTAAAATTGTAAAATTGGAAGTCCCGGATAATAGTCGGTCCACTTCAAGACCCTACCGACCATAAAAATTGTGTAATCAGCGTTATCACAACGAAAGAGCGACATAATTATTGATAACAAAAAAATATATATGAATAATGAAGCCGAACAATTTGTCTCGGTTGGAAGTGACAGTGAGTGATGAATCACCAAACGTCATCACTTTGCAATTGCCGAACCTAGAACCGCTTTCTCCATCCAACTCCCAACCATCTAACAATTTACAAAACATAGATAAGACACGTTGTATCTGCACTAATTTACTCCAAAACTACTAACTATCCAAAAACGATAAATATCAAGCACTGGCACTGCTATTGTCCGATGAATTCCCGTCGTCGTCGTCGAAGACGACATTTCTGGGCCTCGTCAGCACAGGTTCTTCATCTTCGCCGAAGAATATGCTCGCTGCTTGGCTGCTGTAGTTCTTCGGACTCCAGCCATCGTTAATCGACTCCACTTCTTCATTTCGGTGTCTATCTGTTACGTGGATCCTGAAATTACCATCGTCGTCTTCGTTGTCCTCCGGAGGTGGTGAATGACGTTCTGTCTGGTCTTCGTCGAAGAATAAACTAGCTGCTTGTCTGCTGTAGTTCTGGGGACTCCAGTCATCGTTAACCGACTTTACTTCTTCGCAGCTTTCGCTGTCATCGTCTGGGTCGTCGTCATAGTGTACGAAATCTTCGTTCTTGTTTTCTCGTGGTAGCGTTAAATTGCGATTTGTATTGCTCGTGTCGTCGCTGTGACGATTTGGAAGTGGTGTTTGGATCTTAAAATTGCTATTGTCGTCGACTGGAGCCGGTGGAGCTTGTGCTTTTCTTTTAACCGTCTCCCAAACGTGACCGTTGGAATCTCCTGTTTTTTCTATTGGGTAATCGGAGTTTGAAACCGATTGTTCTGCTTCCGGATTGGTTCCGACTGTTGTAAACGAAGAATTTGGGGCACGATTGGCGACTGCGTTGCTTATGTTGGTAAAACTGGAGGAGGGCGAATCACCTGCGGCCCGCAAATAACACAAATTCCGTGGAATTGATACAACTTACTTGAAGGCGTGTCGAATTCCGAGAAACGCCTGAATTTTGTACAGACGATTATGGTGTCTTTGGTCTTGTCCGTTTTCGCTTTAGTCCCGATCAGTTTGCCTTTGAACCGTCCCAAAAGACCCATTTTCCTCAAAATTTCAACCGCTCAATCCCATCACACACAAAAACTACGATTGCGTTATCGGTTATCGGTTCACTGATAAAACAATACAGTCGTTGCAAAAAGTACAGCCCGACTTCCATATCTTGCACAACTGAGATGTGCCTCGGATGGGTGCATGTTTTTGCTTCATCTCTCGGCTAAATCTGGTAATTGTCGACAGTTTAACAACTGGATTGCACGTCGGACGCTCCAACATTAAACAAGTGGCAGAAAAACGGTACGTCGAAGTCAGCGCCTTCGTCACTTCTTTGTTCAAATGTGCGGACGAAATAGCGCACTCCGACTTGGTTTACACCTTCTTCCACCCGCTTCTTCGCGACCAACAATTCCCAGAAGACTACGCAAGACGCGTCAAAGGTAAACTTGGTGGCGAGGTGTCAAATCCCTATCGAGATGTTTGCAGACAGAAAAGCGACGTCGAAAAACGAGGCGCGTCGCCTGAAGGGCCAGCTAAAGTTGTCCTTCCAGTTCTCGAAAGGAGTGTTTCGGGTTATGGTGTATCACGTGCGCGATTTGCCTCTTCTGGCGAGCGGGCAGGAGCCCTCCACTTACGTCAAAGTGTACCTGCGACCCGACACTTGCAAAGAAACAAAGCGAAAAACTAAGGTGGTGAAGAAAAACTGCCATCCCAGCTTCGTCGAAATGGTAACTGTGCGTTTAGGTTTGGCGAAGAGAAGAAGATTATTTTGGTTTCAGCTCGAGTACAGGATGGCGCTGGAAGTGGTCAGAGAAAAAACTCTTCAGGCGACGGTGTGGAACTACGACGCCTTGCAAGAGAACGAATTTTTGGGCGGCGTCGAGCTTCAACTTAACAACTTCGATCTGGGCAAAGAGACGATCGAATGGTATCCGCTCGTCAATCTGAGCAGATAGTCAATAATTGTGATCGAAATCAACGAAACGGTGCTCTTCGTCAGATCCTCGTGCACATTTCGCTTTTAGTCGTTATTTATTGTTATTTTGGTTGGATTTATTATACCAAAGCTACACACGATCGATCGACATTCCTCGACGATGCATTTATGTCTTTTTGTAATTTTGTCTACGATATACATGTTTTAATATGCGTGTTTGTTTTGTGCGTCACTGATTAGATTAACGGACAAATAGCGCTGATGAAGCGCGAACCAAATGGGAATCTGTACCGGATTTTTATTCCTTCTTCCGATTAAGTGTTATCGGTGCATGTGCTCCGATTGGTTTAGTTGCAAAAATACCAGATCGTGTCCAAACAATGTGGAAAAAAGCGTGAAGGACTAGAAATGGGGGACAATGCGAGACCCATCGCGACCCATTTGTAGTCGTCACGTAACGACGAAAGAAATAAACAAGAAAATAAAATTCGGACGCAGTGATTTCGGGTCATCAACCATTGTCTGGAGGAGGCGGATCTAAATCTAAAATAATATTTAAAAGTGTTTACCGTTGATCGGCGGTTGCCTTTCTCTGGATTTATTTGAATACAATTAATTTGTAAGCGAGTGCGTGTGAAAAATGGGCGCAAAAATGAGAAGAAATGTTTTGTGAACTGGAACCGAACCGAATCGTTGTAAAAAAATTGGGAAAGTAAAAACGGCGATGGAGGGATTATTGTTATAGTTAGTTGTGAGTTGTAAGTCGGTTATGTAACTCCCGTCGACGTTTCAAACACATTAAAACGATTAGATAAACAGAAATAAAAATATCATAAGAGATACGAAAAGTCACTAAAACACAATAATAAAACGGCAATTATGTACTGATGACTTTATTTCGGAAAAAATATACAAATGTCGAACGCAATGACGTAAATTTTATACAGAATAATTACACTAAAATTGTGGTTTATTTTCTACGAATTTGCAAATATAACGGAAATTCAGACCCAACCAACAACATTTAAGAATATTTAATCCGTTGAAATGATTAAAATTTTATTGAAATGTACATTACCATTTCAATAAAATTTTAATGATTTATGATTTTGCATCGTACAAAATAATCGATAAAATAAATAATTAAAATCCAAATGTTTCAAATATTTAACAGACGTTAAACACAGTGGAATGAAAATTCATTAAATGCTGGGTATTTCTTTATTTACTGCAAAATGTAGTATTCCGATATTTTATTAGCTGTTTAGCAAAAATACCAAACGCTCAGTGAAGTAAAATGTTTGGTAAAATTTTTAAATACATGGTAAAGAGAAATTGCCTAAGTGCAAAAAAACATGGATGAGAAATTATATAATATGGAGATGTTGAAAACTAAACCCAAATTGAAGGGGTTAGAAGCAAAAGGGTTCAATCAAGTGCATAATTGTAAAATTGGAGTAATGGATCTCAAAGTCTGCTTTTTTATAAAATCCGTGGCTCAGAGTTGTTTGAAAAATAAAAATGTGCGGTATCCAAAATTTTAGTATACTTATTGAAAACTTTATTAATTTACCCATTTTATAAAATGCACATAGACCTTTTGCTTCCAAAAAATTTTTGATAAAATCACTTGCATCATTTTACGGTAGTAGAATAATTTTTTATTAAAATAAAACAAAGCATAAACTAATAAAAAAAGCACGAAATAGGAAAAATAATAATGTCCTGATTCATCAGTCAGAATTTAATTCAACCCAAATGAAATTTTTTTCAGTTTTAATATTGTCAACTTTGCAGTTTTTATCTTGTTTATTTTGACTTTTGATTTTTTTTTTATATTTTATTATTAACAGTTTTATTTTGGTGCAGAAGACGGTAAGTTGATCCAAATTTTTTTACTGCAATTTTTTTCCATCATTAATCCTTAATTAATTTGTTTTGCAACCAATAAATTTATAGTTTTTAGGGTGCAAATACGTTCTTAGCTTATTTTTTCTTTTTTTGTCACTTGATCCCTTTTGCTTCTGACCCTTTCAATTTATGTAATACCTATATTTGGATATTATTTAAACATGGAACGTATACGTAAAAAATATTTTTTAGTTAACACATAACATAACATTTAACAATACAAAATAAAAAATGGTAAAACAAACGATTATTATAAACTAAAGCAGACATAGACACAAATAAATAAAAAAATAATATTTTTAACATTAATTTACATTTTTTTATTTGGCGAATCGATATTTCCAACAAATGGACGTTAAAATGTAACAATAAAGTAAATTATAGTAAATATGTCAATTTTTGCGAATTGTTGTAATAAAAGTGCGTTTTTTGCTTTTGAAGGCTGATCTCGACGCCATTAAACCTCAATTCATTTACTAAAAATTTGGTATTTTTGTCGAGCAAAGTTAAAAAATAAACCGAGTATAAATTACTAAGTAAATTCAATATTTCATACTGCAAAATTACAAAAAACACTGAATTTTTTCTACATTTAATCCTGTGCATTTAGTATTTTTTACAGTACAAAATTATATAAAATAATGAGCATTTTATTATTGATAGATTGCAATTAGTGAAATACGGAGACTTTCAGTGTCCATTATTTCCAAATATTGCATCAACATCTTCGATAGACGTCTCGAGTCCCTCATTTAAACTACAACATCATATTGTTATTATTTTTGTGTACTTATAAATTTCAGTTGAAAATTATTTGTTATTTCAGTTTATAACACTTTTAGATATTTAAAAATAATATCCGTTAAGTGGATGGTTGATTGGTGAAAGCTAAGGGTTGTTTGTAATAATAGAAGATCCACCCTCATTAGTCTGATAATGGGTTTTGAAATGTTAAAAGATTTTCATAACGATTTCTCAGAAACTGGCAATTATATTTCCATTTGGGTCATACATAGAGACTAACAAAACCCCAAAAATTTACTTACCGCCTATATTATTATTATTACTATTATTTGCGGGACTTTTATATTTACTTATTTATTTATTTGAAAAATAAGTCTATCGATTTTCCAACCCGATTTGAAAATATGTCGAATTATTTGTTCTCTGACTAATATCAATTTTGTATAACTGCCAAGAACACATTCTATTTTAGCGTGCCTAAAAAATAAAATGAGGCTGCGTATGCCATGGAATTATTTTGACGTTCGAAAGAGTGTAGCAAAATTTCGACCTTGAGTTGGTAGTACATAAGATACATTTGAGGAGCAAAAAGCGATAAATAAATTTTTTAACATTTAGAACGAAGTGCTACAAAAAATATCGAGCGATTAACATAATTTTTAATCGAGTGAATTTTTGCGATTGATATGCTTAATTATGGCATCTAAAGTTACGTCATTCAAGAACTTTAAAAAATAAGTTTGTGGTGTCAAAAAATTTAAATTTGAATATTTAAGCAGATGCGAACCCTTTTTTGTTGTTATTGTCATTTGTGCTTAGACCAAAGTGAAAAACATATTCAGCATTTACTGTAACAGTTGAATGAAATAAATGTAGTTTCCTTAACAATTCTCGTATTTTTACAATAAACTGATTACAAATTACCTTGAACGCTCGATATTTTACTTGAAAAGGGAATCAAGGATTCTCAATTGAACTACCAGTAGCGCACAGAAAAGATGAAAAAATATGTGTTGTTTAATTTGACTACTTAGTTTCATTAATAACTCAAAATTTCTGATTACGGATTTAATGGGTTTTGTCAGTTGCTCTTCATTTAATGTTTCCTACAAGAAATTCCAATTACAGACGTCGTTTGACAAATGCGGATTTAGGTACCATGACGCCTTAGGCTCATTTACTACGGCGCCCTATTCACAAAGTAAAGACACTCAAAAGATTGTGTAAAATATCAGACAAAAAAAAGGTAAATCGAAACTTTAACATTATGTTTTATACATCTGTAAATTAATACTGTTACAGAATAATTTTTAATTAACACGAAAATAATAACTGAAAAATAATAATAACAAAAACTGCAAATACAATTAAAAACAACAAAAATATATTCGAAAATTTCCTTGAAAAAAAATTGGGGATCCATTTGAAAAAAATTGAGTTATATACGTTTGAAATTGTTAAAATGTAACACGTTGTATTTAGCGGCCTCTACCTAATACCAAAATTTCTTTAATCATGAGATTGCACAATTTATATTGAATTCAGTCCCGAGATATTCGTATTATTTCAAACCGCTGCAAAGATCAATTTCAATAAAAAAAAGGTGAAAAATTCTAAAACTTACGAATAAACTCGATCTAACATCAAACGAGGTATCTAAATATTAAGTATGTTTTATTTATGGGAATGGCATCAAAATTATGTTTTTTTAATAGAAACCCAGTATATTAGTACGCTATTTTTGGATTTCTTATCAAAAAATAATTATACTTTGCATAATCTTCTATGGACTTAACTTGTTTTGCTAACTTCAGTTGTTTTGATATTATTTGACATTTAAGACTGAGAATTTTGACATTTTTTTTTAATATAGTCCAGTTTATTGTGGTCAAGTCAAAGTTTTAATTGTAGCAATATAATATACAGGCTGGCACATAAACGCAAATTATTAATTTAATCGATTTTTTCAAATGGAACACTGCATATTTTGGTATCAATCGATCACATTTTGATAAGCTTTTTGACGATAAATAATTGCATAATGGAATGTCGATAATTTGGAAAATAGTTGACTAAGAAGTTGAAAAATGATGAGGCGTAATGTCACTAGAAATCTCATCAGAAATTGATTGATACCAAAATATACGGATTTGATTAAATTAGCAATTTGCGATTATGTGCTATCCTGTATATTATGGTTATATGGAGAATAAATTTCTCTATCGAAAGGTGTAATAAAAACATATGGCTGCAATTTGAAAAAATCAAGTTTTATACTTTTTGGTTTTATTGAGTTGCAGCTGACTTTTCTTCTCCTCCAGGAATATTCCTGAAAGTGTTTAGACTTTCACAGGTAGCTAAACCTTTTGTCTTCGGTCTGACTTTTTGGAATTATTAATAATAATAATTTTTTATTGCACTGGATTTTTACCTATTTTACAAAAAAATATATATGTATTTTCTATAACAATGCAAGAAGGTGCAAAAACTATAAACTAGAAAAAATTGGAAATTGATAATGATATATTTTTTATGTAAAAATATATTGCTCACTTTGTGCTTTACTTTTTTTTTTAAATACTCAGTGGCGTCCCTAAGCCCGGGTCCGGCGAGCCTATACGTAAACCCTCCGGTGCCGTTTAATCATTTTTTCAACTATCAAATGTTATGATTCACAGCTTCAAAAGTCTACACTGTAAAAAATAAAACACCAGCCGCATTTTTTATTTGTACGCCCAAAAAAAGTACAAAAAAAAAGTGAAAATAACAACAAATAAAGAAAAGTAGAAAAAGTTAAACAACTCAAAAACGGTCAATTTTAGGTATAGGAACATGATACATCATCAGATCGAGAATAAAGTTTCCTTTACATATGGCTGCAATTTGAAAAAATCGACTTTTATACTTTTTGGTTTTATTGAGTTCAGCTGACTTTTCTTCTCCTCCAGGAATATTCCTGAAAATGTTTAGACTTTCACAGATAGCTAAACCTTTTGTCTTCGGCCTAACTTTTAGGATTTATTAATAATTATTTTTTATTGCACTGGATTTTCGCCTATTTTACAAAAAATTTTTTAATCTATAACAATGCAAGAAGGTACAAAGACTATAAACTAGTAAAAATTGGAAATTGATAATGATGTTTATTTATGATTTTTTATGTAAAAATATTTTGCCCACTTTGTGCGTTACTTAATTTTTTTTAAGTATTCAGTGGCGTCCCTAGGCCCGCGTCTGCGAGCCTATACGTAAACCCTCCGGTGATCATTTTTTCAACTATCAAATGTTATGATTCACAGTTTCACAAGTCTACACTGTAAAAAATAAAGCACCAGCCGGATTTTTTTATTTGTACGCACGAAAAAAGTACAAAAAAAATGTGAAAATAACAACAAAAAAGAAAAGTAGAAAAAGTTAAACAACTCATAAACGGTCCATTTTAGGTATAGGAATATGATACATCATCAGATCGAGAATAAAGTTCCCTGTCGAAAGGTACCGGGTGACTATAAATGATTGACATTTTTCGTGTTAAGTTGGCAATATTTTTTAACTCTTCGATTGGGTACACTGATTTTCTAATTTTAAATTGTCAAATAAACGTCAAATTTAAAAATTGCCAATATCAGAATTGTTTTCAAAATGATTTTTACAGCCAGAAGATATTTTCGATCATTCGCTGTAACCATTTTCTCCAGTATTTGTCACTTCTCGTTCGCCATTATTCGGTAAGTTACACTTTTTGACAACAATATTCTAACCTGAAAAGTTAATAAGACATAAATCACGACGACAGTTAATCTGGTACCAATTCCTCACTGTTGCCAAACACCCAAATTTAAGTCAATCATTGACAGTCACCCGGTATAAAAAAAACATATGGTTACAATTTGAAAAAATCGACTTTTATACTTTTGGGTTTTATTGAGTTGCAGCTGACTTCTTCTCCTCAGGAATATTCCTGAAAATGTTTAGACTTTCACAGGTAGCTAAACCTTTTGTCTTCGTCCTGACTTTTAGGATTTATTAATAATTATTATTTTTTATTGCATTGGATAATTTGCACTTGCATTTGCACAATATTGCACTCAATATTTTGCAAAAAAATATTTTTTTCTCCATAACAATGCAAGAAGGTGCAAAAACTATAAACTAGTAAAAATTGGAAATTGATAATGATGTTTTTTTTATGATATTTTATGTAAAAATATTTTGCTCACTTTGTGCTTTACGTAATTTTTTTAAGTATTCAGTGGCGTCCCTAGGCCCGGGCCCGGCGAACCTATACGTAAACCCTCCGGTGTCGTTTGATCATTTTTTCAACTATTAAATGTTATGATTCACAGCTTCACAAGTCTACACTGTAAAAAATAAAACACCAGCCGGATTTTTTTATTTGTCCGTCTGAAAAATGTACAAGAAAATGTGAAAATAACGAAATCCCCGATACTAATTAGCACGCCCACCACCATCCGAACCAATCTACGACTCCGCTTCTCTCTGCCCCGCACCTCGTGCTCTTCCGCGCAGGCTCTAACAGCGGCGCCCGTTCTCGACCGCTCACTTCATTCAAAACTTTACAGAGAGCCGGCCGAGGTACGCAAGCAACTTGTTGCATCTACCGGCACCTTCACCTTTCATCCCTTTTACGACCCTCCCCATCGACAACCTCCTCGCAACCGGTGCCCGGGTCCCTCCCGACTCTCCCATCACCGCTCCCTTTTTTATCGTGGAAAAGGGGCGTGTGCCCCACGCGTGTGTGTTATGTCCATATGGGAATTGGTGCAGAGTGCGTGAAGTAAAACCGTCCTCAACCCATCATTGAAGACATGGAGGTGTTCCCGGCCTTAATCGGCCCCAACGACGACTTCAAGGAGCTGTGGGAGACGGATCTGGATCCGGTGAGTGGAATATGAAAGTACGACCCCTTTCTATTCGAGCAAAGTAAAAGCGAGGCGAAATGCGGGTCCGTTCCGCTCGTTTTCGGCACTTACTATTAACTAACTAACTATTTATTGGCTCGTAATCGGGACATTAAGCTCCTGGGTATGCATGAGGGTCGGCACTTTTGATTTTCTAGCAAACGGACACCCATGGCATAATTATATTAATAGAACTCTTAGAAAGTATATATTATACGAGTGGTTCTAAAAAGTGTTTGGAACCGTGCGAATTGCACGTGACAACTTAACAATGAATAATTAAGTTATTGGTCCGGCTTATTCTTCATCTGCACCTGTTATCGACGATTGTTGTTTGCTCAATTGATCCATAAATAGTGTCGTTTTATCGGGTTTTATCGGCGCCACCACCACTAGAAGCCGTCCACGACGAGGAAAACTCCTCTTCACCTATCGCTGTTTACGACCTGATAAGTAAATTGGCCGAAATTAGGTGGCGATTGTGCAAGCACGCACCGGCGACATCTTCTTATCGGCGATTATTATGTAATGGCGGCCCGAGGGGAAGCTGCAGCTCACGGCCAAGGTCACGGGGAGACAATGGGGGGAATATCGCGCCGGTCATTTACACCAGAATACAGTTAGCTATGCGCGAATTTTGAATGGCGGACGGAGGGGAGACACGCGATGCTTTAATAATTCACGTACGTTAATCGATACCGGTGTTATCGAGCGGTCCGTCAAGGACTCGTGAAAATTTCATGAAAAGTCCACACACTTTATTATGAGAGTGCGACTTTCCAATTTGGGATGTACAAATCTGATAAGATTAGGCGTGGAGTTATATAAATGCTGCTTTTTTTGTGTTAGGTCGCTTATCACCTGTACAAATACCGATTCATGTGCGAGAGCAGCAATAAACAATAATAAGTCTGCAGTCTTTTTTATAATGAGAATAGTCGAGCAAATATTTTTTTTGGGAGAACCGCGAATTGACGTTGAAAAACATTTCGGTGTCAGCGGGATTAAATGAAATTTATGAGTGTTGTAAAAATATTTTGGTAATCTTTTAATGGGCACGATTCAGCCGGCGCTTATCAGGAGCAAATTCAATAAATGTTTTTTTTAAATTATGGACACGAAGTAACGTCGATGAAGTGCAAGTTTCGAAAGCAAAAAGTTTCGTTTGTGATCGAAATCGGCACGACCGATACAATATTATGATGAAATTGAAGCAATAAATACTCCAGAATTGAACGAAAATATATGCAAATTTAAAGGGAATATGGTAAAACTGGCGTTTAGACTAAATTAACTTAAAAGTTATAAACATTTTTTTATTCCCTTGTAATGTGCGTTGTTTTTTGTATTTTATTCGAATTTGTATTACATTTTCAATTATTGTTATTATTATTATTAATTGTAATACCGGTTTAAGTTGTTCATTACACAAATGTATTTCATTTAATTGTACTGTACTGGATTTATTTGAACTAAAAGATACAGTTAAAATCAGGAACATTGCAAAAAAAAGTGAGCATAATGTCCAGTGCGATAAAAAAAATATTTATTAATGAACCCTAAAATTCAGGTCGACGAAACTTGGTCAGCGGTTGGACAAAAGGTTCAGCTAAGTGTAGGATTCTAAACATTTTCAAGAAGTAAACTCAGCTCGAATTTAATAAATCCAAAAAGCATATAAGTCGATTTTTTCAAATTGCAACCACATGTTTTTATTACACCTTCCGATCTCATAATGTATGATGTTTCTATATTTAAAATGGACGGTTTTTGAGCCATTTGATTTTTTCTACTTTTCTTTGCAATTATGAGAAAATAAAATCTTATCGAGTTTGCTCCGAAAGTAGAATTGATATTTTAAAATGTAAGCAGTTGGGGGATTTGAGTTCTAATTCACTTGTAATGTTACTATCAATTCCCTAATCAAGATAATTTAAATTCCCTGTTCATAACAGCCAGAATTAATCTTCACAAACTTTTTAGTGTTTACTCTTATTTTTTAATTTATCATTACAAAGTAAATGCAATTTTCGAATTACATGTATTTACAACAAAATGGAGACATATTTGAGCAACTATTAAAATAAATTGATAATTCTTTTTGTGTTTTAACGAAAGTTTTTTTTTAATAACATAGAGTTTGTGGATTTTTTGACAAATTAACCCTTATTCAGATGATAAATTTAAAAATATGATTGTAATCACTACGAAAGTTTGTGAATATTCTGTCTGGCAGTGTATGCACAAGAAATTTAAATTATCTTGATTATTAAAGTATTTGTAATCGTAGCATTACAAGGAATTAGAAATAAAACCCCACAACTGCTTACATTTAAAAATATAAAATCTTTTTCACAGCACACTCGATAAGATTATAATAAGCCACTCATAATTGTAAAGTAGAAAAAGTTAAATAACTCAAAAACGGTCCATTTTAGGTATAGGAACATGATACATCATCAGATCGAGAATAAACTTGGTGTAATAAAAACATATGGTTGCAATTTGAAAAAATCGACTCTTATACTTTTTGGTTTTATTGAGTTGCAGCTCCTCCAGGAATATTCCTGAAAATGTTTAGACTTTCGCAGATAGCTATATCTTTTGTCCAACCGTTGACCAATTATTTTTTTCGCCTTTGTATTGCATTTTCAATTATTGTTATTATTATTATTAATTGTAATATAGGTTTAAGTTGTTCATTACACAAATGTATTTCGTTTAGTTGTTCTGTACTGGGTTCAGTTCAACTAAAAGATAAAGTTAAAATCACGAACATTGCAATCGAAAAAATATAAAAAGCGAGCAGTGTCCGGCAAATTAGTCCGAATACGTCACGAGTGACATAAACAACAATATATGGGTTGAAGCGGTGGAATTAGAAACAATTTTCTAAAAATAGCCCGAACCGGAACACGTAACAATCATAATTATCTGGTTTCGTTCGAATTCGGGAAGTCGTAGAATCGTTTGCATTTTTGTCTGTTGGCCCCGCGTCTCAAACATTCAACCCGTCATTAAATCTCGAATTAGATTTACGGCCGTTTTCCACACGGACCAAAGTCTGCGTTTCCGGAGACCCACTTATCTCGGCGACCTCTTCGTCGACACTTTCTGTGCCCGACTCGCATCTTTCTATCACGATTTTATCAATCTGTCTGCTCAACATGTGACCCTTGCCATTAGTAAAGTGCAACATACAATGGAACGCATTACCTAATCGTTTCGGTTTTAATTACGAACGAATAATGGCCGCCGCCTCAAGAAAAAACGACTTTCACTCGAAGTTTGGCCCAAAGACGCTCTAATGGAAAAGTACGATAAGGTGTCGGGTTTTGAGGTGTACTATCCAAATTCCGGTGGCCAGAATCTGGCCGGTTTGGGACCACTTATCGCCGGAAAGTCCCCGCTTCGAAGAAGTCTGTGAGGTCAATTCAAGATAGGATCGAATACATTTGACGGCGAGCTAATGTCGATTTTTAATCCGATATCCGGCGGAAGTCCAGGACTGGGACTCGGTTATGGCGGAGGACGCGGAAATGATGTTCGATTACAATTACGTTGATTTTTTTAATAACAAGTTATTAAATGTCGGTCCAAAGCTCGACGAGATTTACTATTCATAGAAAAAAATTGGCAATCTGTAGTATTTTTAATTATAACGATCTTCTTGGGGATTTTTGTAGCATTTTTTGTCACATTTTAGATTTTTTTAAATTCTAGCATTTATGGTCATTTCGATCCTAAATATTATAATTTCCGGCAAAAATTGTACCCTTTAATTCAAAATCTTAGCATTTTTCGTCAAAATGTAGACATTGTTGTCACAATTTTAATTTTTTTTTCGCAATTTTTTTTAAATTTGTAGTTGTTTTGAGTATACATATTTTAATTTCCTGCAAATTTATTTACGATTAAAAATTGACAATGTTTATTCAAAATTTGACACTTTTTGGTCAAAATATAGACAGTGTTTATTAAATTTTACCTTTTTTTTCAAAATTTTTGCATTTGTTTTTTTACCATTTTTGCTCGAAATGTTGCCATTTGTTCATAATCATTGTGAATCTAAATATTGACCAGTTTAAAAAAAATTGATAATTTTTTGTAAAAATGTTCAAAAAATATTTTTTGCAAAATTGTTTCTAATTGTAGTTATTGCAGGTATAAATTTTATTATCCTGCAAATTTTTTTACCGTTTTTAGAAAAAAATTGACCAATTTAAAATTTGACACTTTTTGCCAAAATGTAGACATTATTTATCAAATTTTACCTTTTTTCTCAACATTTTTAACATTTACAGTCATTGCGAGGCTAAACATTTGGCTAACCATTCTTGTAGAAATTTTATAATAAAAAAAATTGGCCATTATAAGTCAAAAGTTTACCGTTTTGGTTAAATTGTTGAAATTTTTTCACAAAATTTTAGCATTTATAGTCATTTCAAGTCTAAATATTGTAATAGCCGGTACTAATTTTACAATTTTTGGAAAAAGCAGAGTAATTGAGTTGGCAATTGTTGTCAAAATTTTACATTTTTTTGAAAAAATTGTAAAAAAAATTTTGCATTGTTTTATTACTATTTTATTTTTGTACTGTATATTGTATTTATTTTGATATTGTACTTGTTGCGTGGCACAATAAATGCTTATTTTCTCATTTATTTATTTATTTATTTATTTATTTATTTATCTATAGTGATTGTTAGCCAAAGTATGTACATATTATACTTTCCGGTCAAAATTTTACTATTTTTAGAAAAAAATTGGCCATTTTTTATTAAACTTTTATCTTTTTTTCTCAAAATTTATGTATTTATAGTCAATGCAAGACTAAATATTGTAATTTCCGCTAAATATTTACAATTCTTAGAAAACTTTAGCATTTTTGGGAAACTTTAAAATTCGTTAGACTGTAGACATTTTTTTTTTATCTTGAGTTAGAAAACCGTTTTGGACACGACATATAAAATAGACTTAGTGTCGTTTTTAATAAATACCTGTGCAGGCGTCAATTTAAATGCCGTTCGAGTAATTTTTGTACGACAGTGTCAAATGTCACGATTTGCAAAAATAAAACTAAAGCTATAATAGTTTCCTGAGCCCCGTTTTACTTGTGCGCTTTTTTCATTTCATAATTCTACGGCGGGTGGTCAAACGAGTACAAGTCAAAATTATGCAACCGAGAAAAACGCGTTTTAAAATTTCAGCAGTAAAAAAAGGTGTTATTTTATTATAAGGTTACATTATATTTTAACTTATAAGATAATAATTTTCAAGTAAAAAATTACTTTTACTTTCTTTGACCTAAATTAATAATTTGAATAAAATACTACAATAAATAAATAATTTAGCGGTTTACACCAGTCGACGTGAATCCTAAAATACATACATACAAAAATGTTTTACACCTCATTTTCGCAATATTTTGATTCGTTTGACGTTTATAGAATTATAATAAAGGTATAGATTAGTCGAATTTCGTCGAACTGTTTTATATTTATGCAATGTTCGTTTCAATATTTTGTTAAATAAATTTTTGTTCATTTTTCCAAAATTTTACATAACTTACTATTTTGTTTATTTTAGCATACCTACATTAAAAATTTTGTCGAACTTTCACCGATTTCAATAATACATAAGTACTTTTAATATTTTCGAGGTTGTACAAAAAACTTCCGTTTTTATGTACATTTGGAGTTGAATAACCGTAATCTTTATTTGAAGAAATCAATTACTACCTACCGTTAATTTACCTGTCCGATTTCAGAAACTTCTCGTTTAATTGGCATCGTTGCCAAACACTTGAAGTCAGTTGAATTTTTCTCGGACACCTGTATATGGCAATAGAACCCGAAGCGAAATGTTTCGCTCATAATTGTTAATAGTTAATTAATTAACAAAGCGACCGACATAAATGTCAAATCGCTAGAAAGCCGCTTGCAGGGCCAACGATTTTCTAATTGTGTCTGAAACAATTTTAAAAGCCTCTTCCGCTCCGATGGTCAATGGGCACAGGAAGACAGACGATAAGTCTGGATTTATCTCGTGCCGGAAGCCGGCGACAAGAAAAAATTGCCATCACAACTGGGCCAAGTGGCGCGTTGTGCAAGGTGCTTCTGCTGCAAATCGGCGTCCGATTATTGAACTTTGACGGCGGCTTCGTCGACGCTTTTCCTCCTCCAGGTGAACGACCGCCGCCTTCGTCGCCGGAACTGTCAAAATCCAGCGGCAGTCGTGCGAATAAGACGTCGTGTAGCCTCTCAGGAAGGAAAACTCTTGTCGGAAACAATCGCCATTGTTGGCCGTGTTTCCGACGTCCGTTCGAACGGTACTCCCTGAAGAAATTGGAACGGTGCGAACGCTGGAAATGTCAGGTGAAAGATGCATTCTTGCAAAGGACGCGGAGCGGAAAAGGCCACGAGGACGCGATCGGCTCGTTTTTCAAACCTTGACCGGTGCGGAAGTGCGCCGCTTCCGGTCACCGACTCAAGTACCAAAAAATCTTTGCGAGTTATTGACCTGCCCTTTCACTCGCTGCGGGCCTTGTCGTGGCGGAAATAAAAAAATTACATCATTCGAAACTCATCTGAATTGTGTCGTGCAAAACGGTACTGCACTCGTGTGGTACGACCTTGGAAGAAGCAGTGGCGTGGAAAAACCTTAGAAGTCTGTTGCAGAATGAAAATTTACAATAACAGTGGCGATTATGTGTGAACGACTCCTGGTTCGTGCATCTGGACGTTACGTCACTTGTGTGTTTGTGTTTCTTATCAAAACCCCGACTGCAACTCCCATCATCTGTGAATAATTATTTACGGCTCAATCAAAGTCGCCGGCGGTTAAGGGCGCAAGAACGAGCACTTAATTAAAGCCCGTCATTTCGTAACAGATTTAGCCCTGCGCGTAAACAAGACTTTTATAAGAAAAATGTAGCCTTGGCCCGACGTAATTCTTCGGATGTCAACAACCTGAATCTAGTCGGATGACCGCGGATGGTCACGGCCGTCGCGAATCCTTACAAAAATTCGGCTTTGATGCCGCTTGCACATGTCTTCTTCTTCCTCTTGGTGTTGTCGGATGCAAAACGGATCTGAGATGTAAACATATTTATCATGAATATTAATGTGAGTTGCATAAGGTGAGGTTTGCTTCCAAGAAGCGGCCGCTAGGGTTTCCCCCGGCCGACGACGTCAAAGACAGTTACGTAAATCGCGGCGTTGTTGAGGAATTTTTGGAATTCGTGGTCGTTCCGGCCGAGCCTTGACCGTTAAGTCAACACTTGCCTTGAGGAAACTACACTGAAATATTTTTTCTACTTGCGCGTCTTTAACAGCTTAACAACAAAGCTGTGCTTTAAACCCGATCGAGTTTCGTAATGAAACTAGTGTAATTTAGTTTTTCTAGGGTGGTATGTCATGTCAACGACAAAGTAAACACCAACACAAAACGTTACAATATTTTTTATTTAAATCAGCTTTCCCCAATTAACACTAATCGTTAGTGTGGAGGTGTTTTGAGCACTTAAATTAATCTCGGGTAGGCTTCTTGTCACAATATTTTACTGAAAATTATTTTCACCGCCAATTATTTTGCAGTCTAATAATTGCATTTGATAATCAAATGCAAAACTCAATTTTACAAAACTCCTCAATTGCTGAAATTGCATAAAAGAAGCGAAGTACAATAAATAGTAGTTCATAAGGCTATTATGGCACTCGTTTTTTAAAAAACTCCCGGCTTTGCCGGTCGTTTTTCAATTTTGACAATTATCAATCAACGCATGCAAAATTTTCCAAATGTTAAAATTGCATATAAAATGCGAAAAAATAGCATAAAATACACGTTCATAACTCGTACTATAAAATATGCCTAGTGGCCTTTAATATATTAGACAATTAAAAATTTGTAGTTTGAATAATATAAAAAACCAATCCTTGCAAAATTCCCTAATGTTTAAGATTGCGAATTTTTTATTTGAAATTGCATAAAA
Source organism: Eledona agricola (assembly GCA_964023215.1). NCBI lineage: Eukaryota > Metazoa > Arthropoda > Insecta > Coleoptera > Tenebrionidae > Eledona > Eledona agricola. The sequence goes on from OZ026861.1 coordinate 1,367,194, forward strand.
GAAGCGAAGTACAAAAAATAGTGTAAAATACTGGTTCATAAGGCTATTATGGCACTCGTTTTTCAATTTTGACAATTACCAATCATGTAAAATGCCCCAAATGTTAAAATTACATAAAAGATGCCAAGCATAACATTCATAAGGCTATTATGGAACTCGTCTTTTCAAAAACTTCTATACACTTGGTCTTCTACAGTAAAATATGCTTTATGGAACTCGTTTTTTAATATACTATTAGAGAATTAAGAATATGTAGTTTGAATAATATAAAAACCAACCCATGCACAATTTCTTAAATTTTAAAATTACTAATTTTTAATTCAATTTGATTTTGACAATTATCAATCAACCCATGCAAAATTCCCAAAATCTTAAAAGTGCATAAAAGATACGAGTAGCAAAATAGTATAAAATACTCGTTCTTAAGGCTATTATGGCACTCGTCTTTTAAAAAACTCCCGGCTTCGCCGGTCGTTTTATGAACTTGCATTCGTACAATAAAATATACCACTTTCTTTATTATTCTATTAGAAAATTAAAAATTTGTAGTTTGAATAATATAAAAAACAAACCCATGCAGAATGTCCTAAATGTTAAAATTGCGAATTTTTAATAAAAAAATTCCATACAACATGCGGAGTAGAAAAAATTGTATAAAATAAAATATGCCTAATGGAACTCGTCCTTTAATATACTATTCGAGAATTAAAAATATGTAGTTTGAATAAAATGCATGCAAAATGCCCTAAATTTTAATATTGCGATGTTTTAATTTGAAATTGCATAAAAGAAGCGAAGTACAAAAAATAGTATTAAAAACACGTTTGTAAGGAGCTCGTTTTTCAATTTTGAAAATTATCAATCGACCCATGCAAAATTCCCCAAATATTAAAATTGCATAAAAGATGCGAAGTCGAACATTAATAAATAAGGCTATTATTGAACTCATTTTTTAATATACTATTAGAGTATTAAAAATATGTAGTTTGAATAATATACAAACCAACCCATGCACAATTTTCTAAATTTTAAAATTGCGAATTTTTAATAAAAAAAAATTCATAAAACATGCAGAGTAGAAGAAGTCGTATAAAATAAAATATGCCTTATGGAACTCGTCCTTTAATATACTATTATAGAATTAAAAATATGTAGTTTGAATAAAATGCATGCAAAATTCCCTAAATTTTAATATTGCGAATTTTTAATTTGAAATTGCATAAAAGAATCGAAGTGCAAAAAATATATACTACATATTTAAAAAACACGTTTGTAATGCGCTCGTTTTTCAATTTTGACAATTCTCAATCAGCCCATGCAAAATTCCCCATATGTTAAAATTGCATAAAAGATGCGAAGTCGAACATTAATAATTAAGGTTATTATTGAACTCATTTTTTAATATACTATTAGAGAAATAAAAATATGTAGTTTGAATAATATAAAAAACAAACTCATGCAAAATGCCCTGAATTTTAAAATTACGAATTTTTAGCTTAAAACTGCATAAAAGACGTGAAGTAGAAAAAATTGTATAAAAAAAACACGTTCATAAGACTATTATGTGGCACTTGTCGTTTTTCAATTTTGACAATTGTCAACCAAACTATAAAATTGCTTAAAAAATGCGGAATAAATAAATTTTGGTTTAAAGGGTTTCATGTTATTGTCGTCCTCTATAAAACTCGTGCAATAAAATATGCCTTATGGAACTTTTTCTTTACTATACTATTAAAGAATCGTTTAATTTCACACTTGTCTGCAATGATCGAATTCAGGAATTAATATACAGGGTGATTATCCGAGATTGTGGAACCTAATGTAAAATTTGTACGTGCCGTTTAATTGGAATAATGATATTTTTAACGTAAGTACATTTTTTATTAACGGCGAAAACATGCAAACGACAAAACACGAAGTACAAAAAAATTAACGAGGTTGCAGTTGCAAAATAAAAGTATCTAAATTACGAATAAGTTGGTAGGGAGCGCTAATACAATAATAATTTATAATCCCTACACTAATCTGAACTCACACTCTCAACGTGTTTTCAATATTTGTCTATTCATTATTTCAAAATTCAATTATCGAGCTAAACAGGTTTTAGTTTTTGGTGATTGTCAAAAATGACTAATTGTGTCCTTTAGTTATTGTTTTTTGTCATCTGTCTGCACGAGTCCAAGAGAACGACCTATTCAAATCCGCACCTTGACCTTTCGATATCAATTACCAAACCGAGCGCTTCATCCCGAAATTTGAAATTCAAACATGACCCGCGCCGATCATTTCCTTTTCCAAGGCCAACGCCTTTCGGTACTAATTGCCGCCAGTATTTAACCAAATCATTATCCGCGCCATTTTTACCAATATCCAACAAATCGTCGACGTGCCCGTTCAACGACCTCGCGTTCATCATCTTTCGCTCGTCGATTTTTGCAATTTTTCGTTTACCGTTTTAGAAAGTGTACCATCATCGATTCGCAGGAAGAGGGTCGTTTTACTCGAACGACTCTTTTGTCGTAGCTAAGACTTACGTCCGCATAGTTCAGCACTGGAACGAGCCGTTTAACTGTAAATTGGATGCAATTTGTTGAGCGCATCGTTCGGACCGACTTTCGCCGAACACATTTTCGAGACACATTTATTGTAAATCTCTACAAGTGTAAAATAACGTGCGTACAAATAAAAACCCAGGGGGCCACGGAATCTAGCTTTTGTTTTGTTATTTTCAGTCAACAGGAGCTATCGTTTAAAAATTTGCTCAAAAACTGAGTGTGCTAATATGCATTGTGGTTAATTTCAAATTTCTCCAAGTCAAAGTCGAAATTTTGCCACACTTCCATTTCCATTTTTGTACACACGTTATAAAGCCGAAGCAACGTTCTACCGCCTCCTTAGAATTTTTTTTTCTGTACTCTGAAGCAGATTTATCTGACTTGTTAAATATTTGTTATTAGTCATCTTGATTCGTAAGTTTGGGACGTGCGTTGGTCGGAGAACAGTTGAATGAGTTTATCGTCCTTAAACCCTCGCCGATTTCATTTGAATATACTAACGTTCGAGTGATTAATATGCGAGACGAGAGAAACGCGTTTAAGACAAAGTCAACGGACTGTTTGGTAATCGTTACCGGCGCATCCACCATTTTTGCTTCCATGGGTGTTAATGAAGAGCACAAATGCGACAATTTACACGACCCATGCAAATACGCCAATTATTTATCGAGCAATCGTACGAATTGTTTTTTTCGTTTTTTATTTGTTTATTTTTTTGATAAGTTCTGACCTTGTTTGCGACGGATAATTTTTTATCTTAATTTGTACGCTTTGATGCGCTTTATGCAACGGACAATGTGTACACTCGCATTTAAATTCGTACCTTAATTTATGTATTTGTTTCTGTTGTGATAACGTATCGCCGTCATTCTTATTATTATCTGACGAATGTTTGTTTTATAACAAAAGTTAAATAAAAACAAGATGCCAAGACGACAGATTATCATCGGCTGTCGTCTTCGTTTCGCTGCATCCATGACGCAACCCATTTCGTGGGTGCAAAACAATCGCAGTTACCAAACCGACCATCACGACCTCCTCGTGCCGCTCGAATTTTGCAAATTGCTCGTATATTTTTTAATGCGCGATAGCGGCGTTATCGAGACTTTATCGAAATAATTGCCGGGAAAGTGCGCCGTAAACGCGACGTTTTTCAACATCGCTCGAATACAATCGCGCCTACAATGTTTTAAAACTTCTTTTACGAGCGCTACGAGCGATAAAAAATTCGCGCCGGCCTTGCCATCGCGAGCGCCCCCCGTAGAAGCGCGGAATGCGAAGACATAACGGAAGATGGTCATCGGCGATGGGAAAACGATTCGGGCCCCCTCAACTGAGTTGACATTGGAGGAGGCTCAAAGGCAAGGTGAAGGTTTCCCAGAGCGTTGACTTCGGCGAGAGTATTGGTGGTCGTCTAGTAATTGGGCGCTTTTCCGGCAGACTTCTTCGTGACTGAACGCTTGAAGAAGCGCTTTAGACATTTGGAACGGTGCAAACATAAGCAGGCAACTCGTGTCATCACGACAGAAAATGTATCAGAGTAGTAAAGAATCTTGCGTTTTTTTTATACAAACATTACCTGGTGTCCCAAATTGAACACTTTTGTGGTGTTTTTTCTATTTCCCGAAGAGATATCTTAAATTAAAGTAGCTAAAGTGAAAGATTTTTAGAAAATAGCGATATCTTGATTCACTTAAGAGCTTTCTCGTTTTTCAACATTTTCTGAAGATTCCAGTAACTTATTATTATTATATTTATTATATTTTTATATGTTTTGAAACTTTTTTTACCGAGTTAAATATTTGCAATTTAATGAATGCCTTTTAAAAACCTGACACACTCGAAACTTAATCTAGCGTTAATTGCGAAAAAATTAAATATTTTTTTCAATTTATTCAGAAAATACTAAATAAATTTATATTAAAAAGATACAATAACAAAGGAGTAGGAAAAAATATTGACGCAGAAAAGCATTTCATAAGTTAAAGTTACATCCCAAATTTCATTCTTCTAAGAATCTCCAAATTTGAGAATTAAAATAAAAACCGACTTTACAGGGGCATACCTGCAATAGAAGAAGTTTTTGGAAATAAGTTTATATAGAACACGAAGACTTAATTCTTGAAATCTGCATAAAAATAAATAGACATGTAATAAATAAAATTCGCTTTTCATCGATATACTTACAACATTCGAATTTCTGCTAATAATATTTTAGGTAATTACAAATAGTTTTGAAAAATATCGAAAAAAACGGAATATAATATATAATTATGTAGGCAATGGAGTAATGTGTTACTTACGTAAAGTCTAATAAAGTAAAAAAAAATAACAAAATTCTTCTACTAAGCTTGACTCAAAATGATGAAAAAAATATAACGTTTTATGAGAAAAAAATTAAATATAATATTATTTTCATTTTATTTAAAAAAATACTACATAAATTTATAAAAGATGAGTGAGTCAAGCTTCTAAATTGCAAGTTTGTAACTCACTAAAAAGAGACAATAACAAAGGCGCAGGAAAAAATATTGACGCAGAAAAGCATTTCATAAGTTAAAGTTAGATCTAAAATTTCATTCTTCTATGAATCTCCAAATTTGAGAGATAAAATTAAAACCGATTTTACAGGGGCGTAACTCCAACAGAAGACGTTTTTGGAAATAAGTCTATATAGAACACGAAGACTTAATTCATATATTTTTTAGCAATGAAACGCTTACTAAATTTTTTGCAACACTATATTGTATAAACATTTTTGAAATCTGCATAAAAAATTAATAAACATGTAATAAATAAAATTCGATTTTCATCGATATACTTACAACATTCGATTGTCTGCAAATAATATTTTAGGGAATTAAAAATAGTTTTGAAAAATATCTAAAAAAAAAGGAATATAATAGCAGGATGTGAAGTAATGTGTCACTTACGTATAGTCTAATAAAATAAAAAAATAAACAAAATACTTTTACTAAGCATGGCTCAAAATAATTTAAAAAAAACACGAAAATTTATGAAAGTGTTCAAATAAGCCACTATTTTGTTGTAAACATAAACAGCATCTTTTATATGTATAGCCTGTTAACAACATTTAACATTTCTTAAGCAATAGTTGCTATAAATACATTTTGAAACCTCTTTCAGTCTTCGTGAGAATTGAATTCTTGTTTTCTTGTTCTTGTTTCATTTTTCCCCATATAAAAAAATTCCAGGGAGTTAAATCCGGCGATCGCACCAATTTCACAGATAGTGTCTTCTCAGGAATTTGAAAAAATTTACTCTTTGAGTATGTGGTAGGTTGTCCAAAAGTGGTTCACTATTTTGTGCCTAATTTTTTTAGTGTTTTTGTGAGTTTTGGTTCTATAAATTTAGCCAATAATGTGCTCAACCTACTTAATAATTTATACAGGGTGATTCTTAAGAATTGGCATACGCTGTAGAAGGTTTTTTATGTTCCGATTTTAAAAAATCAAAATCCATAATAAATGGCTTCTAATTTACTACAAATGGACAGTTTTTATATTTTAATATATTGTGTCACAGTATATTTTGTGCCATTTTCACATTCTTATTTTAAATTGGGCCCCTTAATGCTTAAAATTAGTGTTCAAAAAATTATCAAAATGGAAACAAATTTAATAAAATTTTGTTGCATGGAGTCGCTGTAAGACAATGCCGTTTTTAGCGGTTAAAAAGTAGCAAATAACAATTGTATTTAAGTGACCCATTTTCCTAATTATTCCTCAATTTCAGCAAACAAATTTTGGCAATTTTTTTTTTCAAATTTTTTCATTAAAAAAATCGTGATTTGTTAAGTAATTGAAAAAACTTTTTTTAAATCAGATTTCTGTTAACTTCAGTGGTTTGTATTGACACCATGCTACTAGATTTTGGCAATATTTATTAAATAGTTTTAATTTTAGTAATTTGTAAAAATTGATTCTAAGTAAAATTAATCATTTGTATCAAGAATAGTACTACCTTTCAAATTGTGTAAAAAAATAACGGGTTCCAATTTGAAAGAATAAACACACAAAATATATCATGCATTTAGAAAAATTCATAAATTGTTGAATTATCAGTAAATTAATAATACGATTAAATGGCTCATCGGATTTATAATTTTTTGGAATCAGATCATAAATAAAAATTATGCAGCGCCTACTGTTTTTTATAAATCCCCTATGTCTATTTATATTTTTTTTATATTATTTAAAACTAGTTACTAATATATGAAATCTCTAAAATGCCATTTACAGGAATATCGAATGTTATATATCATTGGAAAGCTAATTTTATGCGTATATAATAAACGTAAAAAACAAAAGTTTTTGTCATAACTCAAAAATTGTTTAGTTTAATAAATAACTCCCCAATAAGTCAGTATAATTACACAAAAAAATAAATTTAAATAAAAAAGTTACGGTCCTCTTCAGAAAATGTTAAAAACGAGAAATGCTGTTTTGATTATAAACGAATCACTGTTCTCAAAAATCGAGCCTTATACGTTTTAGCTCATTTTTAATTATCTCTTAGTGAAACAGGAGAAACCCCAGAAAAGTGTCCAATTTGGGACGTGCATACAGGATTGTCCCAGAAATAATGTAATTAATTTTAACCCGTCTAACCAAACATTTTTACCATTTTTTCGAAATCGTAACATTATTTAGCATTTTACCCTCCTTGAAATTGACGAGGTGCCTATCAGTGACATTTGTCAATTGAATTCCAGTATTTTACAATAATTAGTAAGTTGCTGTCTCGAAAAAATGTAAATGTAAGAAAAGTTTTTTTGCAGTATTGTTGAGTTTGACTATCTACTCAACACACGGCAAGAAACCTTTCCTTACTTAATAAAAATTATGCAGCGCCTGTGGATTTTTAAAAAATTATCCTGTATATTAATACTTTTTTTATATTATTGTATTTATATTATTTATATTATTATATTATTAGTAGTTCATCTATGTATACTACTGGTTAAAATTAATGCCGTCGTTTCTGGGACACCTGTATACTGCAAAAAAAGGGTACATTCCATGACCTACTCCGAATGATTTTCTTTTTGTACGTCATTATAGACAAGGAACTAGAATCATGGGAAAAAAATGTTAGGGAATTTGAGTTGGTTGCCAACTTGCGGCCACGTTATCTGGGGTAAAAAGGAGCCCAATCTTACATTTTTTTTTTTTAGACAATGCAAGATGTGCTGCGTTTGAACGCCGGCATCGAATGGAGTTACTTAGAAAAAGACCTTCCGGGCGTAATCATCCACGACCGACTCATGACCGATGCCGCTCTAGGCACGAGACCCATCAAAACTGAACATTCCTACAGTCTAGCCTCCGACGGTGACTCTTTACCCGACTCCCCAATCTCACACAACAAGCTCGAAGGTAACAACCGATTTTTTTTAACAACTAAACTGAATTTCCCCCGTTTGTGAAGATATGGAGGACGAGTGTTTCCCCGCGATGGACCCCAAAGACACAATCACGATAAAAGACGAACCGCTAAGCGAAACCGACAGCCTCCACTCGTCGTGTCCGTCATCGCCGCAGTCCAGTTTTATGAACACGAGCGAATTGCACTTCGACGTCGAAATGGTACGAATAGGAGGTGTTAAGGACACGACTTTAATGTTTTTATTTAGAAAACGCCGCAACCGCTTATTAAGCACGCTAATATCATGATCAGCTCGCCTCACAACGTCATCCCCCAGAGGATACAAGTGCCTAAACTGAATATCAAACTTGAGCCCGGGGCCCGCTTCCATTTGCCTCCGACTCCGCCGTCTTGCAGCAGCAGCGAAGACAGCGAGGATAACGCTACAATTTCGCAACCGTCGTCGCCCAGTGCACGAAAAAGCGGCCGAAACGTTATCCTCGCTCATCATTCCTCCAGCCGCCAGCCAATTCACACGCCTCTTATCAGCAATCAACCGGTTAGTAAAATTAGTACAATCGGCTTTAGTGATTTTCACCAGTTTATAGTTTCGATGCTGCCGGTTGTAACAATAAGCACCCATCTCTACTTATAAAAGGGATTTTTTTATAACACTGCAGGTTGGGTTTGAAATTTGTAATGTTTACTATTTCTTGCTTTGGGTCTTATTTTTAAAATTATTACTGAATATCCATCGAGTCGTTGAATGACTAAACCAATTTGCTAGGAATTAAGAGAAAAAACCAGTGAAATGTCCTGAACTTAAAGGTGAAGAGGAGAGACGCTGTTGCTTTTGTTGTATTGCACATATGTGAATAGGATTCACTTTTAAATGTAAACATGACCGCATCATAAATCAGCGGAGTTGTAGAAATATATTTTGCTAATATACCGTAAAAAGAAAAAATAATACATTATGAAAGTATGTAGGCTTTCACGGTCGGTGTTATTAATTATAACGTTCTTCTTTGGGATTTTGGACCGTGTTCCATTTGAAGTTCCATTAGGGGGGGTGTAGTGAACGCTCCGAGGAGCTAATTCAACAAGTGACCCCAATGAATCTCCAGACGTTTCATCCACAACTGCGGCGGATTTCATCAGTGGTTTAAGTTGCGATGTGGAAGAGCTCGAAGTGTTCTCTTCGCTGTCACATTCGCGAATGTGACAGCGAAGAGAACACTTCGAGCTCTTCCACATCGCAACTTAAACCACTGATGAAATCCGCCGCAGTTGTGGATGAAACGTCTGGAGATTCATTGGGGTCACTTGTTGAATTAGCTCCTCGGAGCGTTCACTACACCCCCCCTAATGGAACTTCAAATGGAACACGGTCCAAAATCCCAAAGAAGAACGTTATAATTAAAATAATACATTGTTCTACATTGGTAAATGTGACTTGTAACGTAATGAAAATACTTCATCGGTATTACTTTGTTCACATGCTAAGTGTATTGAGCCGTTATTTTATTCAACTGTTAGCAAAAATGCTAAATATTCAGTAAATTAACAAAACGCATCAAAACAACTCAAAATAAAAAACTCATCAATAAAACAAAACATTTGTACAGCCATGGACAGTCAAGAATAACAATTTAGCCGGCGGGTGTCATGCAAATACCGACTCTATGAGATATTGTCATTGAGTCGGTATTTGCATAACACCCGCCGGCTAAAGTGTTATTCTTGACTGTCCACGGTTGTACGATATATTGTACAACAACATTGCGATTTCGAAAAAATGGTACATAGAAAAAGTGTTTGTTTGACGGGTTAAAATTACAGTAGTTAAAATTAATGCCATGATGTCTGAGATAACCCTGAATACATATCCCAAATTGGACACTTTTCTGGGGTTTCTCCTATTTCCCGAAGAGATAGTTAAAAATTAGCTAACAAGCTCGATTTTTGAGAACAGTGGAATAGCGATCGCTTTCCTATAAGTACATTGATTCGTTTATAATCAAGAGAGCATCTCTCGTTTTTTAGCATTTTCTCAAGAGGTGCGTATTTTTTTTATTTATAAATATTTGTGTTAAATTGTGTTTTAAACTATTTTAGTGTTTTTTACCTGAAATATGATGGCCTAGTTAGTAATTTTTAAAATGTACCATTTTTGACTTATGACAAAAAAATTTTGGTTTTCTAAATAGAACCCACTATACATTTTTACATTTATTAAATCCGCATAAAATTACCTTTCCAACGATATACAACATTCGATATTCCTGTAAATGGCATTTTAGAGATTTCATATAATTGTAAGTAGTTTTAAATAATATAAAAAAAAATAATATACAGAGGGGATTTTTAAAAAACGATAGGCGCTGCATAATTTTTATTTATGATCTGATTCCAAAAACTTATAAATCCGATGAGCCATTTAATCTGATTATTAATTTACTGATAATTCAACAATTTTTTAATGTTTCTAAATGCCATGATATATTTTGTGTGATATTCATCTTTATTTTTTCAAATTGGAACCCGCAATTTTTTTACACAATTTGAAAGTTACATTTTTCTTGATACGTCCACAATTAATTAATTTTACTAAGAATCGATTTTTACAAATTACTAAAACTGAAACTATTTAATAAATATTGACAAAATCTAGTAGCATGGTGATGTTATGAAGTTAACAGTAATCTGAATAAAAATTAATAATTTTAATTACTTAACAGATGTGATTTTTTTGATAAAAAATTTGAAAAAAAACTGCCAAAATTTGTTATTTGCTGAAATTGAGGAATAATATTTTGACAAAGGAAAATGGATCACTCCAATACAATTGTTATTTGCTGCTTTTTAACCGCTAAAAAACGACATTGTCTCACAGCGACAATGAAAAAATTTGTTTCCATTTTGATAATTTTTTTTAATACTATTAGGTTGTCCGGAAAATAATTGCGGTTTTTCGTATTTGTGACTTTGGTGGTTGTTTATAATGTCAAACTTTTTGTATCTCTGAAATATTAAATTCCATTTTGACGTGCGTTTTATGCTCTATCATCCTGCATTCTCAGTTTTATTCTGAAATAGTTTTTAACAATTGCCCAGGACATCAAAGAGAACATGGATAAGAAGCAAATTCGGGCGATTTTTTTTTTCCAAGTTAAATTAGGTCAGAAAGCATCGCAAACAGCTCGCGATGTTAACGATACGTTTGGCCCGAGAACCGCAAACAAACGTACTGTACAATGGTGGTTCAAAAATTTTCGGAATGGCAATGAGAGCCTTGAAGGTGAGGATGGTCGGGGGCGCATATCGTAGGTTGACAATGACCAATTAAAGGCGACAGTTGAAGCAAATCCGCGGACAACTGACCGAGAGCTTGCAGAGGAGCTTAGTGTAAATCAAACAATAGTTTTAGAACATCTACGACACCCTGGACAATCAAAGAACCTTGACAAATGGGTACCACTCGAAGTGAACAAAAATCATAAAAATCGTCGTTTTGAAGTGCCTTCTGCGCTACTTTTTCGCAACAAAAACGAACCTTTTTTTGATCGAATTATAACGTGTAATGAGAAGTGGATTCTGTACGGTAACAGGTGACGTTTAACGCAATGGTTGAACCGCAATGAGGCTCCACGTCATTTTGCAAAGCCGAAGTTGCACCAAAAGAAGGTTATGGTAACTGTTTGGTGGTCTGCAGCAGGACTGATCCACAATACATTCTTAAATCCGGGCAAAACAAATACGGCAAAGAAGTACTGTCAGCAAATTGAAGATATGCACCAGAAACTTCGATAACAGCAGCCCGCATTGGTCATTAGAATAGGACCCATTCTTTTACACGACAACGCACGATCACACGTAGCACGAACAACCCTGCAGAAGTTAAACGATTTAGAGTACGAAACTCTGCCTCATCCACCATACTCGCTGGAACTTTCGCCAACCGACTACCATTTCTTTAAGCACCTCGATGACTTCCTGCACGAGAAATGCTTTAAAATCCGAGCCGTTGCTGAAACAGCCTTCAACATCTTTGTTGCTTCCAGATCTTCCGATTTCTACTGTATTGGCATTAATAAACTTGTTTCTCGTTGGCAAAAATGTCTAGATTCTAATAGTGCTTATTTCGATTAATATAATTTATTCTGAGTTGAGATATGCGTCTTTTACTTTGACAATTGAAAACCGCAATTATTTTCCGGACAACCTAATAATTTGAAGTAAAACTAAAACTACTGCATATAAATTTATGTACAAAAAATATTGTAAAATAAATTCAATTTATAAACTATATTAATTTACTATAATTTGAAGGATATTTAAACATTGAACGTATAAGTGAAGTAAAAAATTAATTTCTTTTAGTTAACACGTAACATAAAATGTAACAATAAAAAATAGTAAAACATAACTGATATTATAAAATAAAACAGATAGTTACAAATAAGAATTTTTAAAATAAATGACCATTTCTTCAATTTTTAATTTGACGAACGGATAATCCAACCAAACAGACGTTAAAACAACGAAGTAAATTATAGTAAATATTATAAAATGCGACAATTTTATTTACCTATTGTAATAAAAGAGTTCTTTTTGCGTTTGAAGGCCGATCTTGATGTTGTCTAATGTCATTTTATTTTCCAAAAATTAATTTTTTTACGTGCCAAATTAAAAAATAAACCGAGTGTAAATTACATACTAAGTAAATACAATATTTCATCCTGCAAATCTACAAAAAACAGTTAATGTTTTCCACATTTAATACTGAGCATTTACAATTTTTTTAATAATGAGCATTTTTAATTTTAAATACCACATCAGTTTTGAACATACAGATGCGAACATGTCAATTTCGTATAATCATGTGTTTTTGTTTGTGCTATTTAAAACTAAAAATGCTCATTATTTTGTATTATTGTGTTGTATCATCATAAACAGTGTGTTTTTGTAGATTTGCAGGATGAAATATTCTTTTTACTTAGTAATTTATACTCGGTTTATTTTTTAATTTAGCTCGCTAAATATATACACTTTTCGGAAATTGCGGTTAAACGGCGTCGAGAACGGTCCTCTATTAAAATAAGCAAATAAAATGGCCCCATTGTATAACATTTACTCTAATTTACTACGTAGTTAAGATTTTAACACCCGTTTGATGTGATTATCCATCCGCCAAATTAAAATGTTGTTTTACTACTTTTTATTATTAAATGTTATTTAGTATGTATTTCATATATTAAACCCTACGTTTGAAAAATCTACTGAGCATTTAACATTTTTACCGAGCGATTGGTATTTTTGCTAAACTGAATAAAATAACGGATCAATACACTTTGCATGTGAATAAAATAACATGCGTTTAATTAATTTTGATAAAATATTGTAACCCTATTTTGATCAAAGAGTTGGTTTTATTTACTACACATGTTAGATGCATCATAAGAGAACTAGTTTGATTATTACAGAAATTTATTTTCCATTACGTTACAAATAAGTCACATTTACGAATGAAGAAATACGTATTAAATTTTTCTTTTTACGTTACACTAGCGTAATATAAATATTTCTACTCCGTTAATTTTTCATGTTTATATTTAAAACTGCCATTCACATATGTGTTTTACCACAAAAGCAGCGACTCTACAACGTCTCTCCTCTACACCTTTATGTTCAGGACCATGGTCCCCAGTAAACACACAAACGTTTATTAAACGTTTATTTTTGACGTTGATTTAACGTTTTAATGTCCCTCGATTTAACGTTATTTGAAACCATTTTTCAACGTTTTTTTAACGTTTATTCAACGTCTTATTTGACGTTTATTTAACGTTATATGAAACCACTTTTCAACGTTTTTTTAACGTTTATTCAACGTAAATTATAAACGTTTTTTTAACCAAAATTAAAAACGTTTATTCAACGTAAATTAGAAACGTTAACGTGCAGGACATTTGACGTTTTCTCTTAATTCCTAGCAAATTGGTTTAATCATTCAACGATTCGATGGACATTCAGTACTCATTTTAAAACTAAGACCCAAACCAAGAAATTGTAAACATTACAAATTTCAAACCCAATGCCATAAAACATTCCCTTTTATAAGTACAGATGGGTGCTTGTTAAAACCGGCAGCATCGAAACTATAGACTGGTGAAAATCACTCAATCAACAACTAACAACTAATTCGTCTTTAGAAGGGTTCCACGGGTTCGCTCGTTTTAACCGAAGAAGAGAAACGGACTTTAATCGCCGAAGGTTATCCGGTACCCACGCGGCTTCCGCTCACTAAAGCCGAGGAGAAGTCGCTTAAGAAAATCCGACGGAAAATCAAGAACAAGATTTCGGCGCAGGAAAGTCGCCGTAAGAAGAAGGAGTACATGGACCAGTTAGAACGCAAGGTGGAGATTCTAGTGTCCGAGAACAACGACTTCAGGACTAAAATCGAGTCACTGGAAGATTCCAACACAAATCTGTTGAGTCAGCTGCAGAAGCTGCAAGCGATCGTGGCGAGAACCCATCCGCAGCTCATTAAACAACTAAAGTAACGCGAGAACAAATCCGCTACCTGCGTCTTCCAAACGGCGGCACTTGTTTTATTACTTACTTATATTACATTCCACAAACCAAAGGTATGATACGAAGCGGCTCAAATAATAATATAATACACATTATATATATATTTTTTATATGAGATGCGTTTGTACTTAATTAGCTAATACCGGGTGTGCCTTACGCGAACCGTTCCCCAGCCACAAATCCACAAATTGCGTGCAATGAATTGTTGTACATATGTTAATTTTCTTCAGATTCTATCGATGATTGTTACGCAAATGATTTTATTTTATTTTGCCGCGCGGACGTCTTCTCGTGTCCCGAATCTTGGCATGTGTTTCTAGTTTCTAGCGAATGGGTTTTAGTTGTGTAAGTCTCTAAGATTCGAACGTTTCTCGTCTGTTTTAGGTATGAGTAACGGTGTAAATGTTCCAAAATGTATTATTTAGCGACGTTTAGTAACATTTTTTTCATTAAAAATGATGGACCTATAAATATTTATTGTCTTAAAGGCACGAGCCTCGTTCATGCAATTGTATGTAATATTATTGTTTTTAACACATTGTTTTGTGTGCAATTACTCCTCGTTTTGGGGGCGTTTAGTTTGTTTTTTGTCATTTTAGTGATGAATTCGTCTTGCTTTTATCGCACTGTGGGTACCAATAGTGTTTTAACATTGTATTGTAACGTTTTTGATTGAAATAAAATAATGGAAACCCGACTGATTTTTCATGGTTGCATGTGAACATTTTCAGGATGTGAAAAAAAATCGAATTCATCTGGAACATGATTAAAATTTCACGGGTCATGGAATAACTTTAACGTTCAGAAGAGTGTACCAGAAGATCGAACTTGCGTTGGAGATATTTTAAATTAAGTTTGTGTTCAAAGCCATTTCAGAGACGATCCAAATCATTTGGTGTTTTTTTAAGCAAATTTCATCTCCAATAATCGATTTAAACCTCATTTCAGCAAATTTCTGTCAAATGTGATGATTTGACAGTGTCAAAATTGTACACATAAAATATAAAACAAAAGCTAGTTTTCAAAATGAAAAAAAAAATTGAAAAAATCAACGCCTTAAAATTTAGCAAGTTATATAGTAGAAAAGTGGATAAGTTTTAAAGACAGCAAAAACAACATGCAGAATAAAAATAATAGAACTAATAAACCATGTAGTTGGTGAAAAGAAGTGATAAAAATTGTAGTCAGGCTTAAAAAAGCAAGTGGCGGAGTTACCTAAACAAAAGAAATAATGAGAGTTACCCTATCTTTTATATGTAGGGAAAAAGTCAAAGAAAAAAAAAGTTTGGAGAAAAAATGAAACAATAGCCAACGAAACCAGAAACCATCGTATTCTACGATGTACTAAAAACACCAAAAAACGACAAACAACACATTTGCAACTACGTAAAATCCAAAAATAATATATTGGAGAATGATGAAGATATAATGGCACGATTTAAAGAGTATTTCGGGGACCTACTAATACAGAAGAAGAAAAAAATGCTAATACAGAGCAAGAGATAGAAAGTTTCGACCAAGAAGAATTTAGTACAGAAGAAGTGAAAGATGTAGTGAAAAGTTTAAAAAGAGGTAAGGCACCAAGACACAACGGGTGAAATGAAATACAAAAATGATTTTCTAACAATTCAAAGAGCAAAACTGATTCCATAGATTCCGTAGTTTTGCAAATCTTATTCACATATTATCGTCTTCTTATTCGCACATAAATAAATAAATAAATCAGATAAATGGCGCTCCTACCTTTTATGGGTTCTCCTGAAATTATTATTTTTTTATGTCGAGATTTGTTATTGACTTTGAAAAATGATGGAAAAATTAATATTGAAAATTTTTCGAAATGTTCGCGTTCATTGTTTGATTGAAATGCAATGCGAAAATGCATTTCTAAAAATTGAAAGAGCAAGACTGATTCCATCATGTGTAATTTAAAATAGTTTTGCAAAATCTCATCGACATATTATCTATCATAAAAAATTCATATCATAAAAATATTGAAAAACTTTCGAGTTGTTCGCGCCCAGTAAACACACAAAATGCATTTAACATTTTTTAAACGTTGAGGAAATGTTTAGTCAGTTGAAAAACGGTTTTACGTTGAATTTTAAACGTTTATTTTCAGTTGATTTTAAAACGTTTCCGATTAAACGTTTTTTTAACGTTTATTCAACGTAAATTAGAAACGTTTTCTTAACTAAAATTATAAACGTTACTTCAACGTTTTATTGACGTTTATTTAACGTTATCATGTCCCGCGATATAACGTTATTAGAAACCAAATATTCAACGTTTTTTTATCGTTTATTCAACGTAAATTAGAAACGTTTTTTTAACCAAAATTAAAAACGTTTATTCAACGTTTTATTTGACGTCTATTTAACGTTATAATGTCCCGCGATTTAACGTTATTAGAAACCAATTTTCAACGTTTATTCAACGTAAATTAGAAACGTTTTTTTAACCAAAATTAAAAACGTTTATTCAACGTTTTATTTGACGTCTATTTAACGTTTTAAGGTCCCGCGATTTAACGTTATATGAAACCACTTTTCAACGTTTTTTTAACGTTTATTCAACGTTTTATTTGACGTTTATTTAACGTTTTAATGTCCCGCGATTTAACGTTATTAGAAACCAATTTTCAACGTTTTTTTAACGTTTACTCAACGTAAATTAGAAACTTTTTTTAACTAAACTTAAAAACGTTTCTTCAACGTTTTATTTGACGTCTATTTAACGTTTTAATGTCCCGCGATTTAACGTTATTTGAAACCACAATTCAACGTTTTTTAACGTTTACTCAACGTAAATTAGAAACGTTTTTTAACTAAACTTAAAAACGTTTCTTCAACGTTTTATTTGACGTCTATTTAACGTTTTAATGTCCCGCGATTTAACGTTATTTGAAACCACAATTCAACGTTTTTTTAACGTTTATTCAACGTCAATTAGAAACGTTTTTTAACTAAACTTAAAAACGTTTCTTCAACGTTTTATTTGACGTCTATTTAACGTTTTAATGTCCCGCGATTTAACGTTATTTGAAACCACAATTCAACGTTTTTTTAACGTTTATTCAACGTCAAGGTAAATGGCGCTCCTACCTTTTTTGGCTTCTCCTGAAATTTTTCTTTTTTTATGTCGTGATTTGTTATTAACTTTGAAAAATGATGGAAAAATATTGAAAAACTTTCGAGTTGTTCGCGTTCATTGTTTGATTGAAATAAAATACGAAAATGACTTTCTAAGAAATGAGAGAGCAAGACTCATTCCATCATGTGTAATTTAAAATAGTTTTGCAAAATCTCATCGACATATTATCATCTTCTCCGCACATACATAAATAAATAAATCAGATAAATGGCGCTGCTACCTTTTATGGCTTCTCCTGAAATTATTCTTTTTTATGTCGAGATATGTTATTAACTTTGAGAAATGATGGAAAAATGAATATTGAGAATTTTTCGAAATGTTCGCGTTCATTGTTTGATTGAAATGCAATGTGAAAATGCATTGCCAAAAATTGAAAGAGCAAGACTGATTCCATCATGTGTAATTTAAAATAGTTTTGCAAAATGTCATCGACATATTATCTTCTTCTTCGCACATACATACATAAATAAATAAGTAAATCAGATAAATGGCGCTATAATATTGAAAAACTTTCGAGTTGTTCGCGTTCATTGTTTGATTGAAAAAAAATACGAAATTGACTTTCTAACAAAACTGATTCTATCATTGTAATTTGACAAAATTTGTATGGCAAAATTTCATCGACATATCAACTTCTTCGCACTTACATAAATAAATGCAATAAAGAAGACATGGCGCTCCTACCTTTCATGGCTTCTACCTGTAATTTTTGTTTATGTCGAGATTTGTTATGAAATTTTAAAAATGATGGATTTTTTTTAAATGCAAGAAAATTTTAAATCACACGTTTGACTGATTCGATCATATTTAATTTGGACACCTCCCAATGAACTTATTCGCACACATCAATCTGGTGAAGAAGGCATTACCGATTATTATTAACAATTGCCTAATATTTTGTAAGGTTTTGGTATAGTCATTTTAAGTATAAATTATTGTACGCGTTTGTTTACTGTTAGTAATTTATCCGCGAGACAGAGTTAAAGTGTCGACCGTCACCTTCGACAGCTAAACTAATAATGCCACTTGGCTACCAAAAACCTAAATACTGATTAGATAACTTACAGGTAGTTTAAATTGCGTTTTTTGCGCCTCGCCCACGTCCGATTTACGCACATTTTATTTAGTTTTTTTTATTTAGGGATTGTATCTTCTCTGTGGATCAAAAATTACAAGCGAAAACTATGGTGTTACTAGAACGCAATTTGATGTGTTGAGTGTTACGAAAAAATTACTCATTACTTTATCTTCCTGTTGATACGCCAGCGGGACATTGAGCCTTACTATAGTTTTTGATTTTTTGAAGTCGAAAAAATTAATCCGAATTAAGTAGAATATTGAATCGACTCGTTTGGATCCGAATAAAAATTCTAACCGAATATTGAAAATAATCACTCTGTATATTCGGGACCAACTCTACGTCGTAAAACACCCTAAAACGACAGATGACAGAGCATCATCAATCGACAGCTATGTCGTAAAAATCGTAAAAGTTAATGCATCAAAAACAAAAGCCGCATTATTTTTAAACAAAACCCCACATACCCGCGCGTTTCGATCGATAAATGCGAAGCCCACATGCACCACTGAGAGTTTGTCAGCGATCACCCTTTCTTGTATCCTTGCCTTTCAGTTTCTAGTGATTAGATTTGATTTATTCGACAAAGGTAATTCTATGAGCGAAAGGGATCGAACGGCAGACCAAGACGACGCTTCAAGGTACCGCATATTAATAACGCGCACTTGTAACCTTTGCACCGTTTTGTGAGGTTATGTTGTCGATGTCAAAACTGAATGTCATTGCCATGAGCCCCCTTTCTTGTGGTCCAGGCTAACGCACGAGGCTTCGTCGAGCAGCACGACACCGGACGCCGACACCAAAGAGGACGAGATGAAACGTGCCGCCGCCCGCAAACTCATTGAACGCTACTTCTACCAGTTGACGGACGGCTGCGGGAACCCAACTTGCAAAAACAAACATTGCGCGTCCAGCGGTCAAGTAACGCTCTAACCGCGCGTCTTATACCAGACTACAGGAGATTTTACAGCTCAAGCCGCTCACGCCGGACGAGGCGGCCGCCCAAGCCATCCAACTTTTTTCGCAAGAGGCGCAGCTGTGCGAGCGACATCCCAACAAAATCGCGCGCACGCACAAGATGCTGTCGTCTGATTCGGACAGCGAGAACTCGTCGCTGAACTGTCGTCAAATGCCCACAAACGACAACATCCTCACACACTCCCCCAGTCTCTTCCAACAACAAATTAATAATGCTACGACCACCACGACGACGACCACCACCACCAGTTATCTCACCGAACAAATGCTTTATGACATAATCGACGAGTGCGAGGCCACAGATTGCTATCTAAGTCTCATACGCAAGCTGGGAGAGGTGTTCAGCAGCATAGAGAACCTGGCGCGGAGTTTTCAACAAACCGAAACGAGCCCCATCGCTGACATGCAACTGGACACAGGTGAATTTACGACGCGAATTGATTTTTAGTGCTTATCATAACGAGCATGACATAAGACGTAAAACCTACACAACACAAAAAAGTGTTGATAATGGACATTCACTGTTTGAGTCCAGATTTTGACACTTGACGTTTGTGTTGAATTATTTCATAACTCGACTTGTGCTGTTAGTGCTTCTAAAAAGTCGTAATATTGTCAAAAAAATAAAAATAAAACGTTGCTGAATGAACCGAAATCGAAAAAAGCGACGTGACTTTAGAATAATTTATGTTGAAATGTGCTCGTTTGTTTTTTAGCCAACACAATCGCTGAATCACTGAACTAAATAAATAAAAATTACTAAAAATCCCTAGATTTTCCGTAAAAAATACATAAAGCCAAACTGTTTTCAAACTAAGATTGGAAATTTTTTATTTGTTGTGATTGACTGTCGTTAGATGTCGCAACGATCGATTATCCCCCAACAAAGAATTGCGGCAAAATGTTACTAGTTTCCCTAGTTCTTTCAGATATTCAGACATTTACGAAAGTGATAATATTTCAGGAAAATTAGTTTTGATTAGAGTTACACTGGATATGATATACAAGAGAAATGGTGAACGCTAGCGACATCTCATTCTCAATTTTGGAACCTAAATTTTAGACGTATCTTAAGGTGGGAAATTTTTCTTTTGTTACGATTCACGGCCGCTAGATGTCGCAAAGGTCGATCATTCACCAAATGCAAAAATTTTAGCATTTTCCCTAGTTTTTTTGCCTCAAAGATTACGAAGAATCGTAGTATTCGTTGTAGAAAGTAGTTTTCGAAATAAGTTTTGACGATAGTTCATTTAGGTACGAAAAGTTGATCGGCAGCGACATCTCATTGAACGTAAGTTTTACATGAAACACGTTAAACATAATGCTTAATCTCAGTTATTAATTTAGGGCATTCATCTTTTGGTAAAAGGTTTTGGTAAGCTGAGGCATCGTCATCATAATCACATTCCAAAATAATCTGCTTTGGTGTCATCTTTTTCAGCATTATGTAAGGTCCGTTTAATTAATTAATTATGAAATAACTACTATTACGATGAATATCATATGATCTTAATTTAAATTGCAATGTTCAGTGAACGCAATACCAAAAAATCAGACGATTCTGTTGGAAAATTAGGAAATTAAACTCTCAAAACCCTCCTATGGAAAAATTGCATGTTTTTTTTTCTTAAATAACTACTATTAGGATGAATCTCAAATGATGTTAATTTCAAGTGCAATGTTCAACGAATGCTATACCAAAAAATCAGACGAATCTGTTGGAAAATTAGGAAATTAAACCCTCAAAACCCTCTTATGGAAAATTTGCATGCTTTTTTCCCACCTTAAGAACATTACAAACAACTGCTTTTCTCAGTTATTAGGCAACTTGGGGTATTAATATTTTGGTAGAAGGTAAACAAGGATGGTTTTTATAAATCAGTGCAACTTTATTATAATCGTCAGTTTTGTGTCCTTTTTAGAGTATTATGCAAAGGCCGCTTCATTTTGCTTTCGTTTTAAAGTGCAATGTTCAACGAATTCAATACCAAAAAATCAAACAAAAATGTTGAAAAATGAGTAAATGTTGCTTTATTTGGAAAAATTGCATTCCTATTTCCCACCTTAATCTATATATATAAAGCGAAGTGTCCTCACTGACACACTCATCTACACATTCACTGATTCATAATCAACCCACAGCCCAAACCGTGAGGGCTGGAGACTTGAAATTTTAGACACGGGTGTATCATGTGCCGAAACGAAGTGATAAGAAGGGATTTTGCGAAATTCGGCCCGGTTCCTTTGTATTTAAATAAAAACCGGATAAAAACCGGTTAAAATAAACAAAAAATGATCGGCTCGCGGAGACCGTGTTTTTTTTTGTTAGAAGCACGTGTCTAGCCAAAACAACTTCGACGTCGGGCGACCGGTTTACATTAGGCTGAACTCAGACGGACCACTCCCGAACCACACGACAGCGACAAAAGCAGTTTCAACGTCGAGTTTCTGCTTTCCTGATCATACTTTTGCCGTACCTAGCGAGGCGCAGATATTTCAATTAAAATTTTGATTTCAATTATAATGTCGATCCGTGACTCATTTAAAAATTACCAAACCACTCCAAATTTAATCCGTCTACATTAAACATCCTCAAATAGCTCTTACCATTGCAAACTTCACCAAAGCAACCCCAAAAAATTCCCGAACTACGCCAAACTGACATAAATTAGATCCGTTATCTTAAATCATCCCTTACCACCCCTTAGCAACCCCAAGTAACTCCAATCACTTTAAAATAAAACGAATTGCACAAACCATAGCAAACTATGCCAAACTCACCCAAATTACTTCGGCTACCATAAATCACCCCCAACTACCCCTTACCACCTCAAACTAAGCCAAATCACTTTAAAATTACAAAAAATGATACAAACCATTGCAAACTATGCCAAACTCACCCAAATTACTTCGGCCACCATAAATCACCCCCAATTACCCCTTACCACCCCAAACTAAGCCCAATCACTTTAAAATTACAAAAACTGCTACAAACCATAGCAAACTATGTCAAACTCACTTAAATTACTTCGGCTACCATAAATCACCCCCAACTACCCCTTACCACCCCAAAATAAGCCCATTCACTTTAAAAATAGAAAAAATGCTACAAACCATAGCAAAACTATGCCAAACTCACCCAAATTACTTCGGCTACCATAAATCACCCCCAACTACCCCTTACCAACCCAAACTAAGCCAAATCACTTTAAAATTACAAAAAATGATACAAACCATAGCAAACTATGCCAAACTCACCCAAATTACTTCGGCCACCATAAATCACCCCCAATTACCCCTTACCACCCCAAACTAAGCCCAATCACTTTAAAATTACAAAAAATGCTACAAACCATAGCAAACTATGTCAAACTCACTTAAATTACTTCGGCTACCATAAATCACCCCCAACTACCCCTTACCACCCCAAACTAAGCCCAATCACTTTAAAATTACAAAAAATGATACAAACCATAGCAAACCCTGCCAAACACACGCAAATTACTTCGGCTACCATAAATCACCCCCAACTACCCCTTACCACCCCAAACTAAGAACAATCACTTTAAAATTACAAAAAATGTTACAAATCATAGCAAACTATGCCAAACTCACCCAAATTACTTCGGCCACCATAAATCACCCCCAACTACCCCTTACCACCCCAAACTAAGCCCAATCACATTAAAATTACAAAAAATGCTACAAATCATAGCAAACTATGTCAAACTCACTTAAATTACTTCGGCTACCATAAATCACCCCCAACTACCCCTTACCACCCCAAAATAAGCCCAATCACATTAAAATTACAAAAAATGCTACAAATCATAGCAAACTATGTCAAACTCACTTAAATTACTTCGGCTACCATAAATCACCCCCAACTACCCCTTACCACCCCAAAATAAGCCCAATCACTTTAGAATTACAAAAAATGCTAAAAACCATAGCAAGCTATGCCAAACTCACCCAAATTACTTCGGCTACCATAAATCACCCCCAACTACCCCTTACCACCCCAAATTAAGAAGAATCACTTTAAAATTACAAAAAATGCTATAAACCATAACAAACTATGCCAAAATCACCTAAATTACTACGGCTACCATAAATCACCCCCAACTACCCCTTACCACCCCAAATTAAGCCCAATCACTTTAGAATTACAAAAAATGCTAAAAACCATAGCAAGCTATGCCAAACTCACCCAAATTACTTCGGCTACCATAAATCACCCCCAACTACTTCTTACCACCCCAAACTAAGAACAATCACTTTAAAATTACAAAAAATGCTATAAACCATAACAAACTATGCCAAAATCACCTAAATTACTACGGCTACCATAAATCACCCCCAACTACCCCTTACCACCCCAAACTAAGAACAATCACTTTAAAATTACAAAAAATTTTACAAATCATAGCAAACTATGCCAAACTCACCCAAATTACTTCGGCCACCATAAATCACCCCCAACTACCCCTTACCACCCCAAATTAAGAAGAATCACTTTAAAATTACAAAAAATGCTATAAACCATAACAAACTATGCCAAAATCACTTAAATTACTACGGCTACCATAAATCACCCCCAACTACCCCTTACCACCCCAAATTAAGCCCAATTACTTTAGAATTACAAAAAATGCTAAAAACCATAGCAAGCTATGCCAAACTCACCCAAATTACTTCGGCTACCATAAATCACCCCCAACTACTTCTTACCACCCCAAACTAAGAACAATCACTTTAAAATTACAAAAAATGCTATAAACCATAACAAACTATGCCAAAATCACCTAAATTACTACGGCTACCATAAATCACCCCCAACTACCCCTTACCACCCCAAACTAAGAACAATCACTTTAAAATTACAAAAAATTTTACAAATCATAGCAAACTATGCCAAACTCACCCAAATTACTTCGGCCACCATAAATCACCCCCAACTACCCCTTACCACCCCAAACTAAGCCCAATCACTTTAAAATTACAAAAAATGCTACAAACCATAGCAAACTATGTCAAACTCACTTAAATTACTTCGGCTACCATAAATCACCCCCAACTACCCCTTACCACCCCAAACTAAGCCCAATCACTTTAAAATTACAAAAAATGATACAAACCATAGCAAACCCTGCCAAACACACGCAAATTACTTCGGCTACCATAAATCACCCCCAACTACCCCTTACCACCCCAAACTAAGAACAATCACTTTAAAATTACAAAAATTTTTACAAATCATAGCAAACTATGCCAAACTCACCCAAATTACTTCGGCCACCATAAATCACCCCCAACTACCCCTTACCACCCCAAACTAAGCCCAATCACATTAAAATTACAAAAAATGCTACAAACCATAGCAAACTATGTCAAAATCACCTAAATTACTACGGCTACCATAAATCACCCCCAACTACCCCTTACCTTCCCCAAACTAAGAACAATCACTTTAAAATTACAAAAAATTTTACAAATCATAGCAAACTATGCCAAACTCACCCAAATTACTTCGGCCACCATAAATCACCCCCAACTACCCCTTACCACCCCAAACTAAGCCCAATCACTTTAAAATTACAAAAAATGATACAAACCATAGCAAACCCTGCCAAACACACGCAAATTACTTCGGCTACCATAAATCACCCCCAACTACCCCTTACCACCCCAAACTAAGAACAATCACTTTAGAATTACAAAAAATGCTAAAAACCATAGCAAGCTATGCCAAACTCACCCAAATTACTTCGGCTACCATAAATCACCCCCAACTACTTCTTACCACCCCAAACTAAGAACAATCACTTTAAAATTACAAAAAATGCTATAAACCATAACAAACTATGCCAAAATCACTTAAATTACTACGGCTACCATAAATCACCCCCAACTACCCCTTACCACCCCAAACTAAGAACAATCACTTTAAAATTACAAAAAATTTTACAAATCATAGCAAACTATGCCAAACTCACCCAAATTACTTCGGCCACCATAAATCACCCCCAACTACCCCTTACCACCCCAAATTAAGAAGAATCACTTTAAAATTACAAAAAATGCTATAAACCATAACAAACTATGCCAAAATCACTTAAATTACTACGGCTACCATAAATCACCCCCAACTACCCCTTACCACCCCAAATTAAGCCCAATTACTTTAGAATTACAAAAAATGCTAAAAACCATAGCAAGCTATGCCAAACTCACCCAAATTACTTCGGCTACCATAAATCACCCCCAACTACTTCTTACCACCCCAAACTAAGAACAATCACTTTAAAATTACAAAAAATGCTATAAACCATAACAAACTATGCCAAAATCACCTAAATTACTACGGCTACCATAAATCACCCCCAACTACCCCTTACCACCCCAAACTAAGAACAATCACTTTAAAATTACAAAAAATTTTACAAATCATAGCAAACTATGCCAAACTCACCCAAATTAGTTCGGCCACCATAAATCACCCCCAACTACCCCTTACCACCCCAAACTAAGCCCAATCACTTTAAAATTACAAAAAATGCTACAAACCATAGCAAACTATGTCAAACTCACTTAAATTACTTCGGCTACCATAAATCACCCCCAACTACCCCTTACCACCCCAAACTAAGCCCAATCACTTTAAAATTACAAAAAATGATACAAACCATAGCAAACCCTGCCAAACACACGCAAATTACTTCGGCTACCATAAATCACCCCCAACTACCCCTTACCACCCCAAACTAAGAACAATCACTTTAAAATTACAAAAATTTTTACAAATCATAGCAAACTATGCCAAACTCACCCAAATTACTTCGGCCACCATAAATCACCCCCAACTACCCCTTACCACCCCAAACTAAGCCCAATCACATTAAAATTACAAAAAATGCTACAAACCATAGCAAACTATGTCAAAATCACCTAAATTACTACGGCTACCATAAATCACCCCCAACTACCCCTTACCAACCCAAACTAAGAACAATCACTTTAAAATTACAAAAAATTTTACAAATCATAGCAAACTATGCCAAACTCACCCAAATTACTTCGGCCACCATAAATCACCCCCAACTACCCCTTACCACCCCAAACTAAGCCCAATCACTTTAAAATTACAAAAAATGATACAAACCATAGCAAACCCTGCCAAACACACGCAAATTACTTCGGCTACCATAAATCACCCCCAACTACCCCTTACCACCCCAAACTAAGAACAATCACTTTAAAATTACAAAAAATTTTACAAATCATAGTAAACTATGCCAAACTCACCTAAATTACTTCGGCTACCATAAATCACCCCCAACTACCCCTTGCCACCCCAAACTAAGCCAATTCACTTTAAAATTACAAAAAATGCTACAAATCATAGCAAACTATGCCAAACTCACCTAAATTACTTCGGCTACCATAAATCACCCCCAACTACCCCTTACCACCCCAAACTAAGCCAAATCACTTTAAAATTACAAAAAATGATACAAACCATAGCAAACTATGCCAAACTCACGCAAATTACTTCGGCTACCATAAATCACCCCCAACTACCCCTTACCACCCCAAACTAAGCCAAATCACTTTAAAATTACAAAAAATGATACAAACCATAGCAAACTATGCCAAACTCACGCAAATTACTTCGGCTACCATAAATCACCCCCAACTACCCCTTACCACCCCAAACTAAGCCAAATCACTTTAAAATTACAAAAAATGCTACAAACCATAGCAAACTATGCCAAACTCACCTAAATTACTTCGGTTACCATAAATTAATAATCATTTTCAATCAAAATCTTTCATTTGGTTGTGTCATTTATAAATGCCTTATCGTATTAAATCATAAAATATTAATAAATATCTGCACATAAAATATATTGTTTCGACTAATAGACGTTATTCTGAATATTAAATATGCTGATACCAATTTTGATTCTCTTCCACATTCCAATAAATATTTGTTCCAGTTGAGATGCAAACATAAACGTATTTCTGATTTGCAACACGCTGACGGGGCAAGCCCTACCTTCTCAACATGCGTGAATTTGTATAAACAGCTCTATGGTTTTTAACTTTAAAGCGGTATAAACGCGGTGTAAGCGTTGTAATTTTGAAATCAACGACAAAATAATTTAGGGCGCAAATTAATCTCTTTTGTTATCCAAATTGTTTTTATACGCACTAGGCACGTGCACTTCATATAATTGTGAAAATTGCTGCTTCAGCGTCTGGAACGCTGGTACTCATCGTCGCCAAGGTCGAGGCGACGCATCGGTATTCGAAGTTCTATCGCTATTAAATAAATTATTTTAATATAATATTCCCGATTTGTTCTTGCCGTTAACCAAAACTCTCCCCAATCGATTTTCGAAAAGTTTCCAGCGTCGGACCGGACTTCACTTATTTTCGTACGCAAAATTTTTACGTTCAGTTAATGATAGTGGTGTATTTGTTCTTCACCAAGCCTGCTCCGGCCAAAATCCGAAATTTTTACTGACATCATACGCTTAAGTATTGTGTGCTTATACACGATTTACACTATTTATTTTACGTACATTGCGTTCATTATGGTTCGGGATAATTTATAACTAAGATGGAGCAGTTTGAAAATCTAATAGTAAGCGGAGAACAAATACCACCATGTATAATTCCCGTGAAAAGTGATGGAAATAGTCTTTTTTACTATCTTTCCTATTGCATTTTTAATACCGGAAATAGAGCTCAAGAGGTTCGCACTTTAATTCTTCATTTTAAAATTACCAAAATTTTTGTAAATTTTACCTGAATACGTTAAACACCCCAAACATAACGCACCATTCCAAACTATCCCTAAAAGTCATACACTTACCATTCAAAACTACTCCAGGTCAACCCATAATTAAAAAAAAAATTACGAATTCTAAGTAAACTACGCCAAACTCGCATAAATGACTTCGAATTCCCCTAAATCACCCCAACCACTTCTTACCAAGCCAAACAAAGCCCAATCACATTATAATTACCGAAAATTTCGTTTAATCCGCCAAAGCTAAACCCTGCCAACCATCAATAACCATTCCAAACAATCCTCAAAGAAACCCATATCATCCGAAACAACCCCAAATCTACCTAATATTTTTGCATTTTTTTGAACCATAGCAAATCACGCCAAATTAACATAAATAACTTCGACTTTTTTTATCCATAATTCCCAAATACTTCGTTTTTATAGTGTGAAATTTTGTATTTATATATTTCAACATTGTCTTTAACGTTGTCAGAGAACTAAATGGGAATAATTTGGAATAATTTAGCTTCTCTGTCAACTCTCCTTCTCTTGAAACTTTTGAAAACAACGACAAAATTATTTAGGGCGCCTGGATTTGAAAATATCACTCTGTGTAATAAGTTCAGACTGACTAGAGTGAAAAGAAAGGAGCTTGCACCCAGAAACGAAATTAAATGGAACACTTGAAGTTGCAATATTTGTTTGTAATTCGTCACAAGTCCATGAGGGAATGCGTGTTAATGTAAACAAATGTGAGTTTATTGGAGATTCCGAATAAGATTTTTACATTATTGAAGCAGCTTGAGCCTGCCACGTCAAGGGCAAGGTCACAAACGTGAAAAGGCGATGCTCGATTTGGTTTGATTTAATATCTATGCAGATCAAATAAAGTATTTTCATTTAACATTCCCTTGATGGTTCATTTGTTCCTCGCGTTAACCAAATCTGTCCCAATCAATTTTCGAAAAATTACCAGAGTTGGACCGGACTCCACTTATATTTGTACGCTAATTTTTACGTTCAGTTAATGATAGTGGTGTATTTGTTTTTCACCAAATTTGCCCCGGCTGAAATCCGAAATTTGCACCGTTGTACGAGACTTCACTGACATTCATACCCTTAATAATTCTGTGCTTATACACGTTTTACACTATTTATTTTACGTACATTCTGTTCATTATTGCTGTACATCATTTATAACTAATATGGAGAAGTTTGAAAATATAGCGATGTACAAATACCACACCGTATTATTCCCGTGAAAGGTGATTGATATCTTTTTTTACTATCTATGTTATTGGTATTGAAATTTTAATACTGGAAAGTGAGCTCAAAAGTTCGCACTTTAATTGTCAAACAATAACAGGTTTTAATAATTTTTGTGGAGTTCAGAAGGAGATAATTATGCTGAAGAGTTTGTTTATGCTGAAGATAAGTCAAAATCATCCACATACTGTTCCGTTCGTGAGATGACTGCAGCAGGAGAAATGTTTCCATTGTGTTTTCAACTTTATCATAACATGATCAGCTAATTTGTAAACTTTTATTTTCCCGAACGTTAATTACGATTTCCTGGAATCGCTTATAGAACACTTCCAAACTGCGTCTTTGCCTAAATAGTCTATTCAACATTTTTTATCTCAGATATCAACCAAGTTATCCTCTTTGTCCAAATCATATTGAAGTCCTGCCAACGCAGGTTAATTGCAGCAAATTTGTTTATTTTGTGATAGGCAAGGTAGAGCATTCCCATTGTATTATAATGTCGATTAGTCAACATCGCCAATACACCACTTTTGTCAACACTGCGTTTATTTAATCTACGTCCGGGCAACGCCGGGTACATTCAGCTAGTTAATTATTAAATAACTACAGTTGGGATGAATTTCAAATGCTTTCGTTTTAAAGTGCAATGTTCAATAATGAAATGCTAAATAATCAAACAAATGTGTTGGAAAATTAGTAAATGCTATTTATGGAAAAATTGCTTGTTATTTCCCACCTTAATTAATTATTAAATAACTACAATTGGGATGAATCTCGAATGCTTTCGTTTTAAAGGTCTTTTGGTACTTTTCACCTTAGCAATTAATGTAGTAACTCGACTTGTATTGTTAGTGCTTCTAAACAGAAGGAAAAGCTTTAGTACTGTCAAAAAAAAAGAAAACGTTGCTGGGTTAGATCGATGAAGCGAAATCGAGAAAAGCGAGGTGAATTTGGAAAACATTTTTTGTTTTGAAGTTTGTTATTAATTTTGAAAAATGTTCGTTTTGTAGCGTTCGTTATTTGACTAAAATATTACTTTCAAAGAATTCATTGAGCAATATTGATTTCATCCTATGTAATTTAGCAAAATCGAAAAACGTTACTCGTTTATACATTTCAGGGCTTCTAAGTGTTTTTTGTGCCGATATTTCTTATTAATTTTGAAAATTTGGTGAAAAAGTTATGAAGAATGTTCGATTTGTACGCGTTGTTATTTGACTGCTTTCAAAAAATGCATTTTTTTGTGTTGAAATTTGTTTTTTATTTTGCCAAATTTTACTTAGGTCATACCAAACAATGCAAGTGAATTTTTTTAAAACGTTGCTGTGCAATTAAATCGTATCTCCCAAAAGTTAATTATACTTTTAAAATATTAAGAAAAATTGTCAAAAAGAAATAAAGTTATTGAATTAATGCAGATTGCGTTAAGTATATCGAGAATAAATTACAATAGGGAAAGCGACTCTTACGATAGAGCACGATGAATTTTGATACGAGCGTGTGCAGGACCTGAAAATATTTTAAATGACTGCATATTAATCACATTTACTGCAATCATCACTTTTACCGCAACATCACAATAAATAATATCTTCGAAACCAAAATAGATAGAGAGTTGGTTAGATTAGAAAAAAAGTGATTCAGACACTTATTTTACTTGTTTTAGCATTTTACTCTCCGTGAAATTGACGAGCTGCTTATGGATTTGATAGATCAGTAAAAACAGAGACATTGACCGGTAATATTAGTTTTTCCACCTTGCGTAAGAAGTTATCTATGATTTGTTAGGAAGTTTTTTTCTTACTGCCGCGGAGGTTAAGTAGAGAAAAGCGAAACTGGTGAGCGAATCCACTGTTTTTTCTCAATTGAAGAATTCATCAAAGTCTAAGTCTTTTATCTAACTTGTGCAACTTTCAAATTAAGCAATGTTTATGTAAAAGATTTATGGTGTACACTTTTGTGGTTTATCCCTCGAAAATTATGTAATAACTCGACTTGTGTTGTTAGTGCTTCTAAACAGAAGGAAAAGTCGTAGTATTGTAAAAAAAAAGGAAACGATGCAGGTTTAGATCCATGAATCGAAATCGAGAAAAACGAGGTTAATTTAGAAAAATTCGCACTTAAACACGGCTTAATGTTGCTTAATTTTTTTTAGCCAACACAACCACTGGATTATTAGAAAATTATTTAATAACTCGACTTGCATTGTTAGTGCTCCTAAACGGAAGGAAAAGTCCTAGTATTGTAAAAAAAAAGAAAACGATGCAGGTTTAGACCCATGAATTGAAATCCAAAAAAGTGATGTGAATTTAGAAAAATTGAAATGCGGCTTCCTTTTGCTGAATTGTTTTTTAGCCAAGTGGATAACTAAACTAAATAAATAGAAATATACCTACTAAATTTCCGTAGATATTCCTCGAAAATTATTTAATAACTCGACTTGTGTTGTTACTGCTTCTAAAAAGAAGGAAAAGTCCTTGTATTGTAAAAAAAAGGAAACGATGCAGGTTTATACCCATGAATCGAAATCGAAAAACACTAGGTTAATTTAGAAAAATTTACACGGAAATGCGGCTTCATAATGCTAATTTGTTTTTTAGCCAACAGAACCACTGGATAATTATAATAAATAAATAGAAATATACTAAATTTTCTTAGATATTCCTCGAAAATTATTTAATAACTCCACTTGTATAGTTAGTGCTTCCAAAAAGAAGAAAAATTCCTAGTATTGTAAAAAAAAGGAAACGATGCAGCTTTAGACCCATGAATCGAAATGGTAAAAAGCGATGTCAATTTAGAAAAATTCACATTGAAATGCGGCTTCATGATGCTAATTTGTTTTTTAGCCAACAGAACCAGTGGATAATTATAATAAATAAATAGAAATATACTAAATTCCTTTAGATATTCCTCGAAAATTATTTAATAACTCCACTTGTATTGTTAGTGCTTCTAAAAAGAAGGAAAATTCCTAGTATTGTAAAAAATAGGAAACGATGCAGGTTTAGACCCATGAATCGACATCGAATACAGCGAGATGAATTTAAAAAAATTCACATTGAAATGCGGTTTCATGATTCTAATTTGTTTTTTAGCCAACAGAACCACTGGATAACTAAACTAAATAAATAGAAATATACTAAATTTCCTTAGATATTGCTCGAAAATTATTTAATAACTCGACGTGTGTTGTTTTACTGATTCTAAAAAGAAGTCCTAGAATTACCAAAAAAAGGAAACGATGCAGGTTTAGACCCATGAATTGAAATCCAAAAAAGCGATGTGAATTTAGAAATATTCACATTGAAATGCGGTTTCATGATGCTAATTTGTTTTTCAGTCAACAGAACCACTGGATAAGTAAACTAAATAAATAGAAATATACTAATTTCCCTTAGATATCTCTCGAAAATTATTTAATAAAACTCGACTTGTGTTGTTAGTGCTTCTAAAATGAAGGAAAAGTCCTAGTATTGTCAAAAAAAAGGAAAGGATGCAGGTTTAGACCCATGAATCGAAATCGAAAAAAGCGATGTGAATTTAGAAATATTCACATTGAAATGCGGCTTCATGATGCTAATTTGTTTTTTAGCCAACAGAACCAGTGGATAATTATAATAAATAAATAGAAATATACTAAATTCCTTTAGATATTCCTCGAAAATTATTTAATAAAACTCGACTTGTGTTGTTAGTGCTTCTAAAAAGAAGGAAAAGTCGTAGTATTGTAAAAAAAAGGAAACGATGCAGGTTTAGATCCATGAATCGAAATCGAGAAAAACGAGGTCAATTTAGAAAAATTCGCACTGAAACATGGCTTAATGTTGCTTAATTTTTTTTAGCCAACACAACCACTGGATTATTAGAAAATTACTTAATAACTCGACTTGCATTGTTAGTGCTCCTAAACGGAAGGAAAAGTCCTAGTATTGTAAAAAAAAAGGAAACGATGCAGGTTTTTAGATCCATGAACCGAAATCGAAAAAAGCCATATGAATTTAGAAAAATTCGCACTGAAATGCG
This sequence comes from Eledona agricola, assembly GCA_964023215.1. Classification (NCBI taxonomy): domain Eukaryota; kingdom Metazoa; phylum Arthropoda; class Insecta; order Coleoptera; family Tenebrionidae; genus Eledona; species Eledona agricola. The sequence continues at coordinate 1,401,035 of OZ026861.1, forward strand.
GCGTCATGATGCTAATTTGTTTTTAAGCCAACACAACTACTGGATAACTAAACTAAATAAATAGAAATATACTAAATGTCCTTAGATATTCCTCGAAAATTATTTAATAACTCCACTTGTATTGTTAGTGCTTCTAAAAAGAAGGAAAAGTCCTTGTATTGTAAAAAAAAGGAAACGATGCAGATTTAGACCCATGAATCGAAGTCGAGAAAAACGAGGTTAATTTAGAAAAATTCACATGGAAATGCGGCTTCATAATGCTAATTTGTTTTTTAGCCAACAGAACCACTGGATAATTATAATAAATAAATAGAAATATACTAAATTTTCTTAGATATTCCTCTAAAATTATTTAATAACTCCACTTGTATAGTTAGTGCTTCTAAAAAGAAGGAAAATTCCTAGTATTGTAAAAAAAAAGGAGACGATGTAGCTTTAGACCCATGAATCGAAATGGTAAAAAGCGATGTCAATTTAGAAAAATTCACATTGAAATGCGGCTTCATGATGCTAATTTGTTTTTTAGCCAACAGAACCAGTGGATAATTATAATAAATAAATAGAAATATACTAAATTCCTTTAGATATTCCTCGAAAATTATTTAATATAACTCGACTTGTGTTGTTAGTGCTTCTAAAAAGAAGGAAAAGTCCTAGTATTGTCAAAAAAAAGGAAAGGATGCAGGTTTAGACCCATGAATCGAAATCGAAAAAAGCGATGTGAATTTAGAAATATTCACATTGAAATGCGGCTTCATGATGCTAATTTGTTTTTTAGCCAACAGAACCAGTGGATAACTAAACTAAATAAATAGAAATATACTAAATTTCCTTAGATATTGCTCGAAAATTATTTAATAACTCGACGTGTGTTGTTTTACTGATTCTAAAAAGAAGTCCTAGAATTACCAAAAAAAGGAAACGATGCAGGTTTAGACCCATGAATTGAAATCCAAAAAAGCGATGTGAATTTAGAAAAATTCACATTGAAATGCGGCTTCATGATGCTAATTTGTTTTTTAGCCAACAGAACCAGTGGATAATTATAATAAATAAATAGAAATATACTAAATTCCTTTAGATATTCCTCGAAAATTATTTAATATAACTCGACTTGTGTTGTTAGTGCTTCTAAAAAGAAGGAAAAGTCCTAGTATTGTCAAAAAAAAGGAAAGGATGCAGGTTTAGACCCATGAATCGAAATCGAAAAAAGCGATGTGAATTTAGAAATATTCACATTGAAATGCGGCTTCATGATGCTAATTTGTTTTTTAGCCAACAGAACCAGTGGATAATTATAATAAATAAATAGAAATATACTAAATTCCTTTAGATATTCCTCGAAAATTATTTAATAACTCCACTTGTATTGTTAGTGCTTCTAAAAAGAAGGAAAATTCCTAGTATTGTAAAAAATAGGAAACGATGCAGGTTTAGACCCATGAATCGACATCGAATACAGCGAGATGAATTAAAAAAAATTCACATTGAAATGCGGTTTCATGATTCTAATTTGTTTTTTAGCCAACAGAACCACTGGATAACTAAACTAAATAAATAGAAATATACTAAATTTCCTTAGATATTGCTCGAAAATTATTTAATAACTCGACGTGTGTTGTTTTACTGATTCTAAAAAGAAGTCCCAGAATTACCAAAAAAAAAGGAAACGATGCAGGTTTAGACCCATGAATTGAAATCCAAAAAAGCGATGTGAATTAAGAAATATTCACATTGAAATGCGGTTTCATGATGCTAATTTGTTTTTCAGTCAACAGAACCACTGGATAAGTAAACTAAATAAATAGAAATATACTAATTTCCCTTAGATATCTCTCGAAAATTATTTAATAAAACTCGACTTGTGTTGTTAGTGCTTCTAAAATGAAGGAAAAGTCCTAGTATTGTCAAAAAAAAGGAAAGGATGCAGGTTTAGACCCATGAATCGAAATCGAAAAAAGCGATGTGAATTTAGAAATATTCACATTGAAATGCGGCTTCATGATGCTAATTTGTTTTTTAGCCAACAGAACCAGTGGATAATTATAATAAATAAATAGAAATATACTAAATTCCTTTAGATATTCCTCGAAAATTATTTAATAAAACTCGACTTGTGTTGTTAGTGCTTCTAAAAAGAAGGAAAAGTCGTAGTATTGTAAAAAAAAGGAAACGATGCAGGTTTAGATCCATGAATCGAAATCGAGAAAAACGAGGTCAATTTAGAAAAATTCGCACTGAAACATGGCTTAATGTTGCTTAATTTTTTTTAGCCAACACAACCACTGGATTATTAGAAAATTACTTAATAACTCGACTTGCATTGTTAGTGCTCCTAAACGGAAGGAAAAGTCCTAGTATTGTAAAAAAAAAGGAAACGATGCAGGTTTTTAGATCCATGAACCGAAATCGAAAAAAGCCATATGAATTTAGAAAAATTCGCACTGAAATGCGGCGTCATGATGCTAATTTGTTTTTAAGCCAACACAACTACTGGATAACTAAACTAAATAAATAGAAATATACTAAATGTCCTTAGATATTCCTCGAAAATTATTTAATAACTCCACTTGTATTGTTAGTGCTTCTAAAAAGAAGGAAAAGTCCTTGTATTGTAAAAAAAAGGAAACGATGCAGATTTAGACCCATGAATCGAAGTCGAGAAAAACGAGGTTAATTTAGAAAAATTCACATGGAAATGCGGCTTCATAATGCTAATTTGTTTTTTAGCCAACAGAACCACTGGATAATTATAATAAATAAATAGAAATATACTAAATTTTCTTAGATATTCCTCTAAAATTATTTAATAACTCCACTTGTATAGTTAGTGCTTCTAAAAAGAAGGAAAATTCCTAGTATTGTAAAAAAAAAGGAGACGATGTAGCTTTAGACCCATGAATCGAAATGGTAAAAAGCGATGTCAATTTAGAAAAATTCACATTGAAATGCGGCTTCATGATGCTAATTTGTTTTTTAGCCAACAGAACCAGTGGATAATTATAATAAATAAATAGAAATATACTAAATTCCTTTAGATATTCCTCGAAAATTATTTAATATAACTCGACTTGTGTTGTTAGTGCTTCTAAAAAGAAGGAAAAGTCCTAGTATTGTCAAAAAAAAGGAAAGGATGCAGGTTTAGACCCATGAATCGAAATCGAAAAAAGCGATGTGAATTTAGAAATATTCACATTGAAATGCGGCTTCATGATGCTAATTTGTTTTTTAGCCAACAGAACCAGTGGATAACTAAACTAAATAAATAGAAATATACTAAATTTCCTTAGATATTGCTCGAAAATTATTTAATAACTCGACGTGTGTTGTTTTACTGATTCTAAAAAGAAGTCCTAGAATTACCAAAAAAAGGAAACGATGCAGGTTTAGACCCATGAATTGAAATCCAAAAAAGCGATGTGAATTTAGAAAAATTCACATTGAAATGCGGCTTCATGATGCTAATTTGTTTTTTAGCCAACAGAACCAGTGGATAATTATAATAAATAAATAGAAATATACTAAATTCCTTTAGATATTCCTCGAAAATTATTTAATATAACTCGACTTGTGTTGTTAGTGCTTCTAAAAAGAAGGAAAAGTCCTAGTATTGTCAAAAAAAAGGAAAGGATGCAGGTTTAGACCCATGAATCGAAATCGAAAAAAGCGATGTGAATTTAGAAATATTCACATTGAAATGCGGCTTCATGATGCTAATTTGTTTTTTAGCCAACAGAACCAGTGGATAATTATAATAAATAAATAGAAATATACTAAATTCCTTTAGATATTCCTCGAAAATTATTTAATAACTCCACTTGTATTGTTAGTGCTTCTAAAAAGAAGGAAAATTCCTAGTATTGTAAAAAATAGGAAACGATGCAGGTTTAGACCCATGAATCGACATCGAATACAGCGAGATGAATTTAAAAAAATTCACATTGAAATGCGGTTTCATGATTCTAATTTGTTTTTTAGCCAACAGAACCACTGGATAACTAAACTAAATAAATAGAAATATACTAAATTTCCTTAGATATTGCTCGAAAATTATTTAATAACTCGACGTGTGTTGTTTTACTGATTCTAAAAAGAAGTCCCAGAATTACCAAAAAAAAAGGAAACGATGCAGGTTTAGACCCATGAATTGAAATCCAAAAAAGCGATGTGAATTAAGAAATATTCACATTGAAATGCGGCTTCATGATGCTAATTTGTTTTTCAGTCAACAGAACCACTTGATAAGTAAACTAAATAAATAGAAATATACTAATTTTCCTTAGATATCTCTCGAAAATTATTTAATAAAACTCGACTTGTGTTGTTAGTGCTTCTAAAAAGAAGTAAAAGTCCTAGTATTGTCAAAAAAAAGGAAAGGATGCAGGTTTAGACCCATGAATCGAAATCGAAAAAAGCGAGGTCAATTAAGAAAAATTCGCACTGAAATGCGGCTTCATGATGCTAATTTGTTTTTTAGCCAATTGGATAACTAAATAAAGCAACTGGATAACTGGATAAAGCAAAAAATACATAAAATCCAACTGATTTCAAACTTACGTTTTGTTATGCTTTGACATAAAACACACATAAACATAAGTCTTATGTCAGCTCGTTGTGTACGCTAGCATTGTTAAGCGATCTCTCATCTATATGTTTTATTTAGTATTTATGCTCAAGGTCATTGTGAACAAGCACTTTCATTTGTTGGCGCAGGTTTGAAAAAGGAGCAGGTGCGGTCGTTGGAAGGAGAACGCGACAAGGACGAGGACTCTTCGAGCGGGGACAACGACGCCGTCCTTCCCGTGGACCTGCCGTCGGTGCGTCGCGCCTACTCCGCCCTGTTCAAGCTCAAAACGTCGATTTTCGAAAATTCGCTCGTGAACGCGCTGGTTACGCTCGCGGGCAATCTGCAGATCGTTCTGCCCATGCGGCGCGAGGGCAGCAACCAGGACGACATAGTCAACGTGCTTTTGATCGTTTTCGAAATACCGGCGCTCGGTTCCGGCGATTTCCTCGAGACCGCCCTGCCCGCCATCTGTCGGGCGTCGCAGTGGCTCCTGGTGGAGGTCCAGGCGAAGCTGGCGCGGATTTGGTCGGGCGCCGGTCGCTCCAGCCTGCGGAACGTCCTTGAGAACCTCCAGCAGCTGGTGACGCTGCGCGTTATCATGACTCAGTTCCACAGGGACTTTTACGTGCAGGACGAGAACGTGATAACGTCGGCGACGAAGCTGATGAAGATTTTGTTTTATGCGAACATGCTGGCGGGGGTTCTGGAGTCGCCCGACTTGCGCAACGAAGAGTTGTCGCTGTCTATGGACGACTCGTATCTGGCGATCAAGCTGAATAAAGCGGCGCCGCCGGTGGACCCTTTGGGTTGGTATTATTGACGTTTTTATGATTCGCTGGAGGTGGAATTTTTTTTTATTTTTTTAGCGGCCGAGTTGGGCGTCCACGTGCTGGACTGTAGGAAACCGTATTTGCCGTTTTCCGAATTTTACAACGAACCCCTGAGCGAGGGAGTCGAGATGGACCGAGATTTCGCCAATTATAAGAGCGAGACGGGTGAGCGATTCCTTTGTTTTTTCGCAATTGAAGAATGCATCAAGGTCGGTTTGTTTCACCATGAAAATGTTTTTCGTTCAATTGAGGCAAAAAAACAAAACGAACGATCACATCTACATTTTGTTCCGAACCGACTTTGTGAACATTTCAATTGGATTTCCCAATATTTTCCTTTCTACCGTCGGTGTTGTTTAACCTTACATGTAAGTGTCTGACAAAAAAGGTGCGGTGCTCTATCTTGCTTATTTCTTATCCGACTTGGATAAATATTAAATGAAATGAAATCGTTTCAAAAGCACCTAAACATGGACTGAACCGCAATTTTTTCTTTGTCTTCAAATTTTGTCCGAGAATTTTCTTCTCAATACGCAAGCATCCAGGTAAAAACGCAAAATAGTTATTTGTGTAACAAGGCCGTAAAAGTGATTTTTACAGGCCGAATACATCATTGTAATTGGCAAGATTGTTTGGCAAAATAATACATAAATAAACAAATAAATTTTCACAAAGAAGACATGGCGCTCCTACCTTTCATGGCTTCTACCTGAAATTTTTTTGTCGAGATGTGTTATTATTATATTAATTCTTAAAAATGATGGGAAAAAAATTGAAAAACTTTCGAGTTGTTCGCGTTTATTGTTTGATTGAAATAAAATACGAAAATGACTCTCTAACAATTGAAAAAGCCAGACTGATTCTATCATGTGTAATTTAAAATAGTTTTGCAAAATATCATCGACATATTATCATCTTCTCCGCACATACATAAATAAATAAATAAATCAGATAAATGGCGCTCCTACCTTTTATGGCTTCTCCTGAAATTATTATTTTTTTATGTCGAGATTTGTTATTAATTTTGAAAAATGATGGAAAACTTAATATTGAAAATTTTTCGAAACGTTCGCGTTCATTGTTTGATTGAAATGCAATGCGAAAATGCATTGCCAAAAATTGAAAGAGCAAGACTGATTCCATCTTGTGTAATTTAAAATAGTTTTGCAAAATCTCATCGACATATTATCTATCATCTTCTCTGCACATAAATAAATCAGATAAATGGCGCTCCTACCTTTTATAGCTTCTCCTGAAATTATTCTTTTTTTATGTCGAGATTTGTTATTAACTTTGAAAAATGATGGAAAAATTAATATTGAAAATTTTTCGAAATGTTCGCGTTCATTGTTTGATTGAAATGCAATGCGAAAATGCATTTCTAAAAATTGAAAGAGCAAGACTGATTCCATCATGTGTAATTTAAAATAGTTTTGCAAAATCTCATCGACATATTATCATCTTCTTCGCACATACATAAATAAATAAATAAATCAGATGAATGGCGCTCCTACCTTTTATGGCTTCTCCTGAAATTATTCTTTTTTATGTCGAGATTTGTTATTAACTTTGAAAAATGATGGAAAAATTAATATTGAAAATGTTTCGAAATGTTCGCGTTCATTGTTTGATTGAAATGCAATGCCAAAAATTGAAAGAGCAAGACTGATTCCATCATGTGTAATTTAAAATAGTTTTGCAAAATCTCATCGACATATTATCATCTTCTGCGCACATACATAAATAAATAATTCAGATAAATGGCGCTGCTACTTTTATTTTTTATTTTTTTTATGTCGAGATTTGTTATTAACTTTGAAAAATGATGGAAAAATGAATAATGAAAATTTTTGGAAATGTTCGCGTTCATTGTTTGATTGAAATACAATGCGAAAATGCATTGCCAAAAATTGAAAGAGCAAGACTGATTCCATCATGTGTAATTTAAAATAATTTTGCAAAATCTCATCGACATATTATCATCTTCTCCGCACATACATAAATCAATAAATAAATAAATCAGATAAATGGCGCTCCTACCTTTTATGGCTTCTCCTGAAATTATTCTTTTTTTATGTCGAGATTTGTTTTTAACTTTGAAAAATGATGGGAAAATGAATATTGAAAATTTTTCGAAATGTTCGCGTTTATTGTTTGATTGAAATGCAATGCCAAAAAATAAAAGAGCAAGACTGATTCCACCATGTGTAATTTAAAATAGTTTTGCAAAATCTCATCGACATATTATCTTCTTCTCCGCACATACATAAATAAATCAGATAAATGGCGCTCCTACCTTTTATGGCTTCTCCTGAAATTATTCTTTTTTTATGTCGAGATTTGTTATTAACTTTGAAAAATAATGGAAAAATTAATATTGAAATTTTTTCGAAATGTTCGCCTTTATTGTTTGATTGAAATGCAATGCGAAAATGCATTGCCAAAAATTGAAAGAGCAAGACTGATTCCATCATGTGTAATTTAAAATAGTTTTGCAAAATCTCATCGACATATTATCATCTTCTCCGCACATACATAAATCAATAAATAAATAAATCAGATAAATGGCGCTCCTACCTTTTATGGCTTCTCCTGAAATTATTCTTTTTTTATGTCGAGATTTGTTATTAACTTTGAAAAATGATGGAAAAATTAATATTGAAATTTTTTCGAAATGTTTGCCTTTATTGTTTGATTTAAATGCAATGCGAAAATGCATTGCCAAAAATTGAAAAAGCAAGACTGATTCCATCATGTGTAATTTAAAATAGTTTTGCAAAATCTCATCGACATATTATCATCTTCTCCGCACATACATAAATAAATAATTCAGATAAATGGCGCTGCTACTTTTATTTTTTATTTTTTTTATGTCGAGATTTGTTATTAACTTTGAAAAATGATGGAAAAATTAATATTGAAAATTTTTCGAAATGTTCGCGTTCATTGTTTGATTGAAATGCAATGCGAAAATGCATTTCTAAAAATTGAAAGAGCAAGACTGATTCCATCATGTGTAATTTAAAATAGTTTTGCAAAATCTCATCGACATATTATCATCTTCTTCGCACATACATAAATAAATAAATCAGATAAATGGATCTCCTACCTTTTATTTTTTATTTTTTTTTATGTCGAGATTTGTTATTAACTTTGAAAAATGATGGAAAACTGAATATTGAAAATTTTTTGAAACGTTCGCGTTCATTGTTTGATTGAAATGCAATGCCAAAATGCATTACCAAAAATTGAAAGAGCAAGACTGATTCCATCATGTGTAATTTAAAATAGTTTGCAAAATCTCATCGACATATTATCATCTTCTGCGCACATACATAAATAAATAATTCAGATAAATGGCGCTGCTACTTTTATTTTTTATTTTTTTTATGTCGAGATTTGTTATTAACTTTGAAAAATGATGGAAAAATGAATAATGAAAATTTTTGGAAATGTTCGCGTTCATTGTTTGATTGAAATACAATGCGAAAATGCATTGCCAAAAATTGAAAGAGCAAGACTGATTCCATCATGTGTAATTTAAAATAATTTTGCAAAATCTCATCGACATATTATCATCTTCTCCGCACATACATAAATCAATAAATAAATAAATCAGATAAATGGCGCTCCTACCTTTTATGGCTTCTCCTGAAATTATTCTTTTTTTATGTCGAGATTTGTTATTAACTTTGAAAAATGATGGAAAAATTAATATTGAAATTTTTTCGAAATGTTTGCCTTTATTGTTTGATTTAAATGCAATGCGAAAATGCATTGCCAAAAATTGAAAAAGCAAGACTGATTCCATCATGTGTAATTTAAAATAGTTTTGCAAAATCTCATCGACATATTATCATCTTCTCCGCACATACATAAATAAATAAATCAGATAAATGGCGTTCCTACCTTTTATTTATTATTTTTTTATGTCGAGATTTGTTATTAACTTTAAAAAATGATGAAAAAATGAATATTGAAAATTTTTCGAAATGTTCGCGTTCATTGTTTAATTGAAATGCAATGCGAAAATGCATTACAAAAAATTGAAAGAGTGATTCCAGACCTGATGTTCATGACCGATTATTATTAACAATCTTGAAACGGCGTTTGTTCATTTTAAATATAAAATATTGTACGCGTTCGTTAACTTTTACTAATTCATTAGTGATGTCTTGCACACGTTTTTTATCGCCACACAAAACACTAAAAGACAGTGAGACAGAGTTAAGTGTCGACCGTCACCTACGACAGCTAAACCAATAATGCCAAATTTCGCCCAAAATCTAAATACTTATTAGATAACTTCCGATCCGTGCAGGTATTTGGATTTTTTGCGCCTCGAGTGAGTCAGTATCTTTTACTGAAGAATGGAAAAATTTAACCGGTGAGTTATTTGTGTCAGTAGAAATTGTTAATTTTGAGAAATTAATGCAAAATTTCAATCTACGATTGTGTGCGATCGTTAATTTTTTTTAAATGGAAAAATTTCAAATGTTTTTAAATACGCTCGATGTACGTTTTCGTTGTTCGACTGAAATACGAAAATTGCTTTCAAAGTATTCAAACAACAATATTGATTTCACATAATGTTTCTACCAATTTTTTACGTATTAATTGTGTAAAATGAAACGAGCAAGGAAAAAATTTTGAAAAATGTTGATTTGAATGCGTTCGTTACTTGACTGAAATACAAAAATTGCTTTCAAAAAATACTTGTTTTTGTACCGATTTTTGTTATTAATTTGCAAAAATGGGTGAGAAGTTTTGAAAAATGTTCGATTTGTGCGTGTTCGTTAATTGTCTGAAATACAAAAATTGCTTTCATTAAATAATTTTTTTGTGCCGATATTTATTTTTAATTTTGAAAAACGGTGGTCTCGTGCGCGTTCCTTAATTGAGTGAAGTACGAATGTTATTTTTAGAAAGATCCGAGAGCATTAATTTCATCATTTATAGGAAATAATATTTCAACTTATTGTCATAGGTTTCTCACTCACTCTTTTCCTGAATAGAAGTCTACACAAATATTCGTTTGCTCATTTTAAGTATAAATTATTTATCGCAGCACGAAACATTAAAAGACAGTAAGAGAGAGTTAAAGTGTCGACCGTCACCTTCGACATCTAAACTAATAATGCCACTTGGCCACCAAAAACCTAAATACTGATTAGATAATACTTATTAGATACTTACATGGCCCGTTCAGGTAGTCTAAATGGGATGTTTTTTGCAACCGCGAGTGAGTCAGTACCTTATATTGAAGAATGGAAAAATTTAACAAGCGATTTTTTGTGTCGATAGAGATTGTTAAATTTGAGAAATCAATGCAAAATTTAAATGAGCAAGATTGATTTCATCGTATGTAATTAAACAAAATAATTTGCAAAATCTAAAGAAGTCATGGCCCTTACATCCATTTCATTATTTTTTTGTGTTGAAATTTGTTATTAATCTTGAAAAATGAGTGCAGTTGTCAAAAACGTTGGATTTATTATATTATATTATTATAATGAGCAAGATTGATTTCATCCAATGTAATTTAACATATTAATTTAGCCAAATCTAAAGAAGTCATAGATAGTCCTTATATGTATACATTTCGTGGCTTCAACTTTAATTTTGTGCCGATATTTATTATTGATTTTGAAAAATTAGTGAAAAGTTTTGAATAATGTTCGATTTGTAACACCAAACTTTCTCGCAAAGAATTAATTTGTTTGTGTTGAAATTTGTTATTAATTTTGAAAAGTGAGTGTAAATTTATGAAAAATGGCCAATTTGTACGCGTTGTTTATTGACTGAAATGGGAAAAATTACTTCAAAGAATTTTTTTGTGTCGATATTTGTTATTAATTTTTTTAAATGTTCGATCTGTACGCCTTCTTTATTTGACTAAAATATTACTTTCAAAGAATTCATTGAGCAATATTGATTTTATCGTATGTAATTTAACAAAATAATTTAGCAAAATCTAAATAAGTTACCCGTTTATACATTTCATGGTTTCTAAATTTTTTTGTGCCGATATTTCTTATTAATATTGAAAAATTTTGTTCGATTTGTACGCGTTGTTACTTGAATGAAATAGCAAATATACTTTCATAAAATGCATTTATTTTGTGTTGACATTTGTTTTTAATTTTGACAAATTTTACTTGGGTCACACCAAACAATGCAAGTGAATTTTGTTAAAACGTTGCTGGACAATAAAATCGTTTGTCCCAAAACTTAGTTTTACTTTTAAAATACTAAAAAAATTGTCAAAAAGAAATAAAGCTATCGAATTAGTGCAGATTACATTAAATATATCGAGAATACATTGCAATAGGAAATGCGGTAGATCAAAACATGAATTTGCGACTTACAAAAAATATTACTTTTTGTAGACACGACTCTTACGATAGAGCACGATGAATTTTGATACGAGCTAGTGCAGGACCAGAAAATATGGAAAATCAGCGCATATTAATCACTTTTACCGCAACACCACTATAATTAATATCTTCGAACCCAAAATAGATAAGAGTTGGTTAAATTAGGAAAAAAGTGATAAGCACTTGTATTTGTATAACGTGCGTACAAGAAAAAACGGAGGCTCGGGAGGCCATGGAATCTTGCTTTTTACAGTTTTTTACTGTGTTGACGTTTGAAAGGAACTGACAATGAAAAATTTGCTCAAACGACGATTAAACCGTGGCCTGGCGATGGAATTTGTTAAAGAAGATATTAAATGATCATATCTTGGCCGAAAATATCGTCAATAGACAACTAAATTTCCAACCAAATGTCGAAATGTTCGTACACTTTATCGAACGTCAAAGTTATTCCATGGCCTACACAGCCGTGTTTTATTTTTGTACAAACGCGCGTTCAAAAAAAAACGAGGCTGCGTTGGCCATGGAATTTATCGGCTTTCCAGTGTAGAAACCACAAATGACAAGAACTGTCAGTCTAAAATTTTCCACCATAATAAAACGGACCAATTCTATGTAAATCGTTTATAATAAATGCCAGGACATGTGTATATCGCTCTCATAAACATAATGCCACCCTCCATTGCGTCCATTTATTGAAATTTGTCCCAACATAATAATCGTTTACGAAACCATTGTCAACAAAAAACCCAACCTAAAAACTATCTGACAGTTCGAAATTTTGCTACACTAAATTGATGCACAAACGCAGCCTCGTTTTTTTTTGAACGCACGTTATACGGTGTGTCTCCAAAACACGTCCCACGGAATTTCTTCTTTATTTACGGTCTGATTTAAATTTAAAAAAAACGACAAAAATTGAGCATGTCGCTCGGAACGCCCATTTTTTTTCAGTTTCATTTTTAATGATGTACGCCCGTGGACAGTCAAACACTTGTGTCATGCAAATACCGACTCTATGAGATATTGTCATTGAGTCGGTATTTGCATCACACGCGACGGATAAAATGCCGGCAAATACCGACTCAATGACAATGTCTCATAGAGTCGGTTTTTGCATGACACGAGTGTTATTCTTGACTGTCCACGATTGTACCACCTCGAATCTGCTAAACACGCCCACCCAATATCTTCTTCATTCACGGGCCGATTTAAATCTTAATAAAACGTCAAAAAAACTGAACAAGTCGCTCTGAACTGCGATCTTTTTTCAGCTTCAAATTTAATGTTGTACGACGCCTTAGACTGTTTTTATTTTAATTGGCAATTTGTGTTGTTTTTAGCTTAGTGTCGGGTTTGTAGATGACCGCAACGAAGTCCAAAAAAGTTGGCTTTGCCGGAAGATTTCCTAAAGTTAGGTTACCTTTTAAATCTTTCCCCAATACCGCAGACCCGCCTTTCGTTATCTTGCAATGCAGATTTGGTTTGTAGGAAAGTTCTCGTTCATGTACTATCCGTTCATCCTCACCCCCGCCACGAAGATGATGGGTCTGTATTTCGATAATCGGATTCGTATGTATTCGGAGCGACGCATTAGTATATTACAATCGGTGACGGGACAACCATCGAACCCCTACTTAAGATTGAAAGTGAGACGCGACCACATAATCGACGACGCTCTGGTGGAGGTACGGACGGCGCAGGCGCGCCTTTAAAACCTTTACGAGCTCTGTGTCTTTAGTTGGAGATGATCTCCATGGAGAATCCCAACGATTTAAAGAAGCAGTTAGTCGTGGAGTTCGAGGGCGAGCAGGGAATCGACGAGGGTGGGGTATCGAAGGAGTTTTTTCAGCTCGTGATAGAGGAGATCTTCAACCCCGACTATGCAATGTTCACGAATCAGAGCGAGGCGGGGACGGTTTGGTTCAATCCCACGAGTTTCGAGAGCGACGCCCAGTTCACCCTAATCGGTATCGTTTTGGGACTGGCGATTTACAATAACGTTATCTTAGCGGTGAACTTTCCCATGGTTTTGTACAGGAAGCTGTTGGGAAAAAGGGGATCGTTTGAAGATTTACAAGACTGGAATCCTGTAAGGGCGACCATTACCGAAACACGACCATTACCGAAACCTTTTCAGACTTTACACAATAGTTTAAAACAGTTATTGGAATATGGCGAAGCCGACGTCGAGGACGTCTTCATGCAGACGTTCCGCATCAGCTACCAAGATGTGTTCGGTTCAATAAACAACTTCGACTTGAAGGACGGGGGCGACGAGATAAGCGTGACGCAAGAGAACAAATACGTGCGTAACCGTTTTTGCGACGATTGTGCACTGACTATAACGATTGCAGGAGTTCGTCGATTTGTACGCCGATTTCCTCCTGAATAAGTCTGTGGAGAAACAGTTCCGTGCCTTCTACAAGGGGTTCCAGATGGTCGTGGACGAGTCGCCGCTCGAGCTGCTCTTCCGTCCCGAAGAGATCGAGGTTTTAATATGCGGCAGCAAAAACTTCGACTTTGACGAGTTGGAGAGTTCGACGGAGTACGACGGGGGCTACACGAACGAGAGCCAGATAATCAAAGACTTCTGGGCGATAGTACACGCGCTCTCGGTGGAGGACAAGCGGAAGCTGTTGCAGTTCACGACGGGCTCGGACAGGGTGCCCATCGGAGGCTTGAGCCGGCTCAAGCTGGTGATCGCGAGGAACGGACCCGACTCGGACAGGCTCCCGACGGCGCACACGTGCTTCAACGTGCTGCTGCTGCCCGAGTACTCCACCAAGGAGAAGCTCAAAGACAGAATCATCAAGGCGATCAGTTACTCGAAGGGCTTCGGAATGTTGTGAATATTTCGCTGGCTCGATAGAAAATACGATCTGAGTTGTTTACTAACAAGTTGTATTTTGTTTGAATAACTTAATAAAATTATTGTATAAAAAGTTAGGTTAAGTTTGACAGGTGGTTCAAGGTCGCGGGTCGGCTTGTAACAACCACACAAACGATTTGTGTTTTTTAACAGCCGCAAAATCCGTTCGTTTATTTATTAATATTTATTAATTCACTAGGGTCGAGTAGATTTTTTTATTATTTTTTTTTGAAATTTATTTTGGGATGGTGGTTAAAGTGCGGCGTCTGCTGTCAAAAAGTAAAGATGGGTCGTTAAAATAAACTATCACTGAACGATACAGAAGATTTGCAGGAGTTGTGTTTTCCAACAGCCGCAAAATCCGTTCATTTATTTATTAATATTTATTAATTCACTAGGGTCGAGTAGATTTTTTTATTATTATTTGTGAAATTTATTTTGGGATGGTGGTTAAAGTGCGGCGTTTGCTGTCAAAAAGTAAAGATGGGTCGTTCGCGAACGAACTCTTAAAAAGAACCGTTCTTTTAAGTGAACTAAACGAACTAGTTCTCCGCGAATTAAATAAACTGTCACTGAACTATACAGAAGATTTGCAGTTCGCACTTAGCAGCGAAATCTATTCAGCTCAAATTCTGAACGAGAAGGACTGCGTTTCGGTCGCGATTATTAGAACCTTGGATGGATACAATAATTAATAATGGAAACTATTAAAACTTCTGAAAATGTCTGAACTTACCCGTCCTCGCTATTCCACATAAAAATAAAAATAATGGCCGTTTTTTGTCAATACCAATTAAAATTGTCCGAGAGCAACAGAAAATCATAAAAACACAATAATTTATTATTATCTATTTTTTTGTGTTATTTTTATTTTGACGAAAATGTTATTATTTTAAATTAAGTTAAACAAATGAACTAATTATGTTTTTTGTACAGAATATTAGTCATCATTCTAGAAATCATCTCCCAATTTGTTTAAAGTAATAAAATTACCTGATTACTTTAAAATATGTTGCTTAGCGAGTAAAGTGTCGTTAACAGGTTTATGAGATAAATATTTCTTAGTTTTGTTTTAATCAAATTTACCTGGCTAAATATTCTTTCGCAATCCGCACTTGAATGTGTCAAAATTAGTAAATTTAGTGCGAACATTTGGAAAGAAATAAGATAACCTGTGCATTTATCGTACATATTTAACAGCACTGGCACGTAGCGAAATCAATTGGAATAGAAATAAAAAAACTATTTTTGTTGGACAGATCGCGAAAGAACACAAAAGTAAAACAACTATAATTTTATTCCAATTTAGGGTGAAATGCGTTTTTCCAAAATTTTCTGCAGATGCTCCCGATTTCTTTTTTTCAATCGAAAACATTCAATTGAGTTATTTCCATCCCAGGAGCATAACGAACAAAAAAAAAGAATCAAGCAAATATGTCGTTCCTATGGTCAGTTATGATCTATGGTGCATACAAAAATAGTGATTATTGCAGTTTGTCCGAATTTTCCGCCTTTCTTTGTCTCGAATTTTTTTTCCTGAAAACTTATCCAGGAGGATAACGAAAAAAAAAAACAATACGCATATCCATCGTTCGATTCGTTAGTTGGGGTTCTGAGTTCAAGTTTCCGGGCAATTTTTCCAGTTTTTCTTTCCGTAAAAACCTTATTTGGACTATTCCCAGTAAACACAGAAACGTTTAATAAACGTTGAAAAAAACGTGAAACCAAACGTTGAAAATCCGTTATTGACGTTTATTTAACGTTTTAATGTCCCTCGATTTAACGTTATTTGAAACCATTATTCAAGGTTTTTATAACGTTTATTCAACGTCAATTAGCAACGTTTTTTTAACTAACATTAAAAATAAATAAATCTCATTCCATCCACTTCACATAATTGCAACGGTTGCATTGTTTAATTTATGATTTTATATCCGTCCGAAATGGATTGAAAGGGCCTAAAGTACTATTTAATTGTGGGTTTATCCGATGGTCTTAAATCTTCTAAAATAAAACGTTGAAGTAACGTTTATAATTTCAGTTAAAAAAATGTTTCTAATTTACATTGAATTAACGTTAAAAAATCGTTGAATAATTGGTTTCACATAACGTTAAATCGCGGGACATTAAAACGGTAAATAACCGTCAAATAAAACGTTGAATAAACGTTAAAAAAACCTTGAATTATTGGTTTCAAATAACGTTAAATCGCGAGACATTAAAACGTTAAATAAACGTCAATAAAACGTTGAAGTAACGTTTATAACTTCAGTTAAAAAAACGTTTAAAATTAACTGAAAATAAACGTTTAAAATTCAACGTAAAACCGTTTTTCAACCGACTGAACGTTTCCTCAACGTTTAAAAAAACGTTAAATGCATTTTGTGTGTTTACTGGGATACGAATATTAAAAATATTAATTAGCCAAATCGGTACAGCCGTTCTCAAGTGATGCGCTTACCAACGAACAACATTTAATTTTTATTTAGTTTAACTTAGATTAATGCTATTTATATATTGTGATTTTGAAGTTATTAGGAATCAAATTAAGAAGTAAATATATTTTTACTTTTGTTCGGTCTTCTACAATTCGAATAATAAGTGCATCTTTTCACTCCCAATTCAAGTAATATTATTCATTCGTATTTCAGATGGTGTTATTACAGTTACTTTACAAGTTATGGGAAAACATTCAGCTTTCAACATCGTCAGTTGAACGCTCAAGTAACAACGATTTGGTAAAAAAAAGGGACAGAACGATGTTATTTACAGGTAAAGAGACGGACGGGGAAAATTGAGCTTTAACGGTAATTAGCTAACAGGGACAACAAATACACGATAGAAATTTACGATACAATGATGACCATTCATACTTAGGTGGCAAATCCGTAAAAACAAAATTGATAGTAGTGCAATGGTATTTCAGGTATGTACCATAAAACGATTGTTCTCTTCATAGGATTAATTTTTGTGGCGTCATACTCGTATTTTCTTAGTTGTATAATAAGACAAATTTCCAAATGTAATTTATATTATTTCTATATAAATCCTAATTGTTGATATACCTGGTTTTTTAAAATAGTAACAAGTACTGTACTGCTTTCCTTTCTTTATTATCTGATTTTTTTGTGTTAATTTTATTTTGGCGAAAATTTCAAGTACTAAATTAAACAAATGATGAAAATATGCATTATGCATATGTTCCTAACAATGGACACTAATAATAAATGTCATACCAGATTTTTATAATATTACTTATAATGTTCACTTTTAATGTACAAAAAAAGGAACAAAAGCAATCAATGAGAAATGAGGAATATTATCTATATTTATTATTATTATATTCAACGTAACTTCCATGGATTGAGGCGCCAGACAACTCAGTCGTCGATTATATCATTAACCTAAGAAAAATCAACTAGTTCGAACTAAAAACCTCTGTAAGCCGTTGCTTCCGAACCTTTATAGTTCGCGAACCAGTCGATGAACTTGTTCATAACAGATCTTTAGTTCTCACGAACTAGTTCACTGAAAAGAACAATTAAGCCCATCTCTAATTAGTGAGGCGGGGCGCATGCGCGGCTGCTGGTCCCCACAACCATTCGTCCTTTGTCCTTTCAGAAGCAAAACGTCCGGTCGTTGCGTTATTAAAATTTTAGGACGACTTCCACGCCAGTGCGAGTTCGTCGACGAGGATTCGCGGGACAGTTGGCGATAGGAGTGCGCGAGCCCGTGGAGATAAACAAAGCCGCTGCTGGTCTCCACCGCCAGCTGTAATTGTCGCTCGCATTTGTAGCAGGCCGTGTAAATAGAATAGTGTACATTTTAGTGTAAAATGTTGTCGTGCCATTGTTTGAACGTCATCATCGAGACGGAGGACGCGCTCCAGGACGTGGAGAAGGCAAAGTTGGGGCTGTCGGGGGCGGAGCTGGCGGACACCTTCTTCGGCGAGGTAGGAGAGCTGCGGAAACAATCGCCGGCGTTTGACAGTTCGTCGCCAACTCGATTCTTTGTTTTATAGGAGGTCCGACAAGTGGGCAAATTAGTAAACATTAACAAGTCCCACTCGGGGTTGATTGAAACTAGAAATGTAGGCTCTTGGGTTGTTCATTATTGTATTAATTGTGGTGTTCATTCGCATGCAGTGCATCGAGAAAAAGGTGCTTCCTGCGTCCTCGTCAACCCCAAACTGCTTGTAAGTTGACGGGGGAGGAGGTCGGAGCCCTTGTTCACTAATCCTGCTTGCAGACTAAAAGCGCTATAGAGAAGTTGCGTCTCGATCACAACTTCTCCAAATTCTACAAGATTCTTGTTAGTGGAGTGGCCGAGGAGGATTTCACGCCCAACTCATGTGAGTATCAAATGATGGGTGTGCTCGTTATGCTTGCGCTCGTCTCACAGATGTACCCACCGATGTTGAGAATGTCATCAGGGGCTTCCGACAAATAGCCGCTGACGCTCTCAAAAAGGAGGCGGAGGCTGTCGAGGAACGAATTAGAATTTTCAGTGATCAACAGTACAATAATCTGAGCGAACTGAGGGACAGGACCTTCAAGGAACAACAAATTTTAACTAAGTAAGTCCAAGGAATAGGTTATAATTTTTTGAAAAATACGAGTTGGCTTTGGAAATTTCAGATAAAAATTGACAGGTGACAGTTGAATAACTGAAAATTTAATTGGTGAAATTTAATCGACAAAAACTATCAATAATAAAATAATAACATGTTCTCAATCAATTATTGTACTGTGAAACAGAATTTCATTTGGCATCAAAGAAGTCAATTCTGTTTTTCACGTTGCCTCTTTCTGTCACAAAAAATCACGGCCAACTTGAACTTTTGAATTGATTTTTTGTTTTCCTTATCTTTTTTCAATTGTAACTTTTATTTACCCAACTGTTCAACTGAACCTATTACACAGTAATTAAATTAAATGCATTTGTGTAATGTGGAATTTAAAATGCAATAAACAAGGCAAAAAATAAGTCGGTGTGAATCGCCTTTACATAAAGTAGCAATAAAAAGTTGACAAAAAGGAATTTTTATTTAAACGCTTTTCGAATCCCTTTGCACAGCTAAATCAAACAACTTTGCTCTGACCATTTTCTTTCTAGATTCTGAAATAATAGAGAAAATTACGATTTTAAGGTGGGAAATTTTTCATTTGTTACGATTCACGGCTGCTAGATGTCGCAAAGGTCGATCATTCACCAAATGCAAAAAATTTAGCATTTTCTCTAGTTTTTTTGCCTCAAAGATTACGATGGATCGTAGTATTCGTTGTAGAAAGTAGTTTTGGAAATACAATTTGGCGATATTTCATTTAGAAACGAAAAGTTGATCGGCAGCGACATCTCATTTTCAAATTGAGAACGTAAGTTTTATATGAAACACGTTAAAAATAATGCTTAATCTCAGTTATTAGGCAATTTAGGTCATTCATCTTTTGGTAAAAGGTTTTAGTAAACTGAGGCATCTTCATCATAATCACATTCCAAAATAATCTGCTTTGGGGTCATCTTTTTCAGCATTATGTAAGAGCGTTTAATTAATTAATTATTAAATAGCTACTATTAGGATGAATCTCAAATAATGTTAATTGCAAGTGCAATGTTCAACGAATGCTGTACCAAAAAATCAGACGAATCTGTTGGAAAATTAGGAAATTAAATCCTCAAAACCCTCTTATGGAAAAATTGCATGCTGATTTCCCACCTTAAAGCATAAGAAAGTCGTGAAAACCTCCGGCATAAAAACTTTAATAATTTTTTCCACTTCTAACTTTGAACACGCCACATACCAGTACAAATAACATGCATACAAAAATAAAACGAAGCTGCGTAGGTCGCGGAATCACTTTGGAATTCGTTGCAGTGTAGAAAGTGTTGGATCTTGAAATGGAGAGAAATTAAGTTTTCTGTCGACAACCGTTTCAGACGCGATGCATAAGATTCAATTAATGTCTTCTTCAACAAATTCCAGGTCTCGGTGTACATCGTTTGAGCAAAGTGTCATAATTTGACAGTTAGTAGACTATTGTAACTGTCAAATTATGACACTTTGCTCAAACGATAACTGTAAAAAATAAAACAAAATCTAGATTCCATGGTCTCCTGAGTTTCCGATTTTATTTGTACACACGTGGGTTCATTTAGAAGGTTCCTGTCGAAGATGCAGACAGTAAAACTTGAGGATCGTTTTTTATTTTGCAGCTTTTTAAACTACACCGTTTACAGTAGTTGTTGCCAAGTGAAACTCGTTTAGTAGACAATCACTTCCAAACCATTTCTACGACCATATCTCGTTTGATTAATTCTTAAACAGTTAGAACGGTGGGCCGAAGACGAAGGCGTGAATTAAACGACTATCTGCACATGAATCATAATCGTTTTACGTTTACAAAATAATAAACAGCACTAACGTTGAGTCAACAAGCGAAGGCCGATTCATTACATTTACAACGTTCCATTTGCATTTTAAAGGCGCTTTTTTTTCGCGTTGTAATTACGCATTGTTCGCGGAGCGCTTACGACATTTATATTTAGCGTAGATAACGTTCCGATTCAGAAATAGACGGGATGTTGACGGAACCAAAAAATACGTTTAGCGTATTCGTGTTATCTAATCGAAAATAGTCGAGTTGGGTCATAACATGTTGCTTGTTGTGGCGCCGGAATTTGTTTGTAACTAACTATGAAGATTTCATTAATTTATGTAAAAAAAGGGTTCAAACGTATCTAAGAAAGTGCAAATAAAACATTGAAGTGTAAGATAAATTTAGCAGATTGTCACATCGTAATATAGAGCGTTCAAAAAAGAGGGATTTGCAGTAGTTTTGTTTTATTTTGACATTATCATGACATTTGACAGGAACTATTATTCAAAAAATAGTTTAAGCGGCGTCTAAACCGACGCCTGAATATTTAACTTGTTAAAAAAAGACACAAAATGTATCTTATATGTCGTGTCCGAAACGGTCAACTGAAAACAAATTTTTATAATTTTCTACACTTAACCCATTCCCTGCCACTATCCCACTTTGGGGATTGGAAATTTTTGTGTGCTAATTTGTGATTTTTTGGAACTCGAAAATGTAAAATATTTTGAATGCAGCTTATGTTTATTGTATAACGACATTCAATGCTTCAAATTAAATAAATCTGTTTTAGTAAAAAAGGACAAAAATAAAAATTTGGCAATTAATTACACTACATAGTTCCAAATTGATTTCATGACCTACTCCGAATCGTCCTGATTTTGTAAGCTAGTTACGTACCGTGTGATCAAAAATTATTTGATTTTTGTGTAAGTTGGCAATAGATTTAGTGTTTGTTTTTAATACGCTGTTGCGAACAGTTTTTGCTCGTTCCAAAAACTACCATTTCTTTTGCTGTGACTTTACTGTGGTAGTAGAACTTTGACTCCCCAAAAACACAACAGACTAAACAACCAAGTAAAATCACTGCTGTTTATCGCTCTTCTGAATTTTTAATCGCTTCCTCGTTCTTTAACGCTCGTCATAAATACCACATTTATACTTGTTTTAGAATCGTCCTAACGAGCGATGTTTTATTTAGGGTCGTAACTATCTGCAATGTATTTTACAGTGTGTTGCAACGTAAAAAAATATTTCTGGTGTGTAATATTAATTGGCTAATTTACGAGTAAAATATTCAAATGTGCAATGTTTAATAATGCAAATAGTGCTCAATTAATAATATTAATTGCTAGGTAGAAATAATGATTGCTCAGTAGATAAGTAAATTAAAAATAACGAAAAAATTGCACAGTATTTTAATATGATTTGCGAAGTAAAAATAATGGACGCCTTGTAAGTTGACATATTACATAAAAACACGTAGCAGTATAGAAACATAAATCATTGTAAAAATAATAAATATACAGTTGGAACAAAACTGTTTTGTTGAATTAAAAAAAATATGAAAAAAATATGTCATACAAAAGTTGTTGGATTTATTAGCGTGTATGATGTGATGTTGTGTTTGGTCCTATCTTCTTTGGTTTTGTTATTATGTCAACCAACTTTGTTTATTTAAATCGCACTTTATAATTTTTTTATGATTTTGTAACAAGCGAATGTTTCTCTATTTTGTAGTGCAAATTTACCATTATAGAAATAAAAATCAAAAATTAAAAGAGAAAAAAAACGTTGAATTTACCGTAGATACAATAGCAGTGAAGAATCAAAGCCAGCTTTTTTAGTAAATTGAATAAATCTGATAATTTTTCATAAAATTGTTTTACTTAAAAACGGTTAATGATAGGCATACCGATGATTTAAAAAAATGTTCCAAATAAATTATCTATTGGTATCTGTAACGAAAATAGGGGAGTTGTATTAAAAAAAACTGAGTTATGGCTATTTGAAGTTTCTGAATTTTACGAATTTAGTGTGACATTTTTCATAAAGTTATGTAAATCTACGACGATGCAATGGAAAGAACAATTATTTTGCTATTATCGGGCATTTTGCTTATTTCTTTATCGCGAGCAGTTCAAAAGTTATGATTTTTCAAACAAATCCTTGCAAGTCGCAATTTTTCCATAAATGTTGTTATATCTTCGTAACCCTAACAAATAAGTAAAATAACTCAGATCAAAAATGTAGCAAATTAAACAAAGAACGTAACGGCGTTAAAAAATTGATATACAGTGTGGATGAAAAGGTTGGAACTAATTCGATAACTTTTTTATAGGGAGCGACAGAAAAAATCGCTCGGGCACGTTAATTTTTAATTTTAAATGCGCTAATTCTGACATAAAAATTTGTTTTGTTATGTCATCTCTTTCAAGGCCATAACATCATTTTAATTTTTTTAATGGCAACCATAATTTTTTATTTCGTTATTTTAAAGAGCATGTTTTTTTGCGTATATTTGCATATACATAACAATATTTTTGAGAAAAAAAGAATTTTTTCGTTTGTTGTTTAGTAATTTAATTATTTTCACAATAGCAGTTTATTTAAATAACATGTGAAATTTACAAAATAATCAGATTAAATGCTCAAAGTGCCTACCTTCTTCAAGTCGACAATGACTAAGACGATGTTCAAATTCTTTATGACATTATTTAAAATTTGTGGGGTGGTTAGCAAAATTTCGTGAGTGATTCTAATTTTTAAATTTTCATTTTTTCTCAAAATTATTTTTATGTATTACAAATTTTTTTGTTTTATATGCAAAAAACATGCTCTTTAAAATGACGTAATACAAAATTAGGATTGTCATTTAAAAAAAAATAAAATGACGCCATAACCTTGACAGAGATGTCATAATAAAGCAAATTTTAATCTCAGGATTAGCACATTTAAAATTAAAAATTCACGTGTCCGAGCGATTTTTTCTGTCGCTCCCTATAAATAAGTTATCGAATTAGTTCCAGCTTTTTCATCCACACTGTATGTAGTTCCAATTGAAATAATAAAGTTGAAGTTGAAGGTTATACTTGATCAAAATATTTTAGAAAGTCAGTTAAATTTCAAATCACCATTATTTTTTTACAATCCGAGAAACCCCTAATTATCTTTATTTAAAAAAAATTAAGTTTGCTTTGTATCTCGAAAAGAAATGACGATGCGATCATAAAAAAATTTCGAGTAGTAATTAAAGTAAAATTAAAAGTAGACATTATAGACCTCGCGTGCCAAATTTGATCCCCGAATTTCGTTCAGAGCGTATTTAAGGTTTTTGAGAAATCGAGGTGATTCTATACTGTATTTAACTCTATATTCTTCTGTTATACAGTGTGGAACAAAATGATTTTCATCTAGTCACCTTTGTAATCTTTTCACATGTAACTTTTCCTAGACCACTCTACTATTTTTAAAGTTCATAGTTCTGTCAATAAATGACATCAATCAAATTATTGACAGTTATTACAATTTATTGAAGCGAATTGAATTAACAACGGTTAAAAATGTATACCGTGCAAGAGAACACTTTCATCATTAATAATGTTCAATCTGGTCGCATAGTATTGAAATTTTAATATATATTTTGAAGTTAGGATACCCTCCCCTTTTTTTGTAGAGCGGCACATCGTATTTTTACAAGGGTAATGTTAAGGTAACTAGATGAAAATAATTTTGTTCCACACTGTATTAACTGAGCGTTTTCAGTTTTTTTCTACTTGGAGACATTATTCAACTAGGAAGGAGAATTATTACGTAGACAAATATTTGAATATAGAGCAAACTAATTTTGTGCAATTTTTTCTGAGCATGTTTGTGGTGTAACTGGTATAAACTTACAATAGTGTGCAATTAAATTGCTACCACAACAAGCAAAATGTTTCTTATAAACTTACAATTTTCTCCGATGTAGAATCGTCTTGAAGAGCAGCTCGGAGAGTCCGAAACCTGAAAGTACAAATCAAACAATGTCAGCCAACCCGCAGGGGATTCCGTCGAGACTGAACGAGCCCTTGGCCGCAGGCAGCGTGAAGCCGGCCATCGTCTCCGTGAGTTCTTTTTCCGAAATTTGCGTTTGAATAAGTGCGAGTTTCAGGGGCTGAGACACACGCCGAAGCGCCAGAAAAGTCTCCCGGTTGGACGGGCGATGGTGTGGAACGAACTGTCGTACGACGCCGAGGGTTTATTCGACCTGGAGGGCGCGGAAGAGTCGCGCCACGAAACCGCCTCCGAAGCGGAAGAAACCGACGGAGAGGAAACGGCGCGCGAGGAAGGCGTGAAAATACCGAGACGAAGCGGTTCGAGCTTTGCCGTCGCCAAATCGCTCCCGATGACGATACCGGCGTTCCTGTCGAGGAATCGCAGCTTCGAGGACGTGGAGGACGTCGAACCGATCGAAAAGGACGCGACGGACATAGCGGCGAGTATCAAGGCGCTCGCCAAAAGCGTCCACGGAGATACAGTGTTCGGGGACTTACCAAAACCCAGATATACATACATTTAAATATTCCGGACGCCGTCGCGGCGGAGGCTTACATCGAGACTTTTCGTTCTTATTGTGATCTTATATAATCGTACCTTGAAAATTATTTTTGTACAAAATGTTCCTCGACGAATATTGCAGACTGCAATCAATTAAAGTACCTTGTCGGAAGGAAAAGAAATCTATTCGGACGGCCAGTAATCGTTATCGGGAGGGGGCAGCTTCTAATTCGGTTAGGATCGTTTTACTTATCGGGAAGAAGCCGGCCGAAAATGTAAGTTTCGTTTTATTGATTATTACACACGTACCCAGACATCTTCATAACATCCCAATCCCGTTAAGGTGTTTAAGTTTAAACTATTATCGTTTATTATTAATTATTGTGTTGTTTGTAATGACAAAGTCGTCGATGATCTGTTATTTTTAGTCGTTGCGAGAATTCGTTTTTTTTACCGATTTCTTTCGAAAGTTGGAGATATTTGCCATCGCTATTATTTTAGTTTGTTAACGTTGTAAACGAAAGAAATTTATGATACCTAAGTGTACAACTTATAGTATGTAAATTATTTTTAATAATTAGCAAGTTGTGCAGAATAAATTCATAAATGAGGTTAGGTTTTTCTATCATTTCAATATCCTGCTGCTTCGATTCTTTTCTCCTACACTGTTTTTAACATGAAAGATTTAAAAGGAGTTGTGGAAATCCCCGTCATAGTTATTTGTTGTTTATTTCAGTTGGTATTATGTCTATTCCATTAGTGTTTTGTAGTCGTTATGTTGGCAACTTGATTCACCATAAAGAAGCGTATACAATACACGATAACTAGAGAACGAAACCTGAGAGCCATCTATATTTAGCCACGAAATGCAAAGTTTTTTCGACATTCGTAGAAAAGACAGAAAGCATCAGTAATTATTTCCAAACAATTATCTTGTATGCTTCTTAAATTGCTGAGTTCATAAAAAAATAATTTGGCGAAAGCTCATCATTCACATACATAAATATATCAAACAGGTAACGAAGACATGGCACCTACCTTTCGTGGCTTCTATCTGTAATTTTTTATGTCAAGATTTGTTCTTAATTTTGAAAAATAATGAAAAAAAAATTAAAACTTTCGTTGTTTGATTTAAATGAAATTGTAACGCGGTGACCACAAAAAAATCTAGTATGATGGTTCCGGTTGCTATGGAAAAAAGGAGTTGAAAAAGTTTTTGAAAATAATAAAGGTCTTCAGTTGAATATAGGAATATTACTGAAGACCAAAGTGTTATTTATCCAATTTTAAGAGATTTGGTCGTAAGTTGATCAAATTTCTTACGAAATACGAAAATGACTTTATAAAAGTTCAAAGAGCAAGAATGATGCCATTATTGTAATTTAACAAAATTGTTTGACAAAATCTCATCGACATATCATCAACTTCTTCGCATATACATAAATAAATAAAATAAAGAAGACATGGCGCTCCTACCTTTCATGGCTTCTACTTGTAATTTTTTTATGTCGAGATTTTTATTATTAATTCTTAAATATAATAGAAAAAAATGTAAAACTTTCGAGCTGTTCACTTTTGTTGTTTGATTTACATGAAATACCAAAATGACTTTATAAGAATGATTCCATCATTGTAATTTAACAAAATTGTGTGACAAAATCTCATCGACATATTATCATCTTCTTCGTACATAAATAAATAAATCAGATTAATGACGCTCCTACCTTTTATGGCTTATCCTGAAATTTTTCTTTTTTTATGCCGAGATTTGTTATTTACTTTGAAAAATATTGAAAAACTTTGGAGTTGTTCATTGTTTGATTCAAATAAAATACGAAAATGACCCTCTAACAATTGAGAGAGCAAGACTGATTTCATTATGTGAAATTTAAAATAGTTTTGCAAAATCTCATCGACATATGATCTTCTTCTCCGCACATACATAAATAAATAAATCAGATAAATGGCGCTCCTACCTTTTATGGCTTCTCCTGAAATTATTCTTTTTTTATGTCGAGATTTGTTATTAACTTCGAAAAATGATGGAAAAAGAATATTGAACATTTTTCGAAATGTTCGCGTTCATTGTTTGATTGAAATGCAATGCGACTATGCATTGCCAAAAATTGAAAGAGCAAGACTGATTCCATCATGTGTAATTTAAAATACTTTTGCAAAATCTCATCGACATATTATCATCTTCTCCGCACATTCATAAATAAATAAATAATTCAGATAAATGGCGCTCCTACCTTTTATGGCTTCTCCTGAAATTTTTTTTTAAGTCGAGATTTGTTATTAACTTTGAAAAATGATGGAAATATATTGAAAAACTTTCGAGTTGTTCGCGTTCATTGTTTGATTCAAATAAAATACGGAAATGACTCTCTAATAATTGAAAGAGCAAGACTGATTCCATTATGTGAAATTTAAAATAGTTTTGCAAAATCTCATCGACATAATATCATCAACTTCTTCGCACATACATAAATAAATAAGACATGGCACCTACATTTCTGTTCGCTGTTCGCGTTTGTTGTTTAGTTGAAATGAAATACGAAAATTATTTTCTATTCAATAACAATTTTTGATAAAAAAGTGTGACAATATCGACATCTCATGAACTTACTCTCCCATATTAATCAGGTAAAGAAGGCCTACCATTCATTGCCGATTATTATTAACAATCTTCAAGAAGCGTTTGTTCATTTTGAATATAAATTACTGTACGCGTTCGTTAGCTGTTATTAATTTATCTTTATCGCAAGACGAAACACTAAAAAAACAGTGATAGAGAGTTAAAGTGTGAACCGTCACCTTCGACAGTTAAACTAATAATGCCACTTGGACGCCCAAAATCTAAATACTTATTAGATAACTTCCGGTCCGTGCAGGTACTCTAAATGGCGTTTTTTTGCACGTCGAGTGTGTCAGTATCTATTATTGAAGAATGGAAATTTTTAACAGGTGAGAATTTTGTGTCGGTAGATTGTTAATTTTGAGAAATAAGTGCAAAATTTTTAAGAACTTTGTGCGCCTCCGTTATTTGATTGAAATAGCAAAATTATTTTTAAAGAATTCAAAGAACAAAATTGATTTCATCATATGTATTTTAATAAAATAATTTAGCAAAATCTAAAGATGTCATGGCTTCATCTTTTTTTTTGTGTTGAAATGGTGCTATTAATTTTGAAAAATCTGTGTAAAATTATGAAAAACGTTCGATTTGTACGCGTTTGTTATTTGACTGAAATACGAAAATTGCTAACAAAGAATTCAAAGAACAATATTGATTTCATCGTATGTAATTTAACAAAACGGTTTGTAAAACTCATCGACACATTATCAACTTATTCGCACATATACAATCAAATACAGATGACATAAATTGCACTTAACTTTCATTGCGTGTGTTTAAAAAGAAAACAAGGCCCGCTAGGAAAAACTTTCTGCATCAATTTACTGTAGCAAAATTTCAAAGTGTCAGTTCGAGTCTGTTCATGTTTAGGTTAGCTTCCTTGTTGACAATGGGATAAAATATTATGGGATAAAAAAAGTGCAAAACATTTCCCGGTATCGTTGTGAATCCAAACATCAATCTATTCATTGTTACAGCTTCTCCTCTGTTGAGGAGAATATCGACACGACCACCAGTGGGGTCATTAATTTGATATAACTGTAAGTCGTGAATAGATCGATGAAGAAGAATCAGTCTCAAAACCGAAAAATGTCTTGAGAATATTTGGCGGCACTCAGTTACCCGTCAACCTTCATGGGTCATCAGTCTCTATGCGCAACTCGAGACCTACCAATTCAGTTTAAGAGCAACTGCATTCTCAATTAATATTTCAAAAATTGTTGTATATATAGTTAAACACGGACGTCGACCGTTAGGGACTTATATTACACAATATACATTAGAAAAAAAAAAGGTTCGGGTTTGCTTGGATTCGAAGGTTTATTATTTTAGAAGGCCAAAAAATTTAGACGAATTCGGCAAAAAATCGAAATCAATTGCGATAAATGTTGTTTGTTTTTGGAGTTTAATTACGGATTGTCTTTCATTAAAGTCTACATTAATTTTTTTACATGTTTACATTTTATTTAAAGTACCAAATTTTTTTTCCCCATCATTTAAGTAATAATAATAATAATATGTTTGTGACCTACAAATCGTTGTATACATAGTTAAACACGAACGTTGACCACTAGTGTGTTATAATTTACACAATATACAATAGAAAAAAAAGGTTCGGATTTACTTGGATTCGAAGGTTTAAAAACCAATGATTATTAAAAATGCTCATTAAAAATAAAATAAACTGTCCTAGCGTTTGGGCCGTTTTATTTCGATGGTAAATTTTAAACTGACAGATCTTGACATTTGTCGTATCTATGTTTATGTTTCTATGGTTTCTACACTGGAAAGCCGACAAATTCCATAGCCAACGCAGCCTCGTTTTATTTTTGAACGCACGTTATTTATTTATATCAATATTTGTTATCAATTTAGAAAAATTATGGAAAAATTAAT
The DNA here is from genome assembly GCA_964023215.1 of Eledona agricola. Lineage (NCBI taxonomy): Eukaryota > Metazoa > Arthropoda > Insecta > Coleoptera > Tenebrionidae > Eledona > Eledona agricola. Next base: position 1,431,131 of record OZ026861.1, read on the forward strand.
GCAAGTGAAACTACCGTACGCCAGCCGAACAACAATTAAATAAATGACTGACGGATATTTCCGGATTTTTTGCTATAATGAGTCATCTCCGGTTACAAATTTTAAAATTAATTTTTTGCGTTGCACAAAGGTTTGTTTCAAGGCTATCGTGCGGAATCAAAATTTAGGTAAATTATCTGCAATATAAATTAAAGAAGTGACAATTATAGTAATAAAAAGGCACACCTTTTCCATTTTATAATTTAGTGTCAATTTTGAAGTTCTAACAGATGACATTAATCTGTGGCAATGCCCAACTCATCTGTGTTAATCTGTGCTAGGAAGAGCTAGAAACAACGCAAACCTAACAAAAATAATTTCAATAATTTATGGACATCTGGTATATATCTAGGGACTTTGGACCGTACCTGACCTAAGAGCCATCTATGGTTACTCTCCTAAAACTAAAGAAAAACAATTAAATAAAACTTGACTCGAATCACATAAACCGACAATTTAAAGAGAACAAACGACTTACTTCTTATACAAAATTTAACAATAAATAAAAACAACGTTGATTATTTTCTTGATTTACATGAATAAATAGATTGGTAAAAGTAGAAAACTGTATTATCGTCTAATTCAATGTCATTTGTTCTTGTTTTTCTTCAATCAAATTCCTAACCTATAAACGAAGAAGCAAAATAAGCCGCTTTAAAATGAAAACAACTAACAGTTCAACGGTGAACGCGGACACGTACCGAAAACTAGTAAAAACCTACATGGATCTGGTAAAATTTGAACGTTTCTTTAGCCCAACCTCGAAATTCAAAAAACTATTGTAGCACGCCTACGAAGCCGCTTTATTCTGGGCGGACAAAGTCGTGGCCTTAACTGGAAACCCCCGCGACGTCTACTGGCTAGCACAATGCATGTTTGTCTTGAAGCAATACCACCGAGCCTCGCACTTGCTTCGATCGAGGAACTTGGAGAAAAACTACATTCTCTGCAACTGTTTGACTGTCAAGTGTCTTTTAGAAGCCGGCGAATACAACGAGGCCCTCCAAGTCATGAACTCAATCGATCTCGACATTCTGGGCCACAGCACCAGTGTCCACACTTCATACCCCGCAAACGTCGACGCCATGCTCTTCGATGACACGCCACGAAATGTACGTGTAACATAAGATTTGGTGCTTTATTGGTTGTTGTTGTAGCACGTTTTTGCAGCCGTGCTCTTGCTCAAAGGAAAAGTACTGGAGTGTATGGATAACCGAGGCTTGGCTGCCGAATGTTACAAGCAGTCGTTACAGTACGATGTATATTGCTACGAAGCGTTCGACTCGCTCATCAAATATCAAATGCTCACAGCCAACGAAGGTATTCTACGTACTAATGATTTAATGAATTAACTGATGTAATGAATTTTAGAAAAGGAATTGTTGCAGTCGTTGCCTGTGACCCAACAATGCAACGCCGAAGAGTCCGACATTTTGATCACACTATACGAGAGCAAAATGAAAAAGTATCACACTCCGGCCCCCGCTCGAATCGTCACGGGCAAAATAACCTCTCAGTCGCAACTCATTTCCTCGCTACCTAATACACCGAAACTGCTCGTCACTTCCAATATGATAAGTACACCGAACGTGGCGCGCAACAACGACAAGAATCTGATGCACGTTGAGGCGGACCTTTCGGTTTTATCGAGGTTGAAAGAGAGCTTGGACATGCAAGTGGCCGAAGCCGAACGTCTTTACTACAACTGCGACTATCAGCAGTGCAGCGAACTGACCGATGCCATCCTCCGTGAGGATCCTTATCACACCGCCTGTCTTCCTATCCACATCTCGTGCCAGGTCGAACTTAAACTCAGCAACAGTAAGTTGACTATCGATTGATCGTAACGTTTAGTTGTCTCAGAGTTGTTTTCGTTGGCCCACAATTTGGTGGATTTGTATCCGAACTGGGCGGTGGCGTGGTTCGCCGTCGGCTGCTACTATTACATCATCGGCAAGCGGGACTACGCCCGACGGTATCTAGCAAAGTCCACTTGTCTCGATCGACTTTTTGGGCCCGCATGGTTGGCCTACGGTCACTCGTTCGCAGTAGAAAACGAACACGACCAAGCCATGGCCGCCTACTTTAAAGCGTCGCAACTTATGAAAGGTTGCCACTTGCCCTTGTTGTACATCGGACTCGAGTGCGGCCTCACCAATAACATCAAACTGGCGGAGAAGTTCTTCAAACAGGCGCTTAATATCGCCCCAGACGATCCCTTCGTCTTGCACGAAATGGGCGTCATAGCTTTTCAGAATCTCAAGTAAGTTACCGGGTGACTATAAATGATTGACATTTTTTGTGTTAGGTTGGCAATATTTTTAGCTCTTCCATTGGGTACCCTGATTTTCAAATTTTAAACTGTCAAATAAACGTCAAATTTAAAAATTGTCAGAATTGTTTTCAAAATGGTTTTTACAGCTGAAATAGCTTTTCAGAATCTCAAGTAAGTTACCGGGTGACTATAAATGATTGACATTTCTTGTGTTAGGTTGGCAATATTTTTAGCTCTTCCATTGGGTACCCTGATTTTCAAATTTTAAACTGTCAAATAAACGTCAAATTTAAAAATTGCCCATATTAGAATTGTTTTCAAAATGGTTTTTACAGCTGAAATTGCTTTTCAGAATCTCAAGTAAGTTACCGGGTGACTATAAATCATTGACATTTTTTGTGTTAGGTTGGCAATATTTTTAGCTCTTCCATTGGGTACCCTGATTTTCAAATTTTAAACTGTCAAATAAACGTCAAATTGAAAATTGTCAGAATTGTTTTCAAAATGGTTTTTACAGCTGAAATAGCTTTTCAGAATCTCAAGTAAGTTACCGGGTGACTATAAATGATTGACATTTTTTTGTGTTAGGTTGGCAATATTTTTAGCTCTTCCATTGGGTACACTGATTTTCAAATTTTAAACTGTCAAATAAACGTCAAATTTAGAAATTGTCCATATTAGAATTGTTTTCAAAATGGTTTTTACAGCTGAAATAGCTTTTCAGAATCTCAAGTAAGTTACCGGGTGACTATAAATCATTGACATTTTTTGTGTTAGGTTGGCAATATTTTTAGCTCTTCCATTGGGTACACTGATTTTCAAATTTTAAACTGTCAAATAAACGTCAAGTTTAAAAATTGCCCATATTGTAGTAGTATAATAATAATGTTTAATTTCAGATTTAGTCTTAATGCGGTTTTGGACAAGCACGTGTTTTCTCTTAACTTAACTTAATGTAATGGCTTCCATAATTCTTATTGATAATGTAGAAAACTGTAATTCAGGGTAGCCAACTGTGTTCCACGCATTCAATTCAAATTTTCTACTACAATATCAGAATTGATTTCAAAATGGTTTTTACAGCTGAAGAGCATTTCGATCACTCGCTGTAACATTTTCTACGTAATTTGCCACTTTTCGTTTGTCATTATTCAGTAAGTTACACTTTTTGACAACATTCTAACCTGAAAAGTTAATAGACATAAATCACGACGACAGTTAATCTGGTACCAATTCCTCACGGTTGCCAATTATTATACCTAAATTTAAGTCGATCATTTATAGTCACCCGTAGAAGTGTACAAGTGGCGGACGTGGTATTTGATCGAGATGTAGTTTTAAGGCCGCTGAGAAGCATTTTCGCGACGCTTTGGAGTGCGTGAGGAAAATCCAACCCGAAGTCTTGCCCAAACGATGGGAGTCGCTTCTCAACAACCTGGGGCACACCTGTCGCAAGTTGAAAAAGTACGAGGAAGCGTTGGAGTATCATCAACAGGCGCTGTTACTATCGCCGCAGTCGGCGAGCACGTATTCGGCGGTGGCGTTCGTGCACGCTCTGATGGGGCACACGGAGGAGGCGGTCGATTGGTTTCACAAAGCTCTGGGTCTGAGGAACGACGATTCGTTTTGTACGACAATGTTGAACTACGTCATTGAACAGCTGACGGAGGAGCGGCCCCCATATCCAGGTACGATCGAGCTTGTGTTTATGTCCATTTTCATGGTTAACGAACAGGTGCCCCCGACTACATCCCGAGCTTCGCTCTCCAGTCGAAAGTTGACGAAGTCGGATCAGAGAGCATGAACCGCTCGCAGTCGACGGGGATGGACATGAGCATGAGTATTGAAGTGGACATGGCGGACGCTAGCGGTATTATCCGCGAATGATTTATTTTTAAAATATAAAGTGAGGTTAGCAAATAAATTTTAATTGTGTTTTGAGGCGGTACGGTCCTGTCGTGTCAAATCGACAGTGCCGCCAATGTATTTAGTGATTTTCTTATTTCCAATGGTGACTCGACTCCTGACAATTCTACCAATCTTTTTTTTTTAAGTCACTAATTTTTGCGAAATGAAACGAAGCTGCGTGGGCCGTGAAATAAATTTGACATTTGGACGAGTGAAATTAATTATTTTGTTTTGCTTCGGATACAATACATTTAACAATAACACCATCACATAAAAATTTTGAGTAAATTGCAAAAAACCGCTAAAAATCTCTAAAAGTAGCAAAAAAAAAGAGCTATGCAAGCGCGAAAATGTTTTACGAACTACATTAAGTATGTTTATTATGTATTTCGATGCGCTGAATCCAAAACCGAAATTTCATGTTTTCGTGGGGAAAACAAAGTCAAAATTATCATAATCAGTTTTTATTATTATTTTTTTAATCATTCAGCCTCTGATATTTTAAGTAATTATTAATTTATCATATCATATTTTTACTCCCCTTATTTAAAAAAGCACAAATAAATATACTTTTTTTTTAATATTATGAAATAAAATAAAAGCTACGAATCAAAATTAATGCTTTTAAAGTAAAAAGAAATTACCTAGTAAATATGTATAGGTAGGTACAACAAAAAAAAACACTCTTTCATCTTAACAACAAAATTATTTTTTCTAAACTTTGGTCATTTTGTATGGTACTCTTGCTAACGAACTACAATAAAATTCAAATGAATAAGTCCCTATCTACCACATACAACAACTAAATAAATATTTTTGATGCACATAATCCTTCAATCGAATGTATCAAAATAAAAAGAGCTTTGCAAAAGCTCCCGAATGCAGTTTCCAGTTTTTTTGCCGAAACTAGGCCGAAACCGAAATCGAAAGTTCGGTCGGACACTTCTGTCAAATGTCACACTGTAAAATATAAAACAAAAGCTTTATAAATGATTGATTTTGTTGTTAGGTTGGCAAAGTTTTCTGGCTTTTGCATTGGGTACGTCACATTTACTTCATAAAATGGCTGTCTATAAATTATTTAAATTTTTAAATTATAAAACCGACAAAACATTTTAAGCAAAAATAGTCAATTTTTGACTAATAATGGGAATTAGAAAAATGTTTTTTACCGGAAGAAAACAAATGGATTCTAAGCTCTGTTACCGTTTATTTAGTTATCTTGTTATTAACATTTTACTTACAAAAATAATGTCATCGTCAAACTAGTGACAAAAACAAAAGATCGCATATAACAAATCAAATATCGATCGCAAACAAATCGAATATTTATGGTCAAATTGGAAAATTTAATAAAATTAAACGAAAGCTTGATTCCATGGCCTACTTACTCATCCCGTTATATTGGTGATTTTTGTCACTTAGGGTTGGTGGTAATTTTATTTTCCCCCAAACGATTTGACAGTTCAATTTGACATTGACAGTTTACAAGTGTACAGGGTGAAGTCATAACAAGGCGTGTGAATATAAATTTCGTAAAATAATGGAAACGTACGATGTAATTGTCAATCAGCCCGTCGTCATCGATAACGCAAGTCATTAAATAACGAAAAACCGCAAAGCGTTAGTTGTGTCGTCTTTCAGGGATCCGGTGTGATCAAAGCGGGTTTCGCAGGGGACCAAATTCCAAAATGCCGCTTCCCGAACTAGTAAGTGTCAATTTTTGGCTTAATCTTTGTTTGAGTTTGTTGTGTGGACAGCATCGGCCGCCCCAAACACGTGCGAGTGATGGCGGGGGCGCTGGAGGGCGACATCTTCATCGGACCCAAGGCGGAGGAACATCGGGGACTGCTCGCCATCAAATATCCCATGGAGCACGGCATCGTCACCGACTGGAACGACATGGAGAAGATATGGACGTACATTTACAGCAAAGATCAACTGTCGATTTTCTCTGAGGAACACCCGGTTTTGCTGACGGAAGCGCCTCTGAATCCGCGCCCCAACCGAGAAAAAGCGGCCGAAATTCTATTCGAGTCGTTCAACGTACCCGCGTTGTTTATATCCATGCAGGCCGTGCTTAGTTTGTACGTTGCACAAATCGAGGAGTGTGTGAAATTTCGCTTTGGTTTGTAGGTACTCGACTGGCAGGACTACGGGCGTAGTCCTGGACGCAGGCGACGGAGTCACCCATGCAGTGCCTATCTACGAGGGTTTCGCAATGCCTCACAGTATTATGCGGGTGGACATCGCCGGTAGAGACGTTTCGCGCTACTTGCGCCTTCTCCTACGCAAAGAGGGCATAAACTTTCGAACGACGGCCGAGTTTGAAACCGTGCGGACCATCAAAGAGAAGGCGTGCTATCTGGCCAACAATCCCTTGAAAGAAGAGTCGGTGGACACGGAGCATTTGAACTACACATTGCCCGATGGGAACGTGATCCAGATAGGGCCGGCGAGGTTCCGAGCGCCCGAAGTCCTCTTCAGGCCCGATTTGATCGGGGAGGAGTGCGAGGGTTTGCACGAAGTGCTCGTTTATTCCATTCAGAAGTCGGACCTGGACCTGCGTAAAGTTCTGTTCAAAAACATCGTCCTGTCGGGCGGGTCGACGCTGTTCAAGGGATTCGGCGATCGGCTCTTGAGCGAAATCAAAAAGTTGTCGCCCAAAGACGTGCAAATTAAGATATCGGCGCCGCAGGAGCGGTTATACTCGACATGGATCGGTGGGTCGATCCTCGCCTCGCTGGACACGTTTAAGAAGATGGTGGTGTCGAAACGCGAGTTCGACGAGGAAGGACAGAGAGCGGTGCACAGAAAAACGTTTTAGGGAATCGTAGGTAGGTCAAGCTTACACAATTAATTTATGATCGTAATATTATACGGATAAGCTTCAAGTCGTCACCGCTCGTTTTTTTTATTATTAATCGAGCACCTAACATGCAGCTTTGTATAATAAATTATTCATTTTTGGGCGGCGTTTCAATCCGACGCTTGCTGTTTGTGGTTGACTTTTCGGTGCGATTTCAAGTTGCCCGTGGTGGTGAACGCCTTGCCGCAGTCGGGGCACACGTGCGGCTTCTCTCCGGTGTGCGTTCGCGTGTGGATCGTGAGGTGGATCTTTTTGGAGAAGCCCCGTCCGCAGATCTGACACGCGTACGGTTTCTCGCCCGTGTGTTTTCGCATGTGTATCCGGAGGACGCGCGGGTGCACGAACGTCATTTCGCACAGGTCGCAGGGGTGTCGCTTTTCCTCGCAGTGGGCGCTGTTCATGTGCGTGGACAAGTTGCTGCGGGTGGAGAACGTCTTACCGCATTTGCTGCACACGTAGGGCCGTTCGCCTGAAACATCTAAACATATTAAACACAAGACCACTTCAATTACCTTTTTTTTAATAATTTTAAATTAATACTTATTGGCATCAGATGGGCCATCAATGAATTTGAACAGAATTTTGATCGACAGTTGCCAAATGTCATAATTTGACAGCTGCCAAATGTCATAATTTGACAGCTGCCAAATGTCATAATTTGACAGTTTCAAACAAACGTCAACATTTGTAAACATAAAACAAAAGCTTTCACAGCCTCCGTTTTTTTTACGCTTGTTACGTTTTCTTAAAATTATATAACAAATTATTTATTAAAAAACAGGGCTGTTTCTCATCCGAGACCGCTCAAACAACACATTTAATAATGTCTTCTTCACAAATTTAGTGGACGTCGTTTGTGCAAATTTTTGAATGACAGCTCGTGTCAAATGTAAATATTGGAAAAAACAAAAGATAGATTCCTTAGCACATCTAAATATATTAAGCACAAGACCACTTCAATTAACTTTGTTTTAAATTAAAACTTATTGAATGAATTTGAACAAATTTTTGAACGACAGCTGTCAAATGTCATAATTTGACAGTTTCAAACAAACGTCAACATTTGTAAACATAAAACAAACTTTCACAGCCTCCGTTTTTTTAACGTTTGTTACTTTTTGTTAAAATTATATAACAAACTATTTATTAAAAAACAGGGCTGTTTCTCATCCGAGACCGCTCAAACAACACATTTAATAATGTCTTCTTCACAAATTCAGTGGACGTCGTTTGTGCAAATGACAGCTCCTGTCAAATGTAAACGTTGGAAAAAACAAAAGATAGATTCCTAGATCTTAAAAACGACTCACCCGAATGTACCCTGACATGAACGTTGAGGTTATATTTCTTGGCGAAGGCTTTGGCGCACTGCTTACACTTGAAGGGTTTGTCGTCAGGAGGGGCGTGCGTCAACATGTGGTGGTGCAGGCCCGACGAACAGTTGAACGTTTTTCCGCATACCGTGCACAAATACTTTCGGTTCTTCTCCGAGTCGTTGGGCGAGTCGAGGGGCGTCTCCTCGAAATTGATGTCGACAAACGACTGAGGTTGAATGTCGCTGAAAACTGAAGATAGGATGGTGTGGTGAGGTGGGTTTGCGGCTGGGAAGACTGACCTTCGAACGAACACACATGGCACAAGTCGGAGCCGCTGTTAAACACGTAATTGGAACACTTTGATGAGGAGGAATTGAGGCAAACTTTGACGTCGTGGAGGGTGTAAATTATGGAGGCCAAGTCCGATGCGGATTCGATTTTTGGAACATTGGGCGGCTGAACGATCTCGTCGTTGATTGAGATGGTCGCTTTTAAGGTGCAGTTCTCGGCCCGGACCAAGACCCCCTTGTCGATGGTGACTTTTCCTAAGTTGAGGTTTACGTGTAAAACGGCGACGAATTCGAGTCTGGGGTCGACGTGGACCGCCCACAGTGTCGACGGGAGCGAGAATAAGTGCAAGTTTCTTGCTAGTTCGGAAATCTCGTCTGCACACATTTCGATTTGAGGTTAGGTTGGGCTGAGACTTGTAAACAAGCGAGTGCACAGTATCACCAACTCCCGAAAATATTTACCCCTAAAGTTAAAGTCAAAAACCCCACAAAAATCGGCACAATTACTTGAAAACCCCCCTAAAAAAAATTTACGTTTTGTAATATTCTTTATTTATAGTAACGAGGAATTGTACTAGATCTCGCCAAGTCGCTAGATCAACAAATAAATATGATTGTCTAGATTGGAGTTATCCAAGGGCCTAAACTTGTAAATCAAACAGTCCCTAAAAAATCCCATCCCATTTATTTACCCCCTAAGTTGGAAACCCTGCGATTGCAGTTGGCAGCGCTGGTTAGCTACCAACCGCGACTTTTGGTGTAAATGCATACAACCAACAATACACATCAACGAGAACCAAAGTCTCCTTCACGCTTTATATTACTATTTATATTATATTTTATAATCGAGTAAATGGAGGATAACTAAATAAAATAACCCAGGATAATTGAATAAAAGTTGTTTTATTACCAAAAGATTCAGTCTGTATTTAAAAAAGGGATTTTGAATGCAGGCACCCAACAATACACGACAACGAACGTTTTATGTAGTCTGCCACAAATTTTCTAATTAAATTGATTGATTTAATCACTAAGCAAAAAAAAAGGTGATGTGCATTTCTTAATTTCTTGCGTTGGCATTACTGGCATACTTTGACAGGTGACATTTGAACGGACAATGTCATCTGTCACCAAATAAATTTTCTAATTTTCATAAATTTAAGCATTTGCTAAACATTCCACTCCGCTTCGTCGATTCACCGTAAAGAACACACAACTGCGAATTAAAAAATCGTACCGTGCACGATTCTCAACTTTCGATTTGTAGGTTATGCCAAGTCATGGACGTGACCGTCTTGTTCAAAGCCTGTGTAAAAACCGTACGCACCACAAACCGTGCTCTAGGAGTCGCAGACTCACGTCCAAATCCTCTGAAACCGACCGCGAAAGATGCCAACCTCTGCACCGCCAAGGAAGTGATCAAACAAATCACTCACCTCCGGAACTTTCTCCAGGACAACAAAGCCGCTTACCTAAACGTCCTCAACTACTTATCGACCAACAAAACGATGAGCGACGTCGACAGGGAACAGATAGACGCCACCGCCGAAAAAATAGTCACCAGCTGCACCGCTCTGATAAACGACTACAAACGGGAAATTCACAAACAGCGCCACACGGAGCAGCGACAGGAACACTACGTGAACGTCATCGAATCACTGGAGCGCTACTTGAAAACCGTCAGTAAAATATACGCCGAAGCGAAAGCCATTCGAGTGAAACGTGTGATTGAGACTCATAAAGTGTCGAAACTTGAAACTGCGTCGCCCGCGATGCCGCCCCCGGCAACCCCCCCTCCGGCGCCGGCGCCCGACGCCGAACTGTCCGTCGAAGAGATGCAAATGTTCGAGTCGGAAAACGAGATGCTGTTCAACGAACTCAACGCCACTTCGGAGGAAGTGAAACAGTTGGAAAGCAAAGTGGTGCACATCGCCGAACTGCAGGAGTTGTTCACCGAGAAGGTGATGCAGCAGGAGCAGGACATCGAGCGCATCTCCGGAAACGTGGTGAACGCCACCAGCAACATGAAGGACGCAAACGAGCAGATCCGGCAGGCGATTCAAAGAAACGCGGGACTCAGGGTTTGGGTGCTGTTCTTCCTGCTCGTGATGTCCTTCTCGCTGCTTTTTCTCGACTGGTACAACGACTAGGCCGCGCGTACACAAAAAATAAATTTATTTTATATAATAAAAAACAGAAGCATATATGTATGTATAGTTCTTTTCATATAACTCGGTAATAAAGAAAACTCTTCTCTTAAGATAACATTAAACATAGTTTGACTAGTTGAAGCATAACATTGTGCGCGCGGCCGCTGGAGACGACGCCGCGATTTGGCACCAGGAACTGCGAGACGCCGCGACCGCGTCTCCACCGCGCCGCGCCCCAGGTCTAATAACATAAAACGATTGTTTGTTTGTTTGTTTGTTTGCTTGTCGGTTTTTCTCATACTGTACAAATACTATTAAGTAAGTGAGAAATCACATTAGCAAAAAATACTTAAAAGTAGACTCGTGCAAAACTCAAAGATTTATCGTGTCGAGATCCTGTATGGGGGCGCGCGACGGCGCCTGATTGCCGTCGGGCGTGGCCCTCGTCGTCGGCGTGCCGCTCGCCCCCGACGAGTTCGAGTTCATGTTCAACTTTCCGATAATGTTGGGAATGTTGAAGTCGGAGTTCGGCAGCTTCTTCATGATCTTTCCGGAGGTGATGAGCCTGCCGAAGCCCTCCTGGTGGGCGAAGGCGTACCCAGAGCGGATCGAGCGCCTCGCGCGTCTCGCGGACGGCGTCCGAAGCACGTCCTGGCTGTGTCGAGATCTCACCTGCGCCAGGCGCTGCTTCAATCTCACCCGATCCGAGAGCGTGGGCGCCACGTCCACGAAATAGAACCGCCACGCGAGCACCGGCATTACCGAGATTGTGACGCACAACACCGTCGTGAACCAGAACTTCACCTCGGACATGGCCTGCGTGAGCGAGCCCACGTACTGACCGCCGATCACGTAGTTGTAAAAGTAGTCCATGATAAAGTAGAAGGCGAGCGAGCCCCAGATCATTATGTGGTTGAAAACGGTCCAGTAGAAGGTGTCCAAAGCGATCTGCGCAGTGTTCACGATGACCAGTATTGCGGCGGCGACGCTGCAGAAGAGCATGTAATCGGAGAGGCCGTGTCCGTTGGGACTGACGGCGTCGTAATACGTGCCTAGAAAAAAAAACCCCACCGTTACTTACTACTCTATTTGCTCGATTTGCCAACTTACCGAAGGGTATGAAGAACAAAACGATCGAAACGAAACAGCCCTGAAGGGCGCTCCGAAAGAACTCCTTCTTGTTGAAAAAGGTATTGTAGTGACCCGGTCTGTACAGTTTCGGATAGAGGATCGAGTTTTTGTCGTTGACGTCCTGGTCGAAAATGCCCAAGGCGAGGACGGGCAGAGAGGTGTAGAACAGGTTGTAGACGGAAATGTACATGGGATCGAAAACCGTCTGTGAAACATTATAAGAATAAAAATAAATAAATAAAAAATGAAGTTGTAATTTTGGTGGATGCGCCGGGCGAAATTATATAAAATTTAATATTTAACAGCTGCTGTTGGGGAGTGTCAAAATAAGAGTGTTGGTCACGTCGATTATGAACCATACAAGAATTCACATTCTGCAGAAAAAATTTTTCGAATAAACAGAATGATTTTAAAATGTGAATCGTTTCTATGAGTTTTTTACATCTTTTCTGCCATTTAGTGCATCAAATCATAAAATACAAGTAATGGAAACAAATGTTTGTTGAGTTTATTAGCGTGAGTTATGTGATCTTTTTAGTATATTCTTTGCTTGGCTGTTATGCCAACCGACTTGTTTTTTTTTAAACGGTAGACAATAATTTATTTCGATGGCCTCAAATCAAGTCGAAATATGCTCTCTCTCCACTTTTTTTCATTCCAAACCTCGTATATTCATTTTTACAATATTAGTATTTTTACAAATAGGACATTATCAATTAGTTTGTCACATTATTTCATTGTTTATAACGAAATATATATAATAATTGCAAGACTGTCAAACAAGCGTATTTTATATATTTTGTCGTGTAATTTTATCAATATAGAAATACAAAAAAAAAACAACGATAAATTGTTTTCCCTACTTCGCGTCTATAACAAAACTGTTAAAGCACTTAATCGAGTGTAATTTAATTTTTTAGGTTGGTATAACATGATCAGAAATATCATGTCAAACGTCAAAGTAAACACCAACACAAAACGTCCAATATTTTCAATTTAAATTAGCTTTTCTCAATTATTATAAACATTAATCGTTACGTTGGATGTGTTTTGAGCACTTAAAATTAATCTTATCACAATATTTTGTTGAAAATTATTTTCACCGACAACTGTTCTAATTTAAATTAGCTTTTCTCAATTATTATAAACATTAATCGTTACGTTGGATATGTTTTGAGCACTTAAATTAATCTTGTCACAATATTTTACCAAATATGATTTTCACCGACAGCTGTTCTGTTCTGCATTTGAAAATCGAAATTTCAATTTTGACAATTCTCAACCAACCCATGCAAAACTCCCCAAATTATAAAATTGCAGATTTTTAATTAAAAATTGCATGTGACGCAAAATAAAAAAATTATATAAAAAAACTCGTTCATAAGGCTATTGTGGCACTCGATCTTTGCTCGTTTTATAAACTTAAGACTCGTGCAATAAAATAAATATCCTAATTGCACTCGTTCTTTAATATACTATTGTGAAATAGGCGTATTTTTTCTGTTTTGTAGTGCAACTTTATAGTTATAGCAAAACATAAAAAATAAAGGAGAAAAAATGATTTAGTAAGAGAACACATCAAAACTGGCTCGATGCGTCAGACACTTTCTGTCCAATTAAAGTATGTTTTTTGTTTTTTACTTGATGCTTATGCGTATTCACAAGAAAATTCTCCATGAACACGAGTAAAAAATGTATACAAGAACAGTCAACTTTCTGGCAAAAATCGAAGGCAAGAAAAAATGGCAGTTCAGTTGATATTGAAGTGTTTCGGAAACGAATTCATTTGATGTAATATCAAATCCAAATCAGATCGGATGGATTAATCTAAATTCACTACTTCACTTCTCAAAATTCAATAATAATAATAAGCAACATCTTAGTCTTATTTATCATCTCAAATAAATCAAACACTTATGCGGCAGTAATCTAATGACATTTAAAAAAACAACTCATAAAATATCAAGAACATTATAAAACTGAAAAATATGTAAATGTAATTATGGTGGATGCGCCGGGCAATTTTTTTACAAGAATTAATATTTAATAGCTGCTGTTGTGAATTGGCAAAATAAGAGTATTGGCCAATAAATATTCAGTGCGTGATTAGTTTGCGATAAAAAATAACACATACAAGAATTCACATTCTGCAGAAAATAATTTTTTGAATAAACAGAATGATTTTAAAATGTGCTTAAGCACAATCGTTTCTATCCCGTTTTTTAATATCTTCTCTGCCAATTAGTGCATGAAACCATAAAATTGTGAAAAAATGTTTAATACAAAAGTTGTTGGGTTTATTATCGTGTATGATGTGATTTTTTTATGTTGTTAGTTCGGTCCTATCTTTATTTTGTTTTGCTGCCATGCCTACCAAATTGTTTTTTTAAACTTACCTAACAATTTATTTGATATTTTGTAGTGCGATTTTAATATGATAGAAAAACATTGAAGAAAAAATGAAGCAGAAAAAATGATTTAGTAAGAAAACACATCAAAACTGACCTGATAATTTTGAGCACCTACTATAAATTTTTATAATTTATTTTGTTTACTTGATTTTCGAATAATTTTATTTTTCTGTTCATTGAAAGTACGTTTTTTGTTTGTTACTCGATGCTTGCCTATTCAGCAGAAAATTCCCCATAAAAACGAGTAAAAAATATTATTATACACTGCAATTTGATAAAAAACTGAGGGCAAGAAAAATTGCAGTTCAGTTCAGATTGAAGTGTTTTTGAAACGGTTTCAATTCATGTAATATTTATCCAAATCGGATGACAAATACGCAAGACAGCACCAGTTTTTTTGAAGTTTTTTGTTAGTACAGACAATTTAATTAAATATCACATTCTGTAGGTAAAAACATAGCTCAATAAATAATACCTTCTTGGCACTTATTGAAACCAAGCGATGGCCAATATTTTTATTTATTTTTATATATCGATTATTTTTATTTTTTCTGTTGACTTAAAGTGCGTTTTTTTCTTTATTACTTGATACTTGCGTATGCAGAAGAAAATTCCCTATAAAAACGAGTTAAAAAATATAATTATAAACTGCAATTTGTAAAAGCCATCTGTCAAAAAACAGAGAAACAGATTTAAGTGTTTTAGAAACGATTTCAATTGATGTAATTTTTATCCAAATCGGATGACAAATACGCAAGAAACATCACCAGTTTGTATGAAGTTTTTTGTTAGTACAGACAATTTAATTAAATAGCACATTCTGTAGATAAAAACACAGCTAAATAAATAATACCTTCTTCTTGGCACTTATTTAAACCAAGCGATGGCCAATATTTATATTTATTTATTTTTATATATCGAATATTTTTATTTTTTCTGTTCGCTTAAAGTGCGTTTTTTTAATTTCTTGATACTTGCGTATGCAGAAGAAAATTCTCCATACAAGCCTGTAAAAAATATAATTATACACTGCAATTTGTAAAAGCCATCAGTCAAAAAACAGAGGGCAAGAAAAATTGCAGTTCAGTTCAGGTGGAAGTGTTTTGTGTTGAAATGGATTTCAATTCATGTAATTTGTATCCAAATGATAACAAATACGCAAGAGGCAGCACCAGTTTTTTGAAGTTTTTTCGTAGTGGACAATTTAAGTAAATTGTAGGCAAAAACATAGCTAAATAAACAATACCTTCTTCTTTGCAGTTATTTAAATCAAAGCGATGGCCTATATTTTCTACCTACCATTATTTTAAACTACTTTACTTTTAGATTTTTACGGAGCTACACTTTTTCTATATGTATAACAAATTATACTACTGAAGTTTTTCAGTTTTATTACTTGGACATATTAATTTTAACTTAGCAAAACATTATTCAGGATCGAAGGAGAATTATTTACGCAGCCAAAAATATTTAATTACTTAGCAAAATTATTATAAGACATGTACAATCGGGGACTGAGTAAAAATTGTACGCTCGTGGACAGTCAAACCTAACACTCGTGTCATGCAAATACCGACTCTATGAGATATTGCATTGAGTCGTTATTTGCCGGAATTTTAACCGTCGCGTGTGATGCGAATACCGACTCAATGACAATGTCTCATAGAGTCGGTATTTGCATGACATGACTGTCCACGGTGTACAATTTTTACTTGGCATTAAAATCGTTGCCGCTTCATTTCCACTCACCTGGGCGCTGAAGCCGCAGAAGAAGGCGTACCAGAAATGGCAGAGCGTGAACGCGAAATTCTTATTGAAGAAGTAGCGCAGGAAACTGCACATCCGATAGTAGGACCAGCGACCGTGCACCAGAAGCAACCGCTCCAGGAAGCGGAACTGGGCGATCGAATAATCGGACGCTAGCACCGCCTGCATGCCCTCCTGGCCCGAAATCCCGACGCCTATGTGCGCCGCCTTGATCATGGACACGTCGTTGGCGCCGTCGCCGATCGCCAGAGTCACCGCGTGCCTACTCTTCTTGATCAGCTCCACCACAAGCGCCTTCTGGAGCGGCGTCACCCGACAACAGATGACGGACTTGCACTGCATCACCACGTCGAGGAAGAGGCGCTCCAGCTGCGGATGCAGACAGTGGACGAGCGAGTGACCGTTGACGACGATGGCGAAGCCGGCGGACGACTCCTCCACCACCACCTGGTGCTCCAACGAACCCCCGCGATACTCTAACTCGCTGCTGCAATTAGAAAGCGTTAACGAGGACGCGATGATGTTAGAACGCCAAGAAACTACAGATTAGAGAGCAGGTAGATGATGATTAATCGACTGACACGTGCTAGAAAGAAACAACTCCAAGTCTCGACTAAAGTTAGTTCGGTTAGCACATACAACAACGATAAACAGAAGAACCGACTGATTGTTGCTGGTCTACCTTGCTCTCGTATTGGCGCTTCTTTCATTGTCAGCGTCCCACCTGAAAGTGACGACACTGACGGCCAAGGCCGGGGGCGGAGCCCCGTCTTGCTGCAGGGGAGGCGTCGACGTCCCCGTCGAGTGATCGTTGGGGTCCATTCGTCCGTTGGACGCAGGAGTTTGAGGCTGGAAAGTGTTGACGATCTTTATGCTGTCCTTGAACTTCTGCAGCTGCTGGTGGACCTCGTCGTACGTGGAGGCGTCCACGATGAACACGTCCACGAGTTCGTCGGTCAACAGCTGACACGAATATCCAATGTTTATGGCCGTTTCTAATACAGAACGTAAACAGGACCACGTCGACGTCTCATCATCATTTTTCGCTTTTTTTTTCTTGCAGGTGGATTTTTGCGTTTGCGACACTTACAGTGTATTCAAGCAACTGGTTCGTCTCACATGTTCAAGGGTTAATAAAAAATGATCGCGTTCTTTTATGTTATTCTATTTTTAAGGTCATTGCACTTCCGGTTAAACCGGCGCAAAGAGAATTATATATTTTTATTACTTTTTTTTTTTATTAAATTTTATATCATCTTTCATTTTTTGTGCAAAATTATCTAGATTTTATGGAACCCCCAAGTATTTTTTACCACGTACAATTTGTACTACAAAATAATATTTCAGAAAAAGAATTGTGTGTATGTCGGTTAAAATTCCAAAACTGCTTCGAAAAATCCGACTAAATGTTTATTTATTACAATTTTCCAATTTAATAAAATATAATTCTACTATTGTATAATGATGCAAGCTTTTTTTATTATTTTTTTAGAGGCAAAAGTATGGATCCAAGTATTTTTTACTACAAACAATTTCTATTACAAAATAATATTTCAGAACAAAAATTATGTACGTATGTTCGGTTACAATTCCAAAAATGCTTCGAAAAATCCGACTAAATGTTTATTTATCACAATTTTCCAATTTAATAAAATATTATTTTACTATTCTAAAATGAAGCAAGCTTTTTTTAATATTTTTTGGAGGCAAAAGTATGGATCCAAGTACTTTTTACTACGTACCATTTGGATTACAAATTAATGTAGAGTATATATTTCAAAGAAATAATTATGTGCGTATATTCAGTTACAATTTCAAAAATGCCTCGAAAAATCCGACCAAAGTGAATATTTTATAATTTTTTCAATTCAATTTTTTGTTGCAGGGCTTTGCTTTTGCCTTTGTGATTTCAAATCCCTCATATTTTTTAGTTGTATTTTAAAATAATGCACCAGATGTTCTGACTTTTAATTTATAATTTAGAATTAAATCGAAAAACATTTAGAGAGTATGCAGCAACGTATACATATAAAACGTTTAACCTTATTTAATATGGTGATTTTAAAAAAATACTTAATTTTTCAAAACGTCAAACTTTAAAACGTTAAAATCTTTAAAAGTAACATTTGCATTAGAAGCAATATTCAATTTTGATTAAATTCGGATGCGTTTTCATAATCTTCAAATTTAAAAATGCAGGAAATACCACTTTCCCTCTTTATGTGTAAATTTATTTAGTTTAGTTTATTAGTTATTTTTAAAATTCCGATATAAAAAAAGACTTATTAAAACTTTTGACTTCTAAATAAAATCAAAGAAAAATAAAGATGCGTATGTGAAATAACATCATAGGTGTATTTTTAGCGATTAAACATTGTAAATTAAAGATGACTTCTTAACAGCCCCTGTATAATTTTTCGCCATTAGTCATATTTTTAGAAACTACAATGATTGAACAATAACGGACAAAAATAACAGCTTCTTTATTCAATTAGTATATTAATATCGAATTATTTTGCCCAAAACACCAAATCTATAGAATATCATACAAAAATTTAAAAACTCAAACACAGTTGAACTTGATCGATAGGAAGTAATTATTTAAAAATTACCAACATAATCCAAAAATAATAAAAAATATACTATTCAAATTAAAATAAAAACGTTAGTAGTGCAGTGACGTTGAAAATAAAATAATTTAAAAGAGCGCTATCGCTTATTAGTAGTAACCCCTTAAGTTGTTAGACGACCAAAAAAACTTGTAACGAATCAGTTGCGTGAATGATCCTGTATTGTATAGAGCGTACAAATAAAAAATCAGTCAGAGTAGCTTTTGCTTGATTTTTTTTCAGTGTTGACGTAAGACATTGACAGCTCATGTCAATTTGTTGAAGACATTAAATATAACGCGTGTTCAAAAAGAAAACGAGGCTGCGTAGGCCATGGAAAAACTTTGTGCATCAATTTAGTGTAGCAAAATTTCGAACTGAGTCAGTTTGAGTCTGTTCATGTTAGGTTAGCTTCCTTGTTGAAAATGGGATTAAAAAAAAGTGCAAAACATTTCCCGGTATCGTTGTGAATCCAAACATCAATCTATTCATTGTTACAGCTTCTCCTCTGTTGAGGAGAATATCGACACGACCAGGACGGTCATTAATTTGATATAACTGTAAGTCGTGAATAGATCGATGAAGAAGAATCAGTCTCAAAACCGAAAAATGTCTTGAGAATATTTGGCAGCACTCAGTTACCCGTCAACCTTCATGGGTCATCAGTCTCTATGCGCAACTCGAGACCTACCAATTCAGTTTAAGAGCAACTGCATTCTCAATTAATATTTCAAAAATCGTTGTATATATAGTTAAACACGGACGTCGACCGCTAGGGAGTTGTATTACTCAATATACATTGGAAAAAAAAGGTTCGGGTTTGCTTGGATTCGAAGGTTTATTATTTTAGTAGGCCAAAAAATTTAGACGAGCTACGGCAAAAAATCGAAAGCAATTGCGATAAATGTTGTTTGTTTTTGGAGTTTAATTAAGATTGTCTTCCATTAAAGTTTACATTAATTTTTTTTACATGTTTACATCTTATTTAAAGTACCAATTTTTTTACCCCATCATTTAAGTAGTTGGATCTATTTTTTTAATAATAGCAATTTTAGAATAATATGTTTGTGAATTTAGTAAATCGTAAATACCACTAGTGGGGGGGGATATAGTTAGTTGTTTAAAATGCATTTAAAAAATATTTAGCAGTTTCTTATGATGTAAATTGATTAAAACTATTTGATTAAACACTATTTTCGTATTTATAACAGAACAGTTAATTTGATTTACTCGTGCAAAAATAATAATAAATAAATAAATCAAACACGTGAGTTATATTACACAATATACATTAGAAAAAAAAGATTCGGATTTGCTTGGATTCGACGGTTCAAAAACCAATGATGACGTCATTGTACAAAAATACATGACGTCGTAGGCAACATTTCTATGTCATATGGCATTTATTATAAACAATTTAAATAAAATTGTTAAATTAATTTTGATGGAAAATTTTAAACTGACAGATCTTGACATTTATGGTTTTTTCTACACTGGAAAGCCGATAAGTTCCATGGCCAACGCAGCCTCGCTTTATTTTTGAACGCACGTTATCTTATTTCGCTCATGTAATACGGAAGTGACACAACTTCAAAATATTTACTTTTCATTAGGCGCAAAAAAGTAAAAATGTTTCATTAGAATTAATTATCGGTGCGCATTATTAAAACAAGACAAAAAATATTAGCTAATGTTTCGCGGTTTTATACAACCCTTTTCTTTGTCACTGCCAAATTACAACACTGAGATTTGTAACTCCTGCTGGTAGTTATGTGTTACACAAATAATTAATCCTTTGTTATAATGATGCTTAATAGTGCTTAGGTAGATATTTAGATCAGCAGTTTTTATAATATATATAGTCAGTTAACTAGCATTAAAAGACGGTTCATTTTACATCTGTACCCCGTGTCGTAATAAAGTGTGTGTTTTTTAAAAATCCGTTTATTTGGCCGAAGAACTTAACTGGGTGCAATCTGACACATTTTACTATGCAGGAAAAAACACACTTGAGCACCAATATATTTTTAAAACTTGTCTAAAACAAAGAACGCACTTTTTACTGTATTTCTAGTTAGTTAACTAGTTAACTAAAAAATTACCCTTTTCCACTATTGTCACTTCTGTATCAAACGTGCGATATTATTTCGTGGCCGAAACGGCCGTCGATCCAAAACTTAATTTAAACTTTCCCCATCTCAAGCCCAAGCATTTTCTACACCCGAACGAATTCCAAAGAATCATTTTCTATTTGTTCGCGCGTCATTTTAGCACAAACCGAACGCAAAAAACCACCTTCAGTCAGTTACCTTGTTTGTCGCCCGTCAGCACCCAAATTTTGATTCCCGCCAAAATTAAATTGGCAATTGTCTGCGGCACCCCGTCCTGCAGTTTGTCCTCGATGGCGGTCACACCGATCAGCACCATGTCGCGTTCGATCTCCTCGTAGATGGCGTCCAGACGCTCGTCGCGCCCGTCCAGCGAGATCGCCGCCTCCTGGTGCCGCTGCTTCCAGTCGTTGAAGAACTCCTCGTCCAGGTCGCGCGACGCCAAACACAGCGTCCTCAGACCCTCTCCGGCGAATTTCTGCAAAAAAACCGCCATCAGCACCTCCCGCCTTCTTAAACTCCTGGAGTACGCACGTTTAGGTGCTCCTGGGTGCGCTGCTTCACGTCTTCGGCGCCGCCCTCCAGCCGCTCGTAGATCACATTATCAGCCCCCTTGCAGTAGAGCCTGAGGACCCCGTCCCTGCGCAGAATGACGGACATCCGCTTGCGGACGTTGTTAAAGTCCAAAATGCACAACAACTCGTACACCTCCTTCTGGCCCATCGCCTCGATGGTGATGCTGTTGGGGGTGCGCTCCTTGAACACGAAACCGAAATTTCGCGCCGCCGAGACCAGCGCCGCCTCGTCCGGAGACTGCGCCTGGTACTCCAGCTTCCCGTCGTGGTTCTCGGACATGACCGTGTGACACAGAGCCAGCAATCTGAAGAAGCTGCAGGTGGCGGGATCGCGCCGCCTCACCGCCTCCAGCAGGTTCTTGTCGAAGAAGCGAAACTCCGGCTCGTAGTTGGGGTTGAAGGAGAAGTCGATGAATTCCGTGTCTTCGGTCACCTCGATCACTTCGCCGGTGCGCTGGTCGACGACGTCGCCGTAGGAACGACCCACGATCGAGCACTTGTTGAAGGTCATTATGTTCTGGGTGAGCGTGCCCGTCTTGTCCGAGAAGATGTACTCGATCTGGCCGAGCTCCTCGTTGAGGGTCGTGGTGCGGGCCTTCGCGTTCGTCCTGTCGTAGTACATCTGATCGTCCCAGTTGATTAGAAAGCTCTGCACGAAACGAATGACCTCCACGGAGACGTAGAGCGAGATCGGGACGACGGTGTTGAGGACGATCGCGTACGAGAAGAAGACGAGGAGGGCGATGATGGTGGCGCCGCCCAGCGGTTCCGAAGGCACTAGAGTGTCCCACGGCAGGAAATCCTTGAAGTATTGGCCGACCAGCGACTCCCATATACCACATGCCACCATGCAGAAAAGGCACATGGACAATAAAAAAAATACTATCTGCAAAAACAAAAAAAGTGCCGATTTTAGTTAGCGCCTCGAAAAAGTACGAGGGTCACTTGAAACAATTTATAATTTATCCCATTACCGCCATACTGTGCCATAAATATATATTTTTTACCAACACCTAATATGTTCTAATGTTTCTTTTGAAATTGAGCCGACTGTGACATGTTTGGAACATATAATTTTTTTCCCCAGACCCTGGGATCGATAAATGATGACATTTATTTAATTTAGTAAAATCGAAAAAATCATGCGGTAAGAAATTATCTAATACTGCCCTGTTAAGGACATGCCACCATGCAGAAAAGGCACTGGACAATAAAAAAAATACTATCTGCAAAAAAAAAAAGTGCCGATTTTAGTTAGCGCCTCGAAAAAGTACGGAGGTCACTTGAAAAGTTCTGGGAACGACTCAATTTATAATTTATCCCATTACCACCATACTGTGCTATAAATATATATTTTTTACCAACACCTAATATGTTCTAATGTTTCTTTTGAAATTGAGCCGAGTGTGACATGTTTGGAACATGTAATTTTTTTTCCCCAGACCCTGGGATCGATATATAATGACATTTATTTAATTTAGTAAAATCGAAAGAATCATGCGATAAGAAATTATCTAATACTGCCCTGTTTAGGACATGCCACCATGCAGAAAAGGCACTGGACAATAAAAAAATACTATCTGCAAAAACAAAGGTGACGATTTTAGTTAGCGCCTCGCAAAAATACGAGGGTCACTTTAAATGACTCAATTTTTTGTTTATCCCATTACCGCATACTGTGTCATAAATATATATTTTTTGTTCAATTTTTTCCCCAGACCCAGGGACATTTATTTAATTTAATAAAATCAAAAATTATTCTAGTTTGACAACTGCTTATGTCAAAACTGGAAGGTTCGCCAAAAAAATATGTCTATTTCCTAAAATTGTAACATCACATTTTTTCTCTTATTTTTTCCGGACTCTGGGATCGATAAATAATGACATTTATTTAATTTTGTAAAATCGAAAAAATCATGCGGTAAGAAATTATCTAATACTGCCCTATTAAGGATAGAAGTCGTACCTAAATAATACAAAAAGTAATATTTTGTATAAATTAAAATTTTTAGTTCTGATCGCCCCAATTCCCGATTTCTAATTGATTCTCGATATACTCATTCTAGAGTGCGTTATTTCAATAGCTTGATTTAATTTCGACAAATATCTGAATTGTAAAACTTTTTTGCCTAACAATGTTCCAAAAAAAATTTCATTTTGTTGTTTGTATGACTTAAGTGGTTTAATTATTATGATTCAAAAAAATTCCAGAGAATACAAAACAAGTATAATTATTATTAAACTGGAAATAAATAATTTTAACAGCAACAACGGTAAAAAAAAGAAATTGGAATAGGATTATCAAGTTCAACGCAACATACTGTGCCATAAATATATATTTTTTTCCCAACACCTAATATTACATGTTTCTTTTGAAATAGAGCCATGTGTGTGACACATTTGGAACATGTAATTTTTTTTCCATTTTTTTTCCCAGACCCTGTGATCGATAAATAATTACATTTATTTAATTTAATAAAATCATGCGGTAAGCAATTATCTAATATTGCCCTGTTAAGGATAGAAGTCGTACTACGTCGCCTACAAAAAGTAATATTTTGGGTAAATTAAAATACTATATTTTGATGCCCCAATCCCAATTTGTAATTGATTGTCGATTTACATGCGTTATTTCAATAGCTTGATTTAAAATCGGCAAATAAATATTTTAATTGTAAAAGTGTTTTTTTTTGCCTAACAATGTTCCGAAGAAATTTTCACTTTCGTTGTTTATTTGACCTAAGCGGTTCAAAAAAACTACAGAGAGACAATACGAGTAATTTATTATTAAACTGGAAATAAATAATGTCTATTGATTCGTATTATTTATCGGCTGATCTTATCACAAACATGCCAAAAAAATTTAAATTATCCGCGACGAATACTTAATTGGATACAACTTATTAAGGGCAGTAGGAATTTTACACAATAAATTATAAATGTCAGAAAAAACTAGACATAAAAAAGATAAACCTTAAACCGGTTTATACAAATAATCCGACATTTCAGAAGCGAAGAAAAATGTTGATTAATACAATAGAAAAAAAAAGAAATGTGCACCAATCTATTACCTCAATAATTATAAAAATTTGTAATATATGCACGTTTTGTACCATTATTTATTGAATATTTATATTGTTTTGATTTTTTAGGATCAAGAATGGAAATATTTTGTGTTAGGTTGTTTATTAAATTTATCTTATTTCATTTATTTCGTAATTTAACCCAATGATTACGCAAAATTTAATTTTGTAAGATGGTAGATTTGAAGGAAATTTTACATTCAAAAGGGATACATCCGTCGTTTTATCTTTTTATTTAAAATATTACAAATATTACCTAACAACATTTTTTTCATCCATAATAATGTGAATTTTAAAGATTTAGCTGCTGATCAGAAAATCACAGTTGCTTATTGGATAAAACTAGTGTCCGACCGAAACTAGTTTTTACGGCCGAAACCGAAACCGAATTTCGGCTTCAGTCTCAGTTTCGGCCGAAACCGAAACCGAAACTTCATGTTTTCGTGGGAAAAACAAAGTAAAAATTATCATAATGAGTTTTTATTATTATTTTTTTAACCAATCACATATTAATCATTCAGCCTCTGATATTTTAAGTAATCATTAATTTATTTTATCATATTATTACCCCCCTTATTTAAAAAAGCACAAATAAATATACTTTTTCTAAATATTTTGAAATAAAATAAAAGCTACAAAACAAAATTAATGCTTTTAAAGTAAAAAGAAATTACCTAGTAAATATGTGTAGGTAGGTACACAAAAAAAAACACTCTTTCATCTTAACAAAATTATTTTTTCTAAACTTTGGTCATTTTGTATGGTACTTTTGTTAACCTACTACAATAAAAGTCCCTATCTGCCACATACAACAACTAAATAAATATTTTTGATGCAAATAATCTTCAATCGAATGTATCAAAATAAAAAGACCTTTGCAAAACCTGCCGAATGCAGTTTCGGTTTCGGCCGTAGTTTCGGCCGGATGACAGCCGAAACCGAAACTAGGCCGAAACAAGTTTTTTTGCCGAAACTTGGCCGAAACCGAATGTTCAGTCGGACACTAGATAAAACTTCACACAAGCAGCAGAAATTTGACACAACAGATTATAGATGTCAGAAAAAAAACAGAGATAAAAAACATAAAGACGCGAAGAAAAATGGATTAATTACTGTAATACAAAAACAGAGGTGTACCAATGCATTACCTCGATTATTATAAAAGTTTGTAAAATAGACATTCAAGCACTTTTTAACAAATTTTTTTTTTTTTAAACATGCTAGATTTGAAGAAAATTGCCTACATTTTACATTCAAAAGGGATACAGCATTCGTGGTTTTTTCATTTTATTTAAAATCCTACAAATATTAAAGCGCACAATCATTTTAAGGCTTGACACATAAATTATGTGCCTAAAAATGGCTACTCTTGCAATATTAATATCTTTAAAATCTTAAAAATATTATTATAAAAAAGTAGTTTTTTTTTGTTGGAATGCTCTTCATCCGGATGCACGATTTGAGCATACAAAACTTGTATTTTTTATTAGGCCCACTGTGTAAATTTAATAAAATATCTGGCAGCAGGAATTTGACAGAGTAGAGATTATAAGTGCCAGAAAAAAACTAGACATAAACAAAATTTTTGTTTTGTTTTGATTTTTTAGGATTAGAAATGGACATATTTTGTGTTACGTTGTTTATTAAATATATATTATCAATAAGTTTTTTAATTATTTCGTAATTTAGCCCGACTATTACCCAAAATTTAATTTTGCAACATGGTAGATTTGAAGAAAATTGCCTACATTTTACACTCAAAAGGAATACATTCGTCGTTTTTTACGTTTAAAGCTCACACAATCGATTAAAGGCTTGGAAGATAAATTATGTGCCTAAAAATGGTTACTCCTGGTATACTAATAATAAAAGAGACATCATTAATGAGCGTACAAAAATTATATCGTTTTTTTGACCCACTGTAAATTTCAATAAAATATCTGGCAGCAGAAATTTGACAGAGTAGAGATTATACCTAAGTGCCAGAAAAAAACTAGACATAAAAAAGATATATCTTAAACCGGTCTATACAAAAAACCTGGTATTTAGAAAGTGAAGAAAAATAGATTATCTATTATTAAAAAAAAAAATGTGTACCAATATGTATTACCTCGATCATAAGAATTTGTAAAATAAACATTCAAACACGTTTTTTACAACTATTTATTGAGGGTTATTCTTTCAGATATATTTTTGACTATCAAGGTACACGTAAATTTTTTTATCGTAGGTATTGTTAATTTTCGGGAGCAATAATAGCAAAACTCCATAAACATAATCTGGTGCCTTAAATTTTTCCCATTCATTTCAAAAACCGTATGTTCTTTGGCAATTATCGTTGACGGTAATTTGATAAACCCTGACATTAAAAGAAAAATACTCACCGTTACCAATTTTACGAAAAAAAAAACCATAAATTCCAATACATATTTTTGAACAATTCAAGTATTTATATAAATATCTGACAGCAGGAATTTGAGAAAGCAGAGATTATGAATGCCCGAAAAAACTAGACATAAAAAAGATAAATCTTAAACCGGTCATTATAAAAAACCTGGTATTTCGAAAGTGAAGAAAAATAGATTATTTATTTTTATAGAAAAAAAAGAAATGTGTACCAATATGTTTACCTCGATTATAAGAATTTGTAAAATAAACATTCAAACACGTTTTTTACAACTATTTATTGAATTCTTGTTTTGCCTTGACCCTTTTAGGATTAGAAATGGAAATATTTTTTGTTACGTTGTTTATTTAATATCTATATAAATAAAAATTACATGCTGTTTGTTCGTAAGCGCACCACTTGAGAACGTCTGGACCGATTTGACAAATTTTTTAAAAAATATTTGTAATAGTCCAAATAAGGTTTTTAGGGAAAGAATAATTGGAAAAAATGCTCGGATTTTTTTTTTCTATGGGATTCGAACGATGGATATAGGTAATTCTTTTTTTGTTTAGTTCGTTGTGAATCAGGATCACAACCAAATTTATTGAAATATTTTACGGGAAACATCCGTCGTTCTTTCTTTTTATTTAAAATATTACATAAAATATTAATGTGCCTAAAAATTGTTACTCCTGGAATATTAATAAAAAAGATTGATATAATTATTTTTTAATATTAAAATGCTTCTTCTGAAAAAAGTACTTTTTTGCGTTGTACCCTTTTCTTGCCTGATATATTTTTGACTATCCAGGTAAGTTTTTTTGAATATATTCTTCGTAGGTACCTATTGTTAATTCTCTCGAGCAATAACACATCATCTGGTGCCTCAAATTTTTTCCCATTCATTTCAAAAACCGTCTGTTCTTTGGCGATTATAGTTGACGATAATTTCATAAACCCTGACATTAAAAGAAAAACACTCGCCGTTACCAATTTTACCAAAAAAAATCCACATTTTTCTACAATTCAAAAATTTTAAATTCCCTCCAGGAAGGGGACGTTCCGGATTACTGCCTGTCTTGGAGGATGCACTCACCCCTATGATTAAAAAGTTGAGAAGTCTATCGATGCTGGTGCGTTTGAACTTGCTCTTGCCGCTGTTCTGCATCAGCTTCGTGTCCTTTCCGGCGAATATCACCACCCCATAACACCACTGCGTGTTTCGGAGCACGCATCCCCTGAGGATGATCTTGTCGTTGTCGAGCGAATAGGTCTTGTTCTTCCACGTGAGCGCCCCCTCGAACTTGTTCAGCAGATTGTTGGGCGTCTCGCAGTTGATCTCGCCGTCGAACTCGCCGAGGAGGACGTCGTCCTGACCCATCGCCGTCGTCTCCACCAGACACTGGCGGCACTTCAGGTTCGTCTCGCTGCGCCGAATCGTCCTCAACTCCCGCATTTAAAAAAACCAAAAAACTAACTACGTACCCGTCCAGCTCGGACGTCTCTATATAACACAATCCGTTCGGTTCGCTGGTGGTGATCAAGAGAACGTCGGCAGCCACGAACTGGTTGTTGTCCATGCGGATGACGTCCCCCACCTGCACCGCCGACCATCGCTCCTGCACCAGCTTCCCTTTGCGTACGGCGCGCGACTTTCTATTGTTAACCTGCGAGTCGGAGATGTGGCGTTGCTGGAAGAAAAAATGGTCTCGCTTTGAAAGAGACCAAGAGCGTAACGCGCTTACGATATCGTCGTAGGCATCTTTGATGGCAGTGAGACCCAGGACTCCGATCAGCGGCAGGGCTGTGGTGACCGGCGTCAGGCTGCTGATGGCTGGGATCAGCTGCAAAACCAGAAGGCACAAGAAGTAAAAGTTTGCCAGGCGCTGGAACTGCTCGAACAAGTTCAGCGGCAGGAACGTCAACAGCGAGTACTTGGAGGTCTTGATGTAGTTGCTCTGCAACGATCAATCAAACAATCAATCCATCGATCGATAACGATCCACTTATTTCGTTTTTCGATACATTTCGATACGACATGCGCGGCGGGAAATTAACTCCACCCATATTGTTCAAATCTAGTTACTTTGCTTGGCAGAAAATGGCATCTCTATCGTATTTTTTTGACCCGAGTTTCAGCGCCATCTCTTGGGATGGGACCAGTTAACCATATCGATAAAATAAATTTCTTTACCAAATATATTAAAATTTTTTATTTGTTAAAAATAAAAATTATGTATTTTCTCAATTATGTTTATTATTCAGCTCAACGCAACCTACAACTGTTATGAACATTATGGAATTGTGCATATACTAATGTAGGTGATATAATTTACCTTGAAAATAGGATTGGCAAAGAATTTTTGAAATTTTTCCTAAGGGATCTAAATATTGCTCCTCAAAATATGCACTGCAAATATGTTGTCGAGTTCTCTTTCTGTTGCGGCTTAGAGAAAGCCCAGTCCTTTTCACTCAAATTTCTAATTATTTTTTATTATTTTATTATTTTTATTATTTTTTCTTCAAGTATGCATCCATGTCAATGTAATTAATTAATTTGCTAACGATGCACTAAGGGGACACAAAACGCACCAGAGAAGCACATACAAAAATTTGGAAGGAAAATTTCGTAACTAAAACTCATCACAACGACAAACTCAAAAAACTAGCAAACGTCTTTTTGTCGGTAAATAACTTATAAACAATGTCATGGAAACGGATTGTACTAAATATTTGAGTGTGTGAGGCTGCACGCAACCCAAAAAACATTACTAACATCTGAACAAAATCATGTAAAAAATCAAAATCATGCCGAAAGGAGCGATCTATTGAAATGGCACCAATTAAAACCAGGTTTCAAGGTTGTTCATAAGAGTGCGCACCCCATGCAGGAAACTGCACATCGAAACACAACAACACTCAACAATGAAGAAACACCTGGAAACACCACATACAACAAATTTATTACTCAACTGGACTGAGTCGCTGACCCTTCTTTACTGTTACCAGAGATTACTCCAGACGACTGACTTCATAGGGCGATTTTGTCCGAAACTATCTCTTTTCTACACATTTAAATTAGGCGCATGACATCTTTGTCACAGATACCATAAGCAAATGTAGAGGCGCTGTAGTCGCTACTAATACTTTGTACGACCGCTAGATGTCACTACGAAAACTTTTATTTAAATTCAAATAAACGGCATAATATTTTTACTATTTTAAATCGAACAATGTACAATTCCGTGTTTTTTAAAAAGCGTGACTGTTCCTGCGCTTGTTGCTTTTTTTCTGACTAATATTTTAAAAACAGCACTTTGCTGCAATTAATATCAAGCCAGTAAATGTCAAAACTTGCTTGTCGATTGAATTTGTGAAAAATTTTAAGCGAAAGATGGGTCTTTTTACATTATTTGTGGTGTTGGTAAAAACTAAGCGGAGAAACTGCATTGTTTTCCAAAAAGTGAAGAAAGGTAAGGATGTTTTATTAATACGACAAATTCAGGAAATCTAATTACATAATTCTAGAGCGAAACTGTGGCCAAAATTGCAATCTAAAGCAAAAGTGGAGGGTTTGCAAAAACACTTTTCGGCAACGTTAGATATTAGGCTTCATTATTCCTTGTTTTTGTGTATGAATTTGAAGAACTACGCCAGGTTGCTCTGTTGGTTGTCCGGCAAGTCTTTCAAAATTTCCATTCTTATATAATAACCCCAAGTAATTATCAAATGTGTAAGTTATACCTATCTTAGAAATGTAATTGTTAACATTTTGGGTATAATTTTGTTTAATTTAAATTGTGTAATATAATAAATTGATTTTTATAAAATTGTTTGTTTTTATACCATGTAAATAATGAATATTTTATGATTTATTCTTCAAAACTAATTTTTTACATTAGTTTTGTAGAATAAATCATGAAATATTCAAAATATAGTAGCATTTTTACTACCTATAAAGAGAGGAGACTATTTAAAATTGCCGCAAAATCTGATCGTAGCGCCATCTGAAAACTGTTACATAATTTGAAGGTCATTCCGCCAAAATATTTGCATTGAGACAGTCATCTAGAGTAATCTGTGGTCATGTCATTTGTCAATTTTCCTGCCAAGGAAAGTATTAGTATTATAAATTTGGAACCAGCCGCGCATGTCGTATTGTTTGTGGCAAAAACAAAATAGGTGGATTGTCGTCTTTGCGACTTACAGCGTAGCGGAACTGCGAGTTGAACTGTCGGTCGTTCGCACGGATCCGCCTCTGATTATCTGCAACGAAGAGACGGAGATTAGAACGACTCGACTTTGAAACACAATTCGTTACAATTTTTTGCGACTCTAACGCACTTTTTCGTGCGGCCACCGCTTACATAATCGATCCCAACTGAAATTCGGCGACCTTCAGATTCGTCGCTCGCCGCAATTGACAACAAATCAAGATCGGGGACGATCAATTTACAATTGATACGTCCACGGGTCAATTGGGCACGGCGCGTTCGAACAATTGCCGCCACTTTAGCCGCGTTCGCCGTTTTCAAATCGACTCTTTATTTTCACAACATTTTAATTCGGTTCCTTTTTGCGGTTTATGCAGAATTAAAAAAACGACACAAGCAAAAATAACGTTGCAGTTTATTAGTACCATCACTAACTGTTTTTAAGTTAATAAATTATCAAAATCTCTGTCTGGTAACAATATATTCTTCACTTCATTATTTGTATCAAAACGAGCGATCAAAAAAAAAACCAGAGGCTCAAGAAGCCATGGAATCTAGCGTTTGTTTTATTGTTCAATGGTCAATGTAAACGTGTGAAACTGTCAAATCACAACATTTGACAACAGTTGTCTTGTGTCATAAATAATGACAAAATGCTGTACGGGCTATCCCAAACTGGAAATTGTGTGGGGTTTCTCCTATTTCCCGAATAGATAACCAGCGTTAAAAAAGGCTTAGGAGGCTAAGGAATTTAGCTTTTGTTTTATTTTTTCCAAAGTAGACGTTTGAAACTGTCAAATCATGACATTTGATAAGAGTTGTCATTCAAAAAATTGACCAAATGACGTCTAAACCGAGACCAGGAGATGGATGAGGTACGTTGTGTATTGTGCAATTACCTAACAAAGAACTTAATTTCAATGGTCGAAATTTTGCCACACTCTTTAGAATGTAAAAGTTAATCCATGGTCTACGCAGCCTCTGTTTTTGTACGCTATTTTTGTGCGGAGAAAACGAAACTACGTTTTACAAACTTTATTACAGCAAAAAATATCGTACAATTACTAATGCTTACTATTCTCGAATTAATTCAATGTGAAACTACCGGCTTTTTTTATTTATTATTTATGCTGAGTTCGACTGACTTTTATGTTGAACTCAGCTCCTATTATTTCTTTCACAACTCGCTCGTTATATTACGTTATGATTATTTGCGCTAAATGAAAAAAAAAGTTGATGAAAAGCCTTTACTTATTTCAAACACTTGTTCAATTATCAATTTTTTCTCGATGTTTTTCTTTACATCAAAGCTTGGGCAAGAGAATCGGTGTATTCAGCAAATATCAAATACCAATGAGAAAAACACTCCATAATTTTCATGTGTATTTTATTTAGTTTTAAATAAATACCTATAACTTTAGTTTAACAAGTGTTTTCGTTCCAATCCTATTTATGAAAATAATTTCACACGTTGCAGTAAAATAACAATATTAGTTTTTTCTAAAGTAGAACAAAGAAAATTTGATATCATTTTAAAAACTACACTAAGTGAGCAATTTACAGTCCCCAGAAAAATTACAATTTATTTAGAAAAAATCCTAGTCGAAAGGTGATTGATTTTTTGTGATTTGTAATGTTTCCCATAGATGTATGATTAGGTGAAATTTCTCCATTTATGACATTCGCCTGTTCAGCGGCCTTTTTGAATTTCGTCACTGTTTTTGTGTACAAATGGTGCACTGGGCCTTCGTACTTTATTTATTTATTTTTATTATTTATTAATTATTAAAGTAAACACCAAAAAATCACTCTCCTTTTTCTGATTCAAAACTTTTAAATTATACGATATTTTTGCAGGAAGTGTAGCAATATATTTTTTCTAAAATAAAACAAAGAAAATATTATATCATTTACTAAGTACACTAAGTGAGCAATTTATTAAAATAACTTGCCAGGTTGGTTTGGTAATTTTTATTTACAGAATGAAGTAATAAAAAAGTTATTCACAAATCGGGCATAAATGTTTTTTTAATGGTATACATATATAATACACAGAGCTATTCAGGGTTGCGTAACAAAAATTAGAATCTTCGAATATGGAATTTTGTAGCCGCAGCACTCGAAAAATGTATTATTATTTTTTTCTACATAATATGAGTCTTGAACGCTTACAAACTTATTCCAACGTTTCTCCAATAAAACTACCCCTTTAAAATAAAACTATTTTGGTAAACGCTACAAAATGGGTTTCTACAGAATTTTTTTATTACCTAGCGTCAATACGTCGTCTACCGTAATGCAAAATTTCAGAAAATTTTTGCAAGACCAAAAATAAAAAAATGCAATTTTCTTATCTCTAATTTTGACTACGCCACTAAACTTGGAATACTTTCAAAATTGATAATACCATAAAAACAAAACAGAAATACATATAACATAATTCAAATTTATTGATTTTATAAAAATTATACTTTAATTAATTGATTCGTTAATCAATCAATTAATTAACTTGTTAAATAGTTAATTAAGTTCATACATTAATTAATGAATTAATTATACTGTTCTATCTATTGACAATAAAAGCACTCAATGCACTTTAAGCGAATTATGGAAATATCGTATATTTCGTTTTATTTATTTAAAATTAACAAAACAAATTTCTTGTGAATTACGCTTACTTAAATTTTCGCGCCTGATTTCTTTTAGCAAAAAAAATTAATTTTAAAATTAAAAACATTTATTTAACAATAAGCGTGATTCAGACAACAATCACAAATCGTATATTGAAAAAGGAAAGATTTTGATTTCGATAGATCCGAACTGGTTTGTTTTGTAATTTTTTAAATATTTGTTTAACATTAAAAAATAACTATCAGAGAACGTTTGTTTATTGCACCAAAACAATTAATTGAAGTCAATTTTTGTTCATCTGTATTATTATAACAATCGATTATAACCGTTCACGTTAATTTACTTTTCAGGCAAATTACATAAGACTACAATTAAAAAAAAACCTAGAATCTAAAACAGCCATTGTAAAATATTTTTTAGGAACATTTGAGTATAAAAAATAATAATTGCATGCTTGTACTTACATACTCTTCGAAAACAGCGTAACAAAAATTTTACCAAAAAAATGCAGGCGCTGCCTATTTTAAAAATGTATCGGTTCTATTAATTACCTTCAGTCTATCAATTACAAAATTGCAATAATCCAAATTTGGATTATTTGTTCATTTATTTTCTTTATACGAGGAGAGTTTGGGAAGGCTATGAAGAAAACGAGTCGGAGAAACAATAATTTATTTTTTCATAATATGATCTTTGAACGATTACACATTTATTCCAATTCACATTTACCCTCGAAAAAAACGAATTGGATAACTCTGCAAAATAGGCTTCGTACGGCGCCCATTAAATGTTTTTTTTTTTTTATTTGATCCAGGTCAGGACTGTAGAGTAGAGAGCAAATTCTTCAAAACACCGCCCTCATTCTGTCATGAAGATTTTTTGGGTTATCGCCTTCTCTTGTCAAAAATTTAATGAGGCTTATGTGCTCGAATTTCAAATCAATACTTTTTTCACTTCCAACCAAACTTGGAAGTTACAACTCTGACATAACACAGAGATTTCACGACACTTGCAAAAACAACCATAGTCCAAGAAATCAAATTTCGATCTTCACTTATACATTATACAGGTCATTATAAATGATGTAGTCAATTGATTTTTTGTTGCTTTCGCCTTTCGTTAAAAGTGCACCTTAAAAACATCAGTCTTTGACTGCAATCATTAATAATGACCATGTACTTTCAATAAACGATCCTTTTTATTGTTCTCGTTTTTTATGACTCTTGGCATGTGACCATAATTATAGCAAAGTTTCAAATTTCGTTTAATTTCTCCATTGATTTTTAATTACATTTAATAAATAAAGGGGTAATTCCATTGTACTTGTATGTATAATAATAATACCCGTAAGTCTAGTAATGAAACCATAATAGTAAAAATACAAAAAAAAGTAGTTGATCAAGGTAGTGATCGGATGTAATGAGGTTTGTTTCTGTCATTCCTTAAAAAAATATTTTTTTGCCAGAAGCGCCTCAATTGTTTGTTTTAATGGCTAGGCGCATAACTTTCCTCGTAATTTTATTTTCTTGATATTATTCGCGTTTGCAAAGACGATGACGATCACAATTCAAGGTGACAACAATCGCCCCGCCAACTTGGAAGTGAAAGTATTATAATAAAACGTCGAAACCTTCCAAGAGCAAGAAATAAAACCATAAAATTTCACTGAAGACATGAACCCTATATTTGCAGCATGTCAACAGCGACGTCGACTCCGATTCGTCTTAATTATTACGTGGGGCAATTCGTGCCGAACCTAGACCCGCGTTATTTTCATTTATTTACATGGTCATGAATCATCTGTGTAAAAAAAACCCAACGTAAATGTGAACCAAGGAGAGGTTTGGACGCGTGCGGTTTCAATTACACTGTACGTAATTCACGCCAAACTTACAATGAAAGTGATTCAGAAGCCATTCAAGGTTTTTGGGGGGAAACATGTGTGTTACTTCATTCAGCTTTTCGAAAATCTATGACTGGCAAATATTTGCCAAGGTGAAACTAAACAAACCTCAACCGTTAAGTACACAAACAGCTCCGTCATAAACAAGCGCCCCACCCCGTTCGCTAGACTCACCGCAGGGAATGTACCCCTTTCGGTAGTCCCTCGAAGTGTGGGGCGTGTCGCCCCTGTCCGGAACCCTACGTTTCTGACTCCTCCACACCACGAGCTTGCCGAAGACATTGAGAATCGACTGTCGCCACCCCGAGGGCCTTCGCTCGCCGCCCGCACCGCTCAAAACGCTGCTCTTGGACCTGGTGAGGTCCGTGGCGTTCGTCTCTCTACCCGGCGCCGCCTTACATTTCTGCTTGCACTTTTTCCGCGTGTGTTTCGCGTTCCTCCGGCTCGAAGGTTGGTCGACGTCGTCGTACACTTCGAACACCTCCAACTCGTAATCCATGACTCGGTTCGGTCTTTCATCAGTTATTGCAAGCAAGAGATTCGCACATGACTCGGGGGGGAAGTTGGGCGCGGATCGTAGATGATGTCATTCTTGGTGTGTTTATGGTTTTTTCGTGCGAATAGAACGCAGAACGTCGTCGTCAACTGGAGGTGCGAATTTCATCGCGAGCAATGTTTTTGTGACGTTTTTGACGTGACAGCCCCTGTCGGTAATGCAGTGACGTGCCGATGTTGCGCGATTTCGACGACAGAGGGGGCAGCGTGATTAACTCTGGCCCGCGTGCGCTGTATTATCGACGCGCTGTCGTAAGTGCCGAAATAAAACTCAAACGATCGCGATAAAAAGAAAAGCTGACCTCATTCGTACCTAATTAATCGGCTCAAAACGATAAAAAGTTCAACGTTCGTTATACAACCTGTTCTATAAACGCATACAAATATTCAATTTTTTACACGGTTTTAACATAAACAGTGCGAATTAACAAATCTAAAGTCGTGAACAACTGATATTAATACTATTAATTAATAAAAAAAAAACGTGAGTGTACTGATAATAAAAAGAAACCTGAAATATCCACATTATCTGGCCATTAGATAGGAATCTGTATTATCAGTTTATCAAATTGAACGATTTAGACGCTGCGAAAGATAATGAATTACCTAGTTATTACCAACTATAAATATTTACGGTTTAATTGGATTTATTTTTATTAATTTGTCACATATGAAATCTGTATTATCGACACGTCATTAGTCGTCGGTGGTTCACATAGAATTAAATAACACGCCAACTTACATTAACATATAATACAAATACAAGTCAACGTTTTATTGAGCATATTTCAGTGCAATTTAATTAAAAGTCAAAATGTGCCACTAAAAAATTGCCGACATTAGAAAGAAATCTGTATTATCAACTTAACAAGTCGAGTGATTTACAACGTACAAAATACAAAATAATCAAAGTAATGCACAAAATAACTTAATAGTAAGTGGTAGTTTTTACGGTTTCATCGATCCAGTTATCGTGAATTTGTCGCAGCTCGATTTCATATGAAATCTGTTTTATCGATACATCATCGCTGGTTCGCAATTATTAATAATTGTTACAAGTCCAATTCGTATAACGAACAACCACAACAATATTTCAATTTTCAAGTTCAATTTTATTAAACGAAATGTGCTAAACTACCCGTCAATAACTAGGAACCTGTATTATCGACTTATAAGTCGTGCGATTTATAAGCTGCACAACACAGAATAATTAATAAGGTGTGTAACGTACAAAGCAAAACCTTCGATTTAGTTTAAATTCTAGTTTCTTTATTTATTTGATTTTATTTCTGTTAATTCGAAGATTTCATGAGCAATCTGCATTATCGACATGTCATAAATTACGTAGTCGGTGGTTCACGCAGTGCAACCGTAACGATCTAACAGACAAAATTGGGAATTTAAAACGTAAGCTGCAAGACGCCGGGTGAGTCAGCAAAAATTCGGGTCAACATATTTATTTATTTATATAACAGGTGTCTATAAATGATTGTTTTTTTTTGTTAGGTTGCCGATGTTTCCTAGCTCTTCCATTGGGTACACTGATTTTCCAACTTCAAAGTGTCAAACAAACTTCCAATTATCTTTCAAAATGGTTTTACAACTTTATAAATACATACATTGATGTAACCATTTTCTCGATTATTTATCCCATGTGTTTCCACTATTCAATAAATTACTCCCTTATAATTCACTATATTGACAACAAAATCGTAGGATAAAAAAAAGAATCGCGATAAATCACGATGACATTTAATCTGGCACCAATCCCTCAATGTTGCCAATCAACTATTTATAGTCCCCAGGGATTTACTATAATGCACTCTGCATTACCGACTTTTTACTTGCTACAGCTCACATGTTCGCTTTAAAATAGTGCCCGACGAGTAAAGCGGATTTAAAACTTTGTTTCTTTCCGTTTAAATTCAAATTAAAAAGTCATTATACAACGAATGGAAAAAGCATGTTTTGTTAAGTACCGGCTGCGATTGAACCGTGACCTGTATTGCCGACACACTAATTCCGGGATTCATACGACTTCCACTTTGATACGATTCATACATGCCAACAAAAAATTGAAAGGCCGTTATTCAACTTCCGTAATAAAACATTCCGAACGGAGTTTATTAACTTTAAACGGAACGTCTCACAGTCTAAACTGCATTATCGACACCTACAATTTAAACAATTTTAGCATCATTTGAAGTAATTTCAAGGAAAGCGTCTATGTTTCAACAGGATAAAGTCCTTGAAGTCCAACGTAATAATGATACCACAATACCGACAGAAAGGAAACAGCATTATCGACGCGTTACAGATCTTGTGAATCCCAGGATGAGCATTAAAGTAAAATGACAAGTCAAGCTAAATCCGGCCCTGATTGACCACCGCGCCCGTTTTTACTTTTGATAAAAGCATCCGTTTGGGATTTCCCGTGCAAAGGAAAAGCGTCGTCGCTTATTGTTGGTATTTTAGTGCGAATCGATTCTTCGATTCCGTTCGTTCGGCGCGCGAAAACAACAAAATGAACAATTTCATCGACTGCCCCGTACATCTCCATCCATGTCTAATATTGCCAGCAAGAAAATAAATATCCTTACTCCGCATTTTAAAATATGCTCCGTGTCAGATAAAAGCAGATGTAATGTTCACTTGTCGTTTACAACAGCTGCATTTTTAACGAAATTTGTTTGTTCTTGTTATCTGCGGTTTAGCAAACTTAAACATCTCCCAACGACATTTTCAAATTGCATGAGAAATTGTTAACTGATTACTTATAAAAAGCTATTACGAGTCGTTTACATTCATTATTATTGTTACGATAATGAGTGTAAACGCGTCGTTATCAATGGATGAAGGACAAGATAGCTTCGGGTATAATAATTTCATAAAATCATTGTCATTATCGAAAGTGGGAAGCGGGAACCGTATTTGCGGTCGGTCGGTTTTTTACAGCGTAAATTAATGTTCGAAATCGTTTCGCCTCCACGTTTTATTACCCGAAACCATTTTTGTGTATTCAGCATTCATTACCGTTAAATATAAAGTGTTGTAATTTTTTGCATATGCACAGTATATTATCGTGTACGAGTGTACCGAACCCGGACTAATAAAAAAACGAGCGCAGCACAAGCAAATAAAATTGTTGTAGCGTTACCGATTTATGAAATTCACGATATCTAATGGAGTATCAGAAACAACAAGTTTTTCTTAATTTTCACCTGAGTAGGATCTTTACATTTTCAAGAAACTATTAAAATTTTAAGTAATCCTTCAAATGCAATAAAATTACTTAAATGTGTAGTAAAACTGCAACAACCCTTCTGTCCTTGACTATGTAATAAATATTTATCTACAGTATATTATACATATATTTATTAAGTATAAAAAGTCGAATTGTGAAAATGTGGCTGGTTACGTTGTGGGAACAAGAATAGATAATATAATATCGGGAAGCTAATCTCACTGTACTCGTGTATAGACAAGATTAGGTCCGCTTATTTTATCTTAAAAAAATTCTCAGTATATCAGTTCATGTATTTCCTAAATAGTATCTTATTTTTTTGATTCTCACAATTATGGTTGTTTTGAAACTATCTATTAAAGGTACAATTATCACATGCTCTTGTTTGTATATTCGTTCCATTCCTAAAACAAGTGTTAAGTTAATTTATCTATTTTTTTGATATTTTTTTATAATGTTATTGTCAAGGTGTACAGATAATATGTAATTTTCTTTTTCATTTTAGTATGTAATGTAAAATCTAGCCGGTTACATGAGGTTGCTTTATTGGTTGTACAGAATACATTTAAAAAAAGTACAATGATAAGATTTCATAGGTTCTACTACATACATTTTTCAAAACTAATTTTTATGGCAAAATACCACGATTTTCATACCAATTCTCGCAAATAACAACAAATTTTTACAGCAACCCACAAAACCAGAATACATATTTGATGTACTAATTTTTAATAGTCCATTCAATTGTGGGTTTGTAGCTGCATAAATTTTAATTGGCATGTTTTATATCGAATACGTAGGTTGTATTATTTAAAGTGTTTGATATCGTCTTTAGGCACATGTAAAACCATAAAGCACCCAGAGAATATCCTTCAAATATAACTCGGTCGATATTCATATTTTCTGTCATCCTTCGTCTGTTTTTAGGTGAATCCCTCCATGTTTTGAGGTATATTTTTAATAGAGTATAAATTTTTTTAAATTGAAGCGAACCGAAGCAAAAGGGTGCAAAATTGTAAAAGTAGAGTAAATGGAGTATCTAAAATCCGTGGCTCAAAACGAAAAAATAAGTTATAAATAAATGTGAGGTATGCAATATTTTAGTATATTTATTAAAAATTTCATTAAATTACGCATTATTAATAACAGAAAAAAATTAAATGCACCAAGGCCCTTTTGTCTCAAAAAAATATATAAAAAAATCACTAATTTTAGGATTTGTAGTTGAATAATATTTTATTAGAACAAATAAGTCATAAAAAGCACAACATATGAAAAACAATAATGTCAAATTCATAACAATCAGAATTTAATCTAATTCAACCCTTGAGTCATACAAATCAAAATTTTCTTTTATCAGCTTTTGATTTTTTATTAACAGTTTTATTTTCGTGCGACAGACATATTCATGGTAAATTGGAGCTACAAAAGTTGCAAGCTAAATAAAACATTCCCACATAAGATAATTTTTAAAGACGCCAGTTTGCCACCAACAAATGGATAGTTTTGAATGTGCAAATACGTACTCACCTTATTTATTTATTTTTTTGTCACTTGAACCCTTTGGTTTCTGACCCTTCCTCAATTTATAAAAAGTGGTACGTCGAAGTTTATTTTGCCATCAATATAAAAATACAATATCTTTTAACGGTCTTCTTCATGATTACATTATTATTAACTATTTTCTCTTCAGTTATGAAGTTAATGTTTATTAGACAATCTATTTCACTATATACATATACAGTAAAAATTCTGTAATTTGTTCTATAAATCGTGGTGCACTATTTTTGCTTGTAAGATTTCGTTTTTATTAAATAGGCGTCTTTATTGCGTTATATTCTTCTTGTACTATCTTCTATAAAATGTCAAATTATGTTCTGACAAACACTATAGAGGCTGTCCCAGAAATAATGACATTAATTTTAATCAATAGTACAAACACTTTATCTATGTAAATTTTTTTTGGAAATCACAATTTAGTTGTAGTATTTTACCCTACCAGAAATTGACGCCCATGCCCATGGATTTGATAAATCAGTGACATTTTTAAATCGAATTCCAGAATTTTACAGTATTGGCAACGTTCAAATTGCATCGAAATAACCAAAAAATAGGGAATGTTTTTTTGCTTTTTTTTGTTTGTTCTGTGTTTATCGGTGTATGACATGGAATATTATAATCCATAGGCGGGTAACACAATAAGAGTTTTTTAACTTGTCAACCAAAAAAGGTTTATACCACAAAAGTTATTAAGAAGAGTTGTTGGGTTTGACGTTCTATACTACTGGTTAAAACTACTGCCATTATTTCTGGGACATCCTGTATATATGTGGATTCTGTTTGAAATTGTCCAACATTTCCTGTTCTGATGGATTAACAATAATCGATAGCTTCATTATTAATTAATCACTTAATTTTAATATTAATAAGCAAACTGCGACTTACCAATGATGTGTGTCCGGCCGCTCCTGAAGGACGCCCTGCTCATCATCTTTTCAAAGGATCAGAGGATGAGGACCGGATTTAGTGATATGATTATAATAAATGCAAACATAAGGCCACTTAAGTCACGTACACGTATAAAACTCTCTTAAAACTCCGTCCCTGTTCTCTCCTAATGATCAGGTATAATTAAGGCCACGTAAATGTATTCTTATAAACTAGACACGGATAGGTCTAATCCTCTCGTCGACTGCAAAAAGGCAGATCGAAAGAGGAGTGAATCGGAAAAACTATAAAAAACTATATTATGTCGTCGTGTACGTATTGCAGAGGTAGTAGTAAAAAAAATCGTCACCGTTAAGTACCGGTTATCTAAGTACGATTAAGGGTTAGGACTCGGGATTTGGCGAAGTCGGGGGCGGTGTTGGGGGCAGCGACCATCTTTGCCCACCCATGAACCAGGCCCTGCCATGGACCGTTCTGGAACAAGCGAACACGTAAGAAGAAATTATAAAATCAATGTCAGGGGCGCCGCGTGAGAAAACAAGCATGTGTCGACTTTTAATAATAAATAAGCTGAAAGCAATTATCTTAATATTTGGGTTCGGCCAATCGATTTGGAAGGAACGAGGGACGCAGTTTGGTAAATAAATGGGACTGTTTGGCTCCCGTGAAAAATACACAAACAATACCGTCAAATTAGGAAGACGTTTATTTCGTAAACGCATTAGCGGCGCGTGGACTTATGCTTCTAATGGAAATATCATTGATTTGTCATCCACGACAATATAGAATTTAGCTTATGATTTATTTATTCAACCGCGGTGGAGTTTTCAAGAAAAACGAAGAAGACATCGCGTTCGGAGAATCGATAACTATATCAAATTTGCATGTTAAATGAAGTGGACGACCCTATATAAATTAGACGATAAAATCTTCAGGACGACCGGCTTAAATATTACATTTTTGCACATATAAAAACGGATGACATTTCGTAAAAGTCATGGTGATTAAAAATAATCAAGCTTGTGCAACTCACTCTATGTAATCTCTTATCGATAGCGTAACTAATTACTAAACACAAGGAGATAAAGATAAGTCATAATATGATGCTGCGTGTCAAATGTTTAGTGCTTGATCAAAGGAATGTTGCAAATTCCCTACAACTTTAAAATAATCTTATACTATTTCTTTGTGTTCGTAAAAATTGTGATGTCTTGCATAAAACTGAAATTTTTCACAACAAAAAAAACAGATGAAACGGCTAAATTAGTATAAAACTATAAAATATTATATTCATGAAATTGAAAGTTCAAGTGACAGTTAATAAATTGTAGTTTTGTGTAAATTAAAATTTTATGTCTCCCACATTCCCGATTTGTAATTTATTTTCCTGTGCATTATTTCAATAACTTTATTTTTTTGACACAAAATTTAAGTGTAAAACTAAGTTTAGGGAGAGCGATTTTTTTGGCTTTTGATATACTTATCCTAATGTGCATGATTACTATAACTCTATTTTTGAAAGATATTTTAATTGCAAAACTAAGTTTAGAGAGATTCGACTTTTTTGTCCAAAAAGGTTCCAAGAAAATGTCATTACAATACGAGTATATTTATTAGTAAACATAAAATTAAACTGAAAATAAATGCAAAATTTTATCTGTAAGAATGACAAAAAAAGGTTCTCAAGTCCAACGCAACATTTTGAAACGAATTTTAATTATTCTAGTTTTTCAACTGCTCCTGACACTGTAAATTGATATTATTTTTAATGAATTTAGTAATTTTTCTTTGCGCTCTGCTGTTGTGGCGATATTCGTTATACAATTTGTAATTTCAGCCCAGTTATCATTTTGGACTGCATTTTCAAAATCTTATAAAACAACAAGAACTTTT
Organism: Eledona agricola; assembly: GCA_964023215.1. Classification (NCBI taxonomy): domain Eukaryota; kingdom Metazoa; phylum Arthropoda; class Insecta; order Coleoptera; family Tenebrionidae; genus Eledona; species Eledona agricola. The sequence goes on from OZ026861.1 coordinate 1,474,939, forward strand.
TTTATGTAGAGACTGTTCTATTTGGTGGTGAAAGGCATCTCGGGAATTAAAGATATTCAAATTTATCAATTCAATTGAACATTCGCAGAATTTACTAAATATGTACACAAAAAAGAAGACCCCCAAATCTTAATATTAAACCACTATACGATTTTTGCAACAAAATGTTACGAAACAGTCCTTACTTTTTGCATCAACAAGAGCAACGCAAAACTAGAAAAAGTTGCAGATATCCTGCGTACAAAAATAAAATGAGGCTGCATAAGGCCATAGAAACACTTTGAAATTTGTTAGAGTGTGAAAGCAATTTGACCCCGAGTTGACAAATTTGAGATTAAGTTCTCTGTTCAGAACCGTTTCGATAGTGTAATTTTTAACAAATTCCACCTGCAGACGTCGTTTAAGAAACTTTTCAAGTTTACACTGTAAAAATGAAACAAATGCCAGACTGCAAAGCCTCCTGAGCCTCCGTTTTTATTGCATGCATGTTATATTTTTTAATACGTTTTATTTTCATATTTGTACAATTATTACATTATTACATTAGTGTACAGTCGTAAAAAATAAAAATGGGTCGTCTTGAAGCAGTTTTTAACAATTTTTTAGTTGTTTGAAACGGGATTATACATCTACGGGTGCGAAGGAGTCTCAAGCTTTTATTGCGCCAAAATATACATTATCATAATTGAAATCAACATTATTTTCCTCAAACCATATCCGAACTACTAACCTGTAATACCCTGTATACTTTTATGCTTCCATTCAAGCAAAATTGATACCTTTTTTCATCAGAAAAAATTATGTTTCTCCAATTGTTTCAGATACTATGTATTTGTCAACGTCGGAAAATTAAAAGAAAAATTTGTAAGAGCTTGACTATTATAATGTTTACACTATTAAGTAATAACAGTCATAATATAAACAAAAAAATATTTATATATGGTTCAAATATGGCTGTTTATTTTCGTTTTTATTTATTCCGATTGGACAATTAGTTTTTAAGAAAAAAATTTAATTTTTTATCTTGAAAATAATGGGGTCAAGAAAAATGTCAAACAACAAAAAGTGTTTATTGCGATTCAGTTGAGCTGCATAATATTCAGATTTAGTTTTAGTAGTTAGATTTATTAAACATGAAAATGTTTACGGTATTTTAAGCGTCCACAGAAAAAAATTTGTTGCATAAAGCTGTTTTTTCCGATTTTAGTTTTAATATTTAAATTTACTAAAATAAGCAAATTTATAACTATTATTATACTATGTATTGAAAAAAAAATTAGGTGTAATTGAATAGATTGTTTTACTTGCCACTTTTTATTCTGCAATAAACTCATCCTGATATAATGCCTTTTTATTTTCAAGTACCTAAAAGCCCGTTTTACACAGTAAATTGTTTGGTAACCCGCTTTCTATGGCCACGACTGTACAAAAAAATAAAAAGCGGCTGAATTGAGTCGTCTACAACCGTTTCGGACACGATACAATTTGTATTTTTTCCCACAAATCAATCTGCAAAAAAGTATTGGATGTCGTTTGGAACGTTTTGAATCACATGACACATGACACATTACCAACCCAGAGCCGATAAATTATTTATCTGTTGCGCTAAAATCGTTTTACACTTCTACTAAAAACAATATTTAAACCTCGCTCCACAAACATTTGGTTAGTAATTAGAAAATAATCCCAAGTCCAGTCTTAAAATAACGTGGCAAAATCGCAAAATCTGTACTTTGAGATATATTTGCAGTTGCGCCACGTGTTCATTCGAACTACCGCACTCAGGTTGGCAACAAACCGAACTATATACATACATACATACATTAATGAATCATTTATTTGCTTAATTTATAACTTTTTCAAAGTGGAATTTTAAATCGAACCGCCCGATAAATATTTCATTTGTGTTTTATAAATGTTGTAAAACATTTTCTGTACGACTTAATTAAGTCGTGCGTAATCCGCCAAGAAATAATAGGGATAATCACGGGCGTAATACATTTCGGGGAATACTACCAATTTCGTTGGGTTTATTGCTTCCCTTACCTCAAACCCACATCAATCTGCACGTGGTCATCATTTTAAAGATTGTTCGAGTTTCAGTGGGCACCACACTCGCTTCGCTTTACAGAACGTTCGCGGCACTAAATGAAATCACCGATTTTTATCATCGTTATCAGTCGTGAGAGATTGGCGCGCGTTGCTCCTCGCCCATGAAGTGGATAACTGAGAGGGATGGTCGAACATGCGACCTCCACCGCATTGATATTGTTTTAAAAGGAGCGCAGAAATCAATCTCTTAGATGGACTGCGGTGGAAGACGAGGGGAAAACCCGGACCCGTCTGGTGATTATTTTTCTCGGAAAATGTGTGCGATTATCGCAGAATGAGTCGCATGAGATGCAAGGGAAAGTGCGACGAGATGGAAAAATTCCTCAAGGAGAAATCACAGAACTGAACGAAGGATTGTGTCGGCTTTTGCAAATTGTAAAATGACTGACCGAATTGGTTTATAATTCGGAGTCAAGGATTGCGTAGTCGAGCGCTTCCAATCTAAGTCCTCGGATGAATGGCGACTCAATTGTTGTTGTTGTTATATAACTGAACAAACTACTGCCGTTTTGGCAAACTAAAAACTAGTGTAGCAATAAAAATGCTAACAAACATCAAATCTTGTGCAACAAAGAACTATTTTGTGGCATTCTGAGAAATTTTACAGGGTTTGTACAAAGTCTCGGAACGGTTGAGCAACTTTGTCATTTAATTTTTGTTTTCAAATTTTTACGAATACCTATGTAGTTGCAAATAACGAATTTGTTTATAGTTTCATTTTTTTTTTCAATTTTGGTTTACCGAAAATTGCTACCTATTTTTATTTTGTAAATGGGACACCCAGTATATTTGCAACTTTGTCACTTAGTTTTTTTTTCAAATTTATACGAATACGTAGTTGCAAATAACGAATTTGTTTATATTTTAATTTTTTTTTTCAATTTTGGTTTACCGGGAAATGTTACCTATTTTTATTTTTTAATTGGTACACCCAGTATATTTGTACTTTGTCGGATGCAGAATAAAAAACTATCTTCACAAATATTGATTTAATGAAATCAAACAAACAATTTAAATTACGCAAAATCAAGACGTCTTTGTAAACCATTTTCAGACTACAAAAATGTTCAACTTGTGCTAAATGCTACAAAAATCACTAAGATTTTTTATTGATCGATGATTTACTGCAAGTTGTAAACCGAGCACAATTTGAAATTTTTCCCCAAATGATTTTGAAAAATTCAAATTTTGAATGAATACATAGATGTAAATAACAAATTTGTTTATATTTTCATTTTTTTTTATTTTGGTTTACCGGGAAATGCTACCTATTTTTGTTTTTTAAATAGGACACCCAGTATATTTATACTTTGTCGGATGCAGAATAAAAAACTACCTTCACAAATACATATTGACAAAAAATTTAAATTACGCAAAATCAAGACGTCTTTGTAAACCATTTTGCGACTACAAAAATGTTCAAATTGTGCTAAATGCTACAAAAATCGCTAAGATCTTTTAATGATCGATTATTTCACTGCAAGTTGTAAATGGAGCACAATTTGAATATTTTTCCCCGAATGATTTTGAATATCTTGATTTGCGTTTTTAAAATGTTTTGTATGTCGTCCTTAACCAGGCAAAAAAATTATTCTAGTCTTTTTATTCTGTATCCAACCAAGTAAAAATATACTAGGTTGTCCCATTAAAAAACTAAAAAGTGAAAAATAATTAAAGCATTATAAATAAATTCCCTGTTTGCATATACACGGGCTGCGGCAAAAGTAAGGCATCAGTCTAATATTTCTGAAACTGTAAATAATTAACAAAAGTTTTTTAATAATATGCGTTTCATTGATGTTAACATTTTACTGTAACTTTTATCGTATTTGTTGCCTATCATAATTCCGTAGTTTTTAATTATGTTTTATTTTATTCTTTATACTTTGTTATCTAATCATAAAATGCATCAACGTATTTATACATAAACTTATGCATCTTTCAAAGTTGGCAATAAATGGTGCAGTGAAAAAATACCGAACAAAAAAAAACATGATGCATCAAAAAAATGTTGTAAAGAACATTTTGCATTATTTACAGTTTAGGAAATATTTACTGTTGCGTTACTTTTGCCGCACCCGGTATACTCGTACCAAATTTGAATCAAGTGACTTTTTAAATAACAAAGTTATTCGACCGTTCCGGGACTTTATACTAACCTTGTACATTTATTTAACTAATAAAGCGCCTAAAAACGATTGGAACATTGAAATTTATAATGTAGCAACGGAAGCTCGGCATAAAATATAGTAATATAGCATAGACATCTTGTATTTTATTATCTTGTTTTTAATATACATAGAAACTAAAAGATATATTGATTGCAACAGAATTTCAACTTCAAATTTGTAATAACAAATAAACATTAAGTGATACAAAGTGACGGGGAAGATTAATTTACTATGAATGGCAAGATGGCAAGTCGAGTTCAATGCTAGAAATATTATGTGTTGTTATTATGTCAACGTCCTTTCAATAAAAACTTGCAGATTTTTTTCTTAAATAACTTAGTTTCATGGCAGAATTCATTGGAAAAACGATAAAATTCCATTACCTTGAAAAATTGATAACTGACTAATATGTTCAAATATCAATTAGAATGTTTGGCAGGATATTGCTTTAATTAAATCTTACAATCGCTCTATACATAGTGTATGAATTGGACTTTTTAACGTGAAACACATTTATTTGTTTTTCTCAGTTCTGGGATTCTTGGAATAATATCCCTTTTCCAAACAGATTTTCAAATGTTCGATTTGCTACTGTGGGTCTTTTTAAATAAAATTTGTGGTAAAATAAACAAAATAAAATAAAGATGACGAAGAAGTGACTGTAATATATGCTGTTTGCAAAATAATAAAGAAAGGATTTTTGTATGTCGAATAAAATCGTAAAAAAATGTGGATGGAGCACCACTTGCTGTATGCTGCATTTTATTCACCATTCATATTTTTGTTGCTCGTTATTTAATATCAGTGGCATAAAAGCAAAACCCGACAAGTCGACATTAATCGATAACAATTTACCTCGTCTTCTTCGGTTTCTTCCCTCCCAAGCACAGTTTGAAAATTATATACAGTGCGGATAATGAAAAGGTTGGAATAAATTCAGAGCCAAAAAAAATTGATCGGGCCCGTATTTTTTTTAAATTGAAACCCGCTAATTTTAATAAAAAAACATCTTTTTTATGTCATCTCTGTCAAAGATATCACGTAAATTTTTTTCGAATTTTAAATATTACGTGTGTATATTGTACAATGAATATTCGTTGGTACTATGATGTATTTACGTTCATTCGTTATTTAATAAGTTGCAAATTTTAACAAAAGCAGTGTATCTAAATAACGTAAAAAACAAAAAATTAATCTGAATAAATATTACAAATATTAAAGGGAACAATCATTTTAAGGCTTAAAAAATAAATTATGTATCTAAAAATGGCTACTCTTGCAATATTAATAAAAAAGACATAATTAATTATATATTTTTAAAATCTTAAAAAGATTCTCATGAAAAAAGTGTTTTTTTAAATTTGGAATCATCTTCTTCCGGATACACAATATGAGCCTACAAAACTTGAATCGTTTTTTTGGCCCACTGTGAAAATTTAATAAAATATCTGGCAGCAGGAATTTGACAGAGCAGAAAAAACTAGACATAAAAATATAAATCTTAAATCGGCCTATATAAAAAAAACCGGTATTTCGGAAGCGAAAAGAACTGGGTTAATTACTTAAAAAAAAGAAATGTGTACCAATGTATTACCCCTATTATTATAAGAATTTGTAAAATAATCATTTAAGGACGGTTTTTAAAAAATTTACAATTATTAATTGAATATTTGTTTTAACTTGAGTCTTTTAGGATTAGAAATGTAAATATTTTGTGTTACGTTGTTTATTAAATATCTATCTATATAAAAATAAATGCTGTTGGTTTGGTAAGCGCATTATTTGAGACCGGCTGGATCGAAGTGGCAATTTTTTTTAATAGTGCGAATAAAGTTTTTAAGGAAAGAAAAATTGGAAAAGTTGCCCAAAAATTTTGAAAATTTGAGATAAACTGAAAGGGGATCTTGTCTATGGGATTTCTGAATGAACTCAATACCATAACTGACGATTTGAACGATAGATATGAGTAATTCTGTTTTTGTCTTGTTTGTTACGGTCCTCGAAAAGTTTTCAGGAAAAAAATTCGAGACCATTACAAAAAGAAATCCAGTAGAATATGATCTTGCTGGCCATTCAACTGCTCCTCCACTGGAGAAAAATATTGTTATTGAAAATTTGATTATTTTATATGCAAAATGACGCAACAAAAAATTAGGGTTGCTATTCAAAAAAAAAAAAAGTAGAAAAGACGTCAAATCATGAGATGACATAACAAAGCTGATTTTTATGTCAAAAATTGAGAGGTTTGGGCGAATTCTTTTCGCTTCTTATATAAAATGTATGGAATTAATTGCAATCTTTTCATCCGCACGATACACAAGTAGGTATATAAAGTAAAAAAACCTAAAGTACCTGTTTACTTTTTCTCATTCCTTTCCATGTTTTTCCAAAATACCAAATTTTGTTATGCGTCTTATTTTTGTTGAGAGGTACTTCAGTGTCTAGAACTCTTGCACACATCTGATCAACATTTTTTCCTCTCTTGCATAAGCAATTTGGAACGCATTTCTATAAAATGCTTGGCATTGCACAACTGATGTCCCAATTTCAGCTTTAGTGATGAATATTCGTTTGGAAGGATGAAACTTGAGGTGCCAAAAGGTTGCTTTTTGCCGAGGCTCAGTTCTCAGTTTTGTAAACAGTACACAACTTTGTTATTACCTCCACAAATTCTACTGTGTGCTTTTTATAGAATTTTCAATTTTTTAATCTAAGATGGGCGAAAACTTGTCCTTTTTTGCATCTAAGTTCATATTTCGATCTCGAATTACCTTGGACTTGTTAAGTTTTGTTTCAAGCTTTTATTCTAGATATGTCGACATTGGTAAAATAATACATTTTTTGACTTGGTGGGTTTTGCATCTAAAACACTAATATTATATGTTCCTTTCAGTGTGCACAACAACAAAATAAAAATTCTAAACACTTTACTCCAATTTTCATGGCACACATAAAATAACTGATAAATAGCCACAAACAAGAGACAATAAGGTTAGTCGTACCTAAACTAGATACGATTTCAATAATTCACGAAGCTGCAAGTCGTAGAAAAATCATATTTTATTAACCCTCCCATTCCCGTGAACTTTGCAGCACACCCGCCTCGTGCCTCATTGGCGCGAACTTGAAACGACTGCCTCATTTCTTATTAATCAAAACTGCAGTCACCCTACAATTCCAATCAATAAGCCTTCAATCATCGTTTGCAACAATTACGATAAATCATCCCCGAATCCGAGGTGCATCCCGCTTTCTTTAAAACCTCGAATTGTTGTTGAATTATTGAAAGGTTGTGGCAAAACTGTAGTCGCGTCCTTGAACCGGGTAAAAAGAAACCAGCGCTTGAATATTTGATGGACGATGAATTATTCGACGGATAATGGCCGGGGTGGAATTAGTTCTAAGGAATCGAAAGATGAAGCCGGGTACCATAAATCAGGGACCGGAACACTCCTCATTGCATATGTAACGCAGATATGCGGCGGAGGAAGTGGAAGTTTGCCATTATTGCGAGGAAAGAAAGGGGAAATGCCAGTGCGACATTAAACCGGGGCTGGAAATGACCTGGTTTGTTGTAGAGTAAGAAAACGACCTCGCTAATGAAAATCGAAAAGGAACAAGGGTGTGACGAACGAATTAATTTCAATTGGGGGCACGGGGTTGTAGGGTTTGTGAATCGATGGTGAAAGACACCCCATGCTGAGGATTTGTATTTTGCGAAACACAAACTCCGGTAATGAGAGGGGTGTGTACTACAAGCGCTTAAATCACTCCGCTCTTGCATAATTGCCGTAATTATCTTAAATTAACTCGTATGCTAATCAGTTAATTATCCGAGCGCACACACACACACCTTTGCAATTTATGTAAAGTTGGGATCGCGTACCAAAGGGCGTTTTGTGCGCAACTCACAAACTTGTAAGTAAATCACCCAAAAACCTTGACAACGATCTCTTCATCTCTGCAGCATCAAAATAAACCCTGACCCTGTCGAAAATGTGGAAATTTCAACATTTTCAACACGCAACAACAACAACAGTGACAATGTTTACCAACAGCAACACGCAGCCCCATTCTAACCTAAAAAGGCGCCGAAACTTCCGCGCACACTTAAACACAACAGAAGCTCACCTGATTTTCAGTGGAAATGTGATTTTCGCACGTGGAAAGTCGCAATTTTCACACAAATCACGTCCATATTGTTTCGATTTGTTTTTAAACAAAGTATTTTCGCACCATTCACCGTTCCCACCTGCCCGAGTTTGACATTTGATGACATTTGCCACCTGTGCAGGTTGGCAACAGGCGCGAGTGAAAACCACCAGACTGCTTTCGTCGACACTTAATTTTTTTAATAAAATCTTTATCAGTGATTTTTTTAATTTGTTGTCTTCGCGTCATGTGCACTGTGGCAGTGAACCGCATTGGAATTTATAAAATTTACATAACAATCAGTTTCAATCAAGTACAAATTTATTTGGTGGCAAATACGAGACTTGGAAGAAAAAAAAATTGCGGTTGGTTCTACTGTATATACCACAATTATTTTTAGTTGGCTACTCTGTTTTTGTCGATTACGTTTGCATCAGGGGTGTCAGCTTGAATTGAAATATTGGGACCCACGTCGCTTGGAAGGTTTTTGCTGTAACGCGGCGCTACAGTCGAGTTGCTCGAATTTAGTATTTTTATAGAAACCTGTAAAATATAGCGAGGAAAGTATCAAAGTGTGGAATCACCATTTTTTAATTTGTAGTTCTAGTTTATGTTTTCTGTATTCATCATCATCGTGTGGAGTTGCGTTAATATCATGATGCAAAAAGTGGCTATGCTACGTGAATGGAAATGTAATTAATATTGCTAAATTTTAAAGGTTTGTTTAAAGTTTTGAAAATCGTTTTATTTGTACGTGTGCGTTATTTGATTGAAAAAATTACTTTCAAAGAACTCAATCAGCAACGTTTCATCGAATTAAATTTTACAAAATAATTTAGCAAAATCTAAAGAAGTCTTTTATATACGTTTCATGGTTTCAAATTTTTTTTTGTGTCGACATTTGTTATGTCTTTTGGAAAATGAATGCAAAGTTTCGAAAATCGTTTGATTTGTACGCGTTCTTTATTTGAGTGAAATGTGAAATATGAGATAAATGGCGCTCCTACCTTTTATGGTTTCTACTTCTAATTTTTCTTTTTTATGTCGAGATTTGTTAATAACGTTAAGAAATGATGGAAAAATTAATAACTATAAAGATCTTCTTCGGGATTTTTGACCGTGTTCCATTTGAAGTTCCATTAGGGGGGGTGTAGTGAACGCTCCGAGGAGCTAATTCAACAAGTGACCCCAATGAACCTCCAGACGTTTCATCCACAGCTGCGGTGGACTTCATCAGTGGTTAAAGTTGCGATGTGGATGAGATCGAAATGTTCTCTTCGCTGTCACATTCGCGAAAAATTGATGTTGAAAAAGTTTCGATTTGTTCCCGTTTATTGTTTGATTGAAATTAAATACGAAAATGAATTTCTAACAATTGAAAGAGCAAGACTGATTCAATCATGTGTAATTTAAAATAGTTTTGCAAAATCTCATCGACATATTATCTTCTCCGCACATACATAAATAAATAAATCAGATAAATGGCACTCCTACCTTTTATGGCTTCTCCTGAAATTATTCTTTTTTTATGTCGAGATTTGTTATTAACTTTGAAAAATGATGGAAAAATGAATATTGAAAATTGTTCGAAATGTTCGCGTTCATTGTTTGATTGAAATGCAATGCGAAAATGCACTGCCAAAAATTGAAAGAGCAAGAATGATTCCATCATGTGTAATTTAAAATAGTTTTGCAAAATCTCATCGACATATTATCTTCTTCTCCGCACATACATAAATTAATAAATAAATCAGATAAATGGCGCTCCTACCTTTTATGGCTTCTCCTGAAATTATTCTTTTTTTATGTCGAGATTTGTTATTAACTTTGAAAAATGATGGAAAAATGAATATTGAAAATTTTTCGAAATGTTCGCGTTCATTGTTTGATTGAAATGCAATGCGAAAATGCACTGTCAAAAATTGAAAGAGCAAGAATGATTCCATCATGTGTAATTTAAAATAGTTTTGCAAAATCTCATCGACATATTATCTTCTTCTCCGCACATACATAAATAAATAAATAAATCAGATAAATGGCGCTCCTACCTTTTATGGCTTCTCCTGAAATTATTCTTTTTTTATGTCGAGATTTGTTATTAACTTTGAAAAATGATGGAAAAATGAATATTGAAAATTGTTCGAAATGTTCGCGTTCATTGTTTGATTGAAATGCAATGCGAAAATGCACTGCCAAAAATTGAAAGAGCAAGAATGATTCCATCATGTGTAATTTAAAATAGTTTTGCAAAATCTCATCGACATATTATCTTCTTCTCCGCACATACATAAATTAATAAATAAATCAGATAAATGGCGCTCCTACCTTTTATGGCTTCTCCTGAAATTATTCTTTTTTTATGTCGAGATTTGTTATTAACTTTGAAAAATGATGGAAAAATGAATATTGAAAATTTTTCGAAATGTTCGCGTTCATTGTTTGATTGAAATGCAATGCGAAAATGCACTGTCAAAAATTGAAAGAGCAAGAATGATTCCATCATGTGTAATTTAAAATAGTTTTGCAAAATCTCATCGACATATTATCTTCTTCTCCGCACATACATAAATAAATAAATAAATCAGATAAATGGCGCTCCTACCTTTTATGGCTTCTCCTGAAATTATTCTTTTTTTATGTCGAGATTTGTTATTAACTTTGAAAAATGATGGAAAAATGAATATTGAAAATTGTTCGAAATGTTCGCGTTCATTGTTTGATTGAAATGCAATGCGAAAATGCACTGCCAAAAATTGAAAGAGCAAGAATGATTCCATCATGTGTAATTTAAAATAGTTTTGCAAAATCTCATCGACATATTATCTTCTTCTCCGCACATACATAAATAAATAAATAAATCAGATAAATGGCGCTCCTACCTTTTATGGCTTCTCCTGAAATTATTCTATTTTCATGTCGAGATTTGTTATTAACTTTGAAAAATGATGGAAAAATGAATATTGAAAATTTTTCGATATGTTCGCGTTAATTGTTTGATTGAAATGCAATGGGAAAATGCACTGCCAAAAATTGAAAGAGCAAGAATGATTCCATAATGTGTAATTTAAAATAGTTTTGCAAAATCTCATCGACATATTATCTTCTTCTCCGCACATACATAAATAAATAAATAAATCAGATAAATGGCGCTCCTACCTTTTATGGCTTCTCCTGAAATAATTCTTTTTTTATGTCGAGATTTGTTATTAACTTTGAAAAATGATGGAAAAATGAATATTGAAAATTTTTCGAAATGTTCGCGTTCATTGTTTGATTGAAATGCAATGCGAAAATGCACTGCCAAAAATTGAAAGAGCAAGAATGATTCCATCATGTGTAATTTAAAATAGTTTTGCAAAATCTCATCGACATATTATCTTCTTCTCCGCACATACATAAATAAATAAATAAATCAGATAAATGGCGCTCCTACCTTTTATGGCTTCTCCTGAAATAATTTTTTTTTATGTCGAGATTTGTTATTAACTTTGAAAAATGATGGAAAAATGAATATTGAAAATTTTTCGAAATGTTCGCGTTCATTGTTTGATTGAAATGCAATGCGAAAATGCACTGCCAAAAATTGAAAGAGCAAGAATGATTCCATCATGTGTAATTTAAAATAGTTTTGCAAAATCTCATCGACATATTATCTTCTTCTCCGCACATACATAAATAAATAAATAAATCAGATAAATGGCGCTCCTACCTTTTATGGCTTCTCCTGAAATAATTCTTTTTTTATGTCGAGATTTGTTATTAACTTTGAAAAATGATGGAAAAATGAATATTGAAAATTTTTCGAAATGTTCGCGTTCATTGTTTGATTGAAATGCAATGCGAAAATGCACTGCCAAAAATTGAAAGAGCAAGAATGATTCCATCATGTGTAATTTAAAATAGTTTTGCAAAATCTCATCGACATATTATCTTCTTCTCCGCACATACATAAATAAATAAATAAATCAGATAAATGGCGCTCCTACCTTTTATGGCTTCTCCTGAAATAATTCTTTTTTTATGTCGAGATTTGTTATTAACTTTGAAAAATGATGGAAAAATGAATATTGAAAATTTTTCGAAATGTTCGCGTTCATTGTTTGATTGAAATGCAATGCAAAAATGCACTGCCAAAAATTGAAAGAGCAAGAATGATTCCATCATGTGTAATTTAAAATAGTTTTGCAAAATCTCATCGACATATTATCTTCTTCTCCGCACATACATAAATAAATAAATAAATCAGATAAATGGCGCTCCTACCTTTTATGGCTTCTCCTGAAATAATTCTTTTTTTATGTCGAGATTTGTTATTAACTTTGAAAAATGATGGAAAAATGAATATTGAAAATTTTTCGAAATGTTCGCGTTCATTGTTTGATTGAAATGCAATGCGAAAATGCACTGCCAAAAATTGAAAGAGCAAGAATGATTCCATCATGTGTAATTTAAAATAGTTTTGCAAAATCTCATCGACATATTATCTTCTTCTCCGCACATACATAAATAAATAAATAAATCAGATAAATGGCGCTCCTACCTTTTATGGCTTCTCCTGAAATAATTTTTTTTTATGTCGAGATTTGTTATTAACTTTGAAAAATGATGGAAAAATGAATATTGAAAATTTTTCGAAATGTTCGCGTTCATTGTTTGATTGAAATGCAATGCGAAAATGCACTGCCAAAAATTGAAAGAGCAAGAATGATTCCATCATGTGTAATTTAAAATAGTTTTGCAAAATCTCATCGACATATTATCTTCTTCTCCGCACATACATAAATAAATAAATAAATCAGATAAATGGCGCTCCTACCTTTTATGGCTTCTCCTGAAATAATTCTTTTTTTATGTCGAGATTTGTTATTAACTTTGAAAAATGATGGAAAAATGAATATTGAAAATTTTTCGAAATGTTCGCGTTCATTGTTTGATTGAAATGCAATGCGAAAATGCACTGCCAAAAATTGAAAGAGCAAGAATGATTCCATCATGTGTAATTTAAAATAGTTTTGCAAAATCTCATCGACATATTATCTTCTTCTCCGCACATACATAAATAAATAAATAAATCAGATAAATGGCGCTCCTACCTTTTATGGCTTCTCCTGAAATAATTCTTTTTTTATGTCGAGATTTGTTATTAACTTTGAAAAATGATGGAAAAATGAATATTGAAAATTTTTCGAAATGTTCGCGTTCATTGTTTGATTGAAATGCAATGCAAAAATGCACTGCCAAAAATTGAAAGAGCAAGAATGATTCCATCATGTGTAATTTAAAATAGTTTTGCAAAATCTCATCGACATATTATCTTCTTCTCCGCACATACATAAATAAATAAATAAATCAGATAAATGGCGCTCCTACCTTTTATGGCTTCTCCTGAAATAATTCTTTTTTTATGTCGAGATTTGTTATTAACTTTGAAAAATGATGGAAAAATGAATATTGAAAATTTTTCGAAATGTTCGCGTTCATTGTTTGATTGAAATGCAATGCGAAAATGCACTGCCAAAAATTGAAAGAGCAAGAATGATTCCATCATGTGTAATTTAAAATAGTTTTGCAAAATCTCATCGACATATTATCTTCTTCTCCGCACATACATAAATAAATAAATAAATCAGATAAATGGCGCTCCTACCTTTTATGGCTTCTCCTGAAATTATTCTTTTTTTATGTCGAGATTTGTTATTAACTTTGAAAAATGATGGAAAAATGAATATTGAAAATTTTTCGAAATGTTCGCGTTCATTGTTTGATTGAAATGCAACGCGAAAATGCACTGCCAAAAATTGAAAGAGCAAGAATGATTCCATCATGTGTAATTTAAAATAGTTTTGCAAAATCTCATCGACATATTATCTTCTTCTCCGCACATACATAAATAAATAAATAAATCAGATAAATGACGCTCCTACCTTTTATGGCTTCTCCTGAAATTATTCTTTTTTTATGTCGAGATTTGTTATTAACTTTGAAAAATGATGGAAAAATGAATATTGAAAATTTTTCGAAATGTTCGCGTTTATTGTTTGATTGAAATGCAATGCGAAAATGCACTGCCAAAAATTGAAAGAGCAAGAATGATTCCATCATGTGTAATTTAAAATAGTTTTGCAAAATCTCATCGACATATTATCTTCTTCTCCGCACATACATAAATAAATAAATAAATCAGATAAATGGCGCTCCTACCTTTTATGGCTTCTCCTGAAATTATTCTTTTTTTATGTCGAGATTTGTTATTAACTTTGAAAAATGATGGAAAAATGAATATTGAAAATTTTTCGAAATGTTCGCGTTTATTGTTTGATTGAAATGCAATGCGAAAATGCACTGCCAAAAATTGAAAGAGCAAGAATGATTCCATCATGTGTAATTTAAAATAGTTTTGCAAAATCTCATCGACATATTATCTTCTTCTCCGCACATACATAAATAAATAAATAAATCAGATAAATGGCGCTCCTACCTTTTATGGCTTCTCCTGAAATTATTCTTTTTTTATGTCGAAATTTGTTATTAACTTTGAAAAATGATGGAAAAATGAATATTGAAAATTTTTCGAAATGTTCGCGTTCATTGTTTGATTGAAATGCAATGCGAAAATGCACTGCCAAAAATTGAAAGAGCAAGAATGATTCCATCATGTGTAATTTAAAATAGTTTTGCAAAATCTCATCGACATATTATCTTCTTCTCCGCACATACATAAATAAATAAATAAATCAGATAAATGGCGCTCCTACCTTTTATGGCTTCTCCTGAAATTATTCTTTTTTTATGTCGAGATTTGTTATTAACTTTGAAAAATGATGGAAAAATGAATATTGAAAATTTTTCGAAATGTTCGCGTTCATTGTTTGATTGAAATGCAACGCGAAAATGCACTGCCAAAAATTGAAAGAGCAAGAATGATTCCATCATGTGTAATTTAAAATAGTTTTGCAAAATCTCATCGACATATTATCTTCTTCTCCGCACATACATAAATAAATAAATAAATCAGATAAATGACGCTCCTACCTTTTATGGCTTCTCCTGAAATTATTCTTTTTTTATGTCGAGATTTGTTATTAACTTTGAAAAATGATGGAAAAATGAATATTGAAAATTTTTCGAAATGTTCGCGTTCATTGTTTGATTGAAATGCAATGCGAAAATGCACTGCCAAAAATTGAAAGAGCAAGAATGATTCCATCATGTGTAATTTAAAATAGTTTTGCAAAATCTCATCGACATATTATCTTCTTCTCCGCACATACATAAATAAATAAATAAATCAGATAAATGGCGCTCCTACCTTTTATGGCTTCTCCTGAAATTATTCTTTTTTTATGTCGAGATTTGTTATTAACTTTGAAAAATGATGGAAAAATGAATATTGAAAATTTTTCGAAATGTTCGCGTTTATTGTTTGATTGAAATGCAATGCGAAAATGCACTGCCAAAAATTGAAAGAGCAAGAATGATTCCATCATGTGTAATTTAAAATAGTTTTGCAAAATCTCATCGACATATTATCTTCTTCTCCGCACATACATAAATAAATAAATAAATCAGATAAATGGCGCTCCTACCTTTTATGGCTTCTCCTGAAATTATTCTTTTTTTATGTCGAAATTTGTTATTAACTTTGAAAAATGATGGAAAAATGAATATTGAAAATTTTTCGAAATGTTCGCGTTCATTGTTTGATTGAAATGCAATGCGAAAATGCACTGCCAAAAATTGAAAGAGCAAGAATGATTCCATCATGTGTAATTTAAAATAGTTTTGCAAAATCTCATCGACATATTATCTTCTTCTCCGCACATACATAAATAAATAAATAAATCAGATAAATGGCGCTCCTACCTTTTATGGCTTCTCCTGAAATAATTCTTTTTTTATGTCGAGATTTGTTATTAACTTTGAAAAATGATGGAAAAATGAATATTGAAAATTTTTCGAAATGTTCGCGTTCATTGTTTGATTGAAATGCAATGCGAAAATGCACTGCCAAAAATTGAAAGAGCAAGAATGATTCCATCATGTGTAATTTAAAATAGTTTTGCAAAATCTCATCGACATATTATCTTCTTCTCCGCACATACATAAATAAATAAATAAATCAGATAAATGGCGCTCCTACCTTTTATGGCTTCTCCTGAAATAATTCTTTTTTTATGTCGAGATTTGTTATTAACTTTGAAAAATGATGGAAAAATGAATATTGAAAATTTTTCGAAATGTTCGCGTTCATTGTTTGATTGAAATGCAATGCGAAAATGCACTGCCAAAAATTGAAAGAGCAAGAATGATTCCATCATGTGTAATTTAAAATAGTTTTGCAAAATCTCATCGACATATTATCTTCTTCTCCGCACATACATAAATAAATAAATAAATCAGATAAATGGCGCTCCTACCTTTTATGGCTTCTCCTGAAATAATTCTTTTTTTATGTCGAGATTTGTTATTAACTTTGAAAAATGATGGAAAAATGAATATTGAAAATTTTTCGAAATGTTCGCGTTCATTGTTTGATTGAAATGCAATGCGAAAATGCACTGCCAAAAATTGAAAGAGCAAGAATGATTCCATCATGTGTAATTTAAAATAGTTTTGCAAAATCTCATCGACATATTATCTTCTTCTCCGCACATACATAAATAAATAAATAAATCAGATAAATGGCGCTCCTACCTTTTATGGCTTCTCCTGAAATAATTCTTTTTTTATGTCGAGATTTGTTATTAACTTTGAAAAATGATGGAAAAATGAATATTGAAAATTTTTCGAAATGTTTGCGTTCATTGTTTGATTGAAATGCAATGCGAAAATGCACTGCCAAAAATTGAAAGAGCAAGAATGATTCCATCATGTGTAATTTAAAATAGTTTTGCAAAATCTCATCGACATATTATCTTCTTCTCCGCACATACATAAATAAATAAATAAATCAGATAAATGGCGCTCCTACCTTTTATGGCTTCTCCTGAAATTATTCTTTTTTTATGTCGAGATTTGTTATTAACTTTGAAAAATGATGGAAAAATGAATATTGAAAATTTTTCGAAATGTTCGCGTTCATTGTTTGATTGAAATGCAACGCGAAAATGCACTGCCAAAAATTGAAAGAGCAAGAATGATTCCATCATGTGTAATTTAAAATAGTTTTGCAAAATCTCATCGACATATTATCTTCTTCTCCGCACATACATAAATAAATAAATAAATCAGATAAATGGCGCTCCTACCTTTTATGGCTTCTCCTGAAATTATTCTTTTTTTATGTCGAGATTTGTTATTAACTTTGAAAAATGATGGAAAAATGAATATTGAAAATTTTTCGAAATGTTTGCGTTCATTGTTTGATTGAAATGCAATGCGAAAATGCACTGCCAAAAATTGAAAGAGCAAGAATGATTCCATCATGTGTAATTTAAAATAGTTTTGCAAAATCTCATCGACATATTATCTTCTTCTCCGCACATACATAAATAAATAAATAAATCAGATAAATGGCGCTCCTACCTTTTATGGCTTCTCCTGAAATAATTCTTTTTTTATGTCGAGATTTGTTATTAACTTTGAAAAATGATGGAAAAATGAATATTGAAAATTTTTCGAAATGTTCGCGTTCATTGTTTGATTGAAATGCAATGCGAAAATGCACTGCCAAAAATTGAAAGAGCAAGAATGATTCCATCATGTGTAATTTAAAATAGTTTTGCAAAATCTCATCGACATATTATCTTCTTCTCCGCACATACATAAATAAATAAATAAATCAGATAAATGGCGCTCCTACCTTTTATGGCTTCTCCTGAAATAATTCTTTTTTTATGTCGAGATTTGTTATTAACTTTGAAAAATGATGGAAAAATGAATATTGAAAATTTTTCGAAATGTTCGCGTTCATTGTTTGATTGAAATGCAATGCGAAAATGCACTGCCAAAAATTGAAAGAGCAAGAATGATTCCATCATGTGTAATTTAAAATAGTTTTGCAAAATCTCATCGACATATTATCTTCTTCTCCGCACATACATAAATAAATAAATAAATCAGATAAATGGCGCTCCTACCTTTTATGGCTTCTCCTGAAATAATTCTTTTTTTATGTCGAGATTTGTTATTAACTTTGAAAAATGATGGAAAAATGAATATTGAAAATTTTTCGAAATGTTCGCGTTCATTGTTTGATTGAAATGCAATGCGAAAATGCACTGCCAAAAATTGAAAGAGCAAGAATTATTCCATCATGTGTAATTTAAAATAGTTTTGCAAAATCTCATCGACATATTATCTTCTTCTCCGCACATACATAAATAAATAAATAAATCAGATAAATGGCGCTCCTACCTTTTATGGCTTCTCCTGAAATTATTCTTTTTTTATGTCGAGATTTGTTATTAACTTTGAAAAATGATGGAAAAATGAATATTGAAAATTTTTCGAAATGTTTGCGTTCATTGTTTGATTGAAATGCAATGCGAAAATGCACTGCCAAAAATTGAAAGAGCAAGAATGATTCCATCATGTGTAATTTAAAATAGTTTTGCAAAATCTCATCGACATATTATCTTCTTCTCCGCACATACATAAATAAATAAATAAATCAGATAAATGGCGCTCCTACCTTTTATGGCTTCTCCTGAAATTATTCTTTTTTTATGTCGAGATTTGTTATTAACTTTGAAAAATGATGGAAAAATGAATATTGAAAATTTTTCGAAATGTTCGCGTTCATTGTTTGATTGAAATGCAATGCGAAAATGCACTGCCAAAAATTGAAAGAGCAAGAATGATTCCATCATGTGTAATTTAAAATAGTTTTGCAAAATCTCATCGACATATTATCTTCTTCTCCGCACATACATAAATAAATAAATAAATCAGATAAATGGCGCTCCTACCTTTTATGGCTTCTCCTGAAATAATTCTTTTTTTATGTCGAGATTTGTTATTAACTTTGAAAAATGATGGAAAAATGAATATTGAAAATTTTTCGAAATGTTCGCGTTCATTGTTTGATTGAAATGCAATGCGAAAATGCACTGCCAAAAATTGAAAGAGCAAGAATGATTCCATCATGTGTAATTTAAAATAGTTTTGCAAAATCTCATCGACATATTATCTTCTTCTCCGCACATACATAAATAAATAAATAAATCAGATAAATGGCGCTCCTACCTTTTATGGCTTCTCCTGAAATAATTCTTTTTTTATGTCGAGATTTGTTATTAACTTTGAAAAATGATGGAAAAATGAATATTGAAAATTTTTCGAAATGTTTGCGTTCATTGTTTGATTGAAATGCAATGCGAAAATGCACTGCCAAAAATTGAAAAAGCAAGATGTGTAATTTAAAATAGTTTTGCAAAATCTCATCGACATATTATTTTCTTCTCCGCACATACATAAATAAATAAATAAATCAGATAAATGGCGCTCCTACCTTTTATGGCTTCTCCTGAAATTATTCTTTTTTTTTGTCGAGATTTGTTATTAACTTTGAAAAATGATGGAAAAATGAATATTGAAAATTTTTCGAAATGTTTGCGTTCATTGTTTGATTGAAATGCAATGCGAAAATGCACTGCCAAAAATTGAAAAAGCAAGATGTGTAATTTAAAATAGTTTTGCAAAATCTCATCGACATATTATTTTCTTCTCCGCACATACATACATAAATAAATAAATCAGATAAATGACCCTCCTACCTTTTATGGCTTCTACCTGTAATTATTCTTTTTTATGTCGAGTATTATTATTAACTTTAAGAAATGATTAAAAAATTAATAATTATAACGATCTTCTTCGGGGATTCCGTGTTCCATTTGAAGTTCCATTAGGGGGGGTGTAGTGAACGCTCCGAGGAGCTAATTCAACAAGTGACCCCAATGAACCTCCAGACGTTTCATCCACAGCTGCGGTGGACTTCATCAGTGGTTAAAGTTCCGATGTGGATGAGCTCGAGGTATTCTCTTCGCTGTCAAATTCGCGAAAAATTAATGTTGAAAAAGTTTCGATTTGTTCCCGTTCCCCCCCAAATACGAAAATGAATTTCTAACAATTGAAAGAGCAAGACTGATTCCATCATGTGTAAATTAAAATATGTAGTTTTGCAAAATGTCATCGACATATTATTATCTTACCGTGTTCCAAGCGAAGGCCCATAAGGGGGGATGTAGTGAGCGCCCCGGGGGGCTAAGCCAACAAGTGACCCCAATGAAACTCTGCCGGATGGATGGATGGGTGCTGCTGCTGCTGTGGTGGCGGTGTTTTAGTTTTAGTGTTTTAGTGGTTGGTTATTGGTTAGTGTTTTATTGTTTTAGTTTTAGTGTTTTAGTGGTTGGTTATTGGTTAGTGTTTTATTGTTTTAGTTTTAGTGTTTTAGTGGTGTGTTATTGGTTAATATTTTATTGTTTTAGTTTTAGTGTTTTAGTGGTTGGTTATTGGTTAGTGTTTAATTGTTTTAGTTTTAGTGTTTTAGTGGTGTGTTATTGGTTAGTGTTTTATTGTTTTAGTTTTAGTGTTTTAGTGGTGTGTTATTGGTTAGTGTTTTATTGTTTTAGTTTTAGTGTTTTAGTGGTGTGTTATTGGTTAGTGTTTTATTGTTTTAGTTTTAGTGTTTTAGTTGTTGGTTATTGGTTAGTGTTTTATTGTTTTAGTTTTAGTGTTTTAGTGGTTTGTTATTGGTTAGTGTTTTATTGTTTTAGTTTTAGTGTTTTAGTGGTTGGTTATTGGTTAGTGTTTTATTGTTTTAGTTTTAGTGTTTTAGTTGTTTGTTATTGGTTAGTGTTTTATTGTTTTAGTTTTAGTGTTTTAGTTGTTTGTTATTGGTTAGTGTTTTATTGTTTTAGTTTTAATGTTTTAGTGGTGTGTTATTGGTTAGTGTTTTATTGTTTTAGTTTTAGTGTTTTAGTGGTGTGTTATTGGTTAGTGTTTTATTGTTTTAGTTTTAGTGTTTTAGTGGTTGGTTATTGGTTAGTGTTTTATTGTTTTAGTTTTAGTATTTTAGTTGTTGGTTATTGGTTAGTGTTTTAGTGGTGTGTTATTGGTTAGTGTTTTATTGTTTTAGTTTCAGTGTTTTAGTGGTTGGTTATTGGTTAGTGTTTTATTGTTTTAGTTTTAGTGTTTTAGTGGTTTGTTATTGGTTAGTGTTTTATTGTTTTAGTTTTAGTGTTTTAGTTGTTGGTTATTGGTTAGTGTTTTATTGTTTTAGTTTTAGTGTTTTAGTGGTTTGTTATTGGTTAGTGTTTTATTGTTTTAGTTTTAGTGTTTTAGTGGTGTGTTATTGGTTAGTGTTTTATTGTTTTAGTTTTAGTGTTTTAGTGGTGTGTTATTGGTTAGTGTTTTATTGTTTTAGTTTTAGTGTTTTAGTTGTTGGTTATTGGTTAGTGTTTTATTGTTTTAGTTTTAGTGTTTTAGTGGTTTGTTATTGGTTAGTGTTTTATTGTTTTAGTTTTAGTGTTTTAGTGGTGTGTTATTGGTTAGTGTTTTATTGTTTTAGTTTTAGTGTTTTAGTTGTTGGTTATTGGTTAGTGTTTTATTGTTTTAGTTTTAGTGTTTTAGTTGTTGGTTATTGGTTAGTGTTTTATTGTTTTAGTTTTAGTGTTTTAGTGGTTTGTTATTGGTTAGTGTTTTATTGTTTTAGTTTTAGTGTTTTAGTGGTGTGTTATTGGTTAGTGTTTTATTGTTTTAGTTTTAGTGTTTTAGTTGTTGGTTATTGGTTAGTGTTTTATTGTTTTAGTTTTAGTGTTTTAGTGGTTTGTTATTGGTTAGTGTTTTATTGTTTTAGTTTTAGTGTTTTAGTGGTGTGTTATTGGTTAGTGTTTTATTGTTTTAGTTTTAGTGTTTTAGTTGTTGGTTATTGGTTAGTGTTTTATTGTTTTAGTTTTAGTGTTTTAGTGGTTTGTTATTGGTTAGTGTTTTATTGTTTTAGTTTTAGTGTTTTAGTTGTTGGTTATTGGTTAGTGTTTTATTGTTTTAGTTTTAATGTTTTAGTGGTGTGTTATTGGTTAGTGTTTTATTGTTTTAGTTTTAGTGTTTTAGTGGTGTGTTATTGGTTAGTGTTTTATTGTTTTAGTTTTAGTGTTTTAGTGGTTGGTTATTGGTTAGTGTTTTATTGTTTTAGTTTTAGTGTTTTAGTTGTTGGTTATTGGTTAGTGTTTTATTGTCTTAGTTTTAGTGTTTTAGTGGTTTGTTATTGGTTAGTGTTTTATTGTTTTAGTTTTAGTGTTTTAGTTGTTGGTTATTGGTTAGTGTTTTATTGTTTTAGTTTTAGTGTTTTAGTGGTGTGTTATTGGTTAATATTTTATTGTTTTAGTTTTAGTGTTTTAGTGGTTGGTTATTGGTTAGTGTTTAATTGTTTTAGTTTTAGTGTTTTAGTTGTTGGTTATTGGTTAGTGTTTTATTGTTTTAGTTTTAGTGTTTTAATGGTTTGTTATTGGTTAGTGTTTTATTGTTTTAGTTTTAGTGTTTTAGTTGTTGGTTATTGGTTAGTGTTTTATTGTTTTAGTTTTAGTGTTTTAGTGGTTTCTTATTGGTTAGTGTTTTATTGTTTTAGTTTTAGTGTTTTAGTGGTGTGTTATTGGTTAGTGTTTTATTGTTTTAGTTTTAGTGGTGTGTTATTGGTTATTGTTTTATTGTTTTAGTTTTAGTGTTTTAGTTGTTGGTTATTGGTTAGTGTTTTATTGTTTTAGTTTTAGTGTTTTAGTGGTTTGTTATTGGTTAGTGTTTTATTGTTTTAGTTTTAGTGGTGTGTTATTGGTTATTGTTTTATTGTTTTAGTTTTAGTGTTTTAGTTGTTGGTTATTGGTTAGTGTTTTATTGTTTTAGTGTTTTAGTGGTTGGTTATTGGTTAGTGTTTTATTGTTTTAGTTTTAGTGTTTTAGTGGTTTGTTATTGGTTAGTGTTTTATTGTTTTAGTTTTAGTGTTTTAGTTGTTGGTTATTGGTTAGTGTTTTATTGTTTTAGTTTTAGTGTTTTAGTTGTTGGTTATTGGTTAGTGTTTTATTGTTTTAGTTTTAGTGTTTTAGTGGTGTGTTATTGGTTAGTGTTTTATTGTTTTAGATTTAGTGTTTTAGTAGTTGGTTATTGGTTAGTGTTTTATTGTTTTAGTTTTAGTGTTTTAGTGGTTGGTTATTGGTTAGTGTTTTATTGTTTTAGTTTTAATGTTTTAGTGGTTTGTTATTGGTTAGTGTTTTATTGTTTTAGTTTTAGTGTTTTAGTTGTTGGTTATTGGTTAGTGTTTTATTGTTTTAGTTTTAGTGTTTTAGTGGTTTGTTATTGGTTAGTGTTTTATTGTTTTAGTTTTAGTGTTTTAGTGGTTTGTTATTGGTTAGTTTTATTGTTTTAGTTTTAGTGTTTTAGTGGTTGGTTATTGGTTAGTGTTTTATTGTTTTAGTTTTAGTGTTTTAGTTGTTGGTTATTGGTTAGTGTTTTATTGTTTTAGTTTTAGTGTTTTAGTGGTGTGTTATTGGTTAGTGTTTTATTGTTTTAGATTTAGTGTTTTAGTAGTTGGTTATTGGTTAGTGTTTTATTGTTTTAGTTTTAGTGTTTTAGTGGTTGGTTATTGGTTAGTGTTTTATTGTTTTAGTTTTAGTGTTTTAGTGGTTTGTTATTGGTTAGTGTTTTATTGTTTTAGTTTTAGTGTTTTAGTTGTTGGTTATTGGTTAGTGTTTTATTGTTTTAGTTTTAGTGTTTTAGTGGTTTGTTATTGGTTAGTGTTTTATTGTTTTAGTTTTAGTGTTTTAGTGGTTGATTATTGGTTAGTGTTTTAGTTGTTGGTTATTGGTTAGTGTTTTATTGTTTTAGTTTTAGTGTTTTAGTGGTGTGTTATTGGTTAGTGTTTTATTGTGTTAGTTTTAGTGTTTTAGTGGTGTGTTATTGGTTAGTGTTTTATTGTTTTAGTTTTAGTGTTTTAGTGGTTGGTTATTGGTTAGTGTTTTATTGTTTTAGTTTTAGTGTTTTAGTGGTTTGTTATTGGTTAGTGTTTTATTGTTTTAGTTTTAGTGTTTTAGTGGTTGGTTATTGGTTAGTGTTTTAGTTGTTGGTTATTGGTTAGTGTTTTATTGTTTTAGTTTTAGTGTTTTAGTGGTGTGTTATTGGTTAGTGTTTTATTGTGTTAGTTTTAGTGTTTTAGTGGTGTGTTATTGGTTAGTGTTTTATTGTTTTAGTTTTAGTGTTTTAGTGGTTGGTTATTGGTTAGTGTTTTATTGTTTTAGTTTTAGTGTTTTAGTTGTTGGTTATTGGTTAGTGTTTTATTGTTTTAGTTTTAGTGTTTTAGTGGTGTGTTATTGGTTAGTGTTTTATTGTTTTTGTTTTAGTGTTTTAGTGGTTGGTTATTGGTTAGTGTTTTATTGTTTTAGTTATAGTGTTTTAGTGGTTGGTTATTGGTTAGTGTTTTATTGTTTTAGTTTTAGTGTTTTAGTGGTTGGTTATTGGTTAGTGTTTTATTGTTTTAGTTTTAGTGTTTTAGTTGTTGGTTATTGGTTAGTGTTTTATTGTTTTAGTTTTAGTGTTTTAGTTGTTGGTTATTGGTTAGTGTTTTATTGTTTTAGTTTTAGTGTTTTAGTTGTGTGTTATTGGTTAGTGATTTATTGTTTTAGTTTTAGTGTTTTAGTGGTTGGTTATTGGTTAGTGTTTTAGTTGTTGGTTATTGGTTAGTGTTTTATTGTTTTAGTTTTAGTGTTTTAGTGGTGTGTTATTGGTTAGTGTTTTATTGTTTTAGTTTTAGTGTTTTAGTTGTTGATTATTGGTTAGTATTTTATTGTTTTAGTTTTAGTGTTTTAGTGGTTTGTTATTGGTTAGTGTTTTATTGTTTTAGTTTTAGTGTTTTAGTGGTGTGTTATTGGTTAGTGTTTTATTGTTTTAGTTTTAGTGTTTTAGTGGTGTGTTATTGGTTAGTGTTTTAGTTGTTGGTTATTGGTTAGTGTTTTATTGTTTTAGTTTTAGTGTTTTAGTGGTGTGTTATTGGTTAGTGTTTTATTGTTTTTGTTTTAGTGTTTTAGTGGTTGGTTATTGGTTAGTGTTTTATTGTTTTAGTTTTAGTGTTTTAGTGGTTGGTTATTGGTTAGTGTTTTATTGTTTTAGTTTTAGTGTTTTAGTTGTTGGTTATTGGTTAGTGTTTTATTGTTTTAGTTTTAGTGTTTTAGTTGTTGGTTATTGGTTAGTGTTTTATTGTTTTAGTTTTAGTGTTTTAGTTGTGTGTTATTGGTTAGTGATTTATTGTTTTAGTTTTAGTGTTTTAGTGGTTGGTTATTGGTTAGTGTTTTAGTTGTTGGTTATTGGTTAGTGTTTTATTGTTTTAGTTTTAGTGTTTTAGTGGTGTGTTATTGGTTAGTGTTTTATTGTTTTAGTTTTAGTGTTTTAGTGGTTGGTTATTGGTTAGTGTTTTATTGTTTTAGTTTTAGTGTTTTAGTTGTTGGTTATTGGTTAGTGTTTTATTGTTTTAGTTTTAGTGTTTTAGTTGTTGGTTATTGGTTAGTGTTTTATTGTTTTAGTTTTAGTGTTTTAGTTGTTGGTTATTGGTTAGTGTTTTATTGTTTTAGTTTTAGTGTTTTAGTGGTGTGTTATTGGTTAGTGTTTTATTGTTTTAGTTTTAGTGTTTTAGTGGTTTGTTATTGGTTAGTGTTTTATTGTTTTAGTTTTAGTGTTTTAGTGGTTGGTTATTGGTTAGTGTTTTAGTTGTTGGTTATTGGTTAGTGTTTTATTGTTTTAGTTTTAGTGTTTTAGTTGTTGGTTATTGGTTAGTGTTTTATTGTTTAAGTTTTAGTGTTTTAGTTGTTGGTTATTGGTTAGTGTTTTATTGTTTTAGTTTTAGTGTTTTAGTTGTTGGTTATTGGTTAGTGTTTTATTGTTTTAGTTTTAGTGTTTTAGTGGTTTGTTATTGGTTAGTGTTTTATTGTTTAAGTTTTAGTGTTTTAGTTGTTGGTTATTGGTTAGTGTTTTATTGTTTTAGTTTTAGTGTTTTAGTTGTTGGTTATTGGTTAGTGTTTTATTGTTTTAGTTTTAGTGTTTTAGTGGTTTGTTATTGGTTAGTGTTTTATTGTTTTAGTTTTAGTGTTTTAGTGGTGTGTTATTGGTTAGTGTTTTATTGTTTTAGTTTTAGTGTTTTAG
Organism: Eledona agricola; assembly: GCA_964023215.1. Classification (NCBI taxonomy): domain Eukaryota; kingdom Metazoa; phylum Arthropoda; class Insecta; order Coleoptera; family Tenebrionidae; genus Eledona; species Eledona agricola. The sequence continues at coordinate 1,501,494 of OZ026861.1, forward strand.
TGGTGTGTTATTGGTTAGTGTTTTATTGTTTTAGTTTTAGTGTTTTAGTGGTTTGTTATTGGTTAGTGTTTTATTGTTTTAGTTTTAGTGTTTTAGTTGTTGGTTATTGGTTAGTGTTTTATTGTTTTAGTTTTAGTGTTTTAGTTGTTGGTTATTGGTTAGTGTTTTATTGTTTTAGTTTTAGTGTTTTAGTTGTTGGTTATTGGTTAGTGTTTTATTGTTTTAGTTTTAGTGTTTTAGTTGTTGGTTATTGGTTAGTGTTTTATTGTTTTAGTTTTAGTGTTTTAGTGGTTGGTTATTGGTTAGTGTTTTATTGTTTTAGTTTTAGTGTTTTAGTTGTTGGTTATTGGTTAGTGTTTTATTGTTTTAGTTTTAGTGTTTTAGTTGTTGGTTATTGGTTAGTGTTTTATTGTTTTAGTTTTAGTGTTTTAGTTGTTGGTTATTGGTTAGTGTTTTATTGTTTTAGTTTTAGTGTTTTAGTGGTGTGTTATTGGTTAGTGTTTTATTGTTTTAGTTTTAGTGTTTTAGTTGTTGGTTATTGGTTAGTGTTTTATTGTTTTAGTTTTAGTGTTTTAGTGGTGTGTTATTGGTTAGTGTTTTATTGTTTTAGTTTTAGTGTTTTAGTGGTTGGTTATTGGTTTGTGTTTTATTGTTTTAGTTTTAGTGTTTTAGTGGTTGGTTATTGGTTAGTGTGTTATTGTTTTAGTTTTAGTGTTTTAGTTGTTGGTTATTGGTTAGTGTTTTATTGTTTTAGTTTTAGTGTTTTAGTTGTTGGTTATTGGTTAGTGTTTTATTGTTTTAGTTTTAGTGTTTTAGTGGTTTGTTATTGGTTAGTGTTTTATTGTTTTAGTTTTAGTGTTTTAGTGGTGTGTTATTGGTTAGTGTTTTATTGTTTTAGTTTTAGTGTTTTAGTGGTTTGTTATTGGTTAGTGTTTTATTGTTTTAGTTTTAGTGTTTTAGTTGTTGGTTATTGGTTAGTGTTTTATTGTTTTAGTTTTAGTGTTTTAGTGGTTTCTTATTGGTTAGTGTTTTATTGTTTTAGTTTTAGTGTTTTAGTGGTGTGTTATTGGTTAGTGTTTTATTGTTTTAGTTTTAGTGTTTTAGTTGTTGGTTATTGGTTAGTGTTTTATTGTTTTAGTTTTAGTGTTTTAGTGGTTTGTTATTGGTTAGTGTTTTATTGTTTTAGTTTTAGTGTTTTAGTGGTTTGTTATTGGTTAGTGTTTTATTGTTTTAGTTTTAGTGTTTTAGTTGTTGGTTATTGGTTAGTGTTTTATTGTTTTAGTTTTAGTGTTTTAGTTGTTGGTTATTGGTTAGTGTTTTATTGTTTTAGTTTTAGTGTTTTAGTGGTGTGTTATTGGTTAGTGTTTTATTGTTTTAGATTTAGTGTTTTAGTAGTTGGTTATTGGTTAGTGTTTTATTGTTTTAGTTTTAGTGTTTTAGTGGTTGGTTATTGGTTAGTGTTTTATTGTTTTAGTTTTAGTGTTTTAGTGGTTTGTTATTGGTTAGTGTTTTATTGTTTTAGTTTTAGTGTTTTAGTTGTTGGTTATTGGTTAGTGTTTTATTGTTTTAGTTTTAGTGTTTTAGTTGTTGGTTATTGGTTAGTGTTTTATTGTTTTAGTGTTTTAGTGGTGGGTTATTGGTTAGTGTTTTATTGTTTTAGATTTAGTGTTTTAGTAGTTGGTTATTGGTTAGTGTTTTATTGTTTTATTGTTTTAGTTTTAGTGTTTTAGTGGTTGGTTATTGGTTAGTGTTTTATTGTTTTAGTTTTAGTGTTTTAGTGGTTTGTTATTGGTTAGTGTTTTATTGTTTTAGTTTTAGTGTTTTAGTTGTTGGTTATTGGTTAGTGTTTTATTGTTTTAGTTTTAGTGTTTTAGTGGTTTGTTATTGGTTAGTGTTTTATTGTTTTAGTTTTAGTGTTTTAGTGGTTTGTTATTGGTTAGTTTTATTGTTTTAGTTTTAGTGTTTTAGTGGTTGGTTATTGGTTAGTGTTTTATTGTTTTAGTTTTAGTGTTTTAGTTGTTGGTTATTGGTTAGTGTTTTATTGTTTTAGTTTTAGTGTTTTAGTGGTGTGTTATTGGTTAGTGTTTTATTGTTTTAGATTTAGTGTTTTAGTAGTTGGTTATTGGTTAGTGTTTTATTGTTTTAGTTTTAGTGTTTTAGTGGTTGGTTATTGGTTAGTGTTTTATTGTTTTAGTTTTAGTGTTTTAGTGGTTTGTTATTGGTTAGTGTTTTATTGTTTTAGTTTTAGTGTTTTAGTTGTTGGTTATTGGTTAGTGTTTTATTGTTTTAGTTTTAGTGTTTTAGTGGTTTGTTATTGGTTAGTGTTTTATTGTTTTAGTTTTAGTGTTTTAGTGGTTGGTTATTGGTTAGTGTTTTAGTTGTTGGTTATTGGTTAGTGTTTTATTGTTTTAGTTTTAGTGTTTTAGTGGTGTGTTATTGGTTAGTGTTTTATTGTGTTAGTTTTAGTGTTTTAGTGGTGTGTTATTGGTTAGTGTTTTATTGTTTTAGTTTTAGTGTTTTAGTGGTTGGTTATTGGTTAGTGTTTTATTGTTTTAGTTTTAGTGTTTTAGTGGTTTGTTATTGGTTAGTGTTTTATTGTTTTAGTTTTAGTGTTTTAGTGGTTGGTTATTGGTTAGTGTTTTAGTTGTTGGTTATTGGTTAGTGTTTTATTGTTTTAGTTTTAGTGTTTTAGTGGTGTGTTATTGGTTAGTGTTTTATTGTGTTAGTTTTAGTGTTTTAGTGGTGTGTTATTGGTTAGTGTTTTATTGTTTTAGTTTTAGTGTTTTAGTGGTTGGTTATTGGTTAGTGTTTTATTGTTTTAGTTTTAGTGTTTTAGTTGTTGGTTATTGGTTAGTGTTTTATTGTTTTAGTTTTAGTGTTTTAGTGGTGTGTTATTGGTTAGTGTTTTATTGTTTTTGTTTTAGTGTTTTAGTGGTTGGTTATTGGTTAGTGTTTTATTGTTTTAGTTATAGTGTTTTAGTGGTTGGTTATTGGTTAGTGTTTTATTGTTTTAGTTTTAGTGTTTTAGTTGTTGGTTATTGGTTAGTGTTTTATTGTTTTAGTGGTGTGTTATTGGTTAGTGTTTTATTGTTTTAGTTTTAGTGTTTTAGTGGTTGGTTATTGGTTAGTGTTTTATTGTTTTAGTTTTAGTGTTTTAGTTGTTGGTTATTGGTTAGTGTTTTATTGTTTTAGTTTTAGTGTTTTAGTTGTTGGTTATTGGTTAGTGTTTTATTGTTTTAGTTTTAGTGTTTTAGTGGTGTGTTATTGGTTAGTGTTTTATTGTTTTAGTTTTAGTGTTTTAGTGGTTGGTTATTGGTTTGTGTTTTATTGTTTTAGTTTTAGTGTTTTAGTGGTTGGTTATTGGTTAGTGTTTTATTGTTTTAGTTTTAGTGTTTTAGTTGTTGGTTATTGGTTAGTGTTTTATTGTTTTAGTTTTAGTGTTTTAGTTGTTGGTTATTGGTTAGTGTTTTATTGTTTTAGTTTTAGTGTTTTAGTGGTTTGTTATTGGTTAGTGTTTTATTGTTTTAGTTTTAGTGTTTTAGTGGTGTGTTATTGGTTAGTGTTTTATTGTTTTAGTTTTAGTGTTTTAGTGGTTTGTTATTGGTTAGTGTTTTATTGTTTTAGTTTTAGTGTTTTAGTGGTGTGTTATTGGTTAGTGTTTTATTTTTTTAGTTTTAGTGTTTTAGTTGTTGGTTATTGGTTAGTGTTTTATTGTTTTAGTTTTAGTGTTTTAGTTGTTGATTATTGGTTAGTATTTTATTGTTTTAGTTTTAGTGTTTTAGTGGTTTGTTATTGGTTAGTGTTTTATTGTTTTAGTTTTAGTGTTTTAGTGGTGTGTTATTGGTTAGTGTTTTATTGTTTTAGTTTTAGTGTTTTAGTGGTGTGTTATTGGTTAGTGTTTTAGTTGTTGGTTATTGGTTAGTGTTTTATTGTTTTAGTTTTAGTGTTTTAGTGGTTTGTTATTGGTTAGTGTTTTATTGTTTTAGTTTTAGTGTTTTAGTGGTGTGTTATTGGTTAGTGTTTTATTGTTTTAGTTTTAGTGTTTTAGTTGTTGGTTATTGGTTAGTGTTTTATTGTTTTAGTTTTAGTGTTTTAGTTGTTGGTTATTGGTTAGTGTTTTATTGTTTTAGTTTTAGTGTTTTAGTTGTTGGTTATTGGTTAGTGTTTTATTGTTTTAGTTTTAGTGTTTTAGTGGTGTGTTATTGGTTAGTGTTTTATTGTTTTAGTTTTAGTGTTTTAGTGGTTTGTTATTGGTTAGTGTTTTATTGTTTTAGTTTTAGTGTTTTAGTGGTTGGTTATTGGTTAGTGTTTTAGTTGTTGGTTATTGGTTAGTGTTTTATTGTTTTAGTTTTAGTGTTTTAGTTGTTGGTTATTGGTTAGTGTTTTATTGTTTAAGTTTTAGTGTTTTAGTTGTTGGTTATTGGTTAGTGTTTTATTGTTTTAGTTTTAGTGTTTTAGTTGTTGGTTATTGGTTAGTGTTTTATTGTTTTAGTTTTAGTGTTTTAGTGGTTTGTTATTGGTTAGTGTTTTATTGTTTTAGTTTTAGTGTTTTAGTTGTTGGTTATTGGTTAGTGTTTTATTGTTTTAGTTATAGTGTTTTAGTGGTTGGTTATTGGTTAGTGTTTTATTGTTTTAGTTTTAGTGTTTTAGTTGTTGGTTATTGGTTAGTGTTTTATTGTTTTAGTTATAGTGTTTTAGTGGTTGGTTATTGGTTAGTGTTTTATTGTTTTAGTTTTAGTGTTTTAGTTGTTGGTTATTGGTTAGTGTTTTATTGTTTTAGTGGTGTGTTATTGGTTAGTGTTTTATTGTTTTAGTTTTAGTGTTTTAGTGGTTGGTTATTGGTTAGTGTTTTATTGTTTTAGTTTTAGTGTTTTAGTTGTTGGTTATTGGTTAGTGTTTTATTGTTTTAGTTTTAGTGTTTTAGTTGTTGGTTATTGGTTAGTGTTTTATTGTTTTAGTTTTAGTGTTTTAGTGGTGTGTTATTGGTTAGTGTTTTATTGTTTTAGTTTTAGTGTTTTAGTGGTTGGTTATTGGTTTGTGTTTTATTGTTTTAGTTTTAGTGTTTTAGTGGTTGGTTATTGGTTAGTGTTTTATTGTTTTAGTTTTAGTGTTTTAGTTGTTGGTTATTGGTTAGTGTTTTATTGTTTTAGTTTTAGTGTTTTAGTTGTTGGTTATTGGTTAGTGTTTTATTGTTTTAGTTTTAGTGTTTTAGTGGTTTGTTATTGGTTAGTGTTTTATTGTTTTAGTTTTAGTGTTTTAGTGGTGTGTTATTGGTTAGTGTTTTATTGTTTTAGTTTTAGTGTTTTAGTGGTTTGTTATTGGTTAGTGTTTTATTGTTTTAGTTTTAGTGTTTTAGTGGTGTGTTATTGGTTAGTGTTTTATTTTTTTAGTTTTAGTGTTTTAGTTGTTGGTTATTGGTTAGTGTTTTATTGTTTTAGTTTTAGTGTTTTAGTTGTTGATTATTGGTTAGTATTTTATTGTTTTAGTTTTAGTGTTTTAGTGGTTTGTTATTGGTTAGTGTTTTATTGTTTTAGTTTTAGTGTTTTAGTGGTGTGTTATTGGTTAGTGTTTTATTGTTTTAGTTTTAGTGTTTTAGTGGTGTGTTATTGGTTAGTGTTTTAGTTGTTGGTTATTGGTTAGTGTTTTATTGTTTTAGTTTTAGTGTTTTAGTGGTTTGTTATTGGTTAGTGTTTTATTGTTTTAGTTTTAGTGTTTTAGTGGTGTGTTATTGGTTAGTGTTTTATTGTTTTAGTTTTAGTGTTTTAGTTGTTGGTTATTGGTTAGTGTTTTATTGTTTTAGTTTTAGTGTTTTAGTTGTTGGTTATTGGTTAGTGTTTTATTGTTTTAGTTTTAGTGTTTTAGTTGTTGGTTATTGGTTAGTGTTTTATTGTTTTAGTTTTAGTGTTTTAGTGGTGTGTTATTGGTTAGTGTTTTATTGTTTTAGTTTTAGTGTTTTAGTGGTTTGTTATTGGTTAGTGTTTTATTGTTTTAGTTTTAGTGTTTTAGTGGTTGGTTATTGGTTAGTGTTTTAGTTGTTGGTTATTGGTTAGTGTTTTATTGTTTTAGTTTTAGTGTTTTAGTTGTTGGTTATTGGTTAGTGTTTTATTGTTTAAGTTTTAGTGTTTTAGTTGTTGGTTATTGGTTAGTGTTTTATTGTTTTAGTTTTAGTGTTTTAGTGGTTTGTTATTGGTTAGTGTTTTATTGTTTAAGTTTTAGTGTTTTAGTTGTTGGTTATTGGTTAGTGTTTTATTGTTTTAGTTTTAGTGTTTTAGTTGTTGGTTATTGGTTAGTGTTTTATTGTTTTAGTTTTAGTGTTTTAGTGGTTTGTTATTGGTTAGTGTTTTATTGTTTTAGTTTTAGTGTTTTAGTGGTGTGTTATTGGTTAGTGTTTTATTGTTTTAGTTTTAGTGTTTTAGTTGTTGGTTATTGGTTAGTGTTTTATTGTTTTAGTTTTAGTGTTTTAGTGGTGTGTTATTGGTTAGTGTTTTATTGTTTTAGTTTTAGTGTTTTAGTTGTTGGTTATTGGTTAGTGTTTTATTGTTTTAGTTTTAGTGTTTTAGTGGTGTGTTATTGGTTAGTGTTTTATTGTTTTAGTTTTAGTGTTTTAGTTGTTGGTTATTGGTTAGTGTTTTATTGTTTTAGTTTTAGTGTTTTAGTGGTTTGTTATTGGTTAGTGTTTTATTGTTTTAGTTTTAGTGTTTTAGTGGTGTGTTATTGGTTAGTGTTTTATTGTTTTAGTTTTAGTGTTTTAGTGGTTGGTTATTGGTTAGTGTTTTATTGTTTTAGTTTTAGTGTTTTAGTTGTTGGTTATTGGTTAGTGTTTTATTGTTTTAGTTTTAGTGTTTTAGTTGTTGGTTATTGGTTAGTGTTTTATTGTTTTAGTTTTAGTGTTTTAGTGGTGTGTTAGTGGTTAGTGTTTTATTGTTTTAGTTTTAGTGTTTTAGTTGTTGGTTATTGGTTAGTGTTTTATTGTTTTAGTTTTAGTGTTTTAGTAATGTGTTATTGGTTAGTGTTTTATTGTTTTAGTTTTAGTGTTTTAGTGGTGTGTTACTGGTTAGTGTTTTATTGTTTTAGTTTTAGGGTTTTAGTGGTGTGTTACTGGTTAGTGTTTTATTGTTTTAGTTTTAGTGTATTAGCGGTTTGTTATTGGTTATTGTTTTAGTTTTAGTGTATTAGCGGTTTGTTATTGGTTATTGTTTTAGTTTTAGTGTTTTAGAGGTTTGTTATTGGTTATTGTTTTAGTTTTAGTGTTTTAGGGGTTTGTTATTGGTTATTGTTTTAGTTTTAGTGTTTTAGGGGTTTGTTATTGGTTATTGTTTTAGTTTTAGTGTTTTAGGGGTTTGTTATTGGTTATTGTTTTAGTTTTAGTGTTTTAGGGGTTTGTTATTGGTTATTGTTTTAGTATTGGTTATTGTTTTGTTATTGGTTATTGTTTTGTTATTGGTTATTGTTTTGTTATTGGTTATTGTTTTGTTATTGGTTATTGTTTTGTTATTGGTTATTGTTTTGTTATTGGTTATTGTTTTGTTATTGGTTATTGTTTTGTTATTGGTTATTGTTTTGTTATTGGTTATTGTTTTGTTATTGGTTATTGTTTTGTTATTGGTTATTGTTTTGTTATTGGTTATTGTTTTGTTATTGGTTATTGTTTTGTTATTGGTTATTGTTTTGTTATTGGTTATTGTTTTGTTATTGGTTATTGTTTTGTTATTGGTTATTGTTTTGTTATTGGTTATTGTTTTGTTATTGGTTATTGTTTTGTTATTGGTTATTGTTTTGTTATTGGTTATTGTTTTGTTATTGGTTATTGTTTTGTTATTGGTTATTGTTTTGTTATTGGTTATTGTTTTGTTATTGGTTATTGTTTTGTTATTGGTTATTGTTTTGTTATTGGTTATTGTTTTGTTATTGGTTATTGTTTTGTTATTGGTTATTGTTTTGTTATTGGTTATTGTTTTGTTATTGGTTATTGTTTTGTTATTGGTTATTGTTTTGTTATTGGTTATTGTTTTGTTATTGGTTATTGTTTTGTTAACAACGGTGGTATTAATCGGGTTTGTTGACCGTGTTCCATGCGAAGTTCCATGAGGGGGGGTGTAGTGAGCGCCCCGAGAGGCTAACTCAGCAAGTGATCCCCATGAATCTCTGCCAAACGTTTCGTCCACAGCTGCGGTGGACATCTTCAGTGGCGGTGTGGTCGTGGTCGAAGTACTCTCCCAGCTGTCACAGTCGCGACTGTGACAGCTGGGAGAGTACTTCGACCACGACCACACCGCCACTGAAGATGTCCACCGCAGCTGTGGACGAAACGTTTGGCAGAGATTCATGGGGATCACTTGCTGAGTTAGCCTCTCGGGGCGCTCACTACACCCCCCCTCATGGAACTTCGCATGGAACACGGTCAACAAACCCGATTAATACCACCGTTGTTGACAACACCGACCGTGAAAGCCTACACACTTTTATTGTTTTGTTATTGGTTATTGTTTTGTTATTGGTTATTGTTTTGTTATTGGTTATTGTTTTGTTGTTATTTTGTTTTGTTGTTATTTTGTTTTGTTGTTATTTTGTTTTGTTGTTATTTTGTTTTGTTGTTATTTTGTTTTGTTGTTATTTTGTTTGTTGTTATTTTGTTTGTTGTTATTTTGTTTGTTGTTATTTTGTTTGTTGTTATTTTGTTTGTTGTTATTTTGTTTGTTGTTATTTTGTTTGTTGTTATTTTGTTTGTTGTTATTTTGTTTGTTGTTATTTTGTTTGTTGTTATTTTGTTTTGTTGTTATTTTGTTTTGTTGTTATTTTGTTTGTTGTTATTTTGTTTGTTGTTATTTTGTTTTGTTGTTATTTTGTTTGTTGTTATTTTGTTTGTTGTTATTTTGTTTTGTTGTTATTTTGTTTGTTGTTATTTTGTTTGTTGTTATTTTGTTTGTTGTTATTTTGTTTGTTGTTATTTTGTTTGTTGTTATTTTGTTTGTTGTTATTTTGTTTGTTGTTATTTTGTTTGTTGTTATTTTGTTTGTTGTTATTTTGTTTGTTGTTATTTTGTTTGGTGTTATTTTGTTTGGTGTTATTTTGTTTGGTGTTATTTTGTTTGTTGTTATTTTGTTTGGTGTTATTTTGTTTGTTGTTATTTTGTTTGTTGTTATTTTGTTTGTTGTTATTTTGTTTGTTGTTATTTTGTTTGTTGTTATTTTGTTTGTTGTTATTTTGTTTGTTGTTATTTTGTTTGTTGTTATTTTGTTTGGTGTTATTTTGTTTGGTGTTATTTTGTTTGTTGTTATTTTGTTTGTTGTTATTTGGTTTGTTTGTTATTGTTATTGATTGTTGTTATTATTTAGCCCCCCGGGGGGCTCCCAGACGTTTCGTCCACGACTGCGGTGGTCATCCTCAGTGGCCACGTGTTCCAGATCGAAGTGCACTCGAACCGGTCTCACTTCCAACTGATTTTGGAACTGATGTGCGCCGCTATTTATAGTGGCCGTTTGGTGTCCGTCCAGAACCGGTTATTTCTGACGTCATTTCCGGTTGTGTCATTCTCCGATGTCACGATGCTATTTTTAAATTTTATTGAATTATTAAAATATGCGTAAAATTCGCTTTTAAACGAAATACAATGCAAACAATATTGTTGACAATTAATAATAGTTTTCAATAATATAAAATAAAAATTAAAATATAAATAATTAAGTAAGTTATGGATTCATTTGTTATTTACGGCTAGTCTAATTCGCGATTTAAGCAAATGATATTTTAGGTAATTAATACTAGTTTTCAATAATATATAAAAAAGTAATATATATTAAAAATTAAATACGCTATAGATTAATATGTTACTTTTACGGCTAAGTCTAGTAAAGTAAAAAAATTAACAACACTTAACAGTTCCACATTCATAGTTTCTGAAACGCGTCTTGAGAGTCCCTTTCTTTCGTGAAAATTTAATTCTTGTTTATAATATTTCTTTATATTATTTAAAGTTACTTTTAATTTTCTACAATACCATTTACAGATAGAAGAATCGATTGTTGTATATCGTCGAAAAGCTAATTTTATAGGAATTTCAAATGTTCCATTTGAAAAAATACAAGTTTGTGTAGCAAGGCCAAAATATTAAATTTAAGAAAATTATACACTAGGGAATAAATTCTGCGTAAAAATTGTGAAAGGGATGATGAAACCTTGCGGTCAGATTTTCTGTCGAGGAATGCCAAACGCCCAGAATGTTGTGAATCACTGGTTAACTCCATCAGATTTCTCGGTAGATCAAACTACATTAGGTTATAGAAAAACAGGTGTGAAATTTGTCTACATGATTTCAATCATTTTGGTCCTTTGAACTATACGTATTCATCATCATCGTGTGGAGTTGCGTTAATATCATGATCAAAAAATCGGCTACGCTACGTAAATGGAAATTTAATATTGTTTATTTTTAAAGATTTGTTACCATTTAAAAGTTTTGTTACCGTCCATATTTCATCAGCATGTTCTCGTTATAAATTTATGTTATAGAATATAAACACAGCGACACAGTACACGAATAACTTTTTAGGATAGTTTTAAAATTATATATTTTTTAGTTGAGTATAGTAAAAGCAGCTGTTTTATAATGAAGTTGCCAAAAATGTTTGATGTACAATAGAACATTTTTGTATACACGCAGGATAGTTTTTTTATTTTTATTATATATTCCCTGTATTATGAATAGTTAGGGTCGTTTTAAATTCTTGCTACCTATTAATAAGTAGCTCAAGGAATTAATACAACGGTGACGGTAACATTTAATCTATCCTATATGTTTGGATTTTAGAAAATAGTTCTACAACGAAGATGAAGACGAGCCCTCCCTAACTGAACATTCAAAACTCCCGCTCTAAGTTGAATATTTAATTTAAAATTCCCGCCAATTCCAGAAGGTTTTCGAAGGTAGATGGCGCATCTAGGGGACCGTAGAACTACAAGAGAGTTTGCGTTCTATACTTTTCTCTTATCTATGGGTGGCATGTCCTGCAGCTCGGCCGGTATAAAAAATTGTTACGTTGTGCTTAGTAATCTTGCGATAACATCACTTTGTTGACTTTTTCTGCAATTCAAACGTTCGTGTCATGTTAATCACGCAAAAAAGCACTAAATCTTGATATCATCATTTGACATTTCAAGTGTCAGCAACTTAACACGTGACTAGTCAGTATTGCGTTATTACAAAAAACTGTAAATGGCTTCAATTTCGTTCCAAGAGAACAAGAAAATAATTATTTGTCTGCTTCGAAGAGTAAAATACACTAAAGTACACTCGCAGTCCTAATTTAAAATATTGCGTCTTGGTTTCCCGTTCGACTTAAAGGTTGAAGAGACGAAACATTCTTTTTTCGTGCCTCTCGTGCGAAATACACGGAGAAAAATTCTAGCGATTTATTTTATACCAAGTGCCTGTCCTGATTTTGTAAATGTAATTATTTTTGTTGAGTTGGCAATGTTTACTAGTTATTCCCAACAACGGTGCCAGGTCTAGGAAAAACTCGCTAGATCTTGGGAATTTCGAAATGTTTTAGAGAAAAAGGAAATTTTAGCTCTTTTCTATTGAATTCCAAAGAAATTTATGAAAAAGTTTGTTACATCTGTAATATATAATTTCTTAAATAACAATTCTTAAAAAAAATAAGATTTGTTTGTTTTGTTTAGTGACCCCCAGTGGTGACCACAGATAGTTTTGTAAATATTATAGAAACCTGTAATGTTTTGAAAGGTTCTACACCATTCAATTTGAATTGGGAAATGTTTCATTTGTTACGATTCACAGCCGCTAGATGTCGCAAAGATCGATTATTTATCCATCAAAGACAGGAGGCGGCCAAATTTTAGCATTTTCCCTAGTTTTTTTGCCTCAAAGATTACGATGAATCGTAGTATTCGTTGCAGAAAGTAGTTTTGGATACATTTTGCCGACAGTTCATTTAGGAACGAAAAGTTGATCGTTGGTTTTACATGAAACACGTTAAAAATAATGCTTAATCTCAGTTATTAGGCAATTTAGGGCATTCATCTTTTGGTAAAAGGTTTTAGTAAACTGAGGCACCTTCAGCATAATCATATTCCAAAATAATCTGCTTTGGGGTCATCTTTTTCAGCATTATGTAAGGGCCGTTTAATTAATCAATTATTAAATAACTACTATTACGATGAATCTCATATGTTAATTTAAATTGCAATGTTCGGTGAACGCAATAACAAAAAATCAGACGATTCTGTTGGAAAATTAGGAAATTACACCCTCAAAACCATCCTATGGAAAAATTGCATGTTTTTTTTCTTAAATAACTACTATTAGGATGAATCTCAAATGATGATAATTTCAAGTGCATTGTCCAACGAATGCTATACCAAAAAATCAGACAAGTCTGTTGGAAAATTAAGAAATTAAACCTTCAAAACCCTCTTATGGAAAATTTGCATGCTTTTTTCCCACCTTAATTAACAAATTTTATTTTAAACAATTAATTGACAAAAGTTAGTACTTCCCTGAAGTTATAAATAAAAGCCCAAAGCGTTTTTACGTCATTATAATCGTCCTGATCGCAGCTTTCTGAAGTTTATAGTAATTATAAATATTAAATATTCTTAATATTTAGTGCTGAATATTTGTGAAATAAACCAAAACACCGTCGTTCCCACTAATTTTCATATATCAAATTGTCAAACAAACGTCAAATTTAAAATTTGCATTATCGGAATTGTTCTTAGATCTCCATAAATACATAAACTTGCTGTAACCATTTTCTTCGTTACTTTTTTCTTGGTGTTTGCCATTATTCAATAACTTACCCTTTTACAATTCACAATAAAATCCTAACATGTAAAGGGAATCGCAAAGACAGTTTATATCGTACCAATTCCTCGACTAATTAAAATTCATTCAATCATTTGTACCGGCTGTCTATAATCATTGAACTTTTTTTATTCGGTTGGCAATGTTTTCTAGCTCTTCCAATGAGCGCACTGATTTTCATATTTCACACTGTCAAACAAGTCAAATGTAAAAGTTGTACCACTTACTCAATGTTGCCAATCAACTAAATTTCACTTTCCTTCAATCATTTATACGGGGTCTACAAATAATTGTGATTTACTTACTCTTCCATTGGCTGCATTGATTTTCAAATTGTCAAACAAACGTCAAATTCAGTGTTGCCAGACGTAGCGGAATTTTGCGGCGGCAAGTCAAAATTTTTCAAATCGTGGCTGAATTTACAACATGCGTATTCATTTCTACATTAAATAATCTGACCGCTTCTGACGTCACCAGACTCAGGCAACACTGGTCAAATTTAAAAAATCTAAAATGGTTTTACAATTACCTTTTTACAATTCACAACAACAACAAACCATTGAAAATGAAATAAAGCCGGTTAATCTGGTACCAACTCCGCAATGTTGGAAATCAACCAAGCCAATTTTTTTCATCCAGTCGCCCGGTACGCGATTTCACAACTAACAATTACAGGAAACTGTACCGATTAGCGCCAGGTAATGGCGGACGGTTGGCAGCCGTGCCTAAATTAGGGCCGGCAGCACTGGAATGACAAGCGCGCTCTTTTAAAAAGAAAAACAATTTTTATTTATTGATCATCACATACTGAAATTACACACAGATGATACAAGGGAAAAAAACTACTGCTCAAACAAAACTATCTCATGTAAAGCGAACTTAACTAAATTAGCGGTCACGTAATAAAATCGTCCCAAATTAAATCGAGGCGTGATAATAATTAAAAAAATACACACTAAACAAATCGACGAGAGAAATGCCTTTGATTTGCTCTATGGTATAGACACGGGAATGTTTATACGAACGAGAGCCGCCCCGACAGTCAACGTTATCATCGTCTGTAGGGGTGGTAGGATTGTGAGGGTGTGTTATATCCAGATCCACGTTGCGGTCCTCCTGCGTACGAGTCTCCGGACGCGTAATCACCTACGGTAGAATTATTCACAAGTGAACGTTTTGACTTGACTTGACCGATGGTGGTGGTGGTGGTGGACGTTCGATTTGGAGGCAGGGAGGCTGGGGTTGTGGTGGTGCTAGTGATGGAGACTGATTTATCTGAAAACCAAGGATGAGGGAGGGATGCTACATTCACGAGCCGGCTCCAAGGGTTTTACGGGACACAATAAGAGCGCTTCGGTTTTTTCATCATATTATATTTTTGCTCATTATCGTCCGATAACGGTGGGTACAATAATTCTTTTTGTAGTAAGTATTCTGTTAAAACTAATAGACATCATCATCTTAGTTCAGGCTAAATATTATCAATATATTACTTCAAACAACTACCCCGATACAAATGCACTACTATTTATATGTATAGATTATTTATAATTTACTCCTTAAACGACACTATTTAACCAGGTCTCTTGTTTGAAATTCATTAATTATAAGTTTTTCTTTCGATTTTTTTCTCAACAACTACTACTCTTTACACAATACTCATAACAGGAGAGGCTAATTATTATTATTATTGTATAATCGCAATCAATATGTCGCGAATAAGATGCTATGAATCGAATAATAAATTGCTTGCTGGGTGAAGTGGCAGAGGATCGAAAGAACGTTAAACAGGCGACGACTGAAGGAAGGGGGAAGTTGAAAAAGGGGACACATGATAACGGTTGCCTAACTATTCATAATTAACACGTCTCATCATCATCTTATAAAAAAAAACAAAATTTTACACACTCGTACATGTCACACTCATATATTGAATATACATGTGCTTCTCCTTGAATCTTTTAGGCGTTTTTTTTATTATTTTTTACTTTCAATAATAAAGTGGGGCGTCGGCTGACTTGGATTTGCTTTTCAACTTAACACTTTAAACATTAATACAAAACTCTTTTGAGCAACGAAAAACTTACACAAACTGCTAGCGGTAGTAATCAATCAATCAATTAATTGCACTCTATATATATTCATATATATATATATATTATTTAATAAAGGCCCTAATGTATTTCATCTTGTCTCGTGTCACCGTCATATCATCATCTTGACTCTTTAAATATTGTATAGCTTTAAATTTAAAAACTTATTCTGTATCTGTACATCAGTCAAATTGTTCTAAATTTTAATCTTCTCTATTTAAATTTAACCATTACACTAACAATTCAGTTAACTATTTATCATCAGCGCGATTTGTAGTAGTAATATAAAATACAAGTTATAAATAATTCTACGTTATGCATGTAATTATGTATGTTTCGGTCGATTCACTAAACTATCTCATTTAAAACAACAGAGGTGGTGGTAGTACAAAAATGTATATTAATATATTCGTGTGTTCGATACTCCGACGTGACGGGAAACAAACGCGCCCCGATTTTATTACGAGCAATCCCAAATTGAAGGAAAGTTTGTCGCGGAAATAAGGCAACAGTCGAAAAAATCGGATCCAAGACGACTCGGCTTCGGTGTCGTGTGTGTGTGTGTGTGTTTGTTTGAGTGCAGTCTCGCTCGTGTGTGTATTTACAGTAACTCCCCCACCACAGAAGAAAGGGATTATTTTAATAATAATAATATAATCATTATTTTATATGTATAGATATTTTCTCGTCGCTACTACTAACTATCTACCATATTACTACTAAGACCTACTTTTAAAAGAGCGCTTAATTATTTGTAATTTGTTAATTTTTTTTCAATAATCATCATCATCATCATCGTTTTCATCATCATCATCATCATCATTAGTCGTCAGCATTGGTCTGCGTTAACCGAGGAATATTATACAGTTAAAACTAGAAAACAATATCAATTACGTCTAGTTGCTATCGAACATTGCTTAATGTAGATTGTCACACTCAAAATTTCCAATCGATAAAAAATTTTAACAAAAAAAAAAAATTAATAAACGGAACGAAAAACACGACGAACCAATTAGTCCCGATTAGATAGACACGTGAGGCCCAGACAGACAGAATCACTTCTACTAAATATAATAAATCACCGTGAGTACGTCGTAAGTTATCGGCTAAAAATCTACTATTTAGTCGTCCCCTCCCCGTCTAATGGAAACTGAACATAATCGGTATGAAAGCGCCGCGGCGCTTCGACGACGAAACCAAGAAAAATAATTTTTATTAATTAATCGACTGAACAATTATTAAGCGCGTCGCCGCGGCACTGTAGAGGGGGGGGAGGAGGGGCGTGTCTGTGTGTGGCTGCCATTAAGTCGACGACGGTGGTCCTTACTAAAATTAACGCTTCTTAAATAGTCACCTTAACTTACAACAATTATTTAAAAATTCCTTATCGTTTCGTAGATTCGATTAGATTGTCTGCTGGTCTGGTTTTGCTTCTTTAAATTTATGCAATATAACTTAGATAAAATACATTTAATATAGCATATAATATCTTCTCTATATACAAATTTGATATTATCATTAATATTTAATTGATCCTTATAAAAACGTGAACATGAGAGACTAGAGCGGGCGCGTCAACTTACATTGTACACATCATAAATATTCTCTATAAGATAGATATCATATCATTATAATAATATAACATACGAAATATTCATATATATTATAGTGTATAATTAGGTTCCGTCTAAATAACTTTACCGACTATTGTAAATGCATTTTTAACTTAAGTTTTAAAAAGTAAGTAGTAGTTATACACCTATTATATTAACTAAGCTTTGAATCACATTTCACCTTCATTGTTTGCTTCCTAATAAATCTTTGTTTGTTTGTATGTATGTTTATTTATTTGTTTGTTTGTTTGTTTGTTTACGGATAAGACACACAACCACGCAGACACTCTAACTTTGAATTATATAAGAGATATGAGGTAAAAATTGAATTTACACTAATTTTAATTATATTATTATATCATTTAACAACAACTTGAGCAGTGCTTAAAATTAGTCAACACTTCTGTCTGTCTGCTGGTGGAATACGAATAATTATGCGTAATATTCCGTAATATTATCGATATTGTTTGCGGTTCGGATTCGAGGGGAGCGCGACAACAAAAACTTTGTAAAAGAAAACGAATAAAAAAACGATGGATCAAAACCAGACATCCGTCGCAAGAAAACGATAAAACGAGCGTGTTTTTCGAGTGATTAGGAATAATAATTGCTAGGTTTTTCGGTGGAGTTTTAGCGGCGTGTCTGTCTAATCGGAGTAATTGATTTTGGCGGCCGCCCTCTTCATGTTAATCAAGCCAAAACGTTTCCAACTGTTACAGCACGTCGAAGCGACGCTCTGGCGCTTGGACGCCGTCCCCGTCGCCTCTCCGACGCCGCCGTCGTCGTCCGCGTAAAAAGTCGCGTTGAAATAGAGACGGACATTATTGTTATTGTTGTTGTTGTTGTTGTTGCAGTTGCTGTTGACGGCCGCCGAAGAAGCGACCGAGACGCTGGCGTTATTATCGAAAGGTTGTCAAGAACTGGGCCACTCTTTAAAATCATTGAAATGTTTAGCACCTGCGTTCGGAGGCTGCGAAGAGTATCCGCTCACTTGGCTGCCGCCCTCGCTTCCGTAGGAACGGGGCGGGGCGCCGTAGCCGCCGGCGTCGGCGGCGGACGCGTACGAACCGTAGCCGTAGTTGTAGTCGGAGCCGGGCTTAGAGCTGCCCCCTGACGAGGACATGTTCGGCGGGGCACTGGGAGTGGCGGGGCCACCGGGACCAGATTGACCGCGCGAATACATATCCCCTGTAATGTAACCTGTCAGCAGAAGAGAAGACGCGTTTTATAGATGGACTCGGTTATGGAGGGGCCCCCGGGTGCCGGGTGATCCTCTGGAGGTGGCTGGCGCGACTTACCTGAAGGACCGGTGGAGCCGCTGTTCTGCGCCATGTTCCAGCTGTTCCAACTCGTGCCGCTGCCGGCGCTCGGACCTGACAATTGACAATCTGACTATTTGATTGTGTACAAACAGAACATGTTCAAATAAAAAATTCAATTAAAAAATCCCACGACCGGCTTTAATTGCCTGCACCCGGCACTTTGATGAAAGAATCTACTTTCGGTTGTCGAAGCATTCGTAATTATCTCCTAGTTATGTGTTTTACAGTTTTTTGCAAGGTAACATTTGTCACGTGTAACATTAATTAACCAAGTAACGTGCGTTCAAAAAAAAAAACGAGACTACGTTGGCCATGGAATTTATCGGCTTTCCAGTGTAGAAACCACAAATGACAAGAACAGTCAGTCTAAAATTTTCTACCAAAATAAAACGGACCAATTTTATGTAAATTGTTTATAATAAATGCCAGGACATTTGTCCCAACATAATAATCGTGTTCGAAACCATTGTCAACAAAGAACCCAACCTAAAAACTATCTGACAGATTCGACTGACAGTTCGAAATTTTGCTACACTAAATTGATGCACAAAGTTTTTCCATGGCCAACGCAGCCTCGTTTTTTTTTTGAACGCACGTTAGTTTTTGCAAATAAGTATAATATTCAAATGGGCAACGTTTAAGCACTACCAAAAATAAATTATACACCTAACTTGCTAACTTTGTTAAGATCTAGTGCCCGACCGAAACTACTTTTTACCGCCGAAACCGAATTTCGGCTTCAGTCTCAGTTTCGGCCGAAACCGAAATTTAATGTTTTCGTGGAAAAAACAAAGTAAACATTATCATAATCAGTTTTTATTATTATTTTTTTAACCAATCACATATTAATCATTCAGCTCTGCTATTTTAAGTAATCATTAACTTATATAATATTATTACCCCCCTTATTTCAAAACGCACAAATAAATATACTTTGTTTTTATATTATGAAATAAAATAAAAGCTACAAAACTAAATTATCGCTTTTAAAGTAAAAAAAAGTTACCTAATAAATACGGGGAAGGTTACTCTAAAACGACAAAAGATATCGAGATGCGGTTTTCGACAAAAAAGTACAATCCATTTAAGAGAACAGTCTGAAAATATTTGCTTATATACAGTATGTCCACATATAGGCCGGTGTTTCAAAGTTAGGTTTTTTTAAATGGAACACCCATTATATTATGCTATTATCGGATTCCTTATTAAAAAATAATTATACTTTGTATAACCTGTTATGGACCTAACTTCAGTTGTTTTCCTATTATACGGTGTGGATCAAAAGGTTGGAACTAAATCGATGATAACTCTATTATAGGAAGCGACAGAAAAAATCGCTCGGACACGTTAATTTTTAATTTTAAATGCGCTAGTTCTGACATAAAAATTTGCTTTCTTATGTCATTTCTTTCAAGAACGTGACGTTATTTCAATTTTTTTTAAATGGCAACTCTAATTTTTTATTGCGTTATTTTAAAGAGCATGTTTTTTTTGCATATAACATAAAACAATAAAATTTGTAATGTGTTATATTACAATATTTTTGAGAAAAAATTATTTTTTTGGATGTTATTTAGTAATTTAATGATTTTAACAATAGCAGTTTATTTAAATAACATGTAAAATTTACAAAATAATAAGATGAAATGCAAAAAAACATACTCTTTAAAATGACGCAATAAAAAATTAGTGTTGCCATTTAAAAAAAATGAAATGACGTCATAACCTTGAGAGAGATGACATAACAATGCAAATTTTTATGTCAGAATTAGCGCATTTAAAATTAAAAATTCACGTGTCCGAGCGATTTTTTCTGTCGCTCCCTATAAAAAAGTTATCGAATTAGTTCCAACCTTTTGATCCACACTGTATATTTGACATTTAAACCAACAAAAGATCGTTCTTTGACAAATCGCTGCTTCCAAACCAATGAGAATTTTGTTTTGATATTTTGACATAATTTTTTCAAATATATTCTAGTTCATTATGATCAATTCGAATTTTGAATTGCAATAATTTAATATACAGAGTTGCTCATGAACGCAGATTGTTCATTTAATCAAATTTTTCAAATAGAACAGCCTGTATATTTTGGTATCATTCGATTACATTTTTTATGATGTTTTAATGATATAATTGCATAGTGGATAATCGCTAATTTGGAAAATAGTTGGTTAAGAAGTTGAAAAATGATGAGTCATAAGGACGTCATTGGATAGCTTATCAAAAATGTGATCGTTTAATACAAAAATATATAGGGCGTTCCATTTGAAAAATTCGACAATTTGCGTTCATGAGCCATCCTGTATATTAAATTATTAAAATTCAAAGTTTGACTTGACCTTTTTTATTTTATTTCATACTATTTATTATTTGTGCTTTTTGAAATAAGGGAGGTAATAATATGATAAGTTAATGATTAGTTAAAATATCAGAACTTTAATGATTAATATGTGATTGATTTAAAAATTTAAAAAAAACTGATAATTTTTACTTTATTTTTTCCACGAAAACACGATATTTTGGTTTCGGCCGAAACTGAAGCCGAAATTCGGTCGTAAAAAATAGTTTCGGTCGGACACTAGGTGTTATTAGAAATAAATAAACGACAATAATTTATTATTTTCAGAACATACAATCAATAATAATGAGTTATTTTATTATTTTTTTAAATTTTAAATGCGCAAATTTTGGACCATGATTTTTGCATATAAAACCATAAAAATTGTAATACATAATATTTTTGGGAATTTTATTTTTGTAGAATGAATCTTCGTTAGTCAAATGTATTTACATTTATTTATTATATTGCAATTTAATGATTTTAACAAAAACAATGAATCTAAACCTAAAAAAAAATTCCAATTAATACGAGAAATGCCAAGAAAAAAATTCCGGTTCAATTCCTGTTGAGGTGTATTTGAAACGATTTCATTTGATGTAATATTTATCCCAATCAGATGACAAATAAGCAAGATACAGCACCAATCGTTTATTGTCAGTCAGTCTGCATTTAAAAGACAGACGATTTAAATGAATAACACATTCTGCAGGTAAAAACATAGCTAAATAAATAATAGCCTCTGCTTAGCATTATTTATTTAAGCCTAGCGATTCCCTACCCAGCATTATTTTAATCTACAATAATACATTTAATTTATATACAATTATTAAAATTTAAATACACAGCAAAATAATTATTGACTAGGCATGTGCAATGTTTACTGAGCATGTCTATGATTGCATTTGTAGCAATGTAACTGTGCATAAACTTGTAATACTGTACAATTAAATTGTTGCGTTTCTATAACAAGTTTGAATTAACGACTGTTCTATGATAGCTGTTTTCTGCAATTCAAATTCAACAGCAAATATATAACTGCACGCAAATGTCCCTGGACTCTAACTGTTACTGCACAAAAGAGAAAAAAATCGCCCCTATAATGCTCTTCTCTTCCTATTGAGATTTACAAGGATGTGTATGTACACGTTTGTTGCCCTTTCACGCAATTTTAATTTTGATAACAATACAATATTCTAACCATCTCGTTTTTAATACTAGTCATATCATAGCGTGTGTTCAAAAAGAAAACGAGGCTGCGTTGACCATGGAAAAACTTTGTGCATCAATTTAGTGTAGCAAAATTTCAAAGTGTGAGTTCGAGTCTGCTCATGTTTAGGTTAGCTTCCTTGTTGACATTATGGGATTAAAAAAAAGTGCAAAACATTTCCCGGTATCGTTGTGAATCCAAACATCAATCTATTCATTGTTACAGCTTCTCCTCTGTTGAGGAGAATATCGACACAACCAGGACGGTCATTAATTTGATATAACTGTAAGTCGTGAATAGATCGATGAAGAAGAATCAGTCTCAAAACCGAAAAATGTCTTGAGAATATTTGGGAACCACTCAGTTTGTCCCGTCAACCTTCATGGGTCATCAGTCTCTATGCGCAACTCGAGACCTACCAATTCAGTTTAAGAGCAACTGCATTCTCAATTAATATTTCAAAAATTGTTGTATATATAGTTAAACACGGACGTCGACCGTTAGGGAGTTGTATTACACAATATACATTAGAAAAAAAAAAGGTTCGGGTTTGCTTGGATTCGAAGGTTTATTATTTTAATAGGCTAAAAAATTTAGACGGGCTACGGCAAAAAATTGAAAGCAATTGCGATAAATGTTGTTTGTTTTTGGAGTTTAATTCCGGATTGTCTTTCATTAAAGTTTACATTAATTTTTTTTACATGTTTACATTTTATTTAAAGTACCAATTTTTTTTACCCCATCATTTAAGTAAGAATAATAATAATAGTAACATTTTTATGTCATAAAATAAAATTAAACTGTCCGAGCGTGATTTTAATGCGATGTCGGAGCTCCTGAAATTCTTTGACACATTTTGAATAAAGTATACTGCACACCCTTATTTGCTGTTTAGTCCAATAAATCGGTTTATCTTTATGAACACAATGTGGAAGAAGAAGGTAATAAATAAACTTTACATCATCATGAAATAATTTTTAAGCAAGCCAGATTGATTAGTCATAATGCAAAGAATCATTTAAACTTGCAAGGTGAACTTGGATCCAATGATATTGTATCGTTTCCGGTTTTACCTTGTGGTCGAAATGATACATACAATTCATTTACAAAACACTTGATAAAAACTCAGAACATCGAACAGAATGTAAAACAAACCAATTTTCTAGGACAAATTTTAGTAAAAGGACGCAAAGGAGAATAACAACAAAAATACGGACTAAACATTACATTTTGTGAACCTGAGAAAGTTAAAATTGCCAACTATCTTGTGACACTTGGTACATAAAAAATATTGGAACATGGAAATGTATAATTTACCAACGGAAGCTCAGCATAAAATGTAGTAAAAACAGACAGCTTTATATGTAACTAGCTGACCCGGCAGATGTCCTGTCCAAATTTCAATACATTTGTTTGTAACCGTTTTGTGAATTTGTGAAAAGCTATTGGAAATGTGTAAACAAAGTAAAAAACGTATTTCGATAACCTGTACATTCATAAAAAATCTTACAGCACTGGCACGAAGCGAAATAAATTGGAATAGAAATAAAATAACTACATTTGCTGGACAGATTAACAACACAAAAGTTAAAACAACTGTAATTTTATTTTAATTTAGGCTGGAATGCGTTTTCCCATATTTTTCTCCAATCTTCCCATTTTTTTTTCAGTTGAAAACGATCGTCAGTTATGATCAAGAGTACATGCAAAAAATATGATGTTGCCCGAATTTTCAGACTTTCTTTGTAATTGTCCCGAATTTTCTTTCCTCAAAACTTTTCCAGGACCATAACAAAACAAAAATCGTAAATTACGGCAATGAGTTCATAGCAATATCCCACAGAAAAAATCACTTTCAGTTTTCCCGAATTTTCACATTTTTCGGACCGCTTATCAAATTATAACGATCTTCTTCGGGAAATTAATTAAATGGAACTTCAAATGGAACACGGTCCACAATCCCGAAGAAGATCGTTATAATTAATAACACCGACCGTAAAAACCTGCATACTTTCATAAAAAAATTGTTTCTCTAAAAACCTTATTCGGACTATTACAAACATTTAAAAAAAATTGCCAAATCGGACCAGCCGTTCTCAAGTCACGCGCTTACCAATAAACGGCATTTAATTTTTATTTCTATAAACATTTTATCGTCTTTTTTCTTTTATAAAGAAACAGAAAAATATAGTGTATGCAACACAATTTCTGATGACAAATAAACATTAAGGTGGGAAATTTTTCATTTGTTACTATTCACGGCCGCTAGATGTCGGAGAGGTCGATCATTCACCAAATGCAAAAATTTTAGCATTTTCCCAAGTTTTTTGCTTCAAAGATTACGATGAATCGTAGTATTCGTTGTAGAAAGTAGTTTTGGAAATAAATTTTGCCGACAGTTCATTTAGAAACGAAAAGTTGATCGGCAGCGACATCTCATTTTCAACTAGAGAACGTAGGTTTTACATGAAACACGTTAAAAATAATGCTTAATCTCAGTTATTAGGCAATTTAGGGCATTCATCTTTTGGTAAAAGGTTTTTGTAAACTGTGGCATCTTCAGCATAATCACATTCCAAAATAATCTTCTTTGGGGTCATATTTTTCAGCATTATGTAAAGGCCGTTTAACTAATTAATTATTAAATAACCACAATTACGATGAATCTCATATGATGTCAATTTAAATTGCAATGTTCAGTGAACGCAATACCAAAAAATCAGACGATTCTGATGGAAAATTTGGAAATTAGACCCTCAAAACCCTCTTATGGAAAGTTTGCATGCTTTTTTCCCACCTTAAGCTTTGTACAACAACCTTATGACGTTCCCCAAAGCTAATAAAAAACAAAGTAACGGGGGAAAGATTGATTTTCCATGTATAGCAAGAAATATTATGTCTTGAAAGAAATATCAATAACTTGCACTTTCAATAAAAACTTGAAGAATTTTTTCTCAAATAACTTATTTTTCTTACCTTTGGCAGTATTGATTGGAAAAACGTTAACATTACATCACCTTTAAAAAACGATAACTGACCAATACGGTCAAATATCAATTTTAAATTTTGGGAGGGTATTGCTTTCATCATGTTTTCAAATGTTCGATGCGAATCAGCCACGTGCTTGTTTTTCACCTGTTTTTCAGTAAAATTGGTGGCAAGATAATAAAATAAAATAAATACGACGAAGTTAAATTAACTGTTACATATGCTTCTTGCAAGATAACACAGCAAATATTTTGTATTTGAAGAAAGTTAGACGCTGTACAAAAAAATGTGATGCTCAATATGGAATTTAGATATGCGACAATATTTTTAATGCTGGATAATAAAAGTGGAATACTCGTATCTGTTGTGTACTTTTGTCGTCTTTCAATAATAATTTTGTTGTTCAAGCATTGTTTGCCTGTCGATTTATATTATGTACGCAAGTTGCACAGTTGAAAGGTAAATTATTAAACTGATGCTGTATTTTGTGGACCAATAAATTTTTTGTTGCTCAATGAAATTTATTTAAATTATTTATTACCCTGTCCTTTACTCACCATACGATCCGTATCCTTGCTGTTGAGGCGGTCCCCCGTAGCTGTTACCCCACTGGGGGGGAGGACCTTGGGGCGCTGGTGGCGCCCCCCATCCCTGATACGACCCTGGACCGGACGGAGTGCCGTAACTCGCGTAGTTTTGCTGCTGCGGCGACGTGCCCCATCCCTGATAGCTCTGCATCATGTTCGGACCCATGGGGGCGCCCAAATTCATGGGCGGCCCACCCATCTGTCCGTTGGGACCCTGCATCATTCCCATGGGCGCCTGCGGTGGGCCCCACGCCGACGATGGATCGGCGCCGCCCATCTTGTTCCCTCCGGAACCGTCTCTCGGTTCCGCCTTTTTTATCTCCACCTAAAGACGGCAACGTTCCGAATAAGTCCGAAACTCGAAACTCCCCGCTCGAAACTCACCTGTTTTCCGTTCAAGTTGACGAAATGCTCGGCGACGCACCTGTCCACCGCCTCCTCGTCTTCGAACGACAGGAAACCGAAACCTAGACGAGAAACGGTTAAGCGAATCGCCGGCGGTGTTTCCCACTAACGCACCTCTCGATTTTTTCTTTTCCTGGTCGTACATGATCACGACCTCCATCACCTTGCCGAACCGAGTGAAGAACGTCCTCAGATCGGTCTCCGTAACGTTAGAAGGCAAGCCTCCTAGAAACACCTTCGGGTATCCTCCGCCCTTCTTGGGCTTCTGGAGCGTTCTCGGATTGCATGGTTTCGGATCGATAGTTCTGCGAAAAAACGACGCTGAAGCGTGAAAAAAGGCGTCGGAGCGGAGCGCGGCGGCACTACCTTCCGTCTAGTGTATGAGGACCATTTTGAAGTACAGAATTTACGTTGGCTGGATCAGAAAACGTAACGAAACCAAATCCTCTAGAACGGCCGGACTCTGCATTTTTCATAACAACGCAATCGATCACCTCGCCATATCTAGAGAAAAAGCGTTGAAGATTGTCCTGGGTTGTCTCCCAAGACAAGCCCCCTACAAACAGTTTGCTGAAACAACAGGAGAACGGAAAATTGAAAACTGGTGGCTCGTCGAGGAGGCGATTGGGCGACGTGGACGACGACGAAAATACCGAGAAACGTCTAATAATAATCATCGGAAAAACATCAATTTCGCAGCCAAGATACAATTCGACGACCGTTTATTTGCGGCGGAACAATATGATATTTTAATTCTTGACCGGTTTAACCCTACAGCCGGCAACGAGTTTTGGTGGTTTTTCAAAGAAAACTGGACGGGATAACGACGAACCCAGCCCCTAAGTCATAACCGCTTCGGTCCAAGTCATTGTAAACAAATTACGGCTGAAGGCAGAGTGAAAGTCGCACGGAAACTTAAGCCGTGTCCTTTTGTATATTTTATAGAAAACGGTATTTACGTCGTATGAACAGATAAGATAAAAGACGAAGGTTGAATTTAAAACAAACATTCCGCAATTTCAAAACCGCTATACGGATAGATCGTTTGTATACTGTTATCGTGGTCGTTAAAATTTACTAAAAATATTTATTGTACTGATTCTAAACACTCGACTGATATATTCGAAAGTGGTCCACTTCTGCATTTTTACCAAATTTCTATCGGTAGTCCGCATTTTTATGGTGCTAAATGTGGTTTGTTACAATTTTCGCATCTTAGATATTTAAAAATTCTTAAAACGCTTGTTGAATGTTGAAAAAGAATAAAGGTTGAGAGACAAAAAAAGAAAACACTAGTTAAAAACTATGAATGTATTGGTGGCATAACTTTGCCGTACGAAAATTAAACCGCTAATAAAAAATCTCAAAAACGTCAAAGGAACAAGATAAAAAATTAAAAGTTGATTATATCATATCAATATTTTGATTCGGACGACTCAAAGGTTGAATTTAATTCTAAATATGATGAATAAAGACATTATTGTTTTTCATGAGTTTGTACTTTGTTCTACTTTAATAAAATATTATTCTACTATACTAAAATGATACAAGTATTCTGTATTTTCTTGGAAGTAAAAGTGCATTTTCTATAAAAAATGTGTAACTAATGGGTTTTCAAAAAATATTCTTAAATGTCAGACTAAGATCCAACAATTTTACACTTGAACCCTTTTGTTTATAACACTTTCACTTACCAATTGAAAAAATTAGAGCAAAAAGGAAATGAGTGACATTTGTAATTTTTCTGATACAAGTGCGGAGTGTGTGATTGAAAGGTGTATTTTTTCAGTGCAAAAACAATATTCGTGCACTACTTTAATAAAATATTTAGTACTTTACTATACTACTACTTTAATATAATATCCTAAAATGATGGAAGTGATTTTTTTAAATAAATATATTTAATAAGTGCATTTTATATAAAAAATGTGTAAATTAATAAGTTTTCAATAAATTTACTTAAATATTGGATGCCACATATTTATATTTTTCAAACAACTTTTCCAATTTGAGATAAAAAAGGAAACCAGGATCCATTTACTCCACTTTTACAATTTTGTACTTGAACCCTTTTGCTTCTGACCCCTGCCAAAATTTAGATTGAATTCCTCGATTATTAGAATAATAGTAGGAGCCGACATTTGCAAGAAAAATAATTTGATAATGTTGGCAAAGTAGTTAACTACAATTAGTACTAGAGGCAATTCCAGATATTTTATATAATAGAATACTTTGAAAAAGATTGAAAAAAATAGGGAATTTCGTAGCCATAAGCTGACACTATGTTAAAATGTTAAATTTGGACTCAAATAAACTTTTACCAGATACGCAGATTACTACTGATAATTTGATGAAAACAGCAAAAAAACACTTTGATTTACATTTCCATTCTATTAACCCGACATTTTTTTCAGTCTGAATCTGTAAAGTAGATACCGGTCGAAAGGAATTTTACTGATAATTTTTATTTTAAAAACATAGTAACAGTAAAAACGGAGTGTTTAAAAATAAAACTAAAATCCAACAATTTTGAACACCAGTGCAGAACTTTGTGTTATAGCAAATAATGTTGAATTCTAACAACTTTTGTTGTGTCGGTAAAACAGATAGTGACCGACAACTTCGACTGCAACTAAAACATAAACATTTCAACGAATGAAAAAAAACACCTAACTGCAAAAACCGTTAATAATGATGAAAACCTCTACCCACATTTAATAATTTTGAAAAATGTGTTCATGAACCTGACAAAATCAATTAAGCAAAAAACACCTTTATTTACAGTTCTATCGTTTAAAACCGAATTGCATCTTGTAAACATTTTATATTTTAACAAAATAAAAATTTCAGTTGGAGAAGAAATGATATTTTCGATTTTTTGAAAACCATAAACGGTAAAAGAGGCGTTTAAAAATACAACAAAAATCCAACAATTTAGAACTCCAGTGCAGAACTTTGTGTTTTAGCAAATAATTAATTGAATGTTTATTATTTTCTTGTGTCGGTAAAACAGGTGGTGACCGACAACTTCGACTGCAACTAATAAATAAATAAAAAATTACAACAATAGAATTGCATCTTGTATACATTAAACATAAAAAAAAAACAAAAATCCAACAATTTTGAACCCCTGTTAACTTTAGTTTAAGCAAATAATTAATTGAATTTTTATTATTTTATTGTGTCGGTAAAACAAGAAGTGACCGACAACTACCATTGCAACTAATACCTACATAAAAAATTAAGAATTAAAAAAAAACCTAACTGCAAAAACGTGTTCATGAACCGGACTAAATCTATCGGCAAAAAACGCCTTGATTTACACCTCCATTTTTTTAAATCGAATTGCACTTTGTAATAAAATCTTCAGTCGGATTCGGTAATGTAGATACCCCTCAAGAGGAAACACTTAGATTTATTTTTTAAACGTACTAAAGTAAAAACGGTGTTTAAAAATTAAACAAAAATCCAACAATTTCGTCCATAACTTTGTGTTTTAGCAACTAATTAGTTGAATGTTTATTATTTTGTTGTGTCGGTAAAACAGGTGGTGACCGACAACTTCGACTGCAACTAATAAATAAAAAAATTGCAACAAATGAATTGCATCTTGTATACATTAAACATTTAAAAAAAATAAAATTTTCGGTTGGAAGCGGTAAAGCAGATACCGCTCGTGAAGAAATGATATTTTATTTTTTTTATTTTTAATTTAAATAAATTTTTATTTGAAAGACGGTAAAATCGGTGTGTTAAAAACAAAAATTACAACAATTTTGAGCCCTAATGCAGAACTTTGGTTTAAGCAAATAATTAATTGTGTTTTTATTATTTTGCTGTGTCGGTAAAACAGGTAGTGACCGACAACTTCGGTTTCAACTAATACAGAAAAAATTACAAATAAAAACACCAAACTGCAAAAACGCGTTCATAAACCTGACAAATTCGATCATAGCAAAAAACGCCTTGATTTACACTTCCATTTTTTAAAACCGAATTGCATTTTGTAAACTTTTTATATGTATTTCAACATATTTTTCAGTCCGATTGGGTAAAGTAGATACCGCTCGAAAGAAAATTATATTTTCCTTAGATTTTTACTTGAAAAACTTAGTGAAGTAAAAGCGGAGTGTTTAAAAATAAAACAAAAATCCAACAATTTTGAACCCCAGTGCAGAACTTTAGTTTAAGCAAATAATTAATTGAATTTTTATTATTTTATTGTGTCGGTAAAAGAAGAGGTGACCGACAACTACCATTGCAACTAATACCTACATAAAAAATAAAAAATTAAAAAAAACCTAACTGCAAAAACGCGTTCATGAACCTGACCAAATCTATCGGCAAAAAACGCCTTGATTTACACCTCCATTTTTTAAAATCGAATTGCACTTTGTTTTGTAATAAAATTTTCAGTCGGATTCGGTAATGTAGATACCCCTCAAGAGGAAATACTTAGATTTATTTTCTAAACATACCAAAGTAAAAGCGGTGTTTGAAAATTAAACAAAAATCCAACAATTTCGCCCATAACTTTGTGTTTTAGCAACTAATTAGTTGAATGTTTATTATTTTGTTGTGTCGGTAAAAAAGGTGGTGACCGACAACGTCGACTGCAACTAATAAATAAAAAAATTGCAACAAATGAATTGCATCTAGTATACATTAAGCATTAAAAAAATAAAAATTTCGGTTGGAATCGGTAAAGGAGATACCGCTCGTGAAGAAATTATATTATATATTTTTTTTAATTTAAACACATTTTTATTTGAAATTGAATTGGCAAAAACGCGTTCATGAACCTGACAAATTCGATCAGCAAAAAACGCCTTCATTTACACTTCCATTTTTTAAAACCGAATTGCATTTTGTAACCTTTTTATATTCTAACACATTTTTCAGTCCGATTCAAAAGAAAATTATATTTTCCTTAGATTTTTGCTTAAAAAACATAAGCATAAACATAAAAGCGGAGTGTTTAAAAATAGAACAAAAATCTAACAATTTTGAACCCGTGTAGAATTTTGGTTTAAGCAAATAATTAATTGAATTTTTATTATTTTGTTGTGTCGGTAAAACAGAAGGTGACTCGATCGCAACTAATACATAAAAAATTACAAATGAAAAAAACACCTAACTGCAAAAACGCGTTCATGAACCTGACAGAATCAATCTGCAAAAAACGCCTTGATTTACACTTCCATTTTAAAAATCGAATTTGCACTTCAGTCGTATGCGGTAATGTAGATGCCGCTCGGGGGGAAATGATATTTTACTTAGATTTATTTTTTAAACATATTTAACATATTTAAAAATAAAACAAAAACAATTTCGAACGCCAGCGCATAACTTTGTTTTAGTAAATAATCAGTTGGCTTATTGCTTTGTTGGGTCGGTAAAACAGGCGGTGACAACTTCGATAGCAACTAATGAAAAACTTACACAGCACAAGTACAAAAAATTACAACAAATAAGCTGCAAAAACCGTTATTTACGACTGGAGTTTCGATAAATTTTAATAATTTCGAAAAACGCGTCCGCGACCTGACAAACATCAAGCGTGCGTCTGTCAAAACAACTCAAACTGGGGCCATTTTGACGGCCCCATTTGTTGACAAACTTCGCAACGGTTTCCCCGTTTTTTTTTTACGGAACCGTTCAAGTCACAGATAACGGCAACGACCGCACCGAAGCTTCTAGAAAAAGCCGGAGGCGCCGCTATCGCCGCCGGTCGACCGAAAAACAAACGAACGACGCCGCGGGGGCGCCGAGAGCGTGCGCCACGCCGCCAAATTTTAAGGTTATCGTCGGCCGACGTTCCACATCCGGACGACCCACATTATCGCGCACGATGATAACGTGGCGTCCGGCGAACGCCGCCGCCGACGGAGACGCTGCGCCACGTGTTACCCTTTCTCGTAGTCGTCCACCAACTCGGACGGCACCCGAAGCATTTTCATGGGGGCGGCGGCGGCGGCGGCGACGACGGCACTTTCTCACAACAAACGGCCAACACTACCACAATGGCAGCCGCACGACTTCCGTCAGTGTGGCCGAGTAAACGTGATTTCGGCGCCGCCGGCCCCGCCGCACGCCAAACTAATCGTCTATGATACATACCCGTACTCGTATTCTTCCATTACAAAATTATGACTTCTTACACTAAACTTAAAATTAATTTAAATCTAACGTTAAGAACTATCCTAATTAACAACTACGATAGGAATACACAGACATGACATACCGTCGGGGTAGGGGAGTGAGAAACCATTTTAGGGAAGGGATGGCGTAGAGCGCGTCACCACTCCCACGACCAATCAGCGAAAAGAACGGAAATTTTGTTCAGTCACGGCCAATGAGAGGCGAGAGCGACCGAAGCGACACTGAGGCGTCCTTTCACACGCGCAAATTTCAAATTTATTGAAAATTGAAAAAACTTAATTTTCAATAAAAACGATACATAAAAAACAAACGGTGAAGACGACGAATGTGTGGAACGTATGAAAACGATAGTGGCGGGCTCAAAACACACTCCACGCTTGCAATTCAAAATTTGACGTGGTGCGTGGGCAACCAACAACACTCGGCAATTTCTCTAGTCATTTTTTAAACATTACAATTTAATTACAGGCGTTAGAGCAAAAACAGTACCAATTCCAGTTAGTTTGAACGATTTTACCTGCAAATTTGTCGTTTTTAAATATTCTGTAATATCGGTACAAGGTTTTGCACAACTGATTCATAGATGGTGCTAGCAGGCGCTAAATGCACGTATAATGTGTTGTTAAAAAATCAAATTTTCGGTTGGATGCGGTAAAGCAGATACAGCGGTGTGTTAAAAATAAAATTCCAACAATTTTGAGCCCCAGTGCATAACTTTGTGTTTTGGCAAATAATGAATTGAATTATTTTGTTGTGTCGGTAAAATAGGCACTGAAAAAATACTCCTTTCAATCACACACTGCACATGTATAAAACAAATTACAAATGTCAGACATTTTCTTTTTGCTCTAACTCCTTCAATTGGTAGGTATCAAATGAAAGTGCTATAAGAGCAAAATAGTTGCATCGTAAATAATAAGCCACTGCATTTTTATTAAATACGTTCCTAAAAACGGGTAAAATATAAATGTAATTACAATGTAATACAAAAATAATATAAATAATAAATGTGTATTTTATAATATTTGAGTATATTTATTGAAAACCCAATAAAAAAAAACTTTTTTTTGTAATTTATTAAACTGAAACAAACTACAAAGTCATAGAAAAGCATAAAACATAAAAAACAATAATGCCAGTCAGCATCTAATGAAACCCTTGCGTGCTCCAAATCAAAATTTTCTTGAGTCACAATTTTTATCTTGTTTATTTTGTCATTTTTGTGATTTTTTATAAGCAGTTTTATTTTCGCGCGACAGATTTGGAACATTTGTGGTGAATTGGAGGTACAGAAGGTAAAAGTTGTTTCGAATTTTCCTTCTAACATAAGTTATCCGTGCGAATACGTTATTAGCTTATTTTTTCTTTTTTTGTCATTTGAATTTTTTGCTTCTGATTTTTCAAATATTTTTCCAACAGTAATAATTTTATCTACATATGCTGAGTAATAAAAATTAAACTGAAAGAATTGTAGAATATTTATTGACTAAAATCAATATTACAATTTAAATTATTAACTAAGTACATGATTAGTGCTAAATTTGATCTGTAATCATTGAAGTCTGATCCAATAAATTTACATTATTTTATATAATATATAATTTATTTTGTAGCATAGTAAAACGATTTATTGCTAAGTTTACTATTCACTTGATTTTCAGAATCGTGTAAATTACGGGCCGAGTTAGCAAAATAAGTTGATAGATTTATAAATACTTTTCCAGAAGCTTATTATGCATTCTATTTCAGAATTGGGATATTACAAAACATCGATTTTGTTCTCTGAGAATAATCACGGACCATCACCAAAAAAAGAGCAACGTGGGACTGGATTAAGATTTTTGTACCGAAGAGGCTGATCAATTTATAATAATTAAATTGAAAAAAATATGGGAGTTTTATTATTGAAATATAACAGTAAAAGGAATAAAGAAATATTTAATCTGTGATATTTAATCTGTGA